>CM075769.1:43664412-44351912 GCA_037974665.1 Ehretia macrophylla | reverse complement strand
CAACGAATGATATAATTATTACAACACTCATTTATAAATAAGTACTTAGGTTTTTTTTTTATTCGGTCAAAAATAATTAACTTAAATTATTTCTTATACTTACGTGTTTATAAATCACTCAAATTCACAATTTTTCAGCGATATGGGATATTATAACCTCCAAGCCTTTAACTATTTTAGAGTGATGATGAATGTCACCAGAGTTAGAATCCTTGTCAAATTTAGATTGAAGAGCAAAGCCAATTTGGACGCCAAATTTTATCCATTCATAAAGATGTGGCTAGTTTTCAATTGAGGTGAATCCCAATTCTTTAAGAAGACAATTTTGCAAAAGTTGCACAGTAACCGCAGTATTATGGAAATTAGTTTATAATCCCAGTATTAATACCAAACATTACATACTCGTTCAAAATTTATTTTTGTCAGTTTTGATTAACTGATTTTGTTAAAAGACTATCTTGCCCTTATATAAAAACAAGTTACCGGGCCTTACTAAAAACAAAACAAACCAATCCTGGAGAGAGAAACTCTCATCTTTTAGAGTCAGAGTGCACAAAAATAAATTTATTCTTCAATTTTAACCGTGAATCGAGTGGTGTAAAGATTTTTTGTTGGATTATTGCTTATATCACCATTGACATTGCATCAGCTGGCGAGGATCTAACGTCTTCAAAGTGAAGGCACGGGTTTTGATCTTTTACAACTATTTATGACAATATTCTTGCAATTTGCTGTTGATTTTTGTTGTGTTTTATGTAACTATATGTTATTTATCCGCTATATTGCTTTTTGTACAACATTTTTTATGGGTGTTACAATTTAAGTTAGTTTTTTGATGCGGTCCCCAAAATTAATAGGAGTTCTTGTCGTTTTCATTATGAAAATGTTGAAAAATGAGAGTGACAGAGTGACAGCTGATTGTCGGAATGAAATTTGCAGTTGGAGGATACATGCCTCCTAGGTCATGGGTGAAAATTTTCGGATAAGCACATGTTTCGAGGGTTTATTGTGTATCTTTTCTGATATCAGAGTGATATTATTGTCACCTTTTCTGATATCAAAGGAGGGGCAATATGCATCTTTTCTAATATTAGAGGGGGCTACATGCATCATTTCTGATATCCAGAAGATGCAAAAACTGCTTATTAAGTTTTTATACTATTTTGTGAAATGTAATGTAATAATATTGCTAACTATTAATTTCAGGTAAAGAGCATCACTGGTATTCATAAATGTTGTTGGCAACACGATAATAAGCTATGAGATTACAAGTACTTGGCGATAAGAATAGAACAATCTCTGCGAAATAATCCCAATCAGTCATCAAGTGACCTGAGGAATGTGATTCGCTGCCAAGTGGATATAGGAACCAACAAATACAAAATCTTAAGTCCTAGAAAAGGACAATTTGGTGTGAGTTCTAAATCACTTCCTTTGCAACTTTGTGAGGAAAATGAGTTTGGAAGAACCCACTTGCTTATCTTTTCAGATCAGATCTTGTTTGGATGCAAAGCTATGAGGAAGAATGGTTTAGATTAGCTTGGAACGAACTCATAAGGAGTTTTGGAGGGTATTTTGGTCCATTAATATTAGTTTATAGACTTCAAATCGCTCCTAGTTGCAAGCTACACGCGTGTCATCTAATCTCCGTTAACTATGACGGAAAATTAAATCGCGGGGGTGTAACTTTCTGGTAAAACACAGGGGGGTTATGTGCTAATTTCTGTAACACAAGATTTTATGCGCATTTGCGAGGGTCTAGAGGTATAACACAGGGGAGTGTCATACAATTTAACCCTTCTTTTATAGTGAATTATGCTCCTCCTTTTTTTTTTTTTGGCTCTAAGCAAATTATGCTCCTCCTTTGCTTATAAATATAAACATTAATCCAACCGTGTTATATTTTATATCTCCCTTCTTTCTTTGTTTTGTTTTATTTTGTTGTTGATTATATCATTTATTAATTCACAATTAAACATTTATGTACTATTTATCCTCGACACGTCGCTAACACATTTTTATCCATCATAAACTACTAGAACCTCAATATGTTAGATCTGAGTTAAAAATGATACAAGTGAGAATGAAGGGATTGTAATGCTGATCCCAGTTCCTTTGCATGACAACTTCAATCATTTTTTTTAACGATTACTTCTATCCGTTACTTAATATACCATACTTACAACAATACAAACAATTATATCTTCCTATTTTCTGTTAAGACACATCATACAACTAAATTAAATCTTATTCTATTAGGTGGAGTCGATTATATGAATTTGAGCTTGAACTCAAGCGTTTCAACAATAGTAAAGGAAAAATAGTTGTTTTAACCTATTCTTTTTTAGGGAATTTTTAAGATCATATCAAGGAAAATCCGATCATAGAATAACGGGTGATTGAATTTGAGAGCATATGAGAACTTGTGATGGATCCAAAAGAACTGCTGCCGGATGATATTGCTTCTCCTGTGCTTACCTCCCCTTACTGTAGCAGCATAGTCCGATTGTTACTCAGTGGCATTGAAATTAATGGAATTTTTGGCGAATTTGAACCCCAAAAACTGCATGGTAAACCATTTTTAAATAGAGTAAAAAACTTTTAAGTCCCTTAAGTTTTGTAAAAGTAACTTTTTGATTCTTCAACTTTTAAAAAGTGATTATTTTGTCCATTTTTGACGAAAAATTAAAGAAAAATGTTAACTTTTTTGTGATTTTCATATTTTATCCTTGGATCCATTTTCTCTCTTATGCATGACATTATGCACCATTTTTGACAGCCATGAGATATCACCAAAAATTAGAAAAAAACACCAAAAAATTCACAAAATATACCTGTACAAACTAAAACAAAAAAAATATAATTTCTACAAAATGACTTTAACATCATCATCTACCACAGTTAGAGAAGAAATAAACGGAACAATTATCAAGTTAAAAAATAAGAAATATTTTGATTTTTCTCTTTTAAAATCAAAACAAAAAAATGAGGTGGTCCACTACAAGAAAAATTGAAACGGGCGACGAATTTTTTTTTGTCACTAAGTGGCAATAGATTTAACGAGGAAAACATTCAATCACTAATTAGTAATGGATTAGTGACGACTTTGCAATGAAAAAATTTATAACTAAATTTCGTCACTAATCTTTCGCAACATTGCGACGGATTAGTGATGGCCGATAGATTTGCAATTGAATAGTGACGGCATGTCATAATTCTCTCACTAAATCCGTTACTAAATAGCGACAAAATTAGCGACGGAATTTAAAAAAATTTAAAGATAAGCAATAAAATAAACTTGATTTTGTCAATTTTCATTCTGAAAATGACTCGGAAATCAAATTAAGTTGAAAAATACTTATACATATTGTCAACGGAGTGTAAAATGCATTTTGTAAGAAATTATGATTTGTAACATTTATTTTTTGAGATAAATAATTATTTCTTTCGTTAATTCTGTCACTAATTAGCAACGAATTTAACGACAGACTCTCATATTTTCTATTCAGATATGCGATCAGCTGCTTTTGACCTACAATAATATATTATATTTTTTAACTTGATAATTGATCTGTTTATTTCTTCTCTAACTGTGGTGGATGATGATGTTGAAGTCATTTTGTAAAAATTGTATTTTTTTATTTTGGTTTGGACATGTATATTTTGTGAATTTTTTGGTGATTTTTGGTGATATTCCATAGCTGCCAAAATGGTACATAATGCCATGTGTGAGAGAGAAAATGAATCCAAGAGTAAAATAGGAAAATCACAAAAAAGTTAACATTTTCCGTCAAAAATGGATCAAATTATCACTTTTAAAAAATTAAAAAATCAAAAAGTTACTTTTACAAAACTTGAGTGACCTAAAGATTTTTTACTTTTTTTTTAATATGAAGAACGAGGAAGTCCTATACGTGTAATATTTTTAATAAAAATGCGACGCATTTTTATTAAAAATCTTGTCCTTTATTAAATTTATGCAGACGAGATAAGACACGTCATGCCTCGCAAAGTTTAAATTTGAAACAGTGTCTTTTCTCACCCTTGTTTTCTGCATTCACTATAACTCAGCTAACTCACAGAAATAAATATAATATCCATCTGTCTCCCTCTCTTGTCTCTGCACGCTCGTGTGTGTATGTATACAATAATCAATAAAAATTAACTTTAAAGAGACACACACATTGAAATATAATAGTACTTAGTTAGTTCAAGACTCACTTTAACTGAAATCCTGGATTGTTTTTCACTTTTGTTATTACCTCATGATTTTTTAGTTGTTGTCTCTTCAGGTATTCCATCCGTTCGTGTGCATCTTTATACAATAATTAAATTAGGGTGAACGACACTAAACCTTCTTGTGAATTATTGAAAATATAAACTATCTTTTTATTTTTTTTTAAATTCTCTCATAATTTTCATATAATTTTTAAAATTAAGCTAAATAGCCCGCTTTGGAAATATGAATTGGACGGTGTAAGCGTTGTTTCAGAAACGACAAGAGATCATAAGAGAGCTTTAACAATATAGGAAGGTATTTTGTACTTTTGGCAAACTACAAAAGATTGTTTGTCATTCACTCTAATTACTATGGCGAAAAACTTACTTTAGATAAGACCATATTGAATTCATCCGAAAGTTATAAATTTTATAGTGTAAGTTATTCTAAAAATATGTTTCACGTCAAGAGTCAAATATTATTTGTAATTGAAGATCACAAGTTAGAATTCAGAATATTTTATTATAACGAATTGGTGCCGGAACCTTTTACCTCATCTGTAAAATTGTTTTTTATCCAATATGATATAGACAGAGACCATATGGGGAGAGGGAGAGAGAGGATAATTGACCTTACACTAGTAAGCCAACACATGATCCGACATTTCATGGTGGAGAGGGAGGCCAGAGAGAAAAAGAATGCCTGCAAAGCTCGAGACTTGTTAATGTTTGTCAATTTTTTTCAAACTAGTTTTGTCTTTTCTTTGTCGTCCACAAACTATACGAAAGAAAAACTTGGGTTGGGTAGGGTTGGGGGTGGGGGGGGGGGGGGGGGGGGGGGGTGGTGTGGGGTTTGTGGGGTGGGGTTGGTTTCAATCTTTAACCAAAATCTGAATATCTTATTACAACTGTTGTTGTCTTGATTGATACAAACATAGAAACCATACAAGCCGCTTATTCCGTGAAAAGGTTTATATGGCTTTTCTTTTTGTAAGAGCTCATGATGACAAGCAGGCTGAACTTTTGTGAATTTATCGTTGTGAGGTCGAGAGATTAAGAAATTAATTCTCATTGATAATATTTTTTAATATATATTATTATGTGATTTAGGCTTCCTTGAAGAAAAAAAAATAAAGTAGAAAATATTTACGTTGCAATTGAGAAACTATTTCTCGCCCGAACTACACACATCATATCTAAATTTGAGGAAACTAGATCGAAATTTGATCATTTACTATTATGAGTGAGACAAATATATGAGGATTAAACTGAAATTAGAAAATAAGATTGTTTTTTCTTGCAAGGGTGAAAAGTACATAAAAAGAATTTTATATTGTTCAAAATTGTTTTTTCAAACTAGTGGAGACCTCATTTTTCTCTCTTTTCGTCTTTTCCCTTTTACTTAATCAAATATTTAATTCAAGTCTATTTGCTTTTAAAATCACAACAAATTGTTATCTTTCACTCTATCCTATCCTTGGAGGTGAACAGAAAAACTTATTTTCATCAAGCAAAATCATCAAAATCAGTTTCACATAACTTCGTGAACAGTATTAGAGGAAATAAAAGGCGAGGAAAAGGTTAACAAGGGAGTTAGGTAACTGGTTTCATTGTGAATCTACTAAAGCCTTTGAATGATGATTGTAAGACATTGCTACAGACTCACATGGGTTTCCAAGTAAGACATATTTATGGTAAAACTAAATATTTGTATGGATTGATTTGCGAATTAAACACTTCTTCAACCACTTAGATCTGCCACCACAGTCACTCACTTTTGGAGAATGATAGGAAGGGGATAATAACCACTCAAATAATTGTTCAAAATCCCACAATTTCATCTTCCGATACAACTAGAAAAAAAAAAAAAGGAAAAGGAAAAGGTTTACAAATAATTGCAAACAATAATAATCATCCGAAAGTTACCATTCGTGCTTGTTTAGTAACACAAAGGGAAACAAAGTTTTCCAACTATGGAATATTAGAAGCAACTATAGCCACAAAGTTTGATGACCCACCATGCCAGAAAATCTGGATGCTGGGCTTTTGGTTTCAACGAGTAACAATCACTGACTTTCTAATCCGATCAGAGGGGCTCCATTGCCGGGTATCCCACAGGCACTACACAAAGCAGATGGACAACTAAACAAGCTAAAGTATTCCCCCGGCCGGTCACTAAGGGGACTGCCTTTTTTACCATCCCAAATGGCTCGATTTCGCGACCACCAGTTTCTGCGCTCTTGTACACCCAGCAAAGGTGTCCATGGACAAAATGATGATGCTCTTCAAAAGACAAAATGAAAGTTATTTTCTGCATCTGTGCAAAGATTTTCCATCCATAAATAACGAAGAAGATTTACCCCACTTGCTCGTCTTGCTTGCGTGATCAGCTTGTGAGGAAGCATGACGCTTCCCTATCCATATCCCCCCGTATGGCAGCAGAAGGGCCCTGCAAGTCAAATGAGCTTTATCATTAGATATGGTTTACACCAATAATCACACAGTGATAGCAGACTTAGCACCAAGCATAAAGCATATAGCATATAGCATATGTTCACGTGCTTCGATAAATGGATACTGGATCTAGTTATGTTCTATGTCCATGCAATAAGTTGGCTATTGCTTTAAACAAAAATGACAAGGCTAGAAACAACTTTTCATTCCACTAAACAAAAGATATACCAAGAATAATCCTTGAATCCAAAGAACGTTGTATATTTGTTACATTATTGCAGTTTACGATATACAATTTCAGGAATATACACAAGTAAACAAAAGATTCATACTGCATTGGATGTTACAAAGAACAACTCCCAAACCGAAAAAAAAGCTTTTGAGAGCCTGGGTTTGTTTTCATAATCATAATATTACAGGAGATGACGCTTTATTAGCAGAAGATACCATAGCAACTTAATGTTTTGCTGAGTCACTAGATTTCAACTCTTTTTCAAGCTCATCGAATTCCCAGTCACCAATCTCTTCCGCAGAGTAGTCTCTGTTGACCTTCCCAAATTCTGATTCCAACTTCGCCAATTCTGCTTCGGGGTCTAACATCTCCTCTGATTTGACTGTGGGAGGTTTCAGGTGCTCACTTTTCCCAGCTTCAGGTTTCTTCTCTATGGTTTCCTTGGGATGTGATGTGCCTTCTGGTGGTTTTTCACTTAAATTATCTGCCTCTTCCGTGGCCTCCCTCTTAGGATGTGATGCAAGTTCCTGTGGCTTTTCACTCGATAAATTCTCTGCCACTGCTGGGGGAGTCTCCATTTCTAGATTTGGTCTCTCGATAGATTCAAATACTTCTCTCAGCTTTTCGATATTATCAAACAACCGTTTGACCTTTGCATCATCCTTTCTTAATAAACAATGACACAAATCAAATTTCAGAAAGTTGGTATGGGAACCACGAGAATCTCTAAAAACTAGGAGTAAGATCATGAGATCCTTTTCATGGATCACCAGCATCACATAATACCTGGAAATTTTCTCTTGTTGAGCATAGAACAGCTCCCTCATGTTGTCCACTACACTGAAAGTCGTTATAATCTGCGTTTAAACAGACAAAAAGCTTTAAAGAAACGAAATATATGAAGATTCACCCAAATACGGCAAAGCACCCAAATACGGCAAAGCTATCATACTCTACATCTAGTGTAATTATTTTCAAATCTAAGAAAATGAAGATAATAGGATGACCCCGACTCATCATCGGTAGCCTGCTGACCTTTCAGATGCTGGAGATAATTGTATACTGGCAGTTATTTTTAATTGTTTACTTGGTGGGTGAATGACTTGGTGATCACACCATGACCCTTGTCAAGTTTTACCTTGGTTTCATAGTCGAGGTATTCTTCCTCAATTCTTTTCCTTGAGTTCAGTGCTTGGGAATCATCTTGATCCACATTGGATGCCACCTTTGACCTGTCTTACACAATAAAAGAATTATTCAAACCCACAGAATCCAACGGAATGACTGCACTGCAGATATTACATTACCCTTCACTTAAACTCTTCAATTTCTCCACATATTTCTTAACATGATCAATAGAAGGCCTCAGATCTCGCTACATAAGAAAAATGAAACTAGTCAACAAGGTAAACTTTTAAGAGAATGTGTCTGGCTGCTGCTCACCGAATGAATTCATGAAGCAAGATATAAAAATAGAGGAATACTTCTAAATACCTCATAAGTAGACAGGACTTGAGTCACCAAGTTCACAAAGTAATCCTCGTGTCTCTCCAATTCATCACTTGAAAACACAAATCAGCATTAGCAATAACACAAACTCAATATAGTTTTTTTGAACGTGTCAAATTTAAAGGAAGCACGAGTACATATGACTTGGAAAAAAAAATGTCTCTAACTACTACCTCCAAGGGAAAAAAACAACACAGGTAGACTTTAAGTTCAATTACACATACTTGACCTCCTTCTCATTAGACTCCGCATAAGAGCGTTGAAGATTCCAGGTGTCCTCCAAAAAGTTGATCCAAGTACTAAGAACATTGGACTCTGCTCTAGACGAGCCAATGGACCTTGTCAGCTCATCTTCCTATTAAGAAGATACATTTAAAAGGTTAAAAAGGAAAGGTCTTTGGACAGAAAACTTTGAATGCGATAAGAAGAAACATAAAATCTGCAAATTATGTAGTTTTCAAAGACCTAGAGGAGAAAAAGAAAAAGGAAAATTCAAACATAAGGAAGGAAAGGAGAGGGGAAAGAGAGACCTTAGTCTTTAAATGAGCAACAATCTGATCATTAGCGTCATAAAATTGGTCCCTCTCTTCCCTAACATTGTGAAGGCGTGCTTGAGCAGCAGCCAAGGAGATATTGACCTACAAAATACATCCACCAAGCGAGGCAGAAGACTAGCAAAATTTCAAATCTTCATACTTGAAGACAGAAAAGATCAGGAAGCCATGATAAACAACTAACAAGTATAGGAAAAATAAGAGAACAATGACCTTCTTCAACTGAGCCTCAAGTTCATCTCTTTGTTTCTCTAGCCCCGAAATCTCAGTTTCTATTTCCTGAAAGTGTAAAAAGAAACCAAACATCAAATTCCACTGAGAATCCAAGACCAAGTTCATCACAACAAGCATCCTTGGAATCATGATGACAAGCAAACAACAAGAACAACATAAATAGAAAAAAATGTAGAAGGGGTGTTTTTCATTGCTGAAATACTTAATAGCTATCAAAAGACCAACCTACATAGCATAAAGCAGGATGCCAAGCAACTCCGAGATACTTGCATACAACAAGACTGGGAAGAACATTGTCTGGTCGAGTGACTTAGATTCTCGCAACAGAACTAATAGTAAGAATATGCATTAATGGAGATACGAAGCCCTTTTTGTGGTGGAAGGAGGATAAATGGATCACAATAGTTAGAGGCCCATCAAGAGTAATGGATTGGTATAACCTCACAACTTTTGGTGCAAATGATGTTAGAGCTCAAGCATCAATCAGGGTGAATGGTCATGTAGCAAAATTTTGGCCTAGATATTTTTTAATCGTGGAGGAAGAACTTAGCCCTTTTAGCCAATATGAACAAGCTTTCTTACAAGAATCTCATTAGTAATCCTTCACCAATGACAAGCATAGAGTAAAAAATATGACACAGACATGGCGAGATCATGGCATTTTATATATTTACTAAAGGCACGTATGGGCATGCGTGTCTGAAGATCAATTTCACTTTACACATCACATGAACAAGTAATTCTGCCAACACGACACAGGACTTCTGCGATGAGCTTATCCTGCATGATCACTTAAATAAACTATTAACTAGACGTAAAACTGCATCTTACAATCTAGGGTCAGGTCCTTACACTGAGCATTGTGTAACAAGCCAAAATCTTTTATCTTCTAAGGACAATACCTTCTCTATTTCACTGACTTCACTTGTTTTGGTCACACGAAATTTCAAAGCTTCCTCTTTCTGCGATCTGCCAAGAGTAGGGAATAAGAACAAAATAAATACTTAGTGGAAGAAGAAAAACAGATTAGAATACAAAATTGTTGAGTAATAGACATCTTAAGATGAAAATGATGCCATTAAGAATTAAAAGGCATCGTGCTTGCTAAATATTTTCTCCTTAGGTATTGGATATTTATCAGGTACTTCTGCATGTCCCTAACTTTCAAAAACATAAAAATACCATGTGCAAAAAGAGACTAGTGAACTGTTTATAATTCCACCCACATTCAAATAATATAATAGCTCCACAGATCACTTAAAGTGCAAGACTGGTATTTACAGTGTGACTAAAACAAGTTGATGGAGAGTTACACTCGAAGGATAGAAAGGAACAGAATTGTCTTTAGTACACCACAGCATGCAAGAAACTGAATTTTACTAATCTCTTATCTGGTGGGCCCTCAGAACATAGACACGGGGAAGAGAAGATAGGAGAAAGAATCATGATGGATGTCTCAAATCCTGAAGAGAATATGACATCATCCAACCTAAAATTTAATCCTTAAGAAAGGGTTATGCTATGACTCAATCATAGATTAATATAAACAATGAGAACCTGTTAATGATCAAGCAACAGAAACATGA
The DNA here is from genome assembly GCA_037974665.1 of Ehretia macrophylla. NCBI lineage: Eukaryota > Viridiplantae > Streptophyta > Magnoliopsida > Boraginales > Ehretiaceae > Ehretia > Ehretia macrophylla. Next base: position 44,341,125 of record CM075769.1, on the reverse strand, counting down.
AACTCCAGCTTTTGACACAAAAAGAACATCAATGTATGAGTTCGTATAAATTCCATGTCTAAGCTGAAAGGTAACTGGAAGCATTAGGGTAGAAGTTATGATAGATATGCAAGTAAGAAGTTGAGTTTTTGAGGAATTACCATTTTATGTATCTAACAAGTAGTAAAAATATTTCCAGAAAACACAGCTTCAGAATTAAGAAGTTATGACTAAACCAATAAAGGACATTAAAGTCATCCAAAAGGAAATACCTGTTTTCTGAGATGCGCTTCTCAGCCTTTGTAGCAGAGTTGGCAAGAGATTCCAACAAGACTTTCAACTTATCAATCTGCTAAGATTGAAATATTTAAGCTATACAGTCCTCTTGTTCACACCAAAACTACTCCAAATTGCGTCCCATCAAAAAAGTGAGATGTCACACACAAGACTTAGGAGGAAGGAAAAGATAGATACTATTAATTTGATAGTAACTCCTCCCCACTCCCCACCCACCCCACCCGGCAGGGCCCAGTGGTTCTGCAGACATGTCCGCATGAAGAGGAAATGAAAAAGGAAAAGAATTGCCATAAAAAAAAAAAAAGGTCAAGAAGAAAGATTAAAACAAGATTTGGTAAGAGTTGGAAACTGAAACATACTCCTGTATTCAATGTCATAATGCTTCAACATAACCAAATTGCATTCAACAATTTTCCACACTATAGAGATCGTGAGAAATGAATCCGATAAGAATTTGAGAGAGCGAGAAAGAGAGATTATAAGAGAATAAATTATCACATCTTCTTGTATTGTATTTCAATGTGATAGAATGTGATACAATGTTATACATAAGCTAAAATATGCTGAAATGAGCATTTATATCAATGTATGTACAAACATATATTGAGACTTTATTTGTCAAGTTACGAAACTTAACATGCTTAAGCAGATACCAATTTAACATTTGTAGTAGAAACAAGGAATTGTGTAGATAGTCACATTTTTTGAAAAACAAAACCAGAAAAACATATCGCAAGAAGAACTATAGAACTATACCTTTTGGGTATGAATTTCCAGAGAATCTCCATATTTAAGAGCTTGCTTCTGCAATAGAAGACCTTCTATTCTCGAACACAGTCGAATATGGGCAAGTGCTTCTTTCAGAGCCTACTGAAAAGACGTTACGCTTAGATTCCAAACATCTTCAAATATAACTCAATATTGATTACAGTTGGAAGAGTTGATAAATTTCTGGGGATATCTAGTCATAGCAAGATAGAAAACCATAAGAAAATAACCTCAAGCTTGTCCAAGTTCTGTGGTAACAAAAAATAACACAAACAAAACTGAACTATTTTAATGAATAAAAGAGAATGAGAAAAGCCAAAGAAGAGTAAGCATTCACAGTAGTGCCTTTTTAATTTGACAAAGGAATAATTCAATGGGCATTCCATGAAACGGAAAAGATTTTAACCAATCAAAACAACTTGAGATAAAAGCTGAAAGGGGGAAGCCAACAGCAGCTGAATATCCATTAGAAAATTTTCCATATAAAAGGATAGAAAAGATGGAGATCAGTGTAAACTTTCCAAAATATCCATCCAATATGTAAGTTGGGATTACTTAACCCAGAGCTTTTCTTAAAAGCCATTTATGGACATTAACTTCACAAACTCTTTTTTCCAATCCCATTAATAGTAAACTTAGCAAGTTACTTTTATGATTGGGTCATTGAACTGAAATAAGAAGCTTAACAACCAAAGACAGGTAAGGATAAGACACAGAATCAAAAAGTTAACTAAGTTTTTGCAAGCGTATAGAGTGTGCAGGACAACCAGCTACAAGCTGTCAGACTCTTTGCCAATCTAAACTAAAGAGTGACAGCAAGCAGGGTGTCACCTCAATGGTGGGAGCAGTTGTCTCTTTCGCGACTGTTTCATGACCCTCACCAGCAATCTCCTTCACTGCTCTTTTTTCATCAAGTTTTTTCTTCAGTGTGGAAACATCAGCATCAATTCTGTCATTAGAACGACAGCAAATAAAAGTTAACAAATGCTTTTCTTCTGAAGCAGTCTAAGACCAATCACAAAGCTCACAGCTGGCTTGCATAGGCACAGTTGGCCAAAGTTACAATTTCAAAATGAACAAATTGAAAATCTCAAACTGATAAAACCAGACCAAATATCACAAAATATGAAAGCATCCATATAAAATTGGAAGATTTTCTTGTCGAGAAGTGTGCATGTGCAGAAAGAACCGAAGAGGATGTTTTTAGCACCTTCCAAGATCAGCGTTCACTTTCAAACCCGTAACGGCTACTTCAGCAAATTGAAGCAACTCCTCCCGCTTCACCTATTATATAAAAGGAGGTTCAGCTAGGTCACAAGCCCATGACAGAGAGCTTCAAATATGCAAAAAGTAAGGGAAAGTGTATCAACCCTACTGCCAATGCACTAATGGAGAAACTAAATCTAAGGCTTTGTTTGGCCTAGTTTTTAGACACTTAAAAGCACTTCCTGTAAGTTTAGAAGTTGAAAAAGTGACTGCAAGGAGGTAACATTATAAACGAATTTACCATCCAAAAGAAAAAAAGTGTTAAGCTTTTACCAGCACTTCATCCTGGTAACTAGAAAAGGCCTTTGCCAGATCTTGTATGCTGCTCATTATTGCATTGTGAACTTCTTTTCCTCCAGTGAGACAGAGTCTACATGAGATCAAACAAAGTGAAAACAATCAGAAGTGCTTCATCCTATGGTAGAGAACTAATGGTTTGTATCTTAGCAAGGAAGAATGAAACATTCTTGACAAGAATTTTAGACATCTACAAATGAAAGAATTCAATCAAAGACTAGTTGAGGAATTGATCAATGTCAAACATGAATTTTGCAAGGGAGGTAATTAACTAACCCAAACAATTCAAGGAGGAGAGAAACTTCCTCTTCATTTGGGGCTTCAAGAATCTGAATCAAAGAAAAGTTCAAGGACTATTTGAAGAGTTCTTAATCTACAAATTCTAGACTTGGCAAAGATTCCAAAACTAATTGATGTGAAAGTTCTGAAACTAATTTACCTACCATAGATATGGTAATGCCTTCCAAAGCTTGACTATACAGAAAGACATCGCGAAAATTCATAGGTTCACCCACAACATCAGGATCATAGTAAAGAACCTACCAATTAGAAACACAAAATAGATCAAATAACTACATTAAAAACTCAAGGAATGATGGAAAATCATCAAAATCCAAATGTAAAGAATATTCATCCATGTAATTCTTTTTATTCCCTAGAAAAGGTAATACAATGAAGCATTTGTGATGGTAAGGGAGAGCAAATATATCTACAAAACAATAAATAAAAAATTTTAAATTCCTTTTAAAAATGTACATCAACTTAATGAGTCACAAGATAAAACATACAACAAAAACATCCAAAAAGCTTCTAAAAATGAATGGACTTAACAGGCCAATAATGCCTAGATAAGAAATTCAATACAACCTAGGGATCAGACACATTAACAACTTGTCACATGTAAATGTCAATTAAAAGAAAAACCTAATGTAGATTAACCTCTTGTCACATGTAAATGTCAATTAAATAAAACACCTAATGTATATTAATCTCTTCTAAAATTTAACATTAAATTAAACTCCATAATATGATTGAGACACATCAACCACTTGTCCCATGTAAATGTAACTTGATTGGAAACACTATTGTAGATCAACCTCTTTTAAAAGTTAATGTCAACTTGTAATAATCTGTATGCATGAGATAGTAGATACTATAACACATGACACTAGTTGCAGCAACAAATAGATATTAGAGACCAGCGAATCCAACATCCATCACATAATAATACTTGGATTATATTCTTAGAGGAGCCAAAGTTTTAGTTGTCAAAGGCTTAAAAGACCAAGTGCAAAAAGAGACTCTACAACTCAGAAATTAATATCAAAAGAGGTAGCAAAGGCCATCAACGAGGGAGATAAAACCAATCAATCAAACTAAAAATTCTTCATAATATCCTCCAACGCCTTTCTTAGTTTAACAATTCAAGCAAGTCAATAAAGTCATACATTCCATGTAAAGGAACCTTCACAGGAAAAAAGATAACAAGCTAAAATATATCAGATGTAAAATATAATGCGTCTGTGGCTTCACCAAAAGAAAAAGGGCTAAAAGCTTGGTATCCAGAAATTTATTTACTCACTAAAGGTTGTTTTCTTGGGCTCTCCTTTGGTTCTTCAGAAGGATGCTGCTGCTCATCACTCTTTTCCTTGTCCTCGGAAGATACCACCAATGATTTTTCAATATCTTTAAGTGCAGTCAACCATCTCTTCATCAACTGAACTCTCTCCGGTCCCCTACAAGAAACAGAAGCTTCTTCGAGTCTTTTAACAGTCTGCTTGAAGCTTTTATAATTCCGGGCCCCCTAAGACACACATAAAAAAGTTCAAACAGAATATAATCTTATCAGAAGGGCTAAAAGTGTGATATTAAACCAAACACAAAATGAAATGGCTCTTCTCTCTTATGGAACTTAAACTTCATATCTAAATCAAGAAAGAAAAAAAACCATGGAAAAGTCGAATTCTTCAACAAGCTATCACACAATCAAAATCTAACAATCCATCCAATCTCATCCTTTGTATAGGGATCAAAATCAATTCGCAAGGGAGAATTTTAGTTCAAAGCATGCGCCTTGAGAATCAAATGATATTGCATTGCCATTTTAGAAGCTCTATAGACACGTATGAACCCTTCCGATCAAGAATGAAGAAATTAGGAACAACTGCACTTACCCGCCGCTCATATGCATATACGTTACAACACATAATCGCACCAATCAAAGAATAACAGTTTATGCATTTCCACATTTCTTCTTATACAGAAACTCAAACGCACTATTTCATTCCTCGTCAGAATACAACAAGCAATAAGCCAAATCACATCAATCGACTAATCAAGAAAAAAATGCAGCCTGGTGCACAAAGCTCCTGCTATATGCAGGTCCAGGGGAGGGTCGGACCGAGGTCTATACTACCGTAAAAACAGCTGACGCATTGCCAAATTGGTAAGAACATTGAAATTCCAGTGCTCTCCTCCACTTCATAACACAACACAAGTAACAATAACGCGCATCGAAATGATCAAAACACTAAAACCCTAAATGCATCAATCAACTAATAAAACCACACAATTACACTCAAAATCATCCACATACTTTCACAGTTCCAACAATATCAATCACCGCGACGAAATATCAAAAAACTTTATAATCAATTCTAAATATTAAATTAAAAAAAATGCAAAATGAGGGATTAGAGATAAAGAAGCAGAAAACTTACAATGCGATCTTGAATGATCTTGGCGCCCTCAGCGACGGCTTGACCGGCCTGTTGGACGACGGAGTCAGCGTAGTTCTTGACGGTGCGGGTGAGGTTGTTCTTGTTCCCAACCTCCACCGCCTTGTTCATCGCCGTTCTCAGCCACGACGACATTTTTTTACGGCTTCGATTATTATTTTCAATAAGCAAACTGATTAATTAGGGTTATGTATTGAGATGCGAAATGGTTCTATATATATATATAACGGAAAATGCAATAGAAATTGAAGGAATAGAGAGATAGAGAGATCGTGCATGCAATGCAATGTGTGTTGGGGGGTTTTGGGATTGAAAATGGTTTTCAACGCGGAGGTGTTGGAAGCTTTGTAATGTTTTGCGATTAATTTCAAATAATTAAGTTTTAAGAGGGTAAGATGATAATTTTAGATACCTTGTGGGGCAAAGTGCAATTATCTAGAAAATGAGAGTAGAATTGTGAGTTTCAACAACAACAAAAAAATAAAAAGGTGAAGTACATTAGATCTCTGGAGTTTGATATAAGTGTATCGGTGTCCTTTATGTTTTAAAAACTAACATAAGTAGTTCTTCTGTTTTGAAAAAAGTGCACAGGATCCCTGTCGTCCAAAAAATCATTAGTTTTGAAGGAAATTGACAAGCACGCGCTTCATATGCAAATGGACGAATGTTTTAATGTACATGTGAGTAAAATAATTAATTTTTTGGACATAAATGCCCTTTCAAAAAATAAAATAAAAAACACACAAAAAAGTAAAGAAAAACAAAAAAAAGGAAAATAGTCATCCTCTACACTCCTCCCAACCAGCCCCAACCCGGCACCCACCCCCACCCCCACCCCCATCCCCATTTACACCTACCAGCCCGTCACCTATCCCTCCACCCACACCCACACCCACACCTGCACCCGTCCCATCAGCACCCCCACCCAACCCTTCACCCCCCAGCCCATCACCCCTACCCCTGTAAATACATTTTTTTTTTCTATGTTATGTGTATGCATATATATATATATAGGGAAAAAGTCATCTTAGTCCCTGAAGTTTGGACTAAAGACCAAATAGGTCTCTGTGTTTTGAAAAAATACACTATTAATCCCTCCGTTAGTGACTGAAACGTTAAGTTTAATAGCTTTAAGGGCAAAATAGACATTTTGCCCTTAAAAAATAAAGAATGAAAGCAACTAGATTTGACATTTTTTTTTTCTTAATTCACCCTCTTCTCTTCTTCTTCTCTATCGACACACATTCACACACACCCACATATTAATAACCACACACACAACCATGGAAACAATCTGAAATGTAGCCTAAAAAAGAGGGAAAAAAAAAAAAAAACCACCACCTCCTCCTCTTTCTTCCCTGGTCTCCACCGTACGAAGTCCTTGTCCACCCCCAAAAATGACGCCAGCAAATAAGGACTTCTACAGCTGCATCCAAAATAAAAAATCAAAAATCAAAGAATCCGCGAAACTCAAAGTTAGGGTTTTGTATTGGTGGATTTTGCTTGCAATTATGTCATGTGCAGGGAAATTTTAGGGTTTTTGATTAAAGGTTTTTAGCGTAGATGATCTATTAAAGGAGATTTTTGAGGTAATATAACTCAGTTTCAAGGCCGGATAGTTCGTTGTTGTCATCGTGGTTGTCATCATCATCGATAAGGTTTTATTGAGAATTGGTGCTCTGCCTTGTTTAATCTGTTGATTGCTGCAGTAATTGTGTATAATTGGAAGGCAACTTAGCTATGAATCGTTCACTTCATCGCGGTTATGGATTTTTTTTTTTTTTTTGCAGTACTCAAGCTAGTGATTATTTGGGATTTGCCTTCTATTTAATTGTTGTATAGTTGAATGCCAATTAGTTGTACATCATTCTCCTCTTCAATGTGATTTCTTTTTCCTTATTGCAGTACTGGCAAGCTTGAGGAATTCGCAATTCTTACGAATAAAAAGTGGTTTGCTTTCATTCAATATTCCTCGACTTTTGGGCTTTGCTTTTGTTTGATAGTTGAACACCAAAAAACGAAAATAAAAATTCAAAGAATCCGTGAAACTCTAAGTTTTCGATTAAATTGAAATTTTTTTGGTTATGATGAATAACGGATGCATAACTCAAAAAGTGACCAAATCTTTTGGTTAAAGTGAATAACAAATGCATTCTATATGGTCTTTCATAGGCTTTGTTACTGTTGGAAAATTGCTCTCATTACCAATTTTCAATTTTATTAAGAGTTAATTAGGGTTTCAGTTGTTAAAATACGAGAAAAATCATGTGTAATTTATCGAGTTTATTTATTTCGAGTAGTTTTTCATTTTAGAGATTATATTTGTGTTGTAATGATATATATATATTATTTTGATAGTTCCCGAAATTATTGTTCGATTTCAATATTCACTATATCGGCGGAACAAGTATTTTTTTAATAATATTTTGAATAGAAATTGCCTGATTTGTAGCGTGAAAAACCAATAATTTTTTTTTCTTTTTGGATGTGAGAGAAAAAAGGATCAGATGAGGAGATAAAATTTTGGCTGGCTCGCTCGCTGTTGGGAAAACCCAACAGTCATCTAATTTCTTTTTCTTTTCAAATTTCTTTCTCCAATAGTTGAAACATAAGGGCATTTTAGTACTTTCACGCAATCAACCCTTTGACTTGTTGAATCTAAGAGAGAGAGAAAAGAACATAAAGAGTGTATTGCTAATAATAGCTTACTAGTACAATGCATAAGGCCCTTCTTTATATAGGGCACTCAAGAGATAAGGAAACTTCCTTTCTTCCAATGTGGGAGAGAGGACACTAACACAACACTACACAATACAATACAACACTCCCTCTCAAGTTGGAGCATATATATTACATATGCCCAGCTTGTTACAAATATAATCAACTCGAGGACCTCTCAATGACTTAGTAAATAAATCAGCTAATTGATCATTAGAACTAACATAAGATGTAACTATCTCTTTTGCTAAGAGCTTCTGTCTTACAAAGTGACAGTCAACTTCAATGTGCTTAGTCCGCTCATGAAACACCGGATTTGATGCAATATGGATTGCTGCTTGATTATCACAAATTAGCCTCATAGGAAGAGGACAATTGATTTCAATCTCTGTAAGTAAATATTTGATCCATGTTAGTTCACATGTGGCCAGACTCATGGATCGGTATTTTGATTCAGTACTTGATCGAGCAATAACATCTTGTTTCTTACTTTTCCATGAGACTAGGTTTCCTCCAAAAAGAACACAATACCCTGATGTGGAACGTCTATCTGATGGACTACCTGCCCAATCAGCATCTGAATACCCAGTAACCTCAGTATGCCCACGATCAGTATACAATAATCCTTTTCCTTGAGCACCTTTAATGTACCGAAGAATACGAACAACTGCCTCCCAATGACTTTCCTTCGGAGAGTTCATAAATTGACCAACAACACTAACTGCAAATGAAATATCTGGACGGGTCACAGTGAGGTAGTTAAGTTTTCCAACCAATCTTCTGTACCTTCCCTGGTATGTCATCGGCTTCCCCTCATTTGTCATCAATTTTACATTTGGATCCATAGGAGACTCATATGGTCGTGTACCAAGCATCCCTGCATCACTTAATGTATCTAATGCATACTTGCGCTGAGAAATGAACACTCCTTGATTTGACTGTGCTACTTCAATCCCAAGAAAGTATCGTAATTGTCCCAAGTCTTTAGTTTGAAATTGTTTATGAAGGAACACCTTTAAGTCATGTATACCTATTGTGTCATCACCAGTGATAATGATATCATCCATATACACTATAAGCAAAAGGTGTTTCCCTGAAGTAGAATGTCGATAGAAGACTGAATGGTCTACTCCACAATGAGTCATACCAAATTATAACACAGCCAAGCTAAATCGTCCAAACCATGCCCTCGGGGATTGTTTTAGACCATACAAAGTTTTCTTAAGTCGACATACCTTATCAGACTCCCCCTGAGCAACAAACCCAGGTAGTTGCTCCATATATACTTATTCCTCAAGATCTCCATTAAGAAAGGCATTCTTAATATCCAATTGATGAAGGCCCCAACGAAACATGGCGGCAAAAGAGAAAAAAATGCAGATAGAGGACATTTTTGGCAACAGGAGAAAATGTATCACCATAATCAACTCCATATACCTGAGTATAGCCTTGAGCAACAAGACGAGCCTTTAATCGATCAATAGGACTATCCGAAGAGACTTTTACTGTATACACCCACCGACATTTGACCATAGACTTCCCTGGAGGAAGGTCAACCAAATCCCAAGTACCGTTAGCATCCAAAGCAGACATCTCTTCCCACATAGCATCACGCCAACCAGAATGTACAAGGGCCTCTGAAAAGGTTTTACGAACAGAAACAGAAGAAAGTAAAGCAATAAATGATGCATATGAAGGTGATAAAGAGTCATAAGAAACAAAAGCAGAGATATGATGTTTAGTAGTATAGCTCCGAGCACCTTTCCTAAGTGAAATGGGGAGATCCAGATCAGAGGGTGAGTGGCAAGTACAAGAGCTGGAGATGACGAATCAAGTGGTGCGGGGGTAGAAATAGCCTTTGGAGGACGTGGATGCCTGATATAAACCTGAAGATCAGGTCGGTCTAACCGGGAGGTGGATGGCGGTTCAGGGGGTGAGGTGGTATCCAAAGTGGGTATAGAAGAAATATCGGGAAGGTTAGGTGAAAGAGAAGGAAGATGAAGGGTGGGCATAGGAAACAATAACGTCTCTACAATAGGCTCAGATGGAGAGGAATCATAGTATGAGGTAGTCTCAAAGAATGTAACGTCAGCGCAAATATAGAATTTGTTCAATTGAGGAGAGTAACAACGATACCCTTTTTGAGGACGAGAGTACCCAAGAAAAATGCTCTTAACAGACCGTGGTCCCAATTTATCAACCCCAGGAGAAAGATGATGGACAAAACAAACACAACCAAAAACTTTATGGGACAACACATAAAGAGAAGCACAAGGAAAGAGAAGGGAAAAAGGAATTTAGTTATTTAAAACGGAAAAAGGCATACGATTGATGAGATAGCACGCCGTAAGGACAGCATCATCCCAGAAACGTAATGGGACATTCATGTGAAGAAGAAGGGTTCGAGCAGTTTCAATGAGATGGCGATTCTTTCTCTCGGCAATGCCATTCTGTTGTGGAGTATGTGGGCAAGAGGACTGATGGATAAGACCATTAGTAGTCATATATGAGCGAAATTGGGATGAAAAATATTCTTTAGCATTGTCACTGCGTAATATACGGACAGGGACACCAAATTGTGTGCGAGTCTCAGCACAAAATGAACAAAAGATATAAAAAAGTTCATAACGATCTTTCATAAGATACAACCAAGTCATGCGAGAGTAATCATCAATGAAAGTAACAAAATAACGATAACCAGTTCGAGAGACAAAACGACAAGGACCCCATACATCAAAATGAACTAAGACAAAATGGGCATTTGCCCGTTTATCAACTCGACTAACAAAAAAGCTACGACAATGCTTCCCTAACTGACACGACTCACACGGAAGATCTTGAACAAAATTGAGATGGGGAACTATCTTTTTTAGACTAGATAATGATGGATGACCAAGACGACAATGAATCTGCTCTGGTGAAGCAACAAGGGAAGTAGAAGGTAAACAAGCATTCAAATAATAGAGGCCATTCCACTCACGCCCAATACCAATCTTCTAGCGCGTCTCCAGATCCTGAACAACCACAGAATTAGCAGTAAAGGTGACAGAACAATTCAAATGTTTGGTGAGTTTACTAACATATAACAAATTAAATGCAAAATGAGGAAGATATAAAACAGACTGTAAGGATAAAGAAGATGTAGGATGGGCCGTCCCAATCCCCTTAACAGATGTGGACGAACCATCCGTAAGTTTAACTTGATGAAGAGAACGAGTCTGAACATTAGAGAATTATTGGACGTTACCAGTCATATGATTAGAAGCACCAGAATCAATTACCCAAGGGGTGAGACCAGGGTGGGTTTAAGAAAGACAAGCTATAGAGGGTTGTGAATGTGCAAGGGATGCCATAGAGGATAAAGAAGGTTGAGATGCTTGTTGAGAAGCCTGAAAATGGAGAAATCGAGCATACTTGTCTTCAGGAAGAGTGAGAGAAACAGTGGAAGAGGATGCAGAGACTTGTGAAGGTCCGGTTGACAATGAGGCTGAAGAAGAATCATGTTGGACGGCATTGGCAACATGGGATGGACGACCATATAAACTCCAACATATGTCACGTACATGGCCTAACTTGTTGCAATTAGTACAGCGCGGTCGTTGTCCATTATTTCCAGAATGACTACCTCATCTACCACCATCACTACGTCCACGACCACGACCACGACCCCCACGAGATTGAATGTCAGCATGACTAGCAAAGTGAGTAACAAGAGTCGAACGATCAAGGTGGGATTCAGATGGCTCAGAGAGAGAAGAAACACGACTCAGGCGAGCATAAGCCTCACGCAATGTAGGTAGAGTGGGAGCTGTAAGCAGTTGATAACGAACCATCTCATAGGCTGGATTAAGACCATGAAGCCAAAGTATAACAAAAAGTTGGTCCCTCTGTTTTTCAATAACTCTGGGATCTGTGCTAACAAGAAAAAGCTCGGAGAATTATGATATAGCATCCTGGAACTGACAATAATATTCTGTCAAACCCGAGTCAGCAGCTTGACCACGTAACATAGTAGAAATAACATCATAGATGCGTGTAACCATTCCAAAATACATTTCTTTGGCCATAGTCCAAAAAATGTAACAGGTATGACATTGACGAAACATGCTTTGAATGGAGGGATCGAGTGACTGATAGAGAAGATTTACCAATAAGGCATTCATTCGACGCCAAATAGTACTATCGGACTTAGATAAATCTGTAGGAGGTGGTTTAAACAAATAATCTTCAAAACCATGACCCACGAACCATAATTCAACAACAGCAGCCTAATTTGAATAATTACGACCATTAAGGCGAGTCGTAGTAAGAGTGGGAGTGCCTGACAAGGTAGATACAAATACAGAAGATGTAGAACTCGAACTAGGAAGAATGACAATTTTAGAAGGTTCTGCAGGCTTTGAGGTATCCATGATAACAAAAGAAAGGTAAAAGACACTCCCTAATCACAAGGAATAACAAGTGAAAACAACTAAAAGATGATTCTCAACATTTAAGGGGAAAAATGGCAGAACAAGTGCAAATTTAGAGGTAAAAACATGCAGAAATAGACTCGGATGACAGAGTAGAACATTCTGGAGTTAAACAGTGGCCGGAGTGCGCGTGGCATTCACGCGCCGGCAAGTGGTGGCGCGTGACGTCACGCGCCGGTGGTAGAGGTGGAGATCAGCAACAGTGTGGTCGCCTCTTCGAGGTGAAGCTAATGGTGGTATTCACTCGCGGGATGGGGGCTGAAATGGTGTAGATCTGAAAAAAAAAAAAGAAAAAAAAAAGAAATGGGGTTCGAGGTGGTGGAGGTTTGGTGGTTTGATGGTGGTCAGCGGGAAGATGAAGGAAGGAAATGGTGGTCCTGAAGCTCGATGGTGTGACTGGGAAAAGAAAGGGGGAAAAAAAAAAAGATGAACAGTAGATCTGCCTACTGAGGAAGACGATGAACAGTTTTTTTTTTTTTTTTTTTTTTGGGTGTGGCAGAGTAAAGGGAGGGGCTAGGGTAGAAGATGGAGTTCCCTAATTGTGGCTCTAGATACCATGTTGAATCTAAGAAAGAGAGAAAAGAACATAAAGAGTGTATTGTTAATAATAGCTTACTAGTACAATGCATAAGGCCCTTCTTTATATAGGGACTCAAGAGATAAGGAAACTTCCTTTCTTCCAATGTGGGAGAAAGGATACTAACACAACACTACACAATACAATACAACATGACTGTTAACTTTCAACTGATGGAGGGACTAATAGTGTATTTTTTCAAAATACAAGGACCTGTTTGGTCTTTAGTCCAAACCTCAGGGACTAAAATGGCTTTTTCCCTATATATATATATATATATATGTACATGTATGTATGTATGTGTGTGCATTTTTTTGTGTGTGTGTATATATATATATATAGATATATTTCTTTTACTTATATTTTTTTAGTTTAAACAAAAGAGAAAATGACAAAAAAGAGAAATGAAAAAAAATTAAGGGCATTTACATCTTTTTGCAAATTCTGTTAGCTCTTTTGACGGAAAAGGGATGAAGGGGACACTTGTGCATTTTTACCAAAATAAAGGGATTACTTATACTAATTTTTGAAACATAGGAGGCACCGATACACTTATACCAAACCACAAAGGGGTCTGGTGCATTTCGCCCAAAAAAAAGAGCAAAATTGTGAGGATTACATTATGAGCTTGATCCACCGATTGTGAATTGTTAATATTATTTTATCATAATTATATCATTAGTCCACTACCATTAAATCTTACTTAATGTTATTATTAGATTCATTCTCAAGAATCTGTTGTACTACGATTTTGAAGGCTCAAATACACGTTGTATGGTTGAAATGCGACTTTTAGAGATTTACAAAAAGTGTTATAAGATAGTTTTTGCTTGAACGTGATTGAATAAATGCCCCTATTAGTTCTTACTATTTCACCGTTATGACACTTTGGTCCATGATCATTAAAAATAAACTTTTTAATTCTTAAAGTTAATTTAATGGGACAGTGTTAATTCTGATAGCAAAATCCGTCTATTTTTTTATGGCTTTATCACACGGCTGACATGTGACGACTTATCAATTTGCAGGTTGCAACTTCAACCAACAAATGGTAGCAAGACTTTAACAGTTACATGTCAAACACGTGATAAAGTAGTCAAAAAATAGACGGATTATGCTATGGGAATTAACACTGTCACACTAAATTAACTTTAAGGACTAAAAAGTTCTTATTTAAATATCATGAATTTGAAGACCCAAAAAGATTTTTTTTTTTTTTTTTGAGACTGAAATAACAAAAGTTGATAAGTTTGCAAAAAAAGTAACAAATTTGGAGACTCACTGTAGTGAGTCTCCAAATGTCTGTCAGATTACAGACATTTTCAGAAAAAGAAAAAGAAAATCCAAAGCCACAAATTTTATAGCCGTTGAAGGTGAACGTTGGCAACGTTCACCTTCAACGTATGTATATATACATATACATATTCTGATTGTGTTTTCAAGTTCAACGCAAAAAAGAAAGAAAGAAAGAAAGAAAGATCACAACTCCAAAATAGAGAAAAAAAGGGTACGCTTGGTTTTCTATCAGGGGGGGTGCGTGGGTCATGTAGGGGTGGTGATGTCGGGGGTAGGGGAAGGGGTGGCGATGGTGGCGAAGGTGTGATTGAATAAAGGGGGTGGGGGGTGGTGATGGTGGCTATAATGTGATGGTGGCAATGGTGGCGGTGGTTATGATGGTGTGACTGTGTCGATAATGGCGATGGTATGACAGTGGCGATGGCGTGACAGTGGTGATGGCGTAACAGTAGCGATGGTGTACTGGTAGCGATGGGGTGAGGGTGGCGATGGGCTGATGGTGAAGAAAGACGACGAGGAGAAGGGGTAGTGGCGATGGCAATAAGAAAAGGTAGGGTTTGATTTATATATCTATACATATTTATATATATATTTTTTTAAAACTGATTGTTTTTATTGTTTTTTTTTTTTAAAAAAATTATGTTATTTAATTTATTACTTTTATTTCTTAAAATAAGTTCTTTTTTTTTTTTAATTTTATTCATTTAAGTTTATTTTTTTCAATATTTTATCTTTATATTATTTAAATTTATATTATTTGTAATTTTATTCAATTATTTTTTTTTGTGTTTGTTGAATTTTTTTCTTCATATTATTTAAATTTAAATTTTTGATAATTTTATTCAATTTTTTTCTTCATATTATTTAAATTTATATTAATTGTATAATTTTTATTCAATTAATTTTTTTAATTTTGTTGAATTTTTTTCTTCATATTATTTAAATTTATATTTTTGATAATTTTATTCAATTTTTTTTTTTGCTTGAAGTTGTAATTTTTTCATTTAATTTTTTTTGCTTTTTTTTTTCTTCAGCTATGGATTCCAGCGAAGGAGTTAGGGGCCACAACTTCAATGTTGAAGAAGATATCGCGTTATGCCGCGCATACCTTGATGATAATGAATGGACGACTGAGATTTTTTAGTTGGAAATCCAATCCAAAGGCCTTTATTTTGGATGAGAGATTTCATTGATGATAATGAATGGATGTCCCAGATCGTTTAGAGAAAACCCAATCCAAAGGCCTTCATTTAGATAAAATATTTTGTTTCATGATAACAAATTAATGGATGAGATCATCGATGAAACATCATATCCAATGGCCGCTATTCGGGTTTTTTGAAAATTAGCGTTGTTATAATCGAGTATAGTTAACGACATAATATTTGGTAAAATATAATCGTTGTCGAAATTAATTAATTTTTAGGTTGAAATGTTCGTAAAAAAAAATTATGAATTTATAAGTATATAAAAAAATCAAGTACTAAAATACAAGAAAAAGTAGCACAAAATTAGATTATGTTGAAAAATTAATAGAGTATCTAAAATAGAGACCCAAAAACTAATGTGGTTGAAAAAATTTTAAAGGCCCAAAAAGTAACTATACTTTTAGGTAGGGTCTCTATTTTGTTAAAAGTCTCTAAAATAATTTTTAAAGACTCATAATTTAGAGACTCTGGTAAAGATAACCTTAGGAGTTATTTTTTCAAAATCAATTTTTTATGTGAGATCATATTTTGAAAAACTTAGACAAACAGTACCTAAAGTTAATAGCTTAAAATTGCTACAATAAGTTGTTTGAGAGAATGACGTACAACGGTACAACCCTCCAAAATCTAAGATTTCTTGTTCTACAATTTGCAAATCATTGATTCTTTTTTTTTTTCCCCCCGTTCAGAAAATGATGCAATTGTATTCGCTAGGAGAAGAATTAACCAATTATGATCAAGGGAAAGTCTGAGTACAAAACATTTGCAAGTTGTAGGAGTATATTAGGGTATCTCCAATGGAGATGACAAAATACAAAACTTATTATTTTTGGTTATTTTTAGAGATTTGAGTCACTAAAAATTATTATTAATGATTTAAATATACATGTGACTCACTACTTTTGCCAATTTTTGAATTAAAATAAAGACCCAAACTACACACTTGACTTTAAATTTAGAGCCAAAAATAGAGACTGTGTCTCTATTTTAAATCAAAAATTGGCAAAAGTAATAGACCCCATGTATATTTAAATCATTAATAATAATTTTTAGAGACACGAATCTTTAAAAATAGTTAAAAATGGTAAATTTTATATCTTGCTTGTTTTGACACCCAATCTATAGTTCTATTAGCTCCCCCTTAATAAAGCTTCAAGTAGCTTTCTGGGAGGAGAAAATAGACATCTCAAAATGGTAGCCTTCCACCTATATGAATCCAGTCAATGAGTTAAAAAGACTTTGTTAATCAGACAACTCCCAATTCTCATTAATTGGACCTGTTTTCCCAACCATGTGTCTACCAAAATATCAATGCTAGCCCCATTTCCAACCTCTCTATAAGGATGAATATTCAAAGTTTTTGAAGTCCAACTCACTTTTTCTTAGGTTTAGCCATCTCACTCCAACTTGCCCAATGAATCCTATTTTACCAATTGGAGTTCCACCGAAAGAGGCAATTCTAGCACAAATCTCTTTGCACACAATTTTTGGGAAATTGATAAGTGACGATCTTATTCTATATCCGGGAAAAAATTGCATAAATAGTCCCTATTATTTCTTTAATTATTTTAAATTCATCCATATTATTTAAAAGTAGTCAATTTAATCCATATTTACTTACAAAAGAATCTTACAAATTTTTTTTTTTGTTGCTAAATTGATCATCAAAAGTTGATGTGGCAAAAATAGGTTAATTAGTTTGGGTTTCATAAAGACATAAGATTGTGAGGATTGTTCGTAAGTTTTCTTTTAAGAGTGACAAATTTAATTTTAAAAAACCATTTCCATTATATATATAAGAGTTACAAACTTAATTTCAGGCTTTTTAGAGTTCTTCTTTGTATCAGGAGTTGTTAAAAAAGTTATTTAAAAAAATAATCAGGTCTTATTCTGAGTACCACAAAATGGAAAACTAATTTTTACATTATGATAGTCGAGTAAGCCATTTATATTTCAATACTTTCTCTTATCATTTGTCATTAACAAATATATCCAAAACTCTGAAAATGATAATTGTGTCAAAAAGTCATTAAACTGAAGTTATCAATCACAGGAACCCAGTACCCATCCATTTCTTGGTGCAAAAGTATCTGGTTTAAGGGACACATTTCCAAACATGCCTTTCACACTTGGATTGTTTGGCTTGACAGACTTTCTACTCGTGCGAGATTTATTTTTTGGGGTCTTCAGTCTAGTCCTTTTTGTATTTTCTGCCATGGTTGTATGGAAAAGAGAGACCACCTTTACTTTAATTGTGGTATTTCACGCAGATTTCGGAGAAATGGGCTGAAATTGACCAGATGCTTTAGCAGGCTGCATAATTGGGATGAGATTTCTAGTGGGATTTCTAGTCAAAGATATCTTCAAGCGGAATGCTAGAATTCATCAAAGAGGGGAAACATGCAAAGAATCTTTATTCCAACATATTTTGTTTGAAGTTAAACATCGAATGTTCAAGTATAAAAAGTTTAGAAACAGTGTTAAGAATAGAATAATCTTTAGAGCTTGTTGTATAGAGGAAAACATTTTAGTTTAGCTCTTGCTCCAGGGGTTTTATTTTATCCTCTCTTTGGACTCTTTCTCTTGCAAATATTTATGATGTAAATACCATTCTGTCACGTCCCGAGTCTAGACTTTTAAGCGTGACTGACCCAAAATGATTAACCCAAATTATTCTTTATATCCACAATACCCACTTATAAATCATATAATCACACTATCTCCTACCGATGTAGGATGTCAAAATATATATTTTTGCTTACCTAGCAAAAGAAAAAATAATAATTGCTATCATGTTAAGTATCATCTTCTCAAGGTCAAAAGTCTAACTCATAAAATTCAAGTCGAGTTGCCAAATGCGCGGCCAAGCAACCCTACCTACCTCTTTTTCTTTTTCTTTTTCCGCTAATGCGACTCTGTCAATTATGCCCGGCGCAAATTATCGTTGTCCTAACTAGCCCTTAAATGCGCCATGTTCAACTTTTTTATTCAAGCAACTCTAAAAGTCTCTATTTTTATTTATTTATTTATTTATAATAGAGAATCCAACTGGTTATTCTTTATTTTTATAAATTTTATATTTTAATTTTACTCTAACAATACCATCTATTTCATATTATCTATTTTAGAGACTCTATATTTTAGTTTCACTTCAATAGTACTCTCTATTTAATTTTACTTTAATTACTCTCCATATTTTATCTAAAATCATTACTTAATAATATTTTTTTATCTCTTTTTTTTAATTATTAACGACTATATTCTAAAAAATATTATAAAATTAATATAATTTAAGTTGTTAAATGTTATAAAGATTTTTTTTTTGTATTTTTGAAATGGTTTAAATCTCAGTTCTACATCTCTCTATTTATACGATATTCACATATTACTCCAATGTTCAAATTTTTGAACATTGTTGTGTTGGCTGAAACACCAATGATAAAAAAAAGAGTAATTGTTGGTGTTTTTGTTTGAAAGAGCTTGACAAAAAAAAAAAAAGTAGAGAGCTGATTTGAGCTCGCTTGTTTTTTTTTTTTTGATGAAAGGGGAGGCAAAGCCAAACTATTGAACAACGTTTCTAGGGTATGTTATTCCTTGTCTATCCATTTCAATCTTTGTCATAAACTGAGTCGGCGGAGCCTCAAAAGAGGTACAACCCAAGGGTAGTTGGAGGTTGTAGTTTGCAATCCACTCAGCACACTGGTTGGCCTCGCGAAAAGCATGTTGGAGTTGGTATCCTTCGTGGTTCACTAAAATCTTTTTACAATCTTCGATGAGGAATCTAAAATGACTCTTCGGAGGTACTTTTGCCTTTAATAGCTGAATAGTAATCAACGAATCAGACTCAATAGTAAGATGAGTGATGTCCATGTCAACAACTCTTCTGAGTCCTTCCCAAACCGCCAATAATTTTCCCTTATTGTTGGAAGCGATCCCCAAATTTATAGCAAAGCCAAAAATCCAGAAACCATTTTCATCATGGAAAATACCCCTGGCTCCTGCCAAGCTAGGATTACCTTTAGAGCAACCATCAGTGTTTAGTTTCCAACCCTGGACTGGCTTTCTCCAACCAACCAAGACTTGGTGTTTAATGGGATGCGGGTAACCTTCTGGACTGTGCCAGGCGTCAACCATGCTCAAAGCTTGACCTTGGATGAAATTAGATAAAGCATAGAAGTTATTATGGGGTGTATTCTTAAAGCATCTCTCGTTCCTCCATTTCCAAATCCATCAGACGGCAGTAGAAAAGAAGATGTTCCAAGCTACCCCGCAATGGTTTTTAGTACACTTCAGGTTCGCGTTAAACCAATCAGACCACGAAAGGTTGAAGAAAGAGTCCTTGAAGCTAGGTGGTAAAATCAGATTCCACACATGATAAGCCATAGTACATTGAAGAAAGATGTGATTTGTGTCTTCAATAATAGCACCACACCAAAGACAGTCAGCAATGTCAACAATACCTCTATGAGCAAGCTGGTTGTGTGTTGGGATTCTTTGTAGTGCAGCCTGCCAAAGAAATATTTTAATACGTTGTTGACATTTGAGCTTCCACAAGAGGTCCCATTTGATATCAGTATTTGTTCCCACATTATGTTGTCGCAGAGCATAAGTTGAGGCGAGACTGAAAGCACTCTTAGTATCCTCATTCCAAGCCACAAAGTCTTGTTTAGCATCATCAATAGTCACTCGTATGCTAGCAATTTGGAGCATAATAGTGGGCGTAAAATAATGTTGAAACTTTCCCCAACTCCATGAGCCATCGTCTTCAATATAATCCTCAATAAGCAAATCCTTCTCATCATCAGGGACACGGTAGCAAGCAAAAAAAACAAAGTTGCAAGATCCAAGATTTGGCAAAAATGATGACTAAGCTGTTGGAGTATTCATTTTGGGTTTGACTCTCTATTTTAGTTAAAAAATTAAAGTAGAAAGCATTATTGGAGTTGTTCTTATACACTTGAATGCCTAAACATTCTCTTACCCTACTATGATGATCCCCTCCTTTCCCTCTATATCCCTTTTGTACATTCAACCTTTGATCCTCTTTTAAGTAAAGGAAAAGTTTTAAAAACATTAATCAGATTTATACGACTGTGAACGTAAAAATGACGTGCGAGTCACACTCCATATATTAGTTGAATAATATGACTTAACATTTCAAAGTGTTTTTCTTCAAAAAATTGTGTTAGACCGGCTATTTGACTTGCCTTTGCGTTTAGAACTCGGAAAAACACGGTGAACAAAACACCAAAAAGGTCCATGATACATGGCTCTTAGTACTACTCCACAAACACGAAGGAATTTAATTAAGTTAGGGGATAAAAAGATATGGATTGGCTCTATTAGCAAATGGGTCATTTCACCCGAGTTCAGTTATATACGCTCAACATTAGTCACCATGTTTCATAATAGATACATCATTTCTTTTCTCGAGGGTTGTTATCTATCACATAATTTTTATCATTTATTTATCACTTTTTATGTGAATACTTAGTTGATATGGTAAAATAACGAACTTTTATTTTTTATTTTTCTTTCTCTTCTTTTAACATTCTAACTAAGTATTCATGCAAGATATTATAATAAATGAATAATAAAAATAAAGTAATATCTAGTATTTTTCTTCTCATATTCTATATTATATATCTCTTGTGGGACTCCTAAGGTATCTATCTAAATTATAACGTACTAATAATAGCAAAATGTGAAATGAGTGATTTAACCTCGATTGTTGTTGTGTGACAATAATATAAAGTACATCCTTTTATAAGAATAAATAACATCTACAACGAATAATCGGGTCCTTAACGTTGGATTAAAAGTACACTTTCGCTTTGATTTCTACTTATATATTGCGTATTACTAATTTCATTCTCGAACATACTTAATGTATAGAATTCAAACAAGGTCCAAGAGTGTGACTGAAAGGTGTCCTATAGGCTTCAATTAATAAAGGTCAAGAGTGTGAGCGAAAGCTTACTGTTCAACAACTCAGCTACGTATACAGAGAAAAAAAGAAAATGCACAAATTGCTGGAGGAAAATCAGGCTACGACTCCACAAACTCTACCAAACCCCCTCTTCACCTCACTGCCTTGCAGCATCTTTTGTCATGCTTCCAATGCGAGAATCGTGTCATAAAATTGACGATTAAAGATTGCGATGCTAACTTATAAACTACACTTATATCATATTTTTTATCAATTAACGACACAACCCTTTTGCTGTCCTTCAACATCTCGTATCCCACCCTAGTCTCTTTGGACTCGCACCCACGAACCCCTTCCACCTCGATGCCTTTCTGCTGACTTGTGTCGTAAATTTAAAAATAACATAAATCAAAATAACGTAAATTACACGCATATTATGTTGTCCTAAATGTAAGAATTACATGAATCAAAATCTCAATAATAATTTATAAACTACATGTATATATCATGTCTCCAACCAACCCGAGTCACTGCATCCTCCACGTGTGCCCAACTACCCCTACCCGCCATTCAAGTGCATTTAATTTCATTCCCTTCTATATAAATACCAGACAAAGACAACACATGCATCAGACAACTTACCATAGTAACAAACAAAAAAACTCCGAAGCCATGTCTACCTCACAGTCCGTCACCCAAGTCCAGGTCGAGGGCCATGTCTTTCCGCCGACGGTGAAGCCTCCAGGGTCGACCAACACACTCTTTCTCGGCGGCGCAGGTCACTAGACACTAAAATTTGCAGCCTGTTTTGTTGCTATGTACTTTGAGTTCTTGTGGTTTCGTCTAATGATTGTCTCTAACATGCGCAGGTGTGAGAGGTTTGGAGATAGAAGGCAAGTTCGTTAAGTTCACGGCTATCGCGGTGTACCTCGAAGACAGCGCCATTCCGTCGCTCGCCGTCAAGTGGAAGGGCAAGAGTGGAGAGGAGTTAACGAATTCAGTTGAGTTCTCCAGGGACATTGTCACAGGTCAAGAATGTTTTTTTCCAGCTTTGTTTCCTTTTCTAAGAATATGAAATTCCAAGAATGCCCTTAAAACCCGAAATAAAGTAAAGGGTCGTGTTACCCCAAGCCCATGTGAGGTTGCGGATTCGCACTCTTCACTGTTTTAAAGTTCTATTTTTATTGATATGATGCATGCACAAAGGATATACAGTTGTATTTGAGAATTTATCAATTGATGATCAAATTGCGTTAAATAATTTAGTGATCAAATTTTACCAACCATAAATGTTTCATCATTCAAAAAAAATAAAAGATCATGTTTTAAAATGACAAGAAAAAACTTGTGAAGGTTACAAAAAGACATGTCACGATCACATTCAATGATCTTGTGACCACCTTGCTTTACATAGGCCGGCGAAACGGCTGGTCATTTTAAGATTTTTCTTATATTAAGTACTAAATTTTCTAAATATCTTTGGATTCTACGTAACCAAAATATTATGAGTATATTCTTGAATATTGCTATATATTGCACGTGCGACGCTTCACTGTACTTTGTGAGATTGATTCTTAACATACATTGGAAAGATTTGAAATAAATATAAAAATTATTACCAACTAAAATATCATTCATGTATCATAAAATGTTACTTTATATTTTTAACTTGTTATATTCAAATATCTTATTCTGAGAACACGTAGTTAGTACTACTATTTCATATTAGTTTACACAATTTGATTAAGTCACGAATTTCAAATTTGTTGGTACTATTCAATTTTGGTTGACTCAATATCATTTTGTAACACTATGTTAATTAATATGATATCTAGATATCACCACTCCCTGCAAAAAGAAGGGCATTTTAATCTAAACATCGAATTAGCGCGTCCAATTTGACATGTAGTAAGTAGATCGGTAACACTATGTTAATTTATTGTACTCTCGTATTGACCCTCTTCTGAGCCTATGGGAGAAGACTAACTAGAAGAAGCTTTTAGCCCCAGCTTGCTCAGTGCTATTTCCTGGTCGTCCAACTTTCTTTAGTCGTTAGATTAGGCCTAGCATGCCTCCGCTAAAAATGCAGTATGTTTAAAGTTGATGGAGGCTTTCTGTTTGATTAACTACAAACTATGCTGCAATTACAGTGCTTCCCTTGGAGTCCCAAACCACATAAATTTTACTTTCATGGCTTATTGACAGGTCCTTTTGAGAAATTCACTCAGGTGACAATGATTTTGCCATTGACGGGTAAACAATACTCGGAGAAGGTAGTAGAAAACTGTGTCGCGCACTGGAAAGCTCTTGGTATATACACGGATGCAGAAAGTCGTGCCATTGAAAAGTTTCTTCAGGTTTTCAAGGACGAGATCTTCCCGCCCGGTTCCTCTGTTCTTTTCACCCAGTCGCCTCATGGATCATTGACGGTAGGTTGTTAGTTTTCTGGAAATTTGATGTTCAATTCTCTGATATGTATATTGGATTTGTTGTTACTACCAATGCTCAAATTCTACCTACGTAACTAAAATGACAATGTCCAGAAAATTTTATGTGGATTTCGATTGATTTGACTAGAATAATGAAGACAAACATATACAGAAAAGGGGACTATTTCTTTTGGTACAGATAAAAGTTGGATAACCATATTGATGCATCTATGGAGATAAAAGACCCGATATTGATCCGCCTTATCTGACTAACTTCTTGATTTGATTTACAACAGATTTCCTTCTCCAAGGATGCTTCCATACCTGAAACCGTGAATGCTGTGATAGAGAACAAACAATTGTCAGAAGCCGTTCTGGAGTCGATCATTGGCAAGCATGGCGTCTCCCCTCAAACAAAGCAGAGTTTGGCGGTCAGATTATCAGACTTGTTGGGACGATATAACGATGAGACTGCTGGTCGTGTGGAATCGAGAGCGATTCTGCTCTGAAACGCCCTCCCGGCAGTGTTAAGATAGCTTGGGGGTTAATGGTTATGTTGCTGAGGAATTAATTTCCTCAATAGTAGACTACAATGACAGTGATAAAAATGATAATAAAGTCCAGCAACTGGTTTATCTATGCATAGTATTTGAATCTATCACTTTGAAGCGTTTGTTGATGTTCTGTTTCTAATCTTATTCAGTGATTGTTAATCCTATAATTTCGATGGTATTGTCGGTTGGGGCGATCTGCTGTATTATCATCTTTTTGTATATAATCTTTCTAGTATACTTGCCTTGCTATGGGTGGAGCCATGGTCTAATACCACCCAAGAATTTGCCACACTTGCCTGGGCGTGTTCTACCCTTCACATTTGAGCCATAAAAAGCCTAAAATGTCAAGGATATAATGCAATATTGCCTGTCCAGAAAGTGTTGATAAAATTTTTTGCCATCTGACATTGAATTCCCTCTAGAGAGATGCTTCAAAACATTAATGTGGACACTACCAGCACGTAAGGTCCACAGACTAGAGAAAGTGTTTCAAAATGTTTAACGTTTTGAAACACAACCTTTCACTCCATTCTTGTTTTGTTGAACGTGTGTGTATATATATATAAGGGTAGAGCCATTCTCACATAACCCCTACTCGATTCAATTTTTTTTTCAAAAAATGTGTATATTTTTACAAGTATTTTAGGTAGAAAAATTAATTTAGTCTCTAATAAAAAAAATTATTCATATTAAATAATAAATTATGTGTTTTTAGTATCTATTGAACAAAAATCGTAAATCAATTCCCGTCTCTCTCTATATATATATATATACATTTCCTTTTCCTTTTATCAATAAAAAGTAAAAGAATTGACAACAAAAGCACAGATTTAGTATAATAGAGAATTCAATTATGGTGTAGGACGGGAAGATCAAAGTTGTTGGCCTGCACGCGGAAATCAAATCATTCTTGTGTCATGTTTTGTGTTATATTTTCATCCTCTTATCTCTCCTTTGTGTAGAAAAAATTGATGTATTCAATATTATAAACCTTTCGTGTTCATAGCAAAAATTCTATTGAATGTCAAACACGTGGATGCTTATTCATGAAGATGTGAATGCAAAAACTCTTATTGGGAAGATTGATCTTACAATCGGGTCTAATAGAGCCATTTGGTATAAATGGAGATTGCTTTGTATGTGACTCTAGCATTAGCTTTTTTTTTTTTTTTTTTTTTAATTCAAAAGAGATTTAAATCGTACAATCTACTTTATTCTTAATGAAATATACGCTTGTAAAATTAGCCAGAAAAAAAAAATGTAAGAATTAATGTATTAAATATCAAACCTCTTGTACATATAATACAAATTCTATTATAAAGAAGGTGAAAGAATGAAGAGGTAAAGAAGTGATATATCAAAATACGTAAAAATTGATATATTGAATATGAAACTTCACGTGTATATAATAAAAATTCTATTACATATAAAAAATAAAAAGATGAAGGTGTAAAGAAATGATACATAACAATGCACTTCATTCTAACTTTTTTATTTTTTATTTTTTATCAACACTTACTTCTATCTTGGTCAACGGATTTTGAGCACGTGCGAAATGCGAAGAGCGTTTTTTTTTTCTTTGTCGAAGTATTCAAGTTTGAACACACTCAAGCTCCGTTTGTTTGTCATAAAATAATTTATTTGTGTAAAATATTTTTAATGAAAAATATTTTATTAAAAAATAAAATATTTTTCTTGTTTGTGTTTGTTTGCCGTAAAATAACTTATTGGAGTAAAATATTTTTCTGCAAAATATTTTCTGGTGTTTGAATGTATAGTGAGTTCCGTAAAATATTTTTATTTCTCAAAATAAATGAAAATATTTTTCAGAATTTTGTACTAGCTGCAATTGTTAATCAAAAAATATTTTACAGTTGACCAAATTTTTGAACATCGAAAAATTAAGTAAAAATAACCGCAATTATTGACTGAAAAATATTTTTTAAATAATTAATTTTATAGTGTTATTAAATATTAAAAAAATTTAAAATTATTTTTCAAAAAAATATTTTACGGTAAAGTGTAAACAAACGGTGCCTTAGCAGCCAAGCATAATCATGACCACAGTTGTCAGCCTTTAATAATTGCATCAGCTAACGTGCTTCAAAGTTGTTAACAATAGTCTCCTTCCAAACACTTGAATTATTTAGATTCAATGCATTGACCATTGTAACTTGTTCTTTTATCGGCTCCAGTCCCAGACAACGCGCGGAATGGGAACCATTATTACGTGTTTTATTAAAATTATACGTTAAACTTTGTAATAATATATTAATATAATAATTTTGTATAATTTATGAAAATGTAACAATAATCTTTCATAATTTCTCAGGTTTACTAGACACATTCATATATGTCAGACTTTAAACTCAAAATCTTAGACCTGTAAGCAATATTAATTCACATTCATAGTCTAGTAATTGCACTCTTCTGGTACGATTTTTGAAGAAGCCAAGACCCACTTCTAATTCAGTAAGCGACACAATCTGCGCCTAACTGATGATAGCTTAGAACCTACATTAAAAATGCCTTAGTCATTGGTCTAACAACCCACATATCATGGTGTCTCCCTCTTAGGCTCCGTTTGTTTGCCGTAAAAGATTTTTCCGGAAAATATTTTTCTAATTTTACGGTGTTTGGTAACACCAAAAAATTAGTCAACCGGAAAACATTTTCCGGTCAAAAATTGTAAGCTACTTTTTGGAGATTTTCTGATGTTTGGTAATACAGGAAAATTGATTAACCGGAAAATATTTTCCTGTAAAAAAGGTAGGCTACTTTTTGGAGATTTTCTGGTGTTTGGTAACACCAGAAAATTGGTCAACTGGAAAATATTTTTCGGTCAAAAATGACGGCTAGTTCAAAGTTTGGGAAAATATTTTCATGTTATTTGGGAGAGGAAAATATTTTCCGGAACTAACCACTCCTATTTTATGTGTATATATTTTTTTTTTTATAAATCTCATGTCAGAAAATATTTGTTATTGTACATCCAAACACCAGAAAATATTTTCCAGTATTCTATTTTCCAGAAAAATATTTTCCCCTAACAAGTTATTTTACGGCAAACAAACAGAGTTCAGGAAAATATTTTCCTCTGAAAACATTTTCCAATAAAATATTTTCCACTGAAAATATTTTCCACAAGTAAGTTATTTTACGGTAAACAAACGAAGGAAAATATTTTATTTTTCATGAAAATATTTTCTACTGAAAATATTTTCCACAAACAAGTTATTTTACAGCAAACAAACGAAGCCTTAAATACGTAATGTATTCGTCGCGCTATAGTCGGAAACCACGAAGCACTGGCAAGAGTTTACATTTTTGCCCACTAATTGTTAAGATAATTGAGGTGTTATTTTAAAATTAATTGGTATTAAGAGTAATAGTTCAAGATCTTATTTGGTAGATTCAAAGTTTATAACTTTTTTATGTTGGAGAGATTATATACTCTAATACCCTCCTCACGTGTAACCTGATAAGAATCAAGTATATATTCTAACAGTAACCTATCACCTATGATGAACACCGAGTGCGCAAATGAGCTACGGAAGATCCGAATGTAAGATGGCCCGGGAAGATCCACGCTGCAAATGACCAGAGGGACTAGCAGTCCAATTACTAGTCCGCTAATATATTAAGACAAATTAACGGGTCCCAAATATATAAACTTGTGTTAAAAATAGTAAGAACTCAAATTATAATAAACTGAACACATAACTCTTACCAAACTAAAATGAGACAAGATGGTACGACTGACATATAATAGCATTGTTTCTCCAACAAAAATCCGAATGCAGACCCTACACGTTTTGAATTGTCCTTGTCGGATTCGTAAGTGGTTATAGAAAACGCGTATTAGCCTTACAGACAACGACAATACAGAACATATATCCTATCAATTTATTAAAAAATAATAATAATAATAATATTCATGAAGCATCAACGAACCTTCATCTCCCTCAAAAGTAAATTTAAATTCTAGTTTAGTAGTTAGTTAGCTTGTAATGAAACCATGAATCTTTGTCTGTTGAAATTTTAACCTCGAATGCTTTTCCAAAAATCATAATCATAAAGTGAAAAAAAGCAAGTCAAAATTCACATGATAAAGATGACCCTTCATCAAATTTGAAAGCTGTCATCCTTTTAGGTTATCGTATCGAAGTCGAAGGCTGAATTCAAAAGTTGTAATTATAACGTTGTAGCTAATTGTTTCACCCGACTCTTGACTCTCGGACATATCTCTATATAAAGATGTAGTAAATGGCCATTTTTCATTGACTACAGCAATATTTAACAATTTTGGTCCCTTTTAGACTCTATAGATTATGAACTAGTCAAACAACACAACCTGCCAGACAAAAATCTTGGGTTGTTTTCAATGTAAAAAGAGCAAACAAATGTGAATGCCATAAAGTCTAGTCTTGCAAGTGTAAGAAGCGTTTAGAAAGGCTTGGTTTTAGTTTTCCATATAGTGTGTTCTTCTCATCTCTCTGTTAAAGAAGTACTCGATTCACAACTTTAGCTTCCATTGTATCAAAAAAAAAAAAAAAAAAACGAAGAACTTGTTTCATCCCTCAGCTTTTTTTGGATATCCAGGTGATCTCAAAGGTGTTGTTTTTATCATTTTTTTTACGCATTCTTATGAATGTTCTGTGTCTGCCTCAGTTAAGTTCATTGTATATCTTAGTCTAGTTTCTATTGAACTCGATGAGTATGATGATATATCAATTGCTCATCTGTGTGACATCCATTTTCTGTTTGATATGTGAGTCATTACAATATGTTCCTAAAGACAATTACCTGATAGATTGCGGATCACCTGATAATACAACTGTTGGTGATCGCGTTTTCTTCGCTGATGATCGTAATTCGAGCTTTCTTGAAACCCCAGAAACGGTATCTGTAAGAGCAAGTTCGAATTCAACTCCAGCCTCGTATGGTTCGGCTTTGTATCGAACTGCTAGGATTCTTAATGGACCCTCGCGATATAGGTTTCCGATCAATCAACAGGGATGGCACTGGATTCGACTATATATCTTCCCGTTTGCCAATGAGGAGTTCAATCTAAGCTCTGCTAGATTTTCTGTTTCTGCACAGAATTTCACTCTTGTAAAGAACTTCAACCCATTGAATGCCTCTGTTGTTAAGGAGTACGCGTTGAATATATCTGGTAATAGGCTGGATCTCAATTTTACCCCTTCTGACAACTCGTTTGCCTTCATAAATGCAATAGAAGTTATCTCACATCCTGAAGAGCTCATCCCAGGAAGAGTTGAAACTCTTCATCCACGAGGATGGCTTGAAAATCTCGGCTTGTATGCAATTGAGACAGTTAAGAGGATTAACATGGGTAATGCAACTGTATTACCTCAAAATGACACCTTGTGGCGACTTTGGGAGGCTGATGGAGGATATCTGACAAATCAGAATCTTGCCGATTTTGTCAGAAATGTTGAAGCAGTAAATTACACAAAGGGAAATGCAACGGAGAATATTGCTCCCTCTTCTGTCTATGGCACTGCCAGTAGGCTGCGTACAAGAGGAGATCCGAACACTATTGCCAATGTTACCTGGACCTTTCCTGTGAATCCAGGATTTGATTATTTTGTTAGATTCCACTTCTGTGATATTGTAACTCCTACAGAGGACGCACTTCTGTTCTTCAATGTTTTTCTCGACTCCAGGGTTGCCGAAAGGAATCTCAATCTAAACATCTATGGGGCGCCTACTTATAAGGATGTTGTAGCAAGGTCACAATATAACTCTACACTTAGCATAAGCATTGGCCCTACAGATGTGTTTAATTCATTTCCAGATGGCATACTCAATGGACTTGAAATCATGAAAATAAGCACTTCCAGGGGCAGTTTGGATGCTGCAGATGCTGAAATTCCGTCCTCAACATCTTCTTCCTCAATTAAAGTGTGGGTGATAGTCGTGTCATGTGTTGGGGCAATCGTTTTCATAATGGTCTCGATTTTGCTTATTGTTCTTGTCTGCAGGAGGAGGAAAGCAAACATGGTTCACACAGCTCAAGAGCATCTCTCTGCAAATGTCGAAGGTTCTGGGGAGAATAAACATTCCATAGAAAAAGCCACCATTTCCAGGTCAAAGATGGCGTACCGCTTTCCTTTTGCAGCACTTCAAGAAGCTACTGATAATTTTAGTGAAAACCTGGTTATTGGGATTGGTGGCTTCGGGAAGGTCTACAAGGGAGTTTTCAGGGATGGCACTAAGGTGGCAGTGAAGAGAGGAGTTTGTGAATCCGGGCAGGGTATTGCAGAATTTAGGACTGAAATTGAAATGTTATCTCAGTTTCGTCATCGCCATTTGGTTTCGTTTATAGGATACTGTGATGAAAAGAATGAGATGATTATAATTTACGAGTACATGGAGAATGGTACCCTCAAGAACCATATATATGGTTCAGATCTTCCCAAATTGAACTGGAGGCAGAGGCTTGAGATTTGCATTGGATCAGCCAGAGGACTTCACTACCTCCATACAGGTTCTGTTAAGGCAATTATCCACCGGGATGTCAAGTCTGCGAACATACTCCTTGACGAGAGTCTCATGGCCAAAGTTGCTGATTTTGGACTATCAAAAATTGGCCCTGAAATTGATCACACACATGTTAGTACAGCAGTGAAAGGAAGTTTCGGCTACCTTGATCCCGAGTACCTGATAAGGCAACAGTTGACAGAAAAATCGGATGTGTACTCTTTCGGGGTAGTTTTGTTTGAAGTCCTTTGTGGAAGACCTGTTATTGATCCATCACTACCCAAGGAAATGGTAAATTTGGTTGATTGGGCGTTAAAGTCTTTGAAGAGAGGCGAGCTGGAGAAACTTGTCGATCCTCATCTTGTTGGTGACATTAAACCCGTGTCTCTGATAAAGTTTGGGGAGACAGCTGAGAAATGCTTAGCAGAATATGGCGCTGATCGCCCCCCAATGGGCGATGTGTTATGGAACCTGGAATTTGCACTTCGCCTTCAAGGAAACGATGAAAGACCTCGCGTGAACAATGAGGTCGCGAACCATCACTCGGTCATCAGTGTCTCTACTACAGAGTTCAGCATGGGAAGTGTGGGTGATCTTGCTGGTGTTTCAATGAGTAAAGTCTTCTCTGAAATGGTAAATGCTGAAATGAGATAATGTGATAAAGAACATACTCTGATCCTACTTTTCTTTAAGTTTAAGCGCGCAGTGAGATGTAAAGTTTGTGTACATAAAGGTTGAGATGCATACATGTATTTTAGAGATATTCTATGTGAAAATAGTATCTCAATTTTTTGTTCTAGTTGTTTTAGTATTCCATTATTTTCATATAAGCTCTCTGCTTTCTTGCTTCTGACTCTTCTGTCTATTCTAATGTGTGTTTGTTCATTTGAGAAGCCACTTGAATGTCAGAGACCTAAAACTGAACTCAATGAAGAGAAAGAAAACTGCGATGGGCTCTGCGGATTTTCTAAAAGAAGAGTTTGTATCGAATAAAGTATGTACTTCGACTGTTTTGTCCTAAAAGTTTGGCTCGAAAACACAAGAGTAGCGTAGGTGCTTTTTTGAAAAGATTTGGCTCGGGATTGTGCTTTTAACTCTCTGTATCTGAAATCCTCAGCAGGAGGCTTTATGCATTACACCAGAATGAGAAACTAAATCTGGTAAAAGTATTGATAGTGGCAACAGAGGGTACATCTCGTGACAAGAATGAGAGTCGTCGTCAAATTCTTATAACTGAACTCATCTAATGGGATAAGACTTGATTTGTTTACTGAAAGTGGAAGAAAAAAACTGTATTTAGGAAGTGCAACAGGCTTCCATTCAATCACTAAAAGAATTAAACTAGGGTCTTATAACAACTTATGGAAAGCAATATTATATCAGTTAAACTATGTGCTACAATTTCTAAACTAATTATAAACTATGTGCTACAATTTCTAAAGTAATTACCACAGATAAACTGTGTATAAAGAACATACTGACAATCGCTCGGACATGGTCCAGCGGTAGTACGGTGAAATAGCTATTTGAGGTCACGGATTTGATACTCCTTACTAGTCTAGAGTTTCGTCTTTGACTGATCTGTTGTATGTGTGGAACGCACTGCTGCACCCGGAGATTTACCAGTTAGTAGATAGATTATGTCATATAATTTAGTGATTAGGTTCAGCTAGTTGAGTTTCTATGTCATAAAAAAAAAAAAAGAATATTGACAATCACTTGGATTATGTTTTCCGATGCTATTATTCGTTGGAGACTTTTTAATCTAAAAATATTTTAAATGTACACATTTTTAATAAAAATTTAAACCGAATAGAGACTACTAAGACATGAGTCCGCCCATGACTGCCAATGTTCTTTCCCTAGAGTGAAATATGATAGCTTTAGTTGAGATACCTGATGATTGCCACAGTGAATGTGTCTATTACTTGTTACAATTTTATTAGTGCACTAGCATCTATTGCTATAGAGCTATGTGAAAATGCTTGATATTACAAAAACGGATAACGTGATATATGAATCTCTCTTTATGCATAAGTTTTCGAAAAGATTGGGGATTTGGCATAGTAATTTCACAAGTGTTACGAAGTTAAAATTTTTCGAATTAACTTTTTTTTTTCAACCCAAAGTTACTTCTATTCTCAGGTGTTCTGAACAAGTTTGCGCAGAAATACAAAAAAAAAAAGACATATAACCCTGCTATAAATAGAGTCCTTAAAATGATAAAAATAAAAAAAGAAAGATATATAAAATAAGAAAAAAAAAGAATAAAATAACATAAATAGCTATCAAATCATGGGCTACTTCTGTCTACAGACTACAGTTAACACTACTCCAGGGATGAATTCAAAATATTTTATCAATAGATTTAAACAGGACCAAATAATTATTGAATTACATTATTTTAAACTATTTTAACACCATAGACTGATTTAAGAGGCAAATAAACCTGTTAACAAGTACCTTTCGGCTTTTGGTGCGTCTTGCTAAGCCAAGATTTAATAGTGTGACGCCTGAGAATTTTGGGCTCATTAAGCCCATCACTGCAGACCACTGAGGCCCTATTTTAGACAAGGGTAAATGGCACAAATGGTCTTTATAATTTTACTAAAATTTTAAATTTGTTTTTATTATTTTAAATTAGTTAATTTACTCGTTATTTTTTTTTTAAAAATTTTAATTTCCCCCCCCCCCCCCCCCCTTATTCAAAATTAATAAATTTAGTCCTCATTATTTTTTAAAGAAATTCAATTTAGTCCCTATTATTTAAAAAAAAATTCAATTAGTCCCTGTACATGACCATTTTTTGGGGACTAAATTGAATTTTTAAAAAAATAATAGAGACTAAATTAGTTAATTTTGAATAATGGGGACGAATTTGAATTTTTTTGAAAAATAATATAGACTAAATTTGCTAAATTTGAACAATAGGAGAATTTGAAATTTTAAAAAAATAATAAAGACCATTTGCGCACCGCTGCACCCGAGGGTTTACCAGTTGATAGTTGGCTTCGCCTGATAATCCAGTAATCGCGCTCTACCAACTAAGTTCTCACATTATTAAAAAAAAAAAAAAAAAAGACTATTTGTGCAGTTTTCTCTTTCACACAAGAAACTCCCTACTTGGGAATTGATAAGCCATAACTATAGCTCTGCATTATCTCTTTGTTTTGTATTATTTGTCTTATAAGTTGGTTGTGAATTATCTCTCGTAACAAC
This sequence comes from Ehretia macrophylla, assembly GCA_037974665.1. Classification (NCBI taxonomy): domain Eukaryota; kingdom Viridiplantae; phylum Streptophyta; class Magnoliopsida; order Boraginales; family Ehretiaceae; genus Ehretia; species Ehretia macrophylla. Next base: position 44,306,871 of record CM075769.1, on the reverse strand, counting down.
CAAGTTTTGTTTCTTTATCTTGTAAGCTTACGGATAGCTGATAGTTAGTCTAGGAGTTATCTTACTCGTCACAATATTGTATAATTATGATTAATTTTAGTACATGTTTAAATGGGTTAATTGTAAAAGGATATGTTTTCTAAAAGGTCAGAAACATACTTGAAACCTAAATTCAATATTCTTTAGAAAAGATGAGCCTTTCCATTGTTTTGGAAAAGAAAGGATTTCACGAATGTTATGAAAAAGGAAAGCTTTGAAAATGATTGTTATCTTTTGAGGTTGCACATTACTATATCCATGATAAGGATTGTATGTTGATGATTACTATATGATACTTTTAAGAGTTAACGTCATTTTATCCCGTAAGTTTTTCACAAAGTTTCAAATCTCTAATGATTTTTAAGATTTACTATTTTTCTCTTGAAATATTTTGGAGCTTTGTGAAGAATTCAGGCCGCGAAATGGAATTTGCCTGTAAGTTATTGCACTATCTTTTTGTTTGTATTGTAGTTCGTTTACCATTGAAATATTTGTTTTTTTTTTTTTTTTTTTTTTTTTGTTACTCAAACATATATAGAGTTTATTCATCAACAATTATTTTGGTTTACAAAAATTGATCACAACTTGAACCATGCACGACAACCACCTAGATATTGGAGACGTAATTTCCTGAACAAGTTGAAATGGATGAGCTTGACTTGCTAGCAAACTTCAGTATGGGCTTGCACTCTGTAGATATAGGCGAAATGGATGAACTTGACTTGGCTTTCTAACTGTTTGTCTAAATTTGCTAGTCAACTTCGGTATGGGCTTGCACTTTGTAGATATAGGCATAAGTAGTTAGTTGCCAGCTATATAAAGTTTCGAGGGGAGAGGGAAAGCACAAGTTTATGCCGAATTGTACGGGCGACTCACACATTAATAGACTTACATAGATCAATTATGTGTGCGATGAACTCGACGTGAGTTTTTTCTATGAGAGAGTCAATGTTCTAACTTTTACCCTTCATTTGTAAGACTTTGTTGAGTCTTGGTTCAAATAGGAAAAAGGCTTTTCTGTATATGAAGATTTAAACTTAAAGTTCAGTTCAAATTATATTCCTCAATCTATCTAGGTCAAATTCAAAATTAGAAAGAATTTGTGGTAAGACACTTTTTTGGAAAAGATACAAATAAATATTATAAAGGGGTAGAAAATAGGTTAAAAACATGACGTGGTGCACGATTGAGAATGACTAAAAATGAATTTAAATTTCTTGTATTTTAATCATAGCTAGTCTTGAAAATCTAATAACTACCATACCAATGAGGGCAAAGGGTTTGAAATAATGAAGTTAAGTAGGATATAACACAACAATGTTACCTTTTAATTATACTCTACAAAACACCCCTCACAATCAAACACCACAAAAGGGCACGCAAGCGTCATGTCAAGCTGCAAATGACTTTATACAAATCTTATGCACAATCACCTCTTGATACCGATTGACTATTTATTAAATACGTATTATCAAAATCTAAAAGTGTTACGATCGACTCCACTACCGTATTCGGTGGTGAGTCAATAGTGTAATATCTCAAACACATCATAGATGTTTAAACCCGCGTTTGGTATAAGCCTCCTATGACGTGCTGTCATTTGAGCTTTCCGTTGGATGCACAACGTTTTCTATGCCCAAGTATTGGGAAAATTCCACAAATAATTCTTATTATTTTTTAAAGTTTTAAATTCATCTTTATTGTTCAAAATTAATCAATTGAGTCTCTATTATTTTTATAAAAAAAATCAAATTTGTCCCTATTATTCAAAATTAACTAATTTAGTCCATATTATTTTTTTTTTAAAATAATAATTTAGTCGCTATTGTTATCCAAAAAAAATAATTTAGCCAGGGACTAAATTAAAATTTCTTAAAAAATAATAGGAACTAAATTGGCTAGCTAGTTTTGAAAAATAGGGATGAAATTAAAATTATTAAAAAATAATAAAAACTAAATTAGCTAATTTTAAATAATAAGAATGAATTTTAAATTTTAGAAAAATAATAAGAGCTATCTGTGCAAATTTCTCCCCAAGTATTCATAAGGTTAAAAGGAATGCCTTCTTTACTAGTGAACCAAACGCAACTGAATTTTTTTTTTTTTTATATATAAGGGAGGTTTAAAGTCATAAAATTTACAAGTGAGATTCGAATTTACGTTAAACTTATAAACTTCTTGCATAAGCGAGTATTATGCTGCTAGACCAAAATTTCTTTGGCAATGCAACTGCATTTTGCTGGCCCAGTAATTGCATGAAAAGAAGTCAACAACAATAAAAGGTGGGTTTTTTCATGTCGTTAGACCAAAAGTTTTTTGGCAATGCAACTGCATTTTGCTGGCCCAGTAATTGCATGAAAAAGAAGTCAACAACAATAAAAGGTGGGTTTTTTTTTTGCTTGAAGTCCTCGGTGTCCGAGATCACAATGGCTCGACTAATTCGGAATTCAGTTTGAGTAGTGTCCGCAGAGTCTGACTTTTACTCAAAAAGAAAGACCTAAACCAGAACTGTTTAACATGACGTCTTTACGAAAAATTAAACTCTCAATTTCGTTTGACATTCACAAGTTACTCGTCACTTATGTTCAAGTGCTGAATTAAAAAAGGTGTTCAAGTGCTGAATTAAAAAAAGTGAGTTTTTAATAAGACGGATCTTTGTAACTAACAAAATCCCTGAAAACCTATTGGAAATGGTGAGAATTGTGAGTTGCGAGATAGAAGAGAGTTTGACTTGAATTTTTCCATATCAATGAAGCTTCTAATCCTTTTGGATTCTGCAGCCATTCCCATGCATATGTCACCCATGGCCTCAACTTTCTTCCGAGTTGACTTTTCTGGAGACGATTCGATTCACTTTAATTTCATTATTCATTTATAGGTAAGTTAGCTCGCAATCTGGTAAAAAAGCTAGGTGGTTGTACATTTAACTACTCCCAAACTCTACGTACCAAAAAGTGCTTGCAACTATCTTTTATTTCTATCTTGGAGCCGTCACTCTATCCGGAACAAAATTTGCCTCCGACTAGTTAGATATTCGGTTTAAAGAGGAGGTGGTAAACCGTACTTGTATAAGGCTCTATTTGTTTGTTGTAAAATATTTTTTTTAAAAATATTTTTTTAATTTTTTAATTTTTGATAATAATAAAAAATTAATTAATTGAAAAATATTTTTCATTCAACAATTGCAATTGCTTTTGTTTAATTTTTCGGTATTTGGTAATACCAAAAAATTAATTAACCGTAAAATATTTTTCGGTCAACAATTATGGCTAGTACAAAATTTTAGAAAATATTTTTATGTCCTTTGAGATAATAAAATATTTTACGGAACTCAATGTACATCTAAATACTATAAAAAAATTTTAAGTATTTTATTTTTCAGGATTCTATTTTTCAGGAAAATATTTTTCTCCAACAAGTTATTTTACGGCAAACAAACAGAGCCAAGAAAAATATTTTTCACTGAAAACATTTTGTACAAGCAAGTTATTTTACGGCAAACAAACGGAGCCTAAATGTTGAACACAAGTGTGACACCCTCTATCTTGAAAGTTAATCAATCCAATATTTGATATGCATTTAATTTTAAGGGTTGAGAATATGCAAAGAAAATCAAAGGGACGATTGAGGTAAATAATTATGGATTATTAGATTCGATCTTTTTAGATCTTAGTCATTCATTTCAAATTTTATTTCAAACAATCTTTTTGTAATCAAAATGAGATTTATTAGTTTATTAGTCATCCAAATTTAATGTATGAGATTTAAAAGAATCAAATTTGATTATTCATGATATTCATCTCATATGAAAAACGAGAGAATCTTAATATTACAAGGATCGATGAGAATGTTATGAGAAAATCCAAGTAACGAAAGGTGATATGCATAATGTGTCTGATCCATACCTAAACTGGCAAATGCATCCACTCAAAAATAGAGATTTGAGATCAATATATAAACAAGACGACCCCTGAGGGTTAAACTGTATCACCCTTTATAATTATAATTAAATCTATCACTTTGAGAACTATCTTCTCTAAATCCACATTACCAATTGTTTGTGTGGATATTACCATCCAACTTAAGTTAAATAAGGAGAAAAGAGAACTCTTAACATATATATATATATATATATATAGCATAAAGTAAAAGTACAAAGAAACGAAAAAGGTTAAAGTAAAAGATGTATCACCGAATAATTATTTTACAATAATTTGTTGTTCCGTTAATAACATTGTTTCTTTTACCAGTCTTGTTATTATCGTAATGACATTTGGTCAGCGTTACGATTACCAAACAAAGAGAAAATATTCTCTTAAATTAATGTAGCATAATTGTTGATTATTACTATTTTCATTTTGTCACAATCATAATAATTGTTACTCTACTCGTTTTATACTAGGAAAATAGTCCACAGGAAACTTGTGTCAAATTAAACATCAGACTAATGTCTATGATAATGTCCCAATTCGATTGACATTAATTATCGGATTAATACAAATCAGTCCAGAACGTGTCAACAGTAACAAGAATAACATACGTTAGCAAGCCCGAATGATATAATGATACCTCTGATGATGACCAAATAGTAGTAACTATTCGAGGGGATGTTTATTTAGTGTTAATTTCAAAGTTATTGCTTTAAAAGTTGCCATTTCATCTCATTTACTCTATATTACTGGTAATTAAATGTCTTGCTCAACAATATTAATTTATGCTTATTTTAAACCTAGGGTATCGTAATGGACCATATTTGCACATTCTTTCGTGGGGACAGTTTCATATATATACAAATCAATAGAACAAATATATAAGGAAAAATACATATTAATTAGCTTGTTAGGTGATAATTCTATAATTGTTTCAATCCACAAACACAACCTCATACAGTAATACTGATGAACTAATCTAGTGATGGTCATCCACAACACTTGGTTTGTGCATATATGACAAGAACTATATAGTTGATTAATGTAGTTGGCAAGAACAGGACATAATAGTGCTGGAGATGGGATGTGAGATTAGAATGCGTAACATAGCGTCATACAATACCATATCATGAAAAGCACTTTTCACATGAATACATAACATTGATGATAAACAATGTGCAAATATTTTGTCACACCAAGGTTCTAAAATCCGTGTCTGCAAGCAAGATTATTATCATGGTGTTAAAATAATTGCCTTGAGTCCTAATTCTTGGCTCAAAATAGATAAATGAGCGGATGTAGCTTATGAGGCTGGTGAGAACTACAATCCTATCGGAACCAAAACTTTTTAAAGATATGTATGTAGTTTTATTCAAAAATTTAATTACCTCCCTATTTATATATATACGTATATATATAATAATTATAATATTTTAAGTTATAGTTCTCATTGAAAAAAAATTAAATTTATTATATTAAATAGATAAACCGTGTTATTACTTAAATTTTCTACACTTATTTATATACCAAATTCATATTACATCTGAACAAACATTGGATATATATCACAAATTCTTTCAACCTTTAACCTTGGCCAAATTGCTAAATGTCTCAAATTTAAACCATTGAGGGTCTATATTGAGACTAACCCTAATGCTCAAAGACTAAGATACATATTTATACTTCTTAGGATAGACATTCTATCCGATATGAGATGATCTATATGAGATGATCTATATATATCGATCGTAAATATAAAAGTAGACTCATTTACATATACAGACCTAGAACTTTTCTTTATAGTTAAGTAATTCATACCTAATTGAAGTCAAATTAAATCCCTAGAATCCGAAGTTCCGTTATCTTTTACTGTAGGCTAAACTATACAAATATTTCTTAGGCAACACAGTAGATCACCCATCCAAACCTACTTCATCTGGCAAGAAACATAGCATGTATATAATTAGCAACAAATATTATTCCCCTTCATCTCATCAACAAATCATAACCCTCCACGTTTCCCCCCCTCTTTTCCTCTTACTCTTAATAGCGAAGAAAAGAGTAAAACTAAACGTGTTAATAAAACATTAGGCGATGTTCGGTCACCTCACTCTCTGAGCCCTTTCCACAATTTTTTCCTTATTTAAGAATATAAATTAATGCGAAGCATATATCCCACCCTATTAAACCCTATTTATACCAAAACATAATCATTTTACACTCACATACTATATAAAACACACATATACATACACATATATACATACACACACCTATATGTACTTTCCATCTAGCTATATAAAGGGTCTTCTTTTGGTTTTTGCTTAGGAAAATACAAGCAAAAACTCCTCACCTACTTGAACCATATTAACCACATCACTTCTCAGTTTCTGCTATTCAAACGCCGTCGTATCCGCTCATGTTTGTTCCTCTGTTTCGCCTCTCCATTTGAGCACCACTCTTCTCTCAACCCTCACTCACACACACACACACACACATATATATACATCAAGAGTGTTTGAGCTATACATACATATTTTTGTGCGTTTATATATATAGGAAATGTCTAGAGTTGTAGCTGAGAATGTGTCACCCGCGCTTGGTTTAGCTTCGGGGCCGTTTTATGATCGGAGGGAGGCGATTGAGGCGACACGCGCCGGTGCTCCTGTTTCACCTACACTGGGACAGCTACTGAAGAGTGTCGGAGATGTACGGAAGGAGGTCACCGGCGATGAAACTCCGGTGCACCACCAAGCGCTCGACATGAGCGAGGCTAGCTTTGAGCCTCGCGCGGTTCCGTTTGTTCTCTCCTTCAACAACCTCACTTACAGCGTCAAAGTCCGCAGGAAGATGACGTTGCCGGCGATCTTCCCCGGCCAAAACCTACTCGGCGCCGCCAACTCAGACGCCCGAGACACTCTTTTCAGTAAAACAAAAGTCCTCCTCAATGAAATCTCCGGCGAGGCGCATGACGGCGAAATCCTCGCCGTGCTCGGCGCGTCAGGTTCAGGAAAATCAACGCTGATCGACGCGTTGGCGAATCGCATCGCGAGAGAAAGCTTGAAAGGAACAATAACACTCAACGGAGAGCAACTTGAATCCAGGCTGTTGAAAGTGATCTCCGCTTACGTCATGCAAGATGATCTTCTCTTCCCTATGCTCACGGTGGAGGAAACCCTAATGTTCGCGGCCGAGTTCAGACTGCCGCGAACTTTATCAAAAGCAAAGAAGAAAATGCGAGTCGAAGCTTTAATAGACCAGCTAGGTCTCCGCAACGCCGCCAAAACGGTGATCGGCGATGAAGGCCACCGCGGCGTCTCGGGAGGCGAGCGCCGCCGTGTTTCAATAGGAACAGATATCATTCATGATCCCATCTTATTGTTCCTCGACGAGCCAACTTCCGGTCTTGACTCAACTAGTGCATATATGGTTGTTAAAGTCCTCCAAAGGATCGCTCAAAGTGGTAGTATTGTGATTATGTCGATTCATCAGCCGAGTTACCGAATCCTCGGGTTACTAGACCGTTTACTTTTCCTGTCCCGTGGACAAACAGTCTTCAGCGGTTCTCCCTCATCTGTTCCTATATACTTCTCGGACTTTGGTCACCCGATTCCCGAGAACGAGAACCGGACGGAGTTCGCCCTAGACCTAATTCGCGAACTCGAAGGATCACCCGGAGGCACCAAGGGCTTGGTGGAATTCCACAAAACATGGCAAAACATGAAAGCAAGCAGAAGAGGAAATCAACAACCATCGCCAACACATGGATTAACATTAAAAGAAGCGATAAGTGCAAGTATTTCAAGAGGAAAATTAGTACCAGGCGCGACAACTACAAGCGACGCAAGCCCAACATCAATGGTTCCAACGTTTGCAAATCCGTTGTGGATCGAAATGGCAGTGCTTTCAAAAAGATCATTCACCAATTCCCGTCGAATGCCGGAACTTTTCGGCATTCGATTTGGAGCGGTTATGGTTACAGGTTTTATACTAGCCACCATGTTTTGGCAACTCGATAACTCCCCTAGAGGGGTACAAGAACGGCTAGGGTTTTTCGCCTTCGCGATGTCGACAACATTCTACACATGTGCCGATGCTCTACCTGTTTTCATTCAAGAAAGATACATATTCATGAGAGAGACAGCTTACAATGCATACCGGAGACTATCGTATTGTCTCTCGCATGCATTGGTTTCATTCCCATCGTTGGTGTTCTTGGCATTCTCGTTTGCAGCCATAACTTTCTGGGCCGTCGGCTTAGCCGGTGGATTTTCCGGCTTCATGTTCTACTTCGGCATAATCTTGGCCTCATTCTGGGCCGGAAATTCATTCGTCACATTTCTCTCCGGCGTGGTGCCTCATGTCATGCTTGGTTACACGATCGTCGTCGCCATCTTAGCCTACTTCCTACTCTTCAGTGGCTTCTTCATCAACCGCGATCGAATCCCAGATTATTGGATATGGTTTCACTACATTTCTCTAGTGAAATACCCATACGAAGCCGTGTTGCAGAACGAATTTGAGGACCCAACAAAATGCTTCGTTAGAGGTGCGCAGATCTTCGACAACACACCGCTTGGATCAGTGCCGGATGCATTGAAAGATAGGTTGCTAAGCGGTTTGAGCAATGCTTTAGGGTTGAGTATAACAAGATCAACTTGTGTTACAACTGGTGTGGACTTGTTGAAGCAACAAGGTGTGACTGATTTGAGCAAGTGGGGTTGCTTGTGGATCACCATTGCTTGGGGGTTTTTCTTTAGGATTTTGTTTTACTTCTCATTGTTGCTGGGAAGCAAGAACAAGAGAAGCTAATTAATTATCTGAACATGGTGATGGTGGTGTTTGTAAATGCTCCTGTTTTGGCGGGAAGGCTTAGCTTCATATTTGGTGATCTTTTTTGTAATTTTTTTGGGGTTATTTTACAGTATTAAATTTGGAAATGTAATGTGAATCTTTTTGCTTCCAGATTACTGTTAATTACAAATATTTTTCCACTCTTAATTTACTTAAAACATGTGTTGACAAACGCGTTGATAAGCATTACACTATAGGATTTGTAGGTAGCCCTACTATTTGGTTTTTTTTTCTTTTGATATATGGGAAGCCGAAGCTATGATTTGAATTTAAAACTTTTAATTATAAGTTACTGTCTGAAAATTTCACTCAACTTTTGGGTTGTGGTTCTATTACTTTGTCATTCACAAATATTATTTGGTTTTATTGACCTCTAACATGCATTGACGAGGGCGTTGCTGTACTATAGATTTGCAGCGTTGAAATGGATTTATTGTGGCCTTATTACCTCGTCATTCATACAAATATAATTATCTAGTCCTTAATTCACCTAGAACATGTGTTCACGAGGGCCGTTACACTACAAGGTTTGTTATTTTAAGATACATCTATTGTGATCCTATTTGTTACACTACAAGGTTTGTTATTTTAAGATACATCTATTGTGATCCTATTTATAGTGAATTCCTTCATTCTAAAAAAAGAATTACTTTGTCAAAACTATGTTAGGTAAGAAGTTGTTGGAAATGCTATACCACACAAAATCATTTCATCAAATGTAGGTGACCTATTTCGCTATTATGATTTTATATTTCCAAGTGGACCAAATTGTTAATGAACACTAATAACTGTTGGGATGTGGTTAGAGAAGGAAAATCAAGCTGTACATGCACGAGTTTGAATGCGTGATTTAGTAAGTAATTAAGGAATTGATTTAATAATTGCTCACACGCTAGCTGTTATGGTCTCTAATTAATTAGCAAAAATTTCAATAAATTCATGCTGTTATGGTCTTTAATTATTAAGTTGTGCTAGCAATGAGGTGTAGCTAGGGGGTGAAGAATAATCTTGTGTTTAATTAAGTGACAAAGACGCGAGTAAAATTTATAGATTTTTTTTTGGGGGGTTTTTTCTGTAAAATTTATAAATTACAAATAATGATAAACAATTACAAACAAGAAAATCAAAAACAAAAATCCATGACAGTAATCAAATTTTCAGCTCATGATAAACAACTGAATTGACGACTTTGATTTGTAGTTCTATATATGGTGCATTAAATTCCTATTATATATATATACATGAAGTTCGGAAAAAATTAGATACACTTTAAGTTTAATTGAAATTCTATTTGAGGTTATAGTACTTCTGATCTTTATTATCTTTCTTGTAGCTATTAGTACTACAACTGAATTTTCAAGGAGTGAAGACATTATTTTTTATATGTCACACTCATAGACTTTTGAAACAACTACTAAATGGACCCCTTCATGTATGCTGACCTTTTACTTTTATAGGTAGCACAATTCTTTTTTTTTTTTTTTTAATTTAGTTCGATTCCATTGTATCGGGCTCCTAACTCTATATAAATATAGAAAATCCATCACCTTCTCTGGACAAATCTTAGACAAAGATCGAAAGTCTTTTTTTTTTTTTTTGGCTAATTCGAAAGTCAGAAATTAAATTGTACCAAAAGATAACAAATATATATTAGTCATATATATATATATATATGTGGTCAAACCCACTTAATACTAAGCAACCTCTTTTTTGCTTTCAGGAGTACATAATTTACTCTTAAAACGTTGAGTTATTTGTTACAATCTTTCAAATCGAAGATAATTAAGAATTTAGGTTTCATTTACCACTAGATTAATATTTCTTTTAATTTCTATATGTGACATTGTCTCTTCCATGGTGTATTTACTATTGCATTTTTCACGAAACACAAACTCTAGGATACATTACCTGCCACAGAGGAAACATGGTCCAAGTTAGTCAAGCACGAGCCTAATGACTTCGATTGGGACTTGGATCATCTCTCTCATCTATTAGATGAGGTGTATTATGGGCCATAAAAGTTAATCTTTTAAAATCTCAATTATTTATTTCAAATTTATTTTCATTGCCTTTTTCAAAACTTAAATTTGAAATGCATGGTTGAAATTTAAAAAGATTAAATCTCATGAATCATAATACACTCATCTAGTATATAAGATAATTAGTAAAAAATAGAGCTACCTTAGATTTTAACTTGAGCTAGATGTTGAATTTTACTTCTTGTTAAGTATGTAGCATCATCTTCCTTTTTTATCTCTTGGCCTACGGTCCGTTTTATATTCTCATTAACAAACTCTTGTACATTTTTTTTTATTTATTTTTTATGAAATACACACTTTTGCTTACCTTAAGAAAAAAAAAAAAAGGCGAAAAAGAAAAAGAGAGAATTAATAAAAGAGAGGATCGAAACCCATCGAGATGACCTCAAAAATTAACGTTTTAATCAATTCAAACCCGAGATATGCATAAGTCACCCATTTACACCCTAATCATTCCGCGACTAAGCTCTCCCCTAGAAGTAACCAAAAACTATTATCTTGTAGTAAGCTAACACAATAGAGTCTTCCAATAACACGATAGTAACCAAACCAAGAAGGTTTGACCAAAACCACATTGTTTCAAAACCATAATCCAATAGAGTCTTCCAATACACACATCTCTAAGTTGTGACAATCAAACGACGACCATGATGAACCTTCCTCTTTCTTGTCAAATGTACACGTTACAAAAATTCTTAATATAACACTTCTAAGACAATGAGTCACCTTTCGTGTTTGCATGTGTAAACATATCAACAGCCATTGCCAACCATTATCATACGTCCTCCTACGAAACTTGGATTCGTGAAGACAAAGGTTTTCAATCTTCTGACAAACATCTCTTTCTTTAAAACTGTATATTACCCTTTTTTTAGTTAAGTCTACGTGATTAAGCAACTTTATATGGAATTGCTTCAAAACGTCCCGTGGATGGGGGCTAAGTCATTATCAGGGGGACGTTCAAAACATTTTGAAGCAATTCCCAACCCTAATCTCAACTTAGGGCAAAAATTGCAAGCAATGAAAAGAGGAATTTGTGAGGTCCACTGTCTATATATAGTTCTGCATATACAACTTTGAAAAGTGACGGGAAAGTTTCGTGCAAGACTTGCTTTACGCTGGTCTGTTTCATATGGAAAATATTTCAAAATGTCTGGGATGTCAAAGTTTGTACCTCGTGTGTCAGACTTAAAGTGATGAGATATACAAATGTTTTTAATACTACCCATTTCATATAGATGCGTTCTTTCTTTTTAGGTGAAGGCTCGTTTGTTTGCCCTAAAATATTTTTCATTCAAAAATATTTTTCGGTATTTAATAATACAAAAAAATTAATTAATTATAATATATTTTTTTATCAAATATTACAGTTAGTATAAAATTTTTAAAAATATTTTTATATCCTTTAAGAAAAGAAAATATTTTCTTAAATTTACTGTACATTCAAATACTAAAAAATATTTTATAATATTTTATTTATTAAAAAAATATTTTTTTTAATAAATTATTTTACGACAAACAAATAGAGCCCAAGTGTTTCATATAGATGCTAGCTAGCTGTGCATGTGAATATTTTTTTTAATAAATTATTTTACGACAAACAAACGGAGCCCAAGTGTTTCATATAGATGCTAGCTAGCTGTGCATGTGAACACTTGGAAAAATATTATTTTATGGCATTGGTCCACACGGTGGTTTGGTTTAGCAAGTTTCTTGAAATATTCTTGTATTGTGATGAGACACTTAAATATGGAGAATATATTCTCTTCGGTAAATGCATGGTGCATGCTCTTTTTGTCCCGTATTAGTAATTATGGTTTTATGTAAAGATAATTCATCGACATCATATTCATTCTTAATTAAATATTTTTTTTATGTCAGTTAATTCAGACGTAGTTTCTTTCTTGGATGAAGCAATGTCGAATCAAAATACTTTCGATCAATCCAGATAATTGAGACCCTATGGATGAAAACATGGTATCTTTGGATCCCATTAGCTTGCTAACTACCAGGTCATCATGGTGTTATTTACTAGCTTGATTAATATTATAGTTTTCTGTTTAAGTTTGTCTTCTTTGTTACCGCCTTTGCAAATAATGAGGTATCTTTATCTTCAAATTCATTTGTTAAAAGAACAATGAAAGAGAAGGGGAGAACTCTCTATATATAAAAGTGTCTGTAATCATTTAATTGTGTCAAAAGTATAATTGTATATTTTGTATTTCATGATGTATACCGTGAGTACTTTTATAGTACAATGAGTAGATAACAACTAGTGAGATAGAGATGTATGATTTATAGATTTGAGAGAATCAAGAATTTATAATTCAAAATATGAGTCTCTGTTATCACGCCCCCTCAAACGAAATCGGATTGTGGACGATGAGCTTGGTATGTAACGCAGTGAATCGTTGTCGAGATAGAGACTTGGTCATTATATCAGCCAGTTGATACACTGTGGAAATGAATTTAATTATCAAATCACCAGAAACAACCTTTTCACGCGCAAAGTGAACATCCACCACTATGTGTTTCATACGGGCATGAAAAAACAGGATTGGCAGTCAAGTAGGTGGCATCAATATTGTCACACCATAGGACAGGTTTCGAGGGTGATAGGACATGAAGTTCATGAAGAAGAGACTGAATCCAACAAAGATAAGTGGTAGAAAAGGAAATTGCACGGTACTTAGCCTCAGTACTAGAGCAATATGTCGTCGTTTGTTTCTTGGCAGACCATGAGTATTTAGACGATCATCAGTACATCCTGCCCAATCAGAATTGGAATATGCATGGAGAGTCATGTCTGTGCAAGGCCAAAAGTGCAACCCAATAGTATCAATACCTTTCAAGTAATGGAGAATGCGTTTGACTACAGACCAGTGAATGTCAGTAGGGGCATGCATATATTGACAAACTTTATTCACAGTAAAATTGATCTCTAGTTGTGTAATTGTGAGATATTGAAGTGCACCAACAGTGCTGCGATATAGTGTAGGATCAGAGAATGACTCACCAACATGCTGAGATAATTGTTGAGAATGAGCCCTCAGAGTGCTAATCGGTTTAGTGTTATGTAGCTTTGTGTGTGCCAATAAATCATGAATATACCGTTGTTGATGTAAAAGAATACCAGAAGAAGTATGCTAAACCGAAATCCCAAGAAGAAAAAAAAAAGATAAGTTCCCTATATCTTTGAGTGCGAACTGTCGATGTAAAATGGTAGTGATTAAATGAATAGCCTCCAAGCTGCTACCGATAAGAATGATATTATCCACATAGACTAATAAATACAAAGTATCATTTTCGAAGTGGCGCATAAACAATGAAGTGTCTAACTTTGACGCAAGAAATCCAAGGTGGATGTAACGCCCCGATCCCTCATGAGACCGGGGTCCCGATCCCTCACGAGACCGGGGTCCCGATCCCTCACGAGACCGGGGTCCCGATCCCAAACCCGAGGCACGAAAAATGAAAAAAAACGGGCGGAGTCTCCCTTGTTTATAGGATATTCCAACACCTATTTCCAGAGGAATTATCACATAGAAACTCCACAAATAACATAAGACATTGAAGTTCACAAGATAACGCTAGTTATCTAATCTTAGCAAAATAGTCTATAGAGTTCTAGATTAGTTAGCTAACAGTCTTAATGTCATCCAAAAAAATATTACAGACCGCTAGCCTTGGTGAACTTTAGTTTAGTTACATATTTACATTAATCAAATATTTACAAGGCACACATGCCTCAAAAGTTTACATATTAACTACTATATATACAGGAACTACCACACAACACCGTACAAGAACTCAAGGAGACTCCTGAGCCTCCTCCTCCGTCTCCAGAGGAACTGAGCCTGCCTCGCCTGAAATAGTTAAAGAAAAGAGGAATGAGTATACATTATGAGTATACTCAATGAGGGAGGTGAACAAATACCCGAAGAGGTTTTCACAAGGTTTTCATGCAATGCAGATAAACAAGTATATCATGTAGCTCAAGTAACAATAAGACTAAGAGATAAAATCAATTGCAATACTAAATGCTAAGTTAAGGAAATAAAGCTACAAGCTTACTTCAGAAATTTTAGCTCGGAAACAAATCATGAACAGCAGTAGTACATCTCACACATTAACAGCAACTCGACATTAATCAACATTTTACTAGGAATACAATTATAAGTAACAATCATATTAAAAAGGATACCGTTCATCTTCTTGCTTTTAATCTCAAACCACGAGCCATGATCTTCAAGCAATTGCCGGCAAACCCTTACTCTAACAAATTGGGATACTCCGGATGTATCCCGATCCTACGACCCTTTATCCTAAGGTAGATCCATATGCCCAACAGGTGAACCACGCCTCTGGGGTAGTGAAGTATGCTCAGCGAGAAAAGGAATAGGCACCATGGTAGTCGAAGGAGCACGGCAAGCCCGACGCCACCCGTGTTTCTTGACGCTACCATGTCCGAAAAGGTTGCGCAACCCTGAAAACAATCACAAACACCACATACGAGCATGAAATGACAATTTGATAACAAGAGGGGAAGGATAACAAAGTAGGTTATCCTTGCCCTTACACAATTAATAAACAATAAAAATCACAAACACTTATCAAGTTCAAGTGTATCAAGCTCAAATAGTTATTCATATATCAAGTAAACTTAATTCATAAAAGTCTAATAAAACGCTATTTTACTTATTTTTATTCTTTACCTAATAATTTTAGCCATGTTCAAGATTTTGGCTTTCTAACTAATTACTTTATTGAGCAAGTACACCACCAAGTTAGGAATCACAAGTCAAAATAGATAAGTCACATGCTAATCTCTAGTCCTCAACAACAATTAATCTATTCAATCAATTTTACTAACTCAACTTAATTGCAAAACTCCTACTCGATGTCTTAACTATTAACAACTTTTTTTATACTAAGAAAAACAACTACCCCCTTTACTAGACAAAATAGTATTTCCATATTAAATCTTTCTTAGCCAAACCTGCCACCCAATCTATCTATGTTAAAAACACGAAATCTCTGGTTATGCATCATTAGTGTAAACCAATTTTAGCATACGCCCTACATAAGGCAAAGAAAGAAAAGAAAGTAAAACACTGGCAGAAACCGTCCAGCTTACGCTTATTTACATGTCTCTCGGAAATCATCTGAAAACGAGTACTTAGAGCTAGAATTTGGCCAAGCCTTAGAAATACACTTTTGTTCTACTATGAGTCTACTACAACATATCCAAAATTCCGCTAATTTAATCAACATTTGTAGGTAAAATAGGTCCTACAACTCAGGCATGCAACTCTGTCTAAATTTCCAGATTTTTCGAAACTCATGCTTTTGCAATTACTTTACTATAAAAACTAATTTTAAGACTTTACCACACATGAATATATCATACACACCCATATACGACATCTAAACAAGAAGAAATCTAGCCTACAATATACTAGGTACACTTCATTAAACACCACTAAATGCTTATAAGCACCTTTAGCAAGCATCATTTCATTACATGGCTTACTTCTTCAACTAGTTGCCTTACTTCTAAATCAAGGTTTCAACTATTATAAAATTTCAAGTAAGATCTATAATTTAATAACTAATGTAGAAGGATCTCTTTGTATCTTCTTCTTCTTAACTAGCTTCCAAGTAATCCCAACCAATTGCTACGAGCTACAACAATTCTTCTCATTTTACAAGCTAAAAGTGATCCTCCATTTTAATACTTCAATGTGCAGCTCCTACACACGATCTGGCCACAGTTACTAGCATAAATTGGGGTCGAAAGAAAGGGTCAAGCCACAGCAAAGGACTGCCGTGGCGGAAGCTACGTCGAACTGTCTAGCGTCGGCTGGATAGTCTGGTCGACACCCACATACACAATTACCTTGCTTTATTTTGTGATTCTTTACTCTTTAATCTAGCCAAAACTTCATATAAGCATGTATTACTCTACTATTCTTCACTTGAGACTTTCAACAAGCATATAACTAGCACTTATCTAGTTGGATTAATAGTTCATCATCTACATCTAAACCATCACACAAAGCTTTAAATTTACTCATAATATTACACCATTACCATGTTAGACTTTAATTAGCATCCAAATAAACACTATAACTCATGAATCATTTAACTATAATCTAGCAAGTATTAAATAACAAAGTATGAAAAAAACAATGCACACAAAAGAGATCTCCCTTACTTGATTCGAATACCCGCTTCGGATGGAGAGACTTGAGATTGGATGATCTTATTATATTTTTTTTTCTTCTTCCTGTCGCAGCTGCCACAGACTTTTCTTGTATTATTATTATTTTTTTCTCTTCTTGCTTTCTCTCTACCTGTCGAGAAGGTGAAGCCAGTGGTAGGGTAAAAGATTGGTTTTATTTGTTTTGTGAAGTGTGTGTGTGCGAGAGAGTCGTGTGTGGTGGTGAGAACTAGAGTGGGTGGTATATTTTATGGGTTTGGTGAGTTTGTGTGGTCGTGTATGTGTGGACTTCTTTTTTTTTGTAATTAAAATATTAAAATAATAAAGTAGTTATTTTAAGCAAGTTGATCAATCATAATTAAAAATAATTATAACAGTGAAATAATAACTACTTATTTCTCATAAAGGAATTAGATTCAATTTTTAATAATTACACATGCTGATCATAATAATGTAATCATTTCTTGTAATTCTATTACTTAATTTAATAATTTTAGATAATAATGATAAGAAAAATTCCGGATTAAAAATCTAATTAAAATGCAATTTAATAAAATAAATATGAAATTCTAATTAAAAATCTATATGCCAGCTCTGGGCGTCACACTCTTCCCACCTTCAAACAATTGCGTCCTCGCAATTTCTTACTCTCAAAAGAAATTCCCACATCAACCATGATAACCCTGGTCAAAATTGTTGCTGAAGAGAAGCATCGCTCAAGAATGCCAAATAGAACTCCAAATGTGAATTCCCGGTAAAAGGGTGGAGCAAGAAAACCATTCTAGAATCCCAAGTAAAATGCCAAAATGCAAGTAAATAATATGAATCATAACCCCCGGTCTCAAAGAATACCAATAGTTCTAATTATTGATTAAGAATCCATGAAGAACTTTCATAAGAATGCCACGAAGAATTTCATATAGATAATTCAAAAGAAAGGTACCAAATAAAGGTCCCTATAAAGAACACCAGCTAATCATGCTTCTATAAATAGAAATGCCACATAAGAATTCCATATGCAATGTCAGATAAGAGGCCCAACCAAGTTTTCCATATGCTATTATTAATGGAGATGCTGTTAAAGGTTGGCTGATGTTAAATAATTTCCCCCTAATAAAAATGCCAACAGAATATCCTACAAGAAGCTCAACTGCAACTGTCATCTCTCCGTAGAAATCCAGTCATATATATGGATACTTCCAACGCCTTATAGATTAGTATGAATGCATGCCAACATTAATTATTCTAATATAAAAGAACTCATTTGATCCTTACCCAATCTCTGAAGTACTCCCTGTGGGTCCACGAAGTATACCACAACCAGATCCCTGTGGGTAGAAGCCCCGTCTGCAGTATTGCCCTGGGTAGTACCACTTACTCATGTCTCCCATTTAGGACAGTATTTCACTTGATGCAAGTGGCTTCCATATCCAGTACAACGTCCCGTTCGTTTCCAACAATCTACAACAGAATGCCCCTGACGTTTGCAATAGCTACAGCGCATGAGCTGAAAAGGCCTCTTAGTAGTCTGATTTGGCCCTGCTTCGGAGTCATGTTGTCTCTTTTCTCCCCTAGTCACCCTTCCAAATGACTCTTCCAGAATCTGGATTTCAAGGCCCCGTACCACTCTTAGCATAGTTTCTGCTACTTGAACCAGTACCCGAACTTGCTCAGCAATAGAGGTATGATAACCTATCTCATCTCTAGATGACCCCTCATCCCCCGGTAGCTTGCCTTCTTCCGTCTTTGCTCTACAGAGGGGAAGAGATTATTTACCAGTTTAAGGGTGTTATATGCATGCAGTTGATGTCATTTATATTAGACTCCTCATAAGATGCTCATATTATATGTGATAGAATTTCACATGCTAAGTAATTATCTCATATGCACAATTATTACTTTAGACTACTATACATTTATTAACTATACTAAAGGCTAATAACACTTAGTCTGATTAACAAGTTATCCTACTATTTGTAACAACTTAATTTACAAAATTCAAACACACATATTATTACTAATAATTGAGGTAAATAGTTATTCATGGAGTCACTTAGAAACGCACCTAGTCACATAAATACAAGTTTCATACAATCTTCATATATACACAGTTATAACTCATAGAGCACACTTGTATTCTAAAACACACAAGCCTCGTATACAAACACACAATTTTATTCGGGACTCGTCTACATGCACACATGCAAGGTTTGCTACTCGACAGCCCAAGGACCCTGTCCCGGCTGAGAGCTAACTAAGGAAGCTCTGATACCAACTGTAACACCCCGATCCCTCACGAGACCGGGGTCCCGATCCCTAACCCGAGGCACGAAAAACGAGAAAAAATGAGCGGAGTCTCCCTTGTTTGTAGGATATTCCAACACCTGTTTCCAGAGGAATTATCACATAAAAACTCCAAAAATAACATAAGACATTGAAGTTCCCAAGATAACGCTAGTTATCTAATCTTAGCAAAATAGTCTATAGAGTTCTAGATTAGTTAGCTAACAGTCTTAATGTCATCCAAAAAAATATTACAGACCGCTAGCCATGGTGAACTTTAGCTTAGTTAGATATTTACATTAATCAAATATTTACAAGGCACACAGGCCTCAAAAGTTTACATATTAACTACTAAATATACAGGAACTACCACACAACACCGTACAAGAACTCAAGGAGACTCCCGAGCCTCCTCCTCTATCTCCAGAGGAACTGAGCCTGTCTCGCCTGAAATAGTTAAAGAAAAGAGGAATGAGTATACATTATGAGTATACTCAGTGAGGGATGTGAACAAATACCCGAAGAGGTTTTCACAAGGTTTTCATGCAATACAGATAAACAAGTATATCATGTAGCTCAAGTAACAATAAGACTAAGAGATAAAATCAATTGCAAGACTAAATGCTAAGTTAAGGAAATAAGGCTACAAGCACACTTCAGAAATTTTAGCTCAGAAACAAATCATGAACATCAGTAGTACATCTCACACATTAACAGCAACTCGACATTAATCAACATTTTACTAGGAATACAATTATAAGTAACAATCATATTAAAAAGGATACCGCTCATCTTCTTACTTTTAATCTCGAACCACGAGCCATGATCTTCAAGCAATTGCCGGCAAACCCTTACTCTAACAAATTGGGATACTCCGGATGTATCCCGATCCTACGACCTTTTCTCCTAAGGTAGATCCATATACCCAGCAGGTGAACCACGCCTCTGGGGTAGTGGAGTATGCTCAGCGAGAAAGGGAATAGGTACCATGGTAGTCGAAGGAGCACGGCAAGCCCGACACCGCCCGTGTTTCTCGATGCTACCATATCCGAAAAGGTTGTGCAACCCTGAAAACAATCACAAACACCACATACGAGCATGAAATGACAATTTGATAACAAGAGGGGGAGGATAACAAAGTAGGTTATCCTTGCCCTTACACAATTAATAAACAATAACAATCACAAACACTTATCAAGTTCAAGTATATCAAGCTCAAATAGTTATTCATATATCAAGTAAACTTAATTCATAAAAGTCTAATAAAACGCTATTTTACTTATTTTTATTCTTTACCTAATAATTTTAGCCATGTTCAAGATTTTGGCTTTCTAACTAATTACTTTATTGAGCAAGTACACCACCAAGTTAGGAATCACAAGTCAAAATAGATAAGTCACATGCTAATCTCTAGTCCTCAACAACAACTAATCTATTCAATCAATTTTACTAACTCAACTTAATTGCAAAACTCCTACTCGATGTCTTAACTATTAACAACTTTTTTTATACTAAAAAAAACAACAACCCCCTTTACTAGACAAAATAGTATTTCCATATTAAATCTTTCTTAGCCAAACCTGCCACCCAATCTATCTATGTTAAAAACACGAAATATCTGGTTATAAGTAAACTAATGAACTTGCAAACCACATAACACAACACTCTAATATACTATGCATCACTAGTGTAAACCGATTTTAGCATACACCCTACATAAGGCAAAGAAAGAAAAGAAAGAAAAACGCTGGCAGAAACCGTCCAGCTTACGCTTATTTACATGTCTCTCAGAAATCATCTGAAAATGAGTACTTAGAGCTAGAATTTGGCCAAGCCTTAGAAATACACTTTTGTTCTACTATTAGTCTACTACAACATATCCAAAATTCAGCTAAGTTCATCAACATTTGCTAGGTCAAATCGGTCCTACAACTCAGGCATGCAACTCTGTCTAAATTTCCAGATTTTTCGAAACTCATACTTTTGCAATTACTTTACTATAAAAATTAATTTTAAGACTTTACCACACATGAATTATCATACACACCTATATACGACATCTAAACAAGAAGAAATCTAGCCTACAATATACTAGGTACACTTCATTAAACACCACTAAATGCTTATAAGCACTTTTAGCAAACATCATTTCTTTACATGGCTTACTTCTTCAACTAGTTGCCTTACTTCTAAATCAAGGTTTCAACTATTATAAAATTTCAAGTAAGATCTATAATTTAATAACTAACGTAGAAGGATCTCATTGTATCTTCTTCTTCTTAACTAGCTTCCAAGTAATCCCAACCAATTGCTACGAGCTACAACAATTCTTCTCATTTTACAAGCTAAAAGTGATCCTCCATTTTAATACTTCAATGTGCAGCTCCTATACACGATCTGGCCACAGTTACTAGCATAAATTGGGGTCGAAAGAAAGGGTCAAGCCACAGCAAAGGACTGCCGTGGCGGAAGCTATGTCGAACTGTCCAGCGTCGGCTGGACAGTCTGGCCGACACCCACATACACAAATACCTTGCTTTATTTTGTGATTCTTTACTCTTTAATCTAGCCAAAACTTCATATAAGCATGTATTACTCTACTATTCTTCACTTGAGACTTTCAACAAGCATATAACTAGCACTTATCTAGTTGGATTAATAGTTCATCATCTACATCTAAACCATCACACAAAGCTTTAAATTTACTCACAATAATACACCATTACCATGTTAGACTTTAATTAGACTTCAAAAAAACTTATAACTCATGAATCATTTAACTATAATCTAGCAAGTATTAAAGAACAAAGTATGAAAAAAATGCACACAAAAGAGATATCCCTCATTTGATTCGAATACCT
The DNA here is from genome assembly GCA_037974665.1 of Ehretia macrophylla. Taxonomy (NCBI): domain Eukaryota; kingdom Viridiplantae; phylum Streptophyta; class Magnoliopsida; order Boraginales; family Ehretiaceae; genus Ehretia; species Ehretia macrophylla. The sequence goes on along the minus strand of CM075769.1, from coordinate 44,284,643 downwards.
GCTTCGGATCCGCTTCCTACCCCTTTCGTCGGGCTTCCTGTCGGATGGAGAGACTTGAGCTTAGATTATCTTATTATATATATTTTTTTTTCTTCTTCCTGTCACAGCTACCACAGACTTTTCTTGTATTATTATTATTTTTTTCTTCTTGCTTTCTCTCTGCCCGTCGAGAAGGTGAAGCCAATGGTGGGGTAAAAGATTGGTTTTATTTGTTTTGTGAAGTGTGTGTGTGCGAGAGAGTCGTGTGTGGTGGTGAGAATTAGAGTGGGTGGATATTTTATGGGTTTGGTGAGTTTGTGTGGCCGTGTATGTGTGGACTTCTTTTTTCTTTTTTTTGTAATTAAATTATTAAAATAATAAAGTAGTTATTTTAAGCAAGTTGACCAATCATAATTAATAATAATTACAACAATGAAATAATAACTAGTTATTTCTCATAAAGGAATTAGATTCAATTTTTAATAATTATACATGCTGATCATAATAATGTAATCATTTCTTGTAATTCTATTACTTAATTTAATAATTTTAGATAATAATGATAAGGAAAATTCCGGATTAAAAATCTAATTAAAATTCAATTTAATAAAATAAATATGCAATTCTAATTAAAAATCTATATGCCAGGTCTGGGCGTCACAGTGGATCAAAAAGTTACTCAGCCTATAAAACCAAGCCCGGAGTATCTGTTTCAACCCAAAGATTGCCTTCAGTAATTTGTATATATGATTTGGTAAAGCTGGATGATGGAAGCCAAGTGGTTGGGCCATGTAAACTTCTTCATTAAACAAACCATGCAAAAATGCATTATTGATGTCAATCTGTCCAATAGGTCAGTTGTGTGAAATTGCAAGAGACAAAATAATTATGACTATAGTCGACTTTACCATAGGACTAAATGTTTTTGTTTAAACCATACCTTTTTCCTAATTGAACCCCTTAGCCACTAAGCGAGCCTTGTATCTCTCAACAAAACCATCAACTTTACGTTTGACACAAGAGACCCATTTACAACCAATAATGTTTGTAGTGGGAGGCTTAGGAACCAGTAACCAAGTTGCATTTTGAATGAGAGCATTGTATTCGTTATTCATAGTGGTATGCCAATAAGAAAACTTGGACGTTGTGGAAAAGGATGTGGGTTAATAGTCATCGGACAAAGAAGAGTGGGGAAAAGTTGTAGCAGCAAATTAAGGTAATGTAGTCAGGAAATTGTTTAGTGGAATGGGTATTATCTCTTGTTCTAGTGACTATAGGATGACGAGAATTGGAAGAAGATACTAGCTCTTAGGAAGAAGATGCCTGTTGAGAATTAATAGATGGAGAAAGCTTGCATTTGATTCAAATAAGTTGGGGAGAGAGAATGTCTTGAGAGTTGAGTAGTGATGTGTGGAGTTAAGTCCTCCACATTGTGTGGAACTTAAGTTGTATTAGGTAAGGACAAGAAAACATTATCGAGCCCACTTGTGGAAAAAGGAACATTGCATGTGGAAGTGAGAGAATCTGATGCAATTAAATGCACACCAAGATAAGAATCACATGGGTGAGGGGTGAGATGTGAGAGGAGTGTGAGGACATGGGGTGGGACACATGGCGAACAATGGAGCTATGAGGGTGCTTGTGATGTAAGAAGCTTATTATGTGCATTAGTTGGAGAAATTAATGAAGAAAGAGAAGGTTGTTGACGTAAGCAGCTAGGAAACGAACCTGACCGTGTAGATAAGGACGTAAGAGGCATTGGCAGGAATGATAAAATTGAAGAATTCGATAAAGCCAAATTTTCAAAACGAGAATCATGAGGAGTATGAGGTGACTTATCAAATGAGGATATGTGATGGAAACCGCAAGTGGAATGAGAAAAAGAAGGCTAAGGTAGAGACGTCTGGACTTATGAAACAGAAAAGAATTTTCATTAAAAATACATGATGCGATAAGTGTACTTTTCCAGTTTGCAAATTATAGCAACAATAACCCAAGTGTTCTAAGCTATATCCAATAAATACACATGGAACGGACTTTGGACTAAGCTTATCAGTTTTAATAGCACCCAAAAAATGAAAACATAAGCACCCAAACACCTGAAGATTGGAATAATCAAGAGGTTTGGAATATAATTTCTCAAAAGGTTATTCAACATAGGTGTGGACAATTTATTAATCAAATAGACTATTGTAGTAAAGGCTTCTAACCAGAATTGTTTTGGAAGAGAAACATTAAAGTGTTGTCTAGTTCTAAAATATGGTGAATTTTTCGTTCAGCCATACCGTTTTGTTTTGGTGTATAGGGACAGGATATCCTATAGTGTATGCCAACTGAGTTAAGTATAGATTTAAGTCGTCCCTGAGTGAGTTCGCGAGCCCATCAAATTGAAAGAATTTTATCTTGGATAAAAAGTGATTTTCAATGAATTATTTGAAATGTAAAAAAAGTCGGCACCATCACTTTTATTTTTCAATGGATAAATTCATGTAAACCGAGTAAACTCATCAATGAAAAAAATAAAATAACAATATCCAGAAAATGAAAGCGTAGGAGCAGGTCCCCAAATATCTGGATGTATTATTTCCAATGGAGCTGTTACATTATTTTTCGAATGATAAAGGAAAGCTTATGACTCTTCCCCATTATACAAGAAGTACATAGAGAATTGGAAGCTAAAACATCATAAAAACTTACTAAATTTCTATAACGTAAAACTAATAAAATTGGCAATGACGGGTGACCCAAACGGTTATGCCAAAAAGTGGAGAAGTGACAGGAAGTTGTCAATGCCACTGGAGGAATGAACGAACTGAGAGATGACATCGACAAAGTGTAAAGATTGGACTCAACACAACCCTTGAGAAGAAAAAATTTGAGTGAGATGAGATTATCCTTGGTGAATTGAGAGATTGACAAATAAATTCTTTGTTAATTGAAAGACATGAAAAACATTATTAAGAGAGAAGGTATGGTAAAAAGTAGAGAGAGAAGAAGAGCCAATATTAGTGATAGTGAGAGCCCAACCATCACTACGACCACCTGATCAGAGCCATGAAAAGGATGAAGTTGATGAAGTAATGAGGGATCACATGTCATGTACGATGAAGCCCCAGAGTCTGGAATCCGAGAGCCTATAGGAACAAATGGGGAAAAGGTGATAGGAAACAAAGTTTGATGATGGACACCAGCAAAATGTAAGTTGAAACCACTGTTTCGGGATTGAGCATAACGACAACGACACTTGGCGGCACTGTGGCCAAATTTATGACAAATTTGACACTTTATACGGTTATTGTTGGAAGTCTGCTTGCCAGAACTAGAAGAAGATGATGATGAATTAGTTGTCTTACCAGACCCATTGTCAAACCACAAGGGATTGAGTAAGAAGTAAACTTGGCATTTGGGCTAGGGCAACACAGGCCTAGCCCAGCCCAGCTTGATTAATCAATATTGAAAGTGGGCTCGACTTGACTCGGTCCACCATGTATAGGTAGGCCGAGCTGGGTTATGTAATCTTTTACCTAGCCCATTTGAACTCGGGCCCATTTCGACATACGACCAGCCCAACCCAGCTTGGGGCCATCATAGACCCATCTCGAGCCTGAATCTGGTCCAACATAATTCGAGCCTACTTATTTAAAAAATTGAAACATTATGCATTTTGCAATATAAGTCATAGTAACTAGTAACTATTTTTTAAAAAACAAACTAGCAAGTCGTAGTAACTACTTTAAAATAAAATAAAAAACTGACTGATAATAACAAATTTATTTTTTAAATTGATATTAAATGACTTGTTATCAAATCTTTTCTATGATACTACAAAATGCAATTTGCAACTTTAATTTAAAATATATATATAAAGTCAAAGTTGAAGAAAAGTGTAGACTTCACTTTTTAGGGGTTTAACCGTTGCCAAATTGACAATGACTTTAATTAGTAAGTAGCCAGTAACTATTTAAATCCTGAAGTGGTTATTCAACTACTACCACTGCTACCACCACCACTGAAATAGTATTCAGAGATCCACTACCGCCAAGTCCACCACCACTTGTTAGTCTGAAGCCCTTAATCCTATATTTTGATGATAACTAAATTTTAAATATGTACTTAATTTATTGACTAATGATGATTTGTATGAGTTCATTATGTATGAGATTAGTCAAAGATTGAAGGATATTCAAATGATGAGCAAACACATGAAGATTGAAGTGATGATCAAGCTCATAGAGAATGAAATGATGATCAAACAAATGACATCCTCCAATTACAAGATCGACAATGATCGAGCATTTGGATCATATCATAGTCAAAGCCAAGTTAAATAATGATGAGTAAGCTCAAGTGTTGATGCAATCATGAAGATCTTTTCAAGAGCTCAACATAATCAATGTTGTTCAAGTTCTATGCTGGTGAAGATCCAACATGATTCAAGTATAATCGTCCATAGAGATCTCACCATGAACATTAAAAGTCAAAGATCAAATAGGGAGTTACAAGGATGGAGACGTGGCGACATAAAAGGTAGCAGATTGAAAATGTCGTTTGTCTTAAGTATGCATTTCTATGGTTCAAGCTCTTGGTAAATCTTTGAAAATGATTCTAAATCTTTCCTTAGGAATTTTGAAAAGGTTTTGATAAGTTAAATGGGTTGGAACATCTTTTGAAGAAATGCTCTTAAAATGTTTAAATGTTTTATCTTCAAAAGATTGATTTTTCGGTTGAAAATTTGTTTTAAACTCTTGATTGCAAAAATCGGCTTTAATCTTTCATCAAAAGTTTAGAAAACGTTTAAAGGTGTTAAAAAGGTTGAAAACTCTTTTGAAAAAGTGTTCTTGAGGTGTCAAAATGTTTTACGTAGCAAAATCTAGAAATGCTGGTTGACTGCCTCAATTGGGTCCTCACCCGACTTTTACAAAATTTGTCAGAAGAACAATGTCGGTCAATGTCCTCGCCCAACTTTGGTTGAAGTTTAAAAAAATAGTCGTTAAATAGCCATTTTTTCTATTTCTTTTTATATCAAACCAACTCATTTCATAAAACAAGTCTTCCAATCAATCTTTACATGTTCTAAGCTTACAATGTTGATTCAAAGCATCAAAAACACCAAGCTTGAGCATTCAAGAGCTTCATTTGTATTATTTAACTCGTTGAGAAGTTATATCATTGTTCACACATTCATACATATTTATCTTGGTTGTTTACACTCTAGTGCTATAGCTTTGAGAGATTCATTGTATAGATAGTATTAAGATTCTTCTTTGTGGACTCAAACAAAGAAAGAGTTCTTGTACATCCTTTGTGGACTCAAAGGAGGAGAGATAGTAGGTTTAAGCTTCACCTACATTTGAAGAAACTTGGTTGCTTTTGTGGACAGGGGTGGATCTAGGATTTCAATATAGGGGGGCCGAGATTCAGTTAAAAAGATTAACGATATAACATATTTTAAACACAAACACATGTAAAGAAACTTAGCCAAAAAAAATACATGTAAATAATACTATTTAACAAAATGATATAAGATTATGTAAACTTGTAAAGTAATATTTACCGATTTTGTCAATGAAGTTGGGCTCGTCTCTCCTTCATGGTATAGAAATCATCAATTATCACATTAACAGGCACATCTTTAGCAATTTCCCTTTCAATATAGATAATCAAGCTGTCTCTAAGAAAGTCATCTTCCATTCGGTTGCAAAGCCTTGTTTTGATAATTTTCATAGCAGAAAAAGCTCGTTCTGTAGTTGTTGTTGAAACAGGAAGAGTTAAAATCAACCATATGAATCTATCAACTAACGGATAAACTTTTGATTTTCTAGTTTCTATCAATCCTTTACATAGAGCTGCTAACGTAGGCAAGCTTTTCAAATCAAGATGATTATGCACATCAAGCTCATAATGTTGCAATTGATAACTTAGATGTATCATCTATTGCTCGAGGAAGTCAAAAGGATAAAATCTTTTAGCAAGTTTGCATATATCATCAATTGAAAATGACTTGTAACCATCTCTTAGATCCAAAGTTATGTTAAGAGTAAGAAGCTCAGTTGCTTGCTCACTAAATCTATTGTTTAACTCCTGTAATTGTTGATCTATAACAGTTGTGAAGATATCTATCCGATAATGATGCTCCAATGTTATACTATTCTTTCGACGACAAGATTGGAGTACATCAAAATAAGAAGCATTCATATCAGGAACTTGTATATTCTTATGCAAACAAAATGATGTCACATTCTCTATAAGACTTTCCCAACCAACATCTCTCAACTTTTGCAATAATAATTTTGTACTTGAAACCATATGCATAGCATTTAAAATGTCCTGAGATTTTTGTTGCAAAACTTGGCAAAGTGTGTTCGTAATTCCCATGATTTCTTTCATCACATGCAAGATAAATACAAAATTAAATGACATCAATACCTTAAGAGCAAAAGTAGTATCTCCACGTTGAGAGTCTGTAGATCCTTCAATAGCTATGTTTTGAAGAACTACACAAGTTGTACCAAAGATCCTTATCAAACTACAAATTGACTTAAAATGAGAACATCATCTAGTATCTCCAGGACATTGTAAAGTTCCTATTTGATTGGCTCCTCTACTGGTATCAATCTCACCACATTCAATTAAATGTGCATTTTCAGTTACTTGGGCAGCTTGTAATTCATCATTCCGTTTGGAAGAAGACCCCGCAATGTTAACAATGAAATTCAAGTTTTCAAAAAAAGGTATATATATCAGAAACTTCTCTAGATACAGCAATAAAAGCTAATTGCAACTGGTGAACCCAACAATGCACATAATAAGTTAAAGGACAATCTTTAAGAAACAAAGCTTGTAACCCATTCCATTCTCCACGCATATCGCTAGCTCCATCATATCATTGACCACAAATATTAAGAATATTGAGGTTATGATGAGACAATGCACAATAATCTCTCTTTTAAGAGTTAACGCTGTTGTGTCTTTGACATGAACCAAGTCAAGAAATCTTTCTCTAACAAATCCTTCCTTGTCAACAAATCTTATAACAAGAGCTATTTGCTCTCTCTTAGATTCATCCCGAGATTCATCAACAATTAAACAAAACATTGCATCACCAATCTCATCACGAATTTTATTTTGCACATTTCTAGCCAACACAAATAAAATTTCTTTTTGAATTTTATATGTTGTGTATTTAGCATTTTGTGGCGTATTATCCAAAATAACTTCATGCACTTGTTCATTGTAAGATGCTAACAACTTTATCATTTCAAGAAAGTTACATTGATTCATTGAGTTTGAACTTTCATCATGCACTCTAAAAGCACATCCTTGAAACGTTAGGTAGCAAACAACATCTATGGAAGCTTTAAGGCGTAAGCGATTATTCAAAATTTGTGAAAAAGTTTGCCTCTGCATCACCTTTTCAATATGAGAAGACTGGTTCTTCAAATTCTCACAATATTTGGAAGCTGAATTATGGACTAACATGCTATCATTCCCCATGTGAGATAAAAAAGCACAATCTTTTCGACCAATTTTTTTCCAATTTTTAAATCCCTTAACAGTGAATATATCTAATCCAGTTTTTTCATTTGATTCTTTTGCAAAAATGTAGCAAGGAAAACAAAACACATCATCTTTTGCAGGTGAATACTCTAACCAAGGAAATATTTTGAACCAATGAGCTTGAAATCAGCATGGATGACTCTCTTGTCCAGATAATGGATAATCTGATTGAATATGATGATATAGACCAAATTGTATATATGCTTTACGAATTTCATCTCTTTGATTCACTGGATACTCCCAATTTTGAGGGCGGAAACCTGGGTTACACACTAAAGAACTCATATCAATTGTCTCATTTTCAATCATTTGGAATTTTGTTGGAGGTTCTAATATCACATTTGTATCACTATTAGGTACAGAAGATTGTTCTTCGGGCTCTGAGTTAACAACCTTTTCTTTTCTTTTAAAGAAAGAATAAATTATTTTTGGCTTACTCATATTTTAACATGAAAAGTATAATCTAACATCATAACTTAGTTCACTTGATACCTTGAATAGCAATAACAGAGAATTCTTTCTACATAAAGCACAACTGATGGCATAAAATATACGCACTTATATAACAGGTAATTTCACATAAAAAGCGAATGATTAACTAACCTACAAGAGAGCACATATATTATTATCTAATATGCAAAGAAAATATAAACCTTTTCTTATAAGCATATATGTACCAGAGATAACAATATCATCTACGTGAGACATGGATAAGATTCTGGAACTTCCAAAACTATTATATTATGCAAGGGATCCACTTTAATTGCATAGGTGTTCACTTCTGTAATCCATTTTCTTTCTTCTCTAGATTTTATCCTTCTTTTTACTTTCCCATTTTCTATATTAATTTTAACTTTTCAGTGCAAAAGCAATGTTATTGATGTACAAACCTGATATACTTCAGATTACTATATTGATACTTGTATCCTTAAATTGGTATGGATGACTTTGACTCTAGTGAACTAGTCCTATATCCAAACATTTGGTTTTAACTACTTGAATCTATATTAATTGCATAATAGACCTTCCTTTAGAATTAGACCCTTATATATCATTTGCCGGAATTATCATTATCTTCTTCTCTTTGTCTGGCTCGTTGATCAGTAACATTTTTTTTTCTCCAATAGAGAGATGTAGTAAAAGAATAGAAGATGATGACATTCTCAAGTACTTATAGTAGTCTCTCTCTAGCTTTTGTTGATCATTTCTTTCCCCTTGTCTAATTTATGGCTAACAAGACTTAATGATATGAATAGGCAAGGGAAAAGAAATCAAGTGTAAAAATAACACCTCAGTGGTCAGATGGGTTCAGAAGAGAATGGTACCTTAAATGCTGAAAAAAGAACTATCGCTGCAAAGAGTAGGTTCACCGCCTCAAACCTCTAAATATATATTAAAAACAAACAAGCATATATTATTGTCTTGGAATCAGAAGCAGAAAAAGCCCAAAAAAAACATAGACATTTGTATGTGTTAGAATCATAAATTAACTTGAAGCCGTGAAGCATGGTTGTTCCAAGAAGTATCAAAGGCAGTCTAAAGAGTCTTCAAAAGAAAGGGCTTATTTTGATCAATTGATATCCGGTTTTTGTTTCCCGCTAATGGGTTTGGGAAAATGCACACGTGGCACTTCCCTAGCCTTTCATCTTTTTTTCCCCCTTAAAAGCCAGTTCAAATTGGCAGTAAAACAAAAAGAAAAAAAAGCTACCGTTGAAACTCGAACACGGGACGCTGAGCTAAACTTAAGTATAGCCAACCACCAGGCTAACTCAGAAGTTGTATACTTAAGACAACTTTTTCAATATTTATGGGGGGGCCAAACCTATATATTTTTAAAAAATATACATTAAATTTTTTTTTTTGGAGGCCCAGCCCCCCTAGCTCCGCCCCTGCTTGTGGATTCAAGAGTGGTTTGCTCTTGTGGAATCAAGAGTGGTTTGTAAGAGTTGATTTGTGTTTCACCAACTAGTGAAGAAGCACTATTAGTGGAGCTAGTAAAAATTCTAAGGGAAGAAGACCTTAGATGGTGGAGTAGATTAGCGAACCACCCTAAAATCGACGGCTTCGTCTCTTTCTCTCTTTTCTCTTTACCTCTTTATTTTATTGCATATCTTGTGTTTGATAAATTGTTTCAAAGAATTAACTAGTTGCAATCATATCCGAAAAAATAGTAGCATGGCCCCTATATCTTAATTCACCCCCTCCCTCTTAGGATAATTTGGCCTGACACCACCACTAACAGACTGAGTACTTATACAAGGAGTATAATAAAATGAAGAACTTCCCCACTAACTTTTCTCAAGCATTTATGTAATGTTTTATTTTTATGTATTAGATTTATACTACTAATATACTCGTGTCTTGTGAACTTATGATTTGTTATGTAATGCATATTTTATCATTTATGTTAATATTATCAATCAACTTATGTCTCGTTAATCGTTAAATTAACTTTTCTTGAAAAAGCTAAGCTTAAGTTTTATATTTTTAATTATTAATTCAACTATCCAAATACCTCTAATTAGTTTGTTTAATGTATATATATATATTCAAAATACATTGATCATAGAAAAATGGGTTAGCCCAACTCAGCCCAACCCAGCTCTGACCCATGGTAATTGGCTCGTGGGCCAAGTTGGATTCTGTATTCTGAGAAATGAGTTCAGTCTAACTTAGCCCACTAAGTATCTATGTTGAGTCAGACTTAGTTTTAGTTTTCTCGACTCGTGACTAGGTCAGGCCGTGCCGGGCTGACCCATATACTAGCTCTAGTAGGAGGTGTGGGTAACAAGCTTGGTTGTTCAAGAGAAAGGGCTTCATTTGTGTAGACAATGCATAAATAGTACCATCATCAGAAATGGAAGAAGAATCATTGTCCAAGAGAACCCTATGCTTATATGTCAACAATTTTGACGAAGTTCGGTGAATGAAGGAACACTGGTAAGATTCTCAATAGATGTCACAAATGGGCGATAGTCCTTTGGTAGTCCGTCAGGAGTAACCAGGACTAAGTTAGAGTCGGATAAAGCTTCACCAATGGTAGCAAGAGATGTGGAAAGATGATGGATTTATTGGAGATAAGCAACGATAGAGAGAGACCCCTTGCGAAAAGAGTGAAGTTGTACTCGAAGGAGTAATTTTCGATTCAAAGAGTGTCGTAAAAAAGATTCCTTAAGGGACTTCCAGAGCGCAAAGGCCGAGGCATGACCGGTAGCCTGATGCACTAGGGAATCCGAAAGGGTAGCAATGATATAGGCAGTTACAAAATTGTCATAGCATATCCAATCATCAAGAGAGAAAGGAGGAGATGAGGACTAGAAAACTAGTTCAACAATAATGATCATAATCTTGTCACACTACTATCAACTTTTAACCATTTATATTTGTTGCTTCAATTGCTCTACAACAGACTTTTTTTTTATGTCTAAATTGTACAATACATAACAATTGTTATTCACGAAAATTAATGTCACAACCTCTTGTATTTATAGTGAGAAACATATCACTAAACCAAAGACCAAATGATCTCTCTAGCAGACTTTAGGTTAGATCTATTATTTCTCTCTTAAGATTCTTGCCAGTATCATCTTGTTTTTCAAGAATTTGGTGATAAAGGTGATAATGATCAACCTGACCTTTGAATTGCCTCTCATATTGGGAAGGAGTATAAATTTCAAAGCGTCAATCTTCATTTATTTGAGGCCGATTGTTATGAATCAAGCACACAAGATGTTGGCCCAGTACAACGAGAGGTTGACGAGCGCATATTCCACAATAGCAGTCAAGCGAAGTATTACGTCTTGGTTTCAAAATTCCACGCTTGCAATCGAGACTAGTGGTGTACACTTAAGTAATAGTTACTTTAGCTTTAAATTCATTGACTCAAAATAGTTAATTCAACTTATAACTAAAACTCACAAATAAATCACACTTAACACTTTTTCCATCGATGTGGGACATTATACACACCCTATTGAGGACCTAACATTCTCGTCAATGGCACATATCAAACGGTTTAGGATTCTAAAGGTTCGAGAGGAGGCTCGTATCACTTTCTTGATATACCACTTTGGTCCGTATAACAGCTCTCGTATCTAATTGATAAACTTATAAACGAGACTAATATTATAGGCATGGATCTCAAATCAATTGGCGTAAAATAATAAATCAAAGTTATTAATTAAACTTGTAACGTCTACTTATAAATCACACATTTTAAATTTCTCGTTTTGACGTAAGACATTACACGAAAAGCGTAATAGCCGACAGGATAAGAGTTTTTACAGCAAAAATTACAAGCTAGATAACCTACTGCTCAAAGTCTCCTTGCGATTTGCCAACTTGTACTTGATGATGGGTCAATTATAATTAGAGCTATCACAATCAAGTCCATTTCTTGTGCCCATGACAACTATTGCCATGCCCCCATAGCCTTCTCTCCATGGAATAACAGAAAGTTGAGTTTTCCCAGTTTGGCAACATCCTTGTCAGGCAATTTCTTGCCAAGTGTTCACAATAGCTTGCTTCCACAAAATTAGAATTATAAGATCTATGCTTATATTATTTGACAAGTGCACATGTAGTTGTCTTTTTTTTTTTTCTTTTCTTTTTGGGTCAAATAAAAACAGAATTATATTAATATAAAATAGGGAAAGAGCTTCTAAATGATCATACTATTAAAGATAATTGGATTTCCCACACCATAAAACTTATACAATAGTAAGGATCGTAAGATCCAATCAGCAAGTAAAGAATAAGCCCTCACTAATTTAACAACACAATCGAACACTCGATTGACAAATTATACTTGAATGATAAGTTTCTCCCGAAATATTAAAAAAAAAAGTTGAGAATTCCAGTTCGGCGACTTCCTTGTCATGCAATTTCTTGCTAACCATTCATATAGCTTGCTTCCACAAAGTTGGAACTATTAGATCTGTGCTCATAATTATTTGACAAGTACACTTCCAAGTAGTCTAAATTATACATATCTGCGTACATTTTTTTTTTTTTTTGTCTAACAATTGAAATACATTGCATAATTACATATTTGACAAGTACACTTGTACTAGTCTCATTTATACATATTTCCATCTTTTTTTTCTTAAAAATAGATTGAAATATACTGCGTATTTGCATATTTTAGAAGTACACTTGAAAAGTCTCAATTACTTAGAAAATTGGAAAATAATTCTTTTACCACTATTTTGAAATAAATGGCCCTAAATGCTTTAAAATCCGCTTTTTGGCAGAAAGACTACTACTTTTAGTTTTCTCCATTTATTTTTGAAACTATAATAAAACCAAATAATAATCTAATTAATAAATTATAAGATCTATAAAATAAATGTATCCGATTAAAACCATAAAAATTTAAATTAAAAAAAAAAAAAACCAAAGTATAATAATTGTTTCTTATCCAACTTAACATCACACGACAGCTTCATCAACAGAAGCGAAGTCAATGGTCAAAGCTTTTCAGTCACTAGAAGTTACATTGTGTTATATATTAAAGATCTCTCTTCTACTTTGTTTTTCTTTTTAAGTTCTAACGTGTTACAAGAACAACAAATGCGGTGACTGATTGGGTAGAGCTAGGCATGATCGTTTAGATAGATTACCTCAACTGATTTAATTGTATTCCCCATTATTATCACCACCACCACAATTTTAAACCCCACGCGCCACCTTACCTATCCTTCACCACCAACACGCGCCACCACCGACAACCCTTCTCCCCGAAACTGAAACCCAATAATCCTGTAGCTCCGAACCAGACAACTTCCAAGTCCAGCTATATATATGTAGTGTCTACATAGATGTAAAATGTTATGTATTGAAAGAACTCGAACTTAAAAACATTCAAGAAGCAACAACAGCATAACTATAAAATCCAATGTTAAATGAACATAAATTGGAACAGAAACCACCAATTGTATTGCACCCAGGCAGCTAAATGTATGAAACTCCTACTAGGCGCAGGATCCGGCAAAGGGACAGACCTACTTTTGAAACTAATGTACTGCACCAGTGGAAGACAATAAATTTACGGCAAGTAAAGAAACCATCACAGAAAGAGAAAGTAAAAAGATGACAGCAAAGGTATCATGTCAACCAGAGAGGCACATAAATACTAGACAAATTTCAAAATTGGTGATATTAATTTGGCAATATAAAAAACTAAATTACAATGCTCAAGTTTCAGATCCAAAACTAGAGTACAAGTTACTACTCTATTCTAATTTACTTCAATGACGCGTGTACGATGTGAAAAGAATGATGATTTACTTTTTTAAACAAAGAATCTAAGAGGAAGATAGCGCACCCTAAAAAGAATGGCAGTCGTGCAACGAAGCAGGTTTACCTTTTCCCAAGAGAGGCCATAGGATAGAGTAGGTCACCACTTTTACCCTAGTTGACAGTCAAGTACCCTAAAATGTTCTTCATCATCCATGACTAGATATTTATACAGATGCTGCAATCAGCTATGTCCAAATTCAGAGGCAATTTCTTCAAAATGGCTTCTCATTTCTCTTGTATGAAATATCTTCAGGAGCAAAACTTTTCAAGATACAAGATCTCTCAATGTCATTAAACTATATCAGCTTGACTTACAGGATGCCGTGCAAAAAAATCATTCAGTGCAAGATTGGCATCTCCATGGGCCACGGCATCTTCAGGTTCGGGAATGTAAAGGCTTGATATGGAAGCCTGCATATACAAAATGATCCATTTGTGATATAGAATTGCGACATCAAGATAATCAGCCACGTAAAACATAACAAAAACTGGATATTATTCCACAATAAGAGATGATAGTTGTACCCCAAAAAAATGTTATATTACAACATAATATGAAAGGGAGACGAACAAGCTTGAACATTTAGGTTGGGGAGGGGGAGCCAAAGAGAAAACACCTTATACAAAAAACGTGAAAGATATTCATGCACAGCTGATAACTTGCATCAAAGGCACTTTTGAGTTTCTACCCGGAACTCTTGAACCTAAAACATGGAACATCACTAATCCAGAAAGCATACCTTTGCATCAAGTAACATCTCCCCAGAATTATCTGAAATAAGGCAAGCCCCATGAGCCTTCAACCATTCCACACATTCCTCTACTCCATCTATATCCTTCTCATCATTTGCTTCAGATGTAGGCAAGACACTAGAGAAGCCTAGAACCCAAGCAATGTAGGAAACAGGGACCGTAGGACGATAGGAACGAGACATACATCTTACCGCTGCATATCTCATCTTTTCAACATAAAGATCTGTCACAACCCAAGTATATATCACACATTTTTGATAAATAAATTTATAACAATCAAAGCAAGAAGACATAACTAGAGGTCAATGAAACATAACTACCCACCCATAAAACAGGTGTTTAAGTTAGGAGCTGTCTTGTATAGTCTGAAAAACAGGACATAGTTTCCCGAAGTAACCGCCGCACGGACTGCAAGAGCATGTTTAACAGCTTCATTCTTTTGAGCTTCCACTGATAATCTGAAATATAAATGTGAACACAAGGTATATGTTATCTAAATGCAATATAAATCTTTCCGGTGAACAAGTAATTTGCATTTCATAAATTCTCTGGTGACAAGAAATGTAACATGACGTGCTAGAATTCAACGTAACTCCTTTAAGCATACAGTCCTAATTGTATAAAACTAATTATCCGACCATCTTCAACCAAAAAAAAAAAAAAGATGCCATCATATTGAGCAAGCCAATATGACCAATTATACCCTCCAGTTCTGTATAGTAACGTGAATTATAAGTCATAAGAATCGAATTTTGCTTGACCAAGACTGAGGTCAGATGAAAAGGTGGACAAATTATCCTGTAATGACTTCCCCAAGAATCCACAAGGTCTGGTCAGATACTTAAACAGAAACTAGATACCCAGCTATACTTAAAAGATAAATGCCTTGAAGATTAAAATAAGTGACTGGCGTAGATACACTACACTACAACAGGAAACAAGAATACTTTACAACTTCAGGACCAGAATTATCAACTAATAACTATCATTGAAAAATTTTGTGGTTTGGTATTTTTGGGAAGCCAGACCACCAAAATAATTCAAAGGCTTTAAATATTGACATATGTGATAATGAAGTCACTTTACAATTCAAATCATCTTCCTCAAATCAACGATATGCCGCAAAACTCATCAAACAATCAGAACAAAATAAATCCTCGAATTGGCAACATGTCCAAAACCTAATGCACAAAAATTGCAACCATGGAACAACAATAGCATCTAGTTTTTCTCAAGTTCTCCATAAAAATTATTTATCATTCAGAGAGTTACAAATATACATATTGTTGAATGCCCATACCCATTCCGAGAGGCTCCTTTCAATGCAAGGACACCGAGTAAAAAAGAATAATAAAAACCAAGTCTAATCCGATAAATTTTCAGAGCATCTTTTTACAAGTTAAAAAACTCAGTGGGTATTAATGAGGAAACCGAAACAGAGTTGACGTTAGCTATACTGGCACTAGTACCATAGAATGCATATGAAACATATAGTGCAAAGATAAGATACAAATGTCCAGGAGAAGAAAATGAAGGAAACTAAGATGAGAACACTATCATTATCATCATGAAATGTACAGAATGCATATAGTTCACAGAATAATAGAAGTCTGCAAAGAGGAAAGATTAAATCAAGCAATGCCACTTTCATGCACAATGCATGTCATTGCTACCATATGATGAAGATAAGGCCATATCCACAGTATCATGCACATGAACGAGTATTATTCAGAAATCAGAGATAAGAACTAAGAAAAGTTTGCAGGATAAAATAAGAACTGAAGATGCCAGTTTGGTATACAACTCCCTAACCTTGACATTGCCAAGAGGAGATCCCTTTTATTATTGGAGTGCAAGATTACACAAAGTAAATTATATGCTGCAAATTCCATATGACATCCCTTTATTCCGTCTGCATAAAGTGCTTTCAACTGTGATTGGCACTGCATAACCAGGAGGAAGAAGGTAAGCCAGAAGGTAAACCAAAAAGGTCTAACATGGAGATATCTGTCAGAAAAAGTACTAATCTCATGAAGATAAGAATCATTTCCTGCACTAAAGATGGCATCTTTACCCAAATATCACATGGCATTGCATTATCAATGCAAATCATCTAAACCTAATAAAGTTGGTAAAACTCTAGCCCACTAGCGAAATAAGGTACTTTAGGGTAAGAAAAGGAAATATACACAAAGAAAAGGAATTTCATCGGTAACCTCTCTTCCACTCAAGTACCATGGCATAGACTGCACAGAGAAACTATCTAGTATTCAAGTCAGAGACTGATGTATAGATATCACCAAGGAACACGAACAATATCAATTGCAACGAGAAGAGGAGGATGAAATATGTCTTTATCTAAAAAGAACTTGCGATGAATGGATAAAAAAATTCAAGAGAAAAGAAGACGGAGGGATAGAATTTTGCATTTGATGCATTGAGACGTCCACAGATGAGTGAACAGCAGAAAATGGTTTACAAGATGTGAAGCATGATTCAGTTTCAGCTGATGGGACCAAAAATGTGAAAAGCATGTCCACAAGAGTTACATATACCTTATAGCATTCTTAAACAAATATGAACATACTAGCCGCTAGGTATTAAACCCTGCATACCTTCAGAATATAAGATAGGTTAAGATGGTCATATTAATCCTGTTATGCTCTGATACTCATGATCACAGCAAACTCTCCGACATACAAGAGAAACCAACATTCCTCCTAGTATTTTCTATTTTCTCTGAAACAAGTGACAAACTGATGACGTGATATACTACCGCATAGACCTAGCATTAAAGGCAGGAAAAATATGAATACAAGGAGAACATATAATTGTAAGGTTTTTATTTGTCCATCTTACAGCAATCCATCATGATCATCTCCTGGCTCACTTATGCTATACCTATTCCTGTGTATATATAGGTAGTCTCTGCCATGCTCTTTGGTCAATGATGAGAGACACAGAAATGATCTAGACCAACCCATTAAGCAAGGAAGACCTCAACTACAATCATAAAATGTTGACTCCCAGGAAATAGAGTTTTTCTTCAAAGAAGAGACACGGAGCCACAAATTTTAAAACAGCAGTAACAAGCCTCCAAGCAATGGCATCTTGAGGTAAAAGAACTCTCTAGAAGGTAAGTATCCACCTGATTAAACTCAGGCAAATCTCCAACTTCAATTGCTAACCGAGCATGAGTTTCATAGACCTGAAACATAAGGTAGGATAATAAATATTCCAATAAAGTTACAGTAATTGAAACATCAAGATCCTGATTGGAGAAGTGGAAATGGAGATGAATAAATGTTGTGATAACTATCATATTTGGGGTTAAAACACTCACCAAGACCTGAAGACAAAAACTTAGAAAGAGGAAAAACAAAATGGAATTTTAGTAACTAGACTATAAGTCTTCCATGAGTATGCTACTTGATTGCAGAAATTGAGCATTTTCAAAAAGAAAATATGCATGAAATGATATAATAGATCAAAAAAGTTACCTTAACTGTCAACTCATTACGTATGTGTTGTACAGTAAGATCTTGTCGTATAGATTTTAACTGATCGCATTTGTAAAGGTAATTCTTCTCAGAATTTTGAACCATATGCAGAGCTTTTTCTAATACTTCCTCGGGTCTGACCTGCAAATAATTATTTTTGTTTAAAATAAGGGTCCAAACAAATCGAAGAAAACCAAGCAATCACAGACATGACTTGCTTCCCAATTTTATACCGTGGTAGGGTCAGGTGCAGAAGTAAGGCGCAAATAGCGTTTTTCAATTTCCTGGCAGGTTCCTTTGACAGTAAGAGCATCCCAGTCAATATCTTCAACAGCCCTGCTACCACTGTCCTCAAAATTTTTGCTCAGCACCAAAGCAGTAGCTCGTCGAGCATACAGATTCCCACTTCCTTTACTTTTTGGCCTAAAATGATTCTTTTCTGCTCGATTTCCATGTCCCTTTTCAAAACGCCTTGATCTATTCTCGCGTCTCTTTCTCTCCTCTAGTGAATCAGCAAGAGTCGCAGCAGCAGAGTGGTGTGCTGTTAAACTTTGGTCCTTATCACTATCACTTGATTCTTCACCATTATCTGCAGCAGCCAGGCCATCACCAAAACGCTGTCTCTTAGCTGGCCTCTGGGATTCTCTGTTATGGGTTTTCTGGTCTGAGAAAGAATATTTTGAAGTACTCAAGTCTGCCCTGTTCTCTGATTTTCCGCCTGAAATCTGCAATGCAATAACTAAAATGAGACAAAATTGATTTACTAAAGTCTCGACCTACATTTTAGCAGTTAGTGATATGGCTTTAGCAATTTTCTCAAATGATAGGTGTTGACAATAATAAATAATGTAATAAACCCCTCTCTAACAGCTTGAGCTTTTAGATGAGGTGGTCACTTAACATGGTATCAGAGCCTAGCTGCCAAAAGGTCCTAGGTTCAAAACTCACCGCCACCCATTTAAAAAACATTAAAAATTGTCCAAGTGCAAGGCTCAAAAACTAACTCCGCCTGCACTTGCGGGGGCATGTTGACAATAATAAATAATGTAATAAACCCCTCTCTAACAGCTTGAGCTTTTAGATGAGGTGGTCACTTAACAATAGGAAAGAGTGGAACATTACTATTGGGAAATAGAAGTGATGACTATAGGGATTTGATAAGTCTATTGACAAAAGGCTTTTCTTAATTAGAGATGCCTCATTTCCTAGCAAATATCATGACAAGGATTTCAGCAAAATGCATTAGAACATGTACGTCCAAATACCCACTCTCTCTCTCCAACAAGGAGAAAAAATAAAAATAATATGAAAACTGTTCTGGCTTGAACGGACTCTCATGCTGCCAAAGAATGAGGTGTACCAGTAGTGACAAGTGTTTGACATGGGACACGATGCCGCACTGGATTGAAAACAAGGTCAAAAGTAGTGCAGCCAGAGGAAGATAGGTGTACTGCTAAATATATTTATTGGAGGAGAGAAGGCTGCCCTTGTCTCATTTCAGACACTACATCCTTTCCCCCAAATGATTGGGAAAGCAGTTTAAAAGAATTGGGAAAAACATGCAGTATATTGTTGCCCCAAAAAGAAGCAAGAATACCTGTTTGGTCCAACCACCATATCTTGGGGTTTCATTTGTACTAATAGATGGCGACTTGTCAATTGGTTTCTCCTCAGCTACAGGCTCCCATCTACTTTTTGTTCGTCTGCTAGGACTTCTTTTACTCTTGGAAGAAATAGGAGTAGAGAAAAGGGAAGCCCTGCATAATGAAAAGAAGATTTTACTAAAAGTCAGTATATGCCAGTTATATGGTTTGACGATCCACAAGAGATTAATTCATTAGGCATATGTATGGTTTGACGATCCACAAAAGAGTAATTCATTAGGCATAGCCCAGTAAAGCCTTTGATTGTCTAACAGAGAACCAGGCTGCAAAATGTAAGACTGAAGATAATTTAGGTTGAACCAATCTTCAGAAACTACAACATTTAACTGAAACCAGAAAGGATGACAACCTTTCCAGGACTGGCCATGAGAACATCCACAGATTTGCATTACAATAAATAAAAACAAACACATAAAAATACAAATGAAAAGTAAGTGAAGTGCAATAGTCAAGATGGCAAGAAGTTCAGCTTCGGTGTCTCATCTCTGTGCATGTGAGAAAGAGCAACATACTCATTACTAACTGTATCCGTACTAGGCAGTGGGAAAAGCAGCTCAGTATCCCAGTCTTTAATATAAAGTGAACCATCAGCAGTTGCCTTCATGATGATCTAAGAACACAAAGTAAGCGAGAAAATGTTAGTACCAGAGAACAAACAG
This sequence comes from Ehretia macrophylla, assembly GCA_037974665.1. Classification (NCBI taxonomy): domain Eukaryota; kingdom Viridiplantae; phylum Streptophyta; class Magnoliopsida; order Boraginales; family Ehretiaceae; genus Ehretia; species Ehretia macrophylla. Next base: position 44,264,231 of record CM075769.1, on the reverse strand, counting down.
TAATAAACAGAAAGGGATAAAAAGAATTTCCCATGATATGGAAAAAATAAGATCTACTTCCAGTTCCGCCAATACCATGGACATCAAAAGTTACAATTACTTCTATGCTTCATTGATCTGTAGAAGCTATAGATTCTAAGACAAAAGGTTAAGAAAAGCTTTCTATGAGCTACTCTCATCTCATCAGATTCACTTGACAGTCATCCCAGTTTTAAAAAAGGACATTTAAAATCAAATTTTTCAATAGGCGGAGGATCAGAAGATAGACAGTTAACTCAAACTTCTTATATAACTAACAGAACATTCTTAATCTAAAGATCATATCCAAGGAATCCTCAAACTGTATATGACAGTGCGTGAAACAGGGAAAGAGAGATAAATCCATGGAAGCATCTCTCTATAGATATACAAGGGAAGCTACATCATTTTCCGTCTCTCTTCCTCTTTTATTTATTTTTCTCAGAGATTCTTCTATTCTATTTCTTTTTTCTTTGGGGAGGAGGGGCAGAGGAGGGAGGTTTTGTCAAATCAACTACAATTATCTCTATGTCCAACCTTTGAATGAATAACTAGGTGCAAGAAAATCCTACTACATAGTCTGAACTGAATCTTCTATAACCAGTATATTCAACTAAGGACGGATTAAAACAGTTAGAATGTCATTACCTCCCTCCTCCCAATTTCATTTTCCCATTTACCTTTTCTTAATTTTTAAAACCTCTACTGTATATTGATTCATATCTTCAGAAAAGTAAAAACTTCCCCAATATTTGAATGCAAATATGGAACCAAAACAAGAAGGTTGATTCAACAATATATCCACTTTATCAAAGGAAACCGTTATTTACTTTTCAAAAATCACGTGGTCCATCTTATCATAATGTATCACCTTTAGTGGAGAATGGTTTAGACGGAATACATAGCACATTCATTGTGGAAATTAACCAACAATTTGGGACATCCATAAATGGAAAGGTGGAAACAGAGGGGGTAGATAGAGTTAAAAACCACCCATCACAAAGAGTTGAATAAATAAATAGTAGATATGTTAGACAAGTTGTTGAAAAAGAAAGAGAGAAGAACGATCTCCAAATCGTTGCCCATTAAATTATTGAATCGCCTGTGCAACTTAACTTACATATATGTAGTCATTTTCTTCTCTAAACACTGACAACATATAGACTTTCTCATATCATGTTATTTGCAGTCAATAAGAATTTCATGACTCCAGCCATGACAATAACAGTGCAAGGATGAAAACAAATGTAAACAACAATCTCTCTTTCCATTGCATATATGGGAAATGATGGAAACATTTGCATTCATTTAATTCATTCACTTGTGAAATTGAAAAATAGACCTGGAGAAAGATACCCATCCATAAAGATTAGTGTTATCACTTATCAAATATACCGTCTGCATATACATCTCCGTGCATCCATGCAAAGTGCGTCCTACTCCACTATTAGCATCATGAAATACCAGTCCAGAATTCAAAATTCAATACATACTATTTCATAACAAGTGTTTCTGGAATAGTCGTAGAAGAAGCTATACGGCATACCTCTTTCATGACAGCTTGACTAGCTGCAATTTGTCTGTCATCCTTGCAACGCGCTAAAGCCCTTTCCACATAACCCCGCAACGACTTGGGAAACATGCCAGGCTGCAAGCAACGAAAATATAGTTCCTGAGTTCTTCCAGAGACATAGAATTTTATGTTACGATTAGTGAGCCAAATTAAGGATCAGTTTATGGCCACAGGAGTGGCAATAACTTAAAGACGCCATCAATTGAAACAACATTACATCATAGTAATGAGATACCGTGCAAAATCTTCTTGGCAAAGAGCCCTTTAAAAGAATTCTCCTTTCGAAAAAACCTAAGCAATATTCTACTTATAATCAAAAAAATCATGTTATCAACTCGATCATTTGGACAATTCCCTAATACGATGTAAAAGATGAGGTTTTTGGACTAAAAGAACCTTGCATTTATTAGAATAAAGTAACTCTTATGTGAAAGAGAGAGAGAGAGAGAGCTCGCCCATCTTCTTTCATCCCCCCAACCCAAATGGTTTGCAGTCGATTCTTCTTTTTAGTTATCCTCTTGAATAATTTCACTCCATTCTTTTCTCCGACAGTCAGTAAAGAATCTATCATATCTAGAAAGGGCAAAAACCATTTTAGTCCCCGAAGTTTACTCTAAAAACCAAATTAGTCCTTGAGGTATGCAAAAAGCCCAATTTAGTCCCTGACATTAGTGGACTATGGTTAGAATTAACCATTTAAAGGATAGTAATGTCATTTTACACTTTTTAAAAAAAAGATAAAATATTCACCCATCAAATGGACAGAAAAGTGCCACGTGTACACTCCCTTTTTACCGAAAAAGTGACTACTGATTTGTTTTTTTTTTTTGTTTTTTTATTGGTCCTTATTCCAACAACCCTCCACCCCCTTCTTCTTCTTCTTCTTTTCTCTCTCTCTCTCTCTCTCTCTCTTCGACACACACACACAGGCAGTAAAATGGATGATCAATTCCAAGAAGCCTTGCGTTGTGATGTCTGCAAATGCATAAAGCTGATTAATTCATGCATTTGCTTAATGGGTTTTTGTTCTAGAAGATTAATTCATGCATAAAGATCTTTTCAAAAGGGTCCATTTATGTTGCCTCACAAAGATGATCAATTGATTAATTTATTGCAATCAAGATTGCTTTTCACTTTAGCTTTTGTATATATGTGTGTGTGCCCTAGTCCGAATATGATTTATTCAGTGTAAAAAAAATTGATTAAGTTCTAAGCAATTGATGATTCATTCTAATCAAGTTTGCTTTTGTGAATTTTGGGTGTATTGGTGTTGATGGCTGCGGCGGCGGCAGTGGCTGTGGTGATGGTGGTTAGATTTCTTTTTCTTTTTTTTTTTGTGAATTTTTGGTGTATTGCATTGTTGGATTGTTATAAATCCAATCTTTTGAGCTCTAGTTCATGTTACATGATATGGGTATCTCTCTATTTGATGAAATTTAACTAAAATCCAATTTTTTTGTTGTGTGTGTTGTGTAGTGGTGTTGATGGCGGCGGTAGCAGTGGCGGTGGTGATGGTGGTTAGATTTCTTTTTTTTTTTGTGAATTTTGGGTGTATTGCATTGTTGGATTGTTAAAAATCCAATTTTTTGATCTCTAGTTCGTGTTACATGATCTTGGTATCTTTATGTTTGATGAAATTTAACTAAAATTCAATCTTTTTGTTGTGTGTGCTATGTAGTGGTGTTGATGGCGGAGGGAGTAGTGGCGATGGTGATGGTAGTTAGATTTTTTTTTTTTTTTTTTCAACACGTCAGCAACAATGGGTGAATCATTTCATCTTTTTTTTTTTAAAGTGCAAAATGACATTACTACCCTTTAAATGGTTAATTCTAACCGTAGTCCACTAATATCAGGGATTGAATTGGACTTTTTACATACCTCAAGCACTAATTTGGTTTTTAAAGCAAACCTCGGGGACTAAAATGGTTTTTGCCCTATCTAGAAATCTAGTTCTAGAGGAACATAAAGCGGGGGAGCAATCCAATTCACTTCCCCAAACACCATCTTCTCCCTCTCCCCAAAAAAATTAAAACAGAAAATAAGGAAAAAAATAGAGGGATTCAATATGGGCTAATGGCAAGTGAAGAATTTTCCGATGAGATGGGACTTTCTTTGCCAAAGTCAAAAAAGCTGCAATAGTTAACTCCACTAAACCCATTACATGCTTGACTAGGAAATCAGCGCCCAAGCACTCCAATACTTTGCGATGACTAAGAAATTAACGGCAGAAAATAAATCTTTCTTCCAAAAATATTCAAACAAATACGACCTTGTTGAAGCAGCAGCCATTAGCTGACAAAAGGTTTAATTCTTGGATGTTCAGAAGAGCATGGGGATGGGAGGAAGGGAGGGGAGTGGTGACGGAGTTCCATGGCCGGGGTCTGTGGGAAACTGAAATTTAGATTGTTCAGAGAGGGACTGCATTGAAACTTGATAGGTCGAAGGCTATTTTTGCTCTTTCTTAAAGTTTTCTTATGATATCAACCTATAATTAAACATTTGGTATTTTAGTATCAAGATTTTCGCTTTTGGGCTTTCTGAATAAGTGAACAATGCTTAGGTTTTGTGGACAGGAGAATCTTCTTAATGGCATTTTAGTATTATTCACAAATCTTTCCTCCATAGCATGAGCCATTATATGATTTGGTACTTCCTTCTCATTAGCCAACCTTATCAACCAAAAATATTTTAGGAAGAGACTAACCTTAAGTACAGATTCAGCAGCATCCTGAGATAATGCTTTATCATTTGCCTTCGGCAGTGAAACACTGATATAGGCTGGCTTTGCTGCTGCAGTAATTGTAGAAAGCTCCTTCTCAACTTTCGGTAATCCCGAGGCCAAATTAGAAGCTATTCGGGGATTTGTTGGAATCTGCATTTTGCTTCCCCTGTGCAAATCTACGGGTGGAACACTTGATGGAATAGATTGCAAGGATGTCGGGTAACTCTGGGGAAGCTGATGAGAAGCAGCATATGGCAAAGTGCCTACTTGGGGATATGTGGAGTTTTGCTGATGCTGAGGGATTTCATAAGAAGGGTTTGAATCTATAGGCTTTTGAATATGTGGTTGGGCAGAACTAGATTGGTGATTTTGGTACACTTGAGCCCCATGTCTCCAGTAAGCATCATGGGCACTGGCACTTGCTGAAACAGGCTGAAGAAAGAACCACAGATAACCGAGTGAACACACCAACAAATAAGAAAAAACTTTTTTGCAATCTAAGAAGTTCACACAATTTGCAAGATAAATTATCTTTTTGGTAGACGGCTGGCTACCAGCATGATGTGCCCGTATCTAGATATATCACTTATCAAAGGGAAAGGAACATACAGCCGAGCTGAGCTAAGTGGGCCCACGTAACAGAAATTTTATATGCCTAGGAATCCAATAAACAAATGGAATCTTAGTTGAGCCAGCTTGATGCACCTGTATCTAGATATATCACTTATCAAAGGGAAGGAACATACAGCCAAACCTTATTACGAGTTTAGAAAGAAGTAGACATGTTTTACGAGTCATACGTGCGTATAAGCATATTAATGTGCAATCAGAAAATAGGTATAGTAACTAAATAAATTAACAAATGACTACACTATAGCTATATTCCCCAATTTCAAATTGAATGCCTTAAATGTTCTCATATATCTTGTCTTTATTAAGCCTTTAAACTGGGGTCCAACTATTTATTGTAAATATAAAAAGTGCGCCAAACTTCTTATTAGTTCCCACCTCTCCTAAAACATTACAATTTAAGCTCTCAATGTTAATATTGTCTCCAATTAAATAAAGACGTTTCAGTTTAAGTGTACGGAATATTAATCTTTTTTACTTGACTTTGACCGTCAAAGTGCTCGAGTCCAACTAAATTTGGATTTGAATTCATTTCACATTGTCAAAAACCTGGAATGGGAATCTCATGTCCCTTTCTGACCTGGAATAGGAATCCCATTCATATCTCTTTCCATTCTCAACAAGCACATAAATTCCATAACTTATTTTCCAAATGCATAGACCAAACTAAGTGCCTGATGCTAAATTCTCAAACCTGGATCTTCATTAACGCGCTCGTAAAGGTTCATGTATGACTGACCAATTAATTTCACAACAAATTGTACAATATTGACTTCAATTTTGGCACAAGAACACTCCTTGAACTATCTGAATTTCATGAAAATTGTAGTTTGCACTGCTCATATTGTTATCAAGATGCTGCATCTGATAAGTTGACACTATATACTCTTGATAGTAAAGCCACCTACTTTCCATCTTTTCAACAGCATTTTCAACCTGAGATACCTAAAACACACATCTTTCAGAGACCACGCAGCTTGAACAACCTTTATTTGAAGACTACAACTTCCCTAGTTTCCACAATGTTACTAATTCTTCTCACGTCTCAGGTAATATTTTCAAATAATAGTGTTTCCTTGTTTAAGACATTTGAATTGTCTCTCTTATTGACAAGGAAGTGCAGCTAACTAACTCAACAAACTAATGTTATCACTGTATTACTTGAACAGCAAGACTAGAGTTAGATTAGCTAGCCTTTGCACTGACAGCTGGACAGTTAGTTATTCAACTAACTGACAGACTGTCAGCCCAAGAGGATGATGGTGCTTTAGTTAGAACTCAGCCCACTCCTATAAATACTTGTACATGTACTGAGAATCATTCAATGAAATAAAATTTCAGATTCCTCTATATTCATTTCTCTCTAGTTAAGGGTTTTCTTCATGGTATCATACAGCCATTTTTTGATCCTCGAGGTGTCATCACCATTGGAGATCATCAAAATTCTCCATTAAAGCTTCAATCTGCAGCTTTCTTCATACAGTCGAAGCTCCATTGAAGCTTAATTGTGCAGAATTCTGCAGCTTTCTTCATACAGTCGAAGCTCCATTGAAGCTTAATTGTGCAGAATTCACTGAGAACAGACTCAATTCTGCACAGCAAAACCCTAAGTTTCACATTTTTTGTTTCTTCATTGGAGAACACATCAAATCCTCATGTAGCTTCAACTTGAAGCTCAAGTCTCTCAATAGAAGCTCCATTAAAGCTTCTTCTCTCATAATCTGCAAAGATTAGCTTCAATTCCTTCATTCATGTATCAATTTGCCAAATCTGTTTCTAATATCCAAAATAAATTACGTCTCGTTACCAGCTTTAAACAACTAATCCAATTCTTTCTGACTAATATATCCTCCAACGTAACTAATTAGTTTCCACAATGTTACTAATTCTTCTTACAGTTTATTCTCAGGTAATATTTTCTCATAATGGTGTTTCCTTGTCCACGACATTTGAATCGTCTCTCTTATACATATTTAAGGTGGTGTATAACTAGTTTTTCCTTACTTTGCAAAGTTGCCAAATCTGTTTTTAATCCAAAAAAAATCACATCCAGTTACCAGCTTTAAACAATTAATTCAATTCTTTACAAAACTCCATATCCTCAAGATTTTGCATTTCCAGCTCTGTGGCCAAGTTGACTAGGCTGCTGAAAGTGAAGAGAAAAACTAGAACACCATAAGGAGCTTTCCAAATCCTGGAATTAATAACAATATTCTGAAGGGCCGACGGCATACCAATTAGATAGTAACTTCTGCACATAGATAACTTCTGTATCAATATGCTTACTTCCCCACTCCTCAATGATCCATATTTAGTTAAATTTTGCATAGTATCACATTCCGGAAGAAGGGTGAGGGAGACGGAATTAATATTATACAGAAATACCCATTTGAGAACATATAGGGAAGATATCATTCACTTCTTGTTACAGATTCTCAAATCTTAAGAGAACTTAAAAAGTGGGAGCTCGAAGATATCATCCACTACTTGTTAAAAAGTGAGAGCTCTCCATTTCAAAACCATAATGGACAATATGGCCGGTGAATACAAACCTTTCATACCTAAACACTTCCAATGCTGATTCTGAGGTGACAAAAGAAGTAAAGGAAGACAACTTAAGATAGCATATAGTACGATAGTTGTGCTTCATTTAGCACATTACCTAATTCATTATTTTGGAATGAAAATCAAAGATGATGGCACTGAGTAACAAGAAAATATTTGCAATCATATGTATCAAATCTGCTTTAACATGCATGGACCAAGGAACAATTTCCACCTAAGTAGAGACACCAAACCTGTAAAGAAGGCAATTCAGATGAACTAGATTCTGGCATCCAAGATGGAGCATAAGGTGCAGGTGGCTGGCTGATTGGAGCCGGATACCCACTACTTACACTAGTAACTGGACAACTTACAGTAGATGCACTGGAAACAGAAATGTTCTCTGTCCCAGGTGCACAACTGACTTCTGTTTGAGTTTGACTATAATAGTCTGCCCATTGCTTATAGTGTTGCTGATATTGTGAAGCGGCAACATCACCAGTAGCACTATAACCTGCATTTGGATCTGAGCTGTAGATTTGACCTTGATGAGAAGGGTACGTCGTGTACTGTCCTCCATGCCACAAGTTTGCCTGGTTATTGTAGGCGCCACTTGCATAACCTCCAGATGTCTGGTAATCACCATGATTGTAGTAAGTGCTTGAATAACTTGCAGGCCCAGCATAAGACCCTGTATTCTGAAATGAGGAAATAGGCTGATAAGGAGCACCTGAGTTTTGATACGCTCCTACAGGCTGTGAGTATGATTGATTAGATTGCTGCTGATAGCCATTGTAGGAAGCTGTATATCCTGTGCTGTTATAAGCATATGGATCAGTACTCGTATAGTTTGTATAACTACTATAATCTTGTGCCACAGTTGCTCCTCCTGAACTTGAACCAGAAGCAACTGGCGTCGTATGCAATCCATCTTGAGCATTCCTTAAGGTAGGATCAGCTTGCTGACCTTGATGGTAACTGGAGTTCATGAAACCTCCATTCTCCCTGGAGTAATTATTCGGCCCCTGCGTTGTCCATGATGCCTCTGTGGAGCTTGCTGGGACATAATATGATGGTGTATAATGTTGACTAGAATCCAAGCCCTGATGCTTCTGGAAAATCAAAGCAAGTCAACCAGTAACCCTGATTAGTAAAAGAATGAGTGACCTCAAACACAAACATGTAAACTTAATGCTCGGCAAGTGCAGCAACAAAAGGTGAGAGAAGGAGGAGGGGAACTATAAACTAGACAAAAGACAAAACTGAAAAGTTCTCTGTGCTAAAGTAATATCAGGTTAAGATGGAAATCGGACAAGATTCTGAAGATGTTCATATTGCTATCAGCAATATCATTAAATGAGAAAGAGAAAATTCCCCTGATATTCATTCCAGCCAATTTTAAATATGATACTCCACCGTTAAATGCAATAGTCTCTTTTTCATTACCCATGATAATACTCCCTTTGCCTCAAGTTGTTAGTTTGACCCAGCATGGAGATTAAGAAACAAATTTAAGAAGAATTATGATATAAGTAGAGTATAAAGTGGGGGCAAATCATAACTTTTAAATCCAAACATTTAGTAAAAGTTAAGTGGGAGACAAGTGGACCCCAAGGGAATATGTTCAACTATTTAGTAATAGTGAGAGGTTTCTATTTAAGGAAAGTGGAGATTTTTTAAGGACAAGGCAAAAAGGGAAGTAAAATATTCAATATGACCAAAGGGAATAAAAGTGGCAAAGCTAAAAAAGGTAAGTGAAAGAAGGAAAAATTAACAGAAAGAAAGAAGTGCGAATACGGTGATCAATGCTTGGATAAGAAATAGAGCAGAACCCCTGATGAAAAGAACAGGATGAAAAGAATGTTCAGAACCTTGTTTTCCCAACTTCAGCCAAGGAATTAGGTTTACAAAAATAAGGTTCCAAAACATAACAGTGACTAAATTGATGAAGGCTCAAGGAAAAAGCAGAAATTTCACATAGGAATTTCCTAAAATTTTCCAAAAGGGGGACAATCATTGTCACCTTTTAGAGAATAGTAATATTTCAGTCAATGAGGGTAAAAACAAATCCAGCAAGTGCACAATGTCTTCATGAACAGCCTTAATGTAACGCAGACAGGTGGCCTGCCTTCAAATTTGCAGCTGTAACAGCCATTGAGGCAGCATGATTCAATTTTCACTTTTCTATTGAAGAAAAAGAAAAAGTCTCTTGAAGTTGCCCTTAGATCTTTGATGCCAGAGCTAAAGTATTTTTGAAATTAATAAAATTTGACATAAAAAATCGATCAAAGTATAAAAAGAATGTTGGATCTTGATTTTCAAGGTAAAATTTGGAAAGCCTCGAAAAAAAACAATTCATAACCTTTTAACTGCAATGTTGGATCTGTATTCTCATTCAAGCAATTCTAAAGACACAAAAAATGAAATCAATTGCAATTTAGTGCTCATGGTACAAATCAGAAAAAACCATATGCATTGTTTTCAAGACGTAAAACATGTCTAGGATTGAAATTTTTGGCTGGGAAAGAAAAAGTACATCACTTTGGTCTCTGTTTCAACAATAAACATTTATTACACCCCATCTCTGCTCAATACACCACTGCTGTTATTGCACTCCCACGTTATGCCAATTCATGGTGCATTCTACTTCTTGTGATATCACATTTCAAAAGTAGCTGCGAGAATGTTGAGAACAGACGGTAAAGCAGCCAAGCAAATAGCACTGTACACCACATCTATCCCTCTAAATGGTCCAAGGTCTTAAGACAAAACAAATTAGAGAACACAATTCAAGCTTATTTAACTTACAAACTCACACTAGCACAACCCAAACCTACTTGAAGAGAAAAGAACAAACCAAGCTTTATCCCACTAGGACTAGGTGTGGTTGTCTATATGGATCTGCCTACACCACTCATTCTTGTTGAGAGACTCTTCAATTAGCTTCATGCACGTGAAATCTTGTCTTAATATTTCCATCTATCTCTTCTTAAGTCTTCCTCTATTCCTCCTTTAGAGTACAACCAGGGGCGGACCTGCCTTCAATCCAGTGCATGCATAGGCATGCACTGAAATTTTGTAATTTGTCTTATATTTAAAATAAAAAAAAAACAACAACAACAACTTGACAGCACTAAAATCACTTTACCAAATTCCATTTTCCCCAACTCCAACTCAACTGTTCTCTCAATTTCAAGGTAAGAAAAAACACCGAGGGTCGTCCTCATATTTTTATTTGCTCATAAGTTTGGTGATCAGGTCTGTAATTTATGGTGTTATTATTGTTTCCTTGATCTGGGGCTGATTGCATGTGTGAAATATCTGATTGAATTGAATATTTTTACATTTGTTTCTATCTCTTTTGGTTTTGTTTCAATTTCAATCTTAGTGATCGAGTGTGTCGTAGTGTGTGTTTATCACATAAAGCAGAAACTTACAATTTGCTGTAAAAAACCTATGTAATTATTTTTTTGCTTTTTATGATGGTTGATTTTATTGTGGTGAGAAAATTGATTCTGATTCAATTTTAAACTGATTGATTGAATGAGAAATGTGCATACAGAGCAAAACCATAGTTGATGTTAATATGCATGTATGCATTTTTTTTTGTTTTGCTTATTTATTTTTATAGTTGTAGTCTTTAATGGGAGCTGCTTGGATGATTGATTGTTTAGTCCCTTTTATAAAAAGAGACGTATTTGATTGTATCGACAATGAGTTGATTATTCAGATCGGGGACAATTATAAAAGGTATTTTTTGTATTACTATAATACAATATATAGTTACTTATTTTTCTCTTTTTTATAAGCTTACATTGTTATAATGTGCGTAATGTGTATTAGTTTATGTATAAATAAGTGTCCCCGAACCCTGATTTCTGAGTCCCGGTGCCTACCCTAAGTCCCGGTACTTGGGTCCGCCCCTTAGTACAACCTTCACACCTTCTAACAGGTCCTTCTACCAGTCACCTCCAAACATGTCAAACCATCTCAAACAATTCTCTCTCACCTTGTCCTCAAACGGGAGCACCCTTACTTTTAACAAATCACATCATTCCTAATCCTATCCTTTCTAGTATTTCACGCATCCATCTCAACAGTCTTACCTCAATTATAGACGTCTTGTAAACATGTTTTACTGCCTAACAGTCTGATTGATGTAGTCCTTGAAAAACAAAGGACACAGAAAAATTGGATACTCTTGGACTCGATCTCAAAATATAAGCCGAATTCAGAAACTAATTAAAAAGGTCCAACAGAACAGGAATAACATGTGACAGCTAATAAACAGGATTTCTCATGCACCTGAAAACAAAAAGAAGGGCTACATTACATTACTATATCCAGATCTTTGTCAATAAATACTGTATCCTAGACTCGCTCCAAAAACTTCGGACGCATGAAGGTCGACACGATAAACCATACATAATATTGACTTTTTCCATATAATAGAAGCTTCAGAAAACAATTCAACCCTATCAAAAGCAACCCTTTACCATTCAAATCCAGTCAAAACATACACACAACTTCCAGCACTCCCACCAAAACATGTCTATGTCTCCTATCTTTCAAGCATTTCATTCTTAAAACGTTACCAACCTTTTCCGAGCAAGTAATGACATTCTGACTACAATGGTCACACCACTCCTTTGATCATTACACAATATAATGCAAAGCAAAATGCCATCCTTAAGAAACAAAAAAGCATCTCTTTTGTTCTCCTCTACATATTTTAAAGCAAGTTGTTGTTAAGATTGCGACTCAAAGTGGGGTCCAACCCCTTCCCCAACCCAAACACCGCGCATAGTAAGAATTTCGTGCCCTAGACTACCCAAGCCACTCAAAATGATGATTGATGCTTACATATATTAAAACTATTATAGAACCTGAAAATAAAAGTAGCTGTTTACCTCAGCTGAATTTGGCTCCAGTTTAGCTAAGCTATCTGCATCTGTCCCTTGATTCATACCTGCAAATAATTTTCACTTAAATTAGAATCAAAATCTCCACAAAATTAAAAAATAAAAATAAAAACTTAATAACATAAAACCCTAATAATTCAAACCTTCCACAAAAAATTTTCGAAAAAATAATAATAATATAAAACTCTAATAATTCGAACCTTCAGATAAGGCTGCAGCTTGTTTTTCACGTAAGAAAAGCAGATTGAGATCAAAAACTAACCGAGAAGACAAGATTAAATAAAAAAAATATTTTTTAAATAAAAAAAAAGCAAGTAAAAAAACAGTTATATGTGTGTATAAATATATATGTAAATTATATTTTTTTGGTGTGTTTGATAATGTAAATAATAGAAGAAGAATATGAAGAACAGTAGAATTTAAGTATGAATTGCAAAGAGAGAGGTTTGAAGATACAAGAAGGAAAAATAGGGGTGAAATGGAAATATCTTTTGATGTATTATATAGTTTTGTGAATATGTATTTATATATTTATGTCTGTGTGTTTTTTGTGTGTGTATATATGTAGAGAGAGAAGACACTGAGAGAGAGAGAGAGAGATTCAACCCGCTTTCTTTGACGGGTCGTGATCTGGGGTTGGTTTGGCCGTTTGGCAAGGTATCGTCTTATTATATTATAATTTTATGAACAAAATTTAATAATTATAAATTATTAAAATTATTTAATTATAATTATATGACAATTCATAATTATTATATCTCACTTATCTTATTATCACATTCATTATCGCATTATGAGCAATATTTTGGCCCATTCCATAATAGGCAAGCCATGTGCCTATTTTTGCTTTACAGTGTAGAATTGAAAAAGGAAATTTGTTGGTAGAAATTATGCAAACTAGCTTATGTGCACCTCGATTAATTTATGATCATTTATTTATTATTTTTGACAAAAAAAAATTATTTATTGTCTTTTATATAAATATTTAATTAATATATTAAAATAATAAATTTAAATTGACTTTATAGTCCTTTTAATTAGAAATAAATTAAAAACTATTTGGTTCTTGAGAGATATTCAGTGTCTAAGGTTCCGTTTGTTTGCTGTAAAATAATTTATTTGTGTAAAATATTTTTCGTAAAAAATATTTTATAAGACTCAATTTGTTTGTCGTAAAATAACTTGTTAGAAAAAATATTTTATTAAAAATAAAATACTGAAAAATATTTTCTGTTGTTTGGATATACCGTGAGTTCCGTAAAATATTTTTTTTCTCAAAGAAAATAAAAAAAATTTATAAAATTTTGTACTAACCATAATTGTTAACCGAAAAATATTTTATAATTGACTAATTTTTCGTTATTATCAAACACCGTAAAATTAAAAAAAAATAACTATAATTATTGATCGAAAAATATTTTACGATTGATTAATTTTTAAGTGTTACTAAATACCATAAAATTAAAAAAATATTTTTTAAAAAAATATTTTACGGCAAACAAACAGAGCCTAATGAGAAAATATTTTACTGCAAACAAACGGAGCCTAATATTCATTTCACTGGGTGGGTTAAACAATGATGTACTTGCTTTCTTATTAATAAAATATTTTCCTTCCAATTTAAAAGCCTCCTAATTTGATGTTTTTTAAGACAAAGGGAAATGTTTTCATATGAAAACCCTTTTTACCTTAACATTTTTACTTTGTTACTAAAAATCTTTCACTTTTTTTTCGTTAAAAGGAAAGTTAAGTCAATTACTTCAAAACAATTCTATGATTGATAACCCTACTTCTATCTCTATCCATAAGACTGAGGAGACAACGACCACCAATTGGTTAAAGAAAACCATAATTACCCAAATTGCCTTTGGAACAATCCTCCACATGAAATCTCACTTTCCTTACACTATCTACTCTTTTTCTATCTCTTTCCTTTCCTTCATTTTTTTTCTCGTCCCTACTTTCTTTTCCTGTCTTTTTTCCCTCCGCCATACTTACTTCACAATGCTTGAGCATTAGGTAAAAAATTTAATCACATCTTAAATTCAAATCAATTAAAAATTTATTCTCTTTAAACCGATTTCAATAAATCTTATACCTAATCCTATCTCATTTTTTTGACAATTTTTCCTAATTATAATTTGATTTTTCCATTTCTGAACAAAAGAACACACTTTCAAAAAAAAATTGGAAAAAAGTAAATTCCACAACATTGTACAACTAGCAAAATGAGAAGTAACACACTAATAAAGCCAACTTTCAATTTCATTAACACCAAATGTAAAAGACAAAACAGCCCATCAAAACGCCCCACTAATTACAAAACCACCCCCCAACCCCATCCCCAAATCAGAAACTCTAACCCTAACCCTAACACTAGCCATGTTCTTGACAGCAAGACTTTGTCAAATTCACAAACCCTAACCACCGAACCCATAAAGGGTACGGCCTTGCCGTTTCAGAGCATAGACAACATCCATGGCTGTAACAGTCTTACGACGAGCATGCTCAGTGTAGGTCACGGCGTCTCTGATGACATTCTCAAGGAAAATCTTCAACACACCACGTGTCTCCTCATAGATGAGACCGCTGATACGCTTCACGCCACCTCTACGAGCCAACCTCCGTATCGCCGGCTTCGTGATACCCTGAATGTTGTCCCGGAGCACCTTACGGTGTCGTTTGGCTCCTCCCTTTCCCAACCCCTTGCCTCCCTTTCCACGGCCCGACATTTTGCAACGAAGCTGTGTGATCAAACCACAAAAAAATGGAATTAATTTAGTGTAAAAAATATTAATTTATGTGAAAACAAAAATTAGTTGGAATTAATTTAGTTTAAAAATATTAATTTATGTAAAAATAAATTGAAGAGAGATAAATGATACCTGAAAGTGAAATGAGCTGAAATGATTTGTGAATGAAGATAGTGTTTAATGGCTTTGGGCTTTTGGGTATATATAGTAGGAGGAAGCTCGGATCGATCCGCGTCGATGGGTCAAGAGGAGCTATCTGGAGCGTTAAAGTTCAAATGAAGGGTGGAGATTGTGTGCTTTGGTTTCACATGGATCGATGACGTGGCAAGCACTTATTTTATTATTAGCTTGGAGGAGTGTTTTTGCAATTTGCGGTCTCCATAAGGGCAAAAGTAAAAGTCTCACTTTTCTTTTCTGTCTCCCTTCTTTCTTCCTTTGCAATCTGTTGTAGCGCGATCATCCATTGAAATTTTGATTTTGTTTTTCTCGTTAACATTAGGGTAAGAGTCGATTTTTTATTAAATATTCTCTAATGGCAATTAATTTTGTTGGAAATCAATAAACTTGAATGTTTAATTTACTATGTAGTTTGACTGCATCATTGGACTTGTGTTAAATGAAGAAGGCATCTACACTATATATAGTTACTCTCAAGGGCGGAGTTAATATTGTGTCGATAGAAATTATTATATCATCTTCGGGTAAGATCCGAACTAACTTGTTCTCATCGGGTTTGGTCTGAGCTAATTCTACAAACAAATAAATAGACAGCTAGTTATTCTTGTGAGAAAACTCCAACACCCAAGTCATAAATCTAAATGACTCGAGTTGGAATATTCAAGTTCAGAGTAAATAAGGAAAGATTAGTTACATTTCATTATGGATAGATGGTATATTAATATTATTTTAGAGAATAACCCTCCCATCTTAATTTACAAGTGGCGATCTACTCTCGCGAGGTGTTAATTCTCCTAGTTTTGAATAAATATTTCCTGACAGGTCCTTCTCAAATTAAGGTATAGACTCTAATATTTCCCCCGCAATTTGCGGAGAGTGATGTATATTACACTAATTAGGATACGCTTAAGAGTATGGTTGGTATCTTACATCAGGTGGAGTATTGATTTCTCATCAATTTTAAACATGTCCCTAAATATTCTCATATAAGGTGTTTCACAATTAAGGACTATGCAAATGATTTAAACAAAGTAAATTATTAGATATAGATAAATCTTATCATGGAATGACATTGTTGGATTAATCAATATAAATGTGATCGAATTCTCTAATTAAATCAGTCCATGTTGTACAAGTTTGGTACAAGATTATTACCATGGTATATTTTTATCAATCACATATGCATATAAAACATGAAGAATAAACTTAGGATAAAAATAACCGCTATATATATAGACCAATAAAGAAATATAATTTTTCTCTTGTATAACTCAACGCTGACCCAATAAGAGTTGACTAATGTACTTATTTCTACTTTCAGTGTCATATTGGCCTTTTTGAAAAGAAAAAAAACAAGGAAATGTAATTGATGGTAATGCTTGGAAGTTCAAAACGTGCTCATCATTTGTTGCCACAGCCATTGCCGTGAAAAATGTTGGCGTGCCAGGCAAATCACTTCGCCTATCGAGTATATGATACATAAGTTATTTACAATACAATCAAGAGGCTTGGAAATGCAGTGGAACTCATTTTATGGCTTAAGGCTCCGTTTGTTTGCCGTAAAATAAATTTTTCACAAACAAATTATTTTACGGCAAACAAACGGAGCCTTAAGCCATAAAATGAGTTCCACTGCATTTCCAAGCCTCTTGATTGTATTGTAAATAACTTATGTATCATATACTCGATAGGCGAAGTGATTTGCCTGGCAAAAATGATTTTTTAGAAAATAAAATATTTTTATTGGCTCTGTTTGTTTGCCGTAAAATAACTTGTTTGAGAGAAAATATTTTCTTAAAAAATAAAATACTGAAAAATATTTTATGGTGTTTGGATGTACAGGTAGTTCTGTAAAATATTTTATTCTCCTAATGAGGCGTTTGGTTCAGGAATTCGTTCAAGATTCTTGAGAATGTAAACTCAAGAATGTGATATTCTCATGTTTGATTCGCGAAATAAAAAAATATTATTAGGAATATCACATTCCTGATAATCTATTATTCTCATAATTTTGTCAAATTTTATTATCATGTGAAGGGGTGAGAATATAATATTCTTGAGTTGTGGGAATATTTTAATAAGCATAAAAAGACAAAAAAACACCCCAACCTAAAATAATCTTCTCATATTTTCTCTGCAAAACTTTTTCCTCTCAATACGATTTAGGACAAATCATTATCTTTTCAACCTCACGAATTTCAAAAATTTCATAGTTCCAATAAGCTACTATCATTCACTTTCGTATCATATATATATATATATAATAATAATACATAATAATAATATGATGGTTTCTTCATCATCATGTCATGATTAAAATAATAATTAATTTTCACCCTCGAATGTTTCTTCACCTGCTTGCTCTTCAGCATCTTCTTCCCCTTCTCCATCCCATCGTCGTTACCACCATCAAATTGCTTCGGATGTTTTGATCTCATTCTTTTCTGTTACCAATGGCGTGCCTTGAATATGATATTTGGGTTTTTTTTTTTTTAAACTATGGGTATTTTTTAAAAATTATTAAAGATTCTAATGAATGTTCAGTGTAGACCAAACACAATAATATAATAGTCTCAAGAATTTGATAAAATATTCTCAATAATATTTTTGGTATACCGAACAGTTTTTGTTATATTCCTGGGAATCACATTCCTAAGAATGTCATTCCTATAAATAAAAAATTAATTTGTGAACCAAACGCTCCCTAAAGGATATGAAAATATTTTACAAAACTTTGTACTAACCGCATTTGTTGACTGTAAAACACTTTATAGTTAACCAATTTTTCGGTGTTATTAAACACCGTAAAATTAAACAAAAACAGTCGCAATTGTTGACTGAAAAATATTTTATATTTGACCAAATTTTACATCTTACCAAACACTGGAAAATGTGTAAAATATTTTTCAGCAGAATATTTTATGGCAAACAAACGGAGCCTTAAAGAAACATCTTGTGAGACAGCGATACCAAATAAATTAAATAATGTTATTGACAAAATGTATGTAATAAAATATTAAATATGAGACGTAAAATTGCTTACCACATTAAAAAGTATACACAAAGTTGAACTCATTCTTTATGGAAGAGACTACCACGTGAAATTACCGTAATTTTTTAATTACCTTTTCAAACTTTTAAATGGACACGAAAATTTTTCAAGAGTATTCAAGTTATCAAATTTGAAATTTATATAACTCCTAAACTCTTTATCTTATTCATTGGGAGAACTAGCCTTAACCCTAAGTTTCGAAAAATGTGTGTGTATATATGCATATATATCCCAGGAAGATACAAGAGAAACAAGCCATAGAAATAAAAGATAAAAAGATGAAAGAACAATAATTAAAGACTGGAAAATACAAAAGATATAAATAAAATAAGTATACTGGAATGGAAATAGAGACGAAGTCTCTTACTTATATTGAAGATCTAGAAAAATGGTTACAATAGTGGTAGTACAGTGATGTAGTCTGGTGTTACTGTCGATCCTAGATAAATTCTAAATGGTAAAACTAGTAAAAGGAAAGAGAATTTTTCTCTTCTTCTAAAATTTTTTCTTTAAAATTTTTCTCCTCCTCTTAACTGAGGCAGACTCTGCCTTTAAATAGGATTCTAATATGTGATTACAATAGTAAAATGTGAAAAATAAAAGTCAAAAGTAAATTTTCCTAAAGTGAACAGTAAAAGTACTGTTCTTATCGTCTTGTGATGATAATGTCTGGCTTTTACTATGACCAAAAGATCATTTGTCTTCTTTTGATGATGCTGTTTCTGACTGAATTACTTTCACTGTGACCGAAAGTAATCTTGTCATCTTGTGGTAATTGATGTTTCTTGATTATGGTGGCTGACTGGTCTTGTTATTGAAGATGCCGTCTTCTTCATCTGGTCCAATATATGCGTCGACAATACAACTAAATACATTGACTGGTATAAAATTCCCTAAATACAAAAAAATTTATAATACTATATATTATTCTCTATATCCCCCTTAACTTGTCAACTATGTGAATTATCCCAGGGTATGACCAACTGTCTTACACGTGTCTTACGTCTTCTGCACGACTTACTGCAGTACCTCGAGACCCCTGGACCTAGAACACCGGCATACCGGCCAACAGATAAAGGAAAATACAGATAAAAAATAAATCTATAAAGTTTCTTTGGCTTTTTGGGAAAGCCACACCCATCAACATACTTGGTATGTCTTTACCAATTGCCGTTTGAACTGGACTAGCTGAAGTTTTATAAAATTTTTCAGTAACCACTATCAACTTCAGAAGGGAAGTTGCACCACTCACACATGTTTTTGGTAGGAACGTATGAAGAAACTGATATGTCTTATGTTTTTTGTGAGAACATAAGAAAACTCATTTGTCCTTTGTTCTTTGTAGGAACTCAGGGAGAAACCTAAATATCTTATGTTTTTGGGAGGAACATAAGGAAACCTATCTATCTTATGTTTTTGGGAGGAACATAAGGAAACCTATTGGCTTTTAAGGAAAGCCACACCTATCAACGGATTTGATATGTCTTTACCAGTCACTGTTTGAGACTGGACTAGCTAGAGTAATTAAGGCTACTCCAGGAACCTTAGTCCTTATCTTCTTTGATCTAGTAGACATGTCATGTAAGAAATTCTCTGATAAGAAAATTAGGGATTGAATTATCAATACCCTTGATGTATTGAATATCAAAATCAGAAATTGATAAAATGGCTTGCCATCTCGCAAAGATCTGTTTAGAAGCAATGTTCTTAACATCCTTTGTAAGGACATCTTTAGTCAATTGACAATCAACTCTGACTGTAAATTTTTGGTTGAGAAGATTGTCTTGGAATTTTGAAATGCAAATAACAATGGATAGGATTTCTTTATTGACTAGGGAATAATTCTGTTGACCTTTATTCCATGTCCCGGAATGAAATCTTATTATATGTTCTTTTCCTTGTAAAACTTGTTTTAAAATACCTCCAAAGCCAAGTTCAGAAGCATCAGTTTGGACAATCTTTGGGGTGTCTGATTGACATAAAGTCAAAACTGGTAAAACTTTAACTTGTTTCTTGATTTCTTGAACAGCTCTAGTGTGAACCTCAGACCATGCTGGAGGGTTCTTCTTGAGTCGTTCAAATAATGGTTTGCAAATATGGCGAATGCCTGGGTAAAAATCTGCAACATAGTTAAGAGATCATAAAAATCTCTATAACTGTGTTTTTTCTTTTAAAACGTCTATAAATTTTTCTGCAAAATCTAAGGTTCTTCGGATCGGGATAATCTTTCCGAAAGAGATCATATGTCCAAGGAATCTTATATTTGTCTGAAAAAGTTTAATCTTGGATGCAGAAAGGTGCAGGGGTCTCGAGGTACTGCAGTAAGTTGCGCAAAAGGTGTAAGACCGTGTAAGACAGTTGGCCATACCCTGGGATAGTTAAGGCTTCTACAATATAGACGTTACATATTGATTGTCCTTTGTTGCATGTAAATGATATGAATCGATCTCAATTGATCCCTTGTTACTGGTCTTTTGAACAATAATAAATAAGGATGACGAGATTTGAACACATGACATTTTGTATCCAAAACAAACGCGCTACCGAGTTGGGCTATGGAAATTTTTTGATCTCAACTTTTTATTTTTTGAATAGGGCATGAATACATTTTTTTAAAGAAAATAAATGTCTGAGCATCAGTTTTCCTCTACATCTAATGAATTTTTTTTTCTATTTACAATAACTATAGTTATTTATTTTATCTCTTTTGGTATGTTATGTCATTACCAATATTGAGAAGAGTCATGCCTATTGAAAATACACCATTCAAGTCAATTATTCGGTATAGAATAATAAGAAATCACTACAAGAAAAATAATATTTCGCGGTTGTTTTATTGGTTTTTCTCGACGTCTAGAAACATCGTCCTAAGTGATTCCGACGCATTTCAAAGCGTCACCCAAGCGCCGTTTAGGGAGCAATCGGTGAAAGAATATGCCAACGGATTTTAAATTCGACGGAATTTGCTTTGTTGCCAACAATTATTCATTACGTGGCCTATTAATCATTTTGTCGACGCTTTATTGGAGACATATCAATTGCCGTGAGTGTTTAATCACATTGGCAACGATCAAGATAACTGTGGCCAAATATTACTTCAAAGTAATTATATATTCAGAAAACCACTATTAATGTTTATTTTTTCATTTTTTGCCATATTTTTTTAAATATGTTTTACAAAAGTGGAAATTTTTGTTAGTGTTATTTAATTTGATAAAATGAATTATATGTGTTAAAACTGCAAAAGTTGTTTCAATTTATAACATAGAATGCCAAACTGCAGTTATGTAAACACGAGTTTCCAAGTCAATACACAATTGAGTAATACATATACAAGATATTTGTTTACAAACAACAAATATAAAATATGTAATTAATACTTTGTTCAAGTTACCACAAATATTAACTTGAATGATGACTACCCTCTTAACTAGAACTAGCTCAGGAATCCACACCAAAACTAGACAAATCTCAAACGGGTAGGAACTGATCCTGTTCGCTTTGCTCCAGTGAAGTTGGATAGTCAAAATGGCAAAACCATCTACCACTGAATTTTTGGACTGTTACTTTAGTCATCATGTACTTAATGCCTAAAAATGTTGCAAACTTTCACTTTCAAACTAATTCATCTTTACTTTAGTCTGACTGAATGCCTCAATAGCTTTTGGCCTTCTCTGCTCTTCCAGATGTTGTCGTAAAAGTTCCCCTAACTTTTCACTTCCTGGACCTAGTGATAGATGATTTACCGGAATCACTCCCTCCTGCATTTCAATAAGAATTTCCATTAACCGAAAAGATAAGTTGGGTAGCATTGAAACATATCAAATAATGGACTAGGAAGATACATTGTTGTATTAGCACCACAATCAACATCTATTCTAGAAATGTCTTAATTGTTTGGGTGGTCTTCAGCTTCTAGCAAATGCCATAATAAAGATGCAGGGGTGTCATCCCATTCTACATAGAAGATCTGAAAAGAAAAAGCCAACAAGTGATACATTTATCAAGGCATGGTTATAAATGAAATAGGAAAGAGAAGCAGAGAAGGGCATACGTACATTTGCTTTGGATTGATTAACAACTCCGTGACAAACAAGTACTTTTGTAGCTTCATTTCTTAGTTGCGATGAGCAATGTGGTCTCTCTCTACTAAAAAAATCTCAATGTATAAACACCATCAGAAGATGGAAATACTACACAGTTAATCTACTAATAGAACTTCAATTGATCTGAAAATTTAGGTAACTTTAATCTCTAAAACATATCATGTTTCTAGCCTCTAAATTGACCTCTTTTCGGCCTTGCCAACTAAGAATGACTTCACAATCTCAAAACATTATTGTAACCAAAAATATAAGCTAGTTTCAGTTATTGTTTTAACTCCCTATAATATGATAACGTAGCTAAAGGATCTTAAACTGTTTTACTACAAAACACCAGTAGTCTCACCATGAGTCTTCCACTCGTGTCTACTTATACATTTAATAATTACTTCTATGACGAAGCAGATTGTCACACCCAAGTGCAAAACAAGAACAAACCATTAATAAATCCTCCATCTAAATAATTTGGGAGATGGCAATCACTCTATATAGTGCTAGTAATTAATAAGGACGAGGATTACATAAGATGGATAATAATTATTGCCCTCATAGGAGAAGAAAAATAAGCTTTTGGGTCAATTTCCCTT
The DNA here is from genome assembly GCA_037974665.1 of Ehretia macrophylla. Classification (NCBI taxonomy): domain Eukaryota; kingdom Viridiplantae; phylum Streptophyta; class Magnoliopsida; order Boraginales; family Ehretiaceae; genus Ehretia; species Ehretia macrophylla. The sequence goes on along the minus strand of CM075769.1, from coordinate 44,241,150 downwards.
TCTACGCTTTTCATCCCCACCCTACCACACTCCATCGGTAAGCTCCATGATATTCTTATATACATACAGGTTAGTATGTAGTGAGGAAAAACAACAGACAAAAGAAACCAAAAATCTATGAAAAGAACCATAAGGAAATCCATAATCAGATGACGATTGAACTCATAATTATTATACACCATTGAATTGGTGGTGTTTTTGGAGAATAGAGTTACCTAAAGTTTCGAGTAAGGCGAACAGAGAAATTAAAGCTGCTGTAGTCTGTACGACAATTGATGTCGTCGAGATGGAATTGTGAAAATGATGACAGCGTAGTATGTGGTAGAGGTGGTAGAGAAGGTAGGGTTTGGATGGAAAAATTGGTTTCTTGTATTTTTTTTTAGGATTCTCTCATCTTTTTTTTCTTCTTCGGTTCGCGGGAATTGTGAAAATAAATACCGTGTTTTTCAAGTTCATGAAAATTTGAAATTTTTTGTTGATTTAAGGTTTTACCGGTGCAAGACATTTCTGGCTATCAATTTTTAGCCTAAGTCGTGGCGCAATACTTAATGATCACTGGCAATGAAAAACGTTTTCCGCGGTTCTGAAAACCATTGTCGAAAGTATAGGGCTCAATTGCTTTCGCCTACGTTTTTTGTTTCGCCGGACTATAAGTGTCGTCTATAACCCAGTTTTTTTGTAGTGAATATTATGTAAATGACGGCTATTGTAACATAGTTTTAATCAATTAATAGTACCAAGTGACATTTCTATTTATCCTTTATACACCTGCTGATTATATATTTGTATAATTGATAGCGTCATTGGATATGTCAATATGAGGTTGGTCCATAAGAGCATATGGTAGATAAGAATTGACACTTGAGACATTCCTAAAAATTTATCCTAGGTGGTAGGATTCATTTAGACTAGCATTGATGAATACGTCAAGATCGACATGTAGTTAGTCTTATTAGGGTTGTTCTCGTCGACCAAGTGACATGAGATGTCAAGACTAATATATGGGTATGTATGGAGATACGTACACCGGACACAGTTTGCCGAGGACACTCAATGGGGCTTCATTTACCTAAGTCAATGAGTGGGTTCTCATTTGATAGTTGTGCGAAGTACTCCTCCGACTCGAGAACACCATAGTAACTTGTAAGCAACTTACTACACTTTGGCCCTGGACAAAAATGAGGAAGGTAAGACATGATTGTATAGGGATCGAGCGCAGTCAAGTACTTGCGAAGCTAGTGAATGTCGCTACGAGGATCTACTATACTGGATAAAAGAAATAATATCCTATGTCATCTCGTGAGCTGTTGACATGAAATCTGTGGCCACGGTAGTATGGTTAGATCATACAAAGAAAGTCAACGTAGTATCTATGAAACCATATGGACAACCTATTAAGGTTTGACTAATGTTGACCATACTATAGGGTTAGTTTAGGACATCTAGTGGAAGGAATGGACTACACGTTAACTAGTCGTCAAAAGGTTCTTGGTTGAGAAAGGTTGATTTGAGCATTCGAGCCATTCGGTCATCAGAGAGTGTTGCTAGATGCCAACCTCGATTAGTAGCAACTATAAATAGTTCTAATGGTGATGAGTTAATTGTATTTGTCCCACTTTCTACCAGCTTAGCACTTGAACCTATAAGATCGCACACAAGTGTAAGGTCTAGAACTATAAGGGGTAGAATGGGACATCACACGAGCATGAGGATTATCCCGTATTCTATTTAGAGTAAAGCATTGACACATTGCTTATGGTTAGAATATGTTTTAGAAAGCATTAAAGTAAGCAATTGAGAGAGAATATTTGATTGTCAAACATTTGACTTACGATCAAGGTCAATTTTGGAAATTGACTTGTGTAGTAAGATGATTTAAGTAATAATTGATAGTCAATTATTTATTGGAGTCAATTAGAAAAGGTTTAGGCTAAAATAAATACTTCATAAGGTATGAAGTCCATGTGCAAATACTGAAAAGTTAATGCACATTTATATATCAACTTATAGAGAAAACTTGAAAATAACGAGAAAAGAAGAAACCCTAGCATCTCTCTCTCACTCACGCGGCCAAGCTCCCTTCTTCTATCTTTGGATTCGTGCACTGCATTGAAGTACGTGCAAGGACTAGTTCATCCTCGTTCTAGATCGAACGTGGTGTGTGTGTGATCGCATAGAGCTGCTATTTTGAGGTCTTCGTCAAGCAATCTTCATCAAACAATTTCTTGAAGAGGTAATTTCAGATTTGTTTCAATAGCTTGATTGTCATGTTGTCAATATTATGCATAGTAGGTCGATTCTATTGACATTCTCACTTTTTTTAAGTGTTATTACTTCGTTTTCCTGCTGCGTTTTTGCTATAACATGTGCATGAGAACTTCAATGCCTTGAAAACTTCACGCATACTTTAGTGTTTATATTTTTTTAAACTGATATAAAGTACATTATATGAGAAAGAGTCGTGTCTTAAAGATTTGTTTGTGCTATAATGTGCTTGAAGTAAGTATTTATTTAGTTATAGCATGTTGTGATCTGTAATCAACAAAAATATAATTATAGGCATAAAGTCAACAACTTATTTATTTATATAAAAGAATTTTATACATAAATAAGTGTCTGAACTCGTAGTTACTGACTTTACCATTGTAGTGACTACCCTAATCCTCAATGTCTAGTTTCGCCATTGCTTTATTTGAAGACGTCATTATCCAAAAGCTATTTTTATTATCTTTAAATGGACTAGTTAATGGAGACGGAGATGATTACTTTATCTCATGTTAGGATTAAGACTACAATCTCTAATTAAATTAGTCTCATTCGACCAAAAATTTAGTCGAACTAGAGCATGGAGATAATAGATATCTATAGCAAAGTTTAGAAACTTCCATGTTTCTTTTTGTTAGAGGTGTTTTTTGGGGTCAAATTGTTAGAGGTTGATTATTACAAGAGTATTTACCATTATATATTATTATCAACAATTTATTTTCCCCTATATGAATATTTAGTTGTCATGCTAAGATAATATATATATTTTTTATTTCTCTCTATTCTTTTAACACAATAATTAAGCTTCACATATTTTAGCATGTCAACTAAAGCGATCAATTGATGACTTAATGCAATGACTACAAAGTTTAGAGACTTAAGACGGGCTTCTATTGGAGCCCATATTCAGGCGCGAAGGGCCAGCCGCCAAAGCCCATTAACGACGCTTTATAACGAGGGAGACAATCTGACGTTTACCCCTTTTCTATTGAAAACATCTAAAGCTAGGGTTCTTTGGATTTGTTCAGGTATTGACCCCCCCCTCTCTCTCTCTCTCTCTCTCACACACACACACACACACACGAAAACACGCACTTGCATAGACCTGCACGTTCTCCATAATTATCTTTTTGTTTATACAAATTTTCACCGGTTAATTTTTTTTTACAGATCCACTTTTTATCTCTGTATGCATTTTTTATATATTTAAATTAGACATTCGGTGAGCTGAATTACTTTAATTATGGTCTAATTACCTTAATTATGTTCTAATTACTTTTCTGTTTATTCTAAGGATGTTTTATTTATTTATTTCAGCTCATTTTTTATTTTTTTGGGTGCTAGTTAGGGTTTTATAATTGTTCAGCTTATTGTTTATGCTCAGATGGAAACTTATAATTGGAGTAACAGCGAGTTTTTTAATGCTCAAACAGTTATCGAATTAACATTGGCTTAGCTGCTCTCTGGCGACCTATAATGTTATGTCTTCGGCAAAATATATTGTTTCTTTTAAAATGTTGTGGACTTTATGTTTATATTTTTCTGTCTCCCTCTTTTGTGTTTGTATTTTTGTTTTTTGTACGAGTTTGTAACAATTCGTATGGCTAGGGATATGACAGGAAAGTTTGATGAGAATTGCATTGATTTTTATGTACAACTTTGAACACGAATGTATAAGACTCCAACTTATGTTGAATGATATATATATATATCGGTTATTGTCCTCATTAAATGTTTCTATGCAAGGAAATATTATTTGATGCCTGGTATTACCCTGTACCAAATTTTGCATTCGGAATGATTATTTCTAGTTTATGAGATCTATCTTTTCTGCGTTTTCAATTGTTAAAGTCAGCTTTTTGCTGATGATTTTATGGTTGTTTTCTTGCTTGTTATAGAGAAAATGCCGCGTTATGATGATCGTCATGGTAGTACTCGCCTCTATGTCGGCCATCTCTCTTCAAGGACCCGTTCCCGTGACTTGGAGGACATCTTTAGCAGATATGGAAGGTATTCAGATTTTAATTCATGGGATTTTAATTTGTAGCCGTAACCTCTTTTCATGGTTCGTGATAATTGTGCCTTTTTGTCCTCGATGGAAGTTTATAATTTTTCTAATTAAAGATTCGAAACTTCTTGTATATTGTTTGCGTTGCTCTAGTTGTCAGTCATGGGGTTCATCCACGCCAAGGTGTTTATGGGAGAGTTGACCCATTGTCAAGCCCACTTGTTTTGCACTTGACATTGATATTCCAATTTTCTTCCAAATCTAAATAGAAAAAATGTCCCACGTGTCTCAGTGATTTTAACTTGAATGATCTTTATGAAGGTTTTTGGGCTTTTGCCCAACCTGGAGGTCTATGGTGAGAGATTGCCCTTGGTGGGATGGTCGCGCTTGTGTATAGGGGGACTTTGGCGATTCTTTCTATAATGTTATTGCGTATTTTTTTGATGGATTTGGCAACAAACTCAAACTGGTGTTTAGTTCATCTTTGAGGGGCGAAGTATCAACCCTTCCCGTTCTTATGTCTTGATGGCCTTACTGTTTCTGGCACCCATTTACGCAGAGTACGTGATGTGGATATGAAGCGTGATTATGCTTTCGTGGTACGCTTACCTGTTCACTATTCTTTTCCTTACTGTTGGTTTGTGAATTCTTTATGGGACAAGATATATTTTCATTTTTATGTGTCTGTGCTGTATAAACATGGTTTCCTCTTGCCCCTTCATCTACTTCTAATGATAGGAGTTTAGTGATCCTCGAGATGCTGATGATGCAAGATACAGCTTAAATGGACGAGATGTCGATGGAAGTCGTATTATTGTGGAATTTGCCAAGGGGGTATGTTCATGTTTGTTTCTGGCGTTTGCTTCCATTGCTTTGTTTGTGTGCATATGTGTGAAATATTTACTTTGTTTCCCTTTCTCGGTAAAAAGATGTCTTGTTTTATCCAGCCATATCCCTTTTTTACTTGCGTGGGTGAATGCTGTTGATATATTTAAGACAAGTCATTACTCAGGGAAGTGTCCTTGAGTTGTTGCTTAAATCATCTAATTAGTTTTTTGGCTTCTAATTGTATGTGGTCTTTTGAAGTTCACCTGCTTGACCTGTTATTTTGTTTCCTTATTAAATTGGCTTTCTGAAGTTTGATATATTTTAAGGTAATGTAGCTTTCTTGCAGCCCAAGTGGTCATCTGGTTTTGAAGAACCTCTGTAATGTTCTGGTTTTCTGTTAACTTGTTGGTAAATTGTTTTTTCAGTTGATTGGCTCTTATGAGATGTTCTTTTAATGTATGATCTTCTGCACAACAATGTCTATCAGTATGCGACAAGATTTCGCGTTGAAATTAAACCCGTCATGAAATATATTTTTAACCTCTATATCGGAGTGGTAAGTACTATTTGATGTGTGCGAGTCATGTTCATGCTGGTTGTTTGTTTGAATGTCCATGCAGGTTCCACGTGGTCCTGGTGGGTCACGTGATATTGGCAGAGGTCCTCCTCCAGGAACCGGGCGCTGCTTCAATTGTGGGATTGACGGCCATTGGGCCCGAGATTGTAAGGCTGGAGATTGGAAAAACAAGTGTTACCGCTGTGGGGAGCGAGGTCATATAGAGAGGAACTGCCAGAACAGTCCAAAAAAACTATCGAGGTAGAGTCTTCTATACGGTCTTTAAAGTTCCTTTTTACCCTCAATTAGTGTGACCTGCCTGACCAAATGAAATTTTCTATTGGCATAGACGTGGTCGGAGTTATTCGCGCTCACCATCTCCACGTCGTGGTAGAAGTCGAAGCCGTAGTTACAGCAGGAGTCGTAGTTACAGGTTATTTATTGTTGTCTCTTTCCTTGCTCTATGGCCGTCTCTATTGTTTTTTCTCCCATTGCGGGTAGTGTTCCTTGCTCGGAAGTCTCTGCTTTAATTATTAATAACGTATTGATCAGTTGTTCACTATAAAGAAATAAATATATATGATTATTAGTTGCTGTGGCTGTTGTTGTGGAGGGAACTTGGATCTTCTCTTTGAATTGGCTTCCTGATTTACTCGTAGTTTATAATAGTTGTTTTATGCTTATTATTCTCTTGTTTAATGGGTAATAAAAGTCGAATATGACTCGACTGAAATATAAACACTGACCTTTAAAAAAAAGTTTACACGATAAGTCTATTTTATGTATTTTGTTTAGATATGGAGTTTGTTATGATCCATAAAGGAATTAGGTTATCAGTGTAGACCTATTTTCTCTTAAAGGGGTAGCTGTCATGCTCTGTACATATGAAACTATGTGCCGTTCGTGCATACACGTATTACAAAGATGGGAAGTACTAATTGTTATGTTAGATTATGAGGATTCTGTATGTGTTATCTGATGTACTCTTTTCATGATGAAATGACACGATTGTTGTCTTCCTCTGTTCAATATTTCTGCAGTCGATCCAGATCGCCACCAAAGAGAGAGCGGAGCATTGAGCGTGGAGATAGAAGATCAAGGAGTCCTAAGAGGCACAGTACTTCACCACCGCCACCATCCAAGGGGAGGAAGCACAGTCCATCACCTGATGAGAGAAGTCCTCGAGAGAGAGGCACTCCGTCTCCAAGGGATGATAGGCCAGCCAATGGATCAGAATATAGCAAGAGCCCCAGGGGTCGGAGCAGGAGCAGGAGCCGGAGCCCTAATGATGATGCTCGAAGGGATGATGGTAACGAGGACAGGAGCCCTCTTGAAGAAAATGGCCAGAGTCGCAGTGAGAGCCCCATTGCCCGGGACGAGAGAAGCCCAGTTGACGATAATGAAAACCATGATGAGCAGTAAACTGGCATTATAGCTGCCTCTATTTATTTGCTTGAACCAAATATGAAATGTCATGACTAAGAGTCATACTTCTTCGACATGGATAATCTGGTCCGACGAAACTGATTGCGTTATTCTGTTGAGATTTGACAAACAAGAATTTTCCTTGGAATTGTCACTTGATTTGGTCGTTTACATATTTTATTTGGGTTAGACTCCCATTTAGTTCATGTGACGAACTGAGCATCGTTAGGCGCGGTGCTTGGATTGTCGTATTATATCTTTGGAGCCCGGGATCTGGAATAACGGTGTTCTGGGATAGCAACTTCCATATTTGAGTAAATGTTTGCCCAATGACGTGTTGGTTTCTTACTCTTTGTCCAGTGTCACAATGAGCATTTCATTCAGGCTATAGGTTTCTGGTCCGTAGTAGGTCATATGACATTTGATTTTGACGCAGGATGTGCACATAGGTTAAATACATCATATAGGGTAACTAAGTTGTTGCACATAGGCAACTAACATCAAATGGTTTTAACTTTGTATGGTTTGTTTCTCGCAACAACCGGACACCATGGATAGTTAAGCACATAGAGCTCTGCTAGTGAACAAACTCCACAATTACTTCATTTTGCATAAATGGGCCATTTATCATGCTCCGAGCTTAGTATATTAAGTTTGCAGTTGAGACTAGTATTATAATCATAAGAAATAAATTGAGCGCCTAAAATGATTGATTAAAATTGTTTTTTAGATTCACAATACTTATAGATCATTCAAATACTATTTACATTCTAGAGGTGATTTTTACAAGTTTGGATTCTAAAAATGGCTTTTACGGGTTCAACAAGTAATTCTCATCGCATTCTTGGTTTAGCACTATGCCATGCATAACGTTTAGTTCTAATACCGGCTAGTGACTAGTTTTGCATACTATTTTGTCACGCCCTATGCAACCCTAAGTCCGTGAGAGAGACTAGTGTTATATGCATAAGAAATTATTACTTCGGCCTGCTAATCAACTAGTCAAACCTACAACACCCATTTATAAATCACTCAAATACACTATCTCTCACCGGTATAAGAACACCATCAGTTTTAATTTGTCAAAACTTTACAAACAATCTGTAACCACAACATTAGATAAGCCAAGAGTTTAAATGCAATTAAGGAGGTTAAAACCTGCACTTCGGCAAGCGCAAAAGTTCTAACTTTACTAGCTTAAATGTGAGAAAATGGGAAGTTATGGACACACTCACGTATTGCATACTTAATATTTTTCTTTACTGAATACATTTAGGCACAGGCTGGGTAGAAAACATCCAAAGGGGTTAGGCTCGAGAATGTTCAAAGAGGACGTGTGGAACTCACTAAAAATATGTGTCAGCATGTAGAACGAAGACATAATTTCAGCCTGATTAAACCGTTGGTACATGATCTTACGTTTTGATTTCCCCTAGGCTGATGATGATGATCACATTTCTCTCAATTTGTTTTCACAGTTGAGACGATGTTTTCTATCAACACTTAACATCTTATTTTGCTAAAACAATAAACAATAGTTACAAACCCAGAAATTGTGCTTTCAAATATGTACATGTGGTTTGCCATTGGAGCAGAAATATTATGCTGCAATGGAAGCGTACCATGGTTCTCGGGGCCGAACGGATCGGTAATTTATAGACTCATGAAATGTATGCCTTGACCAGATCTGTATGGTTGCAGACAAAACCTGTCCTCGGGCAAGTGATTTTCCCTTCATTCTTCTTGGCCATTTCTTCAAGAGCCTGCCATCGCAAAATGAAAATATGATTACTGCCGAAACAAAGTTTACCTTTGTGACAAGGAAGATGGTCTCAACAAAGTTTCACATACATTTATGAGAGAGAGAGAGAGAGCGGAATAATGCAAACCTTTGTACTGTACACATAGCCATTAGGCAGGACTAGTGGTGGATTCTCTGTATCCATTAGTTCTTTAGTAATATAGCAAACAAGTTTCGAGTGATGTTGCTTCGAATATGGTAGTGGCAAGGCTAATTTGCGGAAGCTCTCTTGCGACAAAGGATCTTCCTTCGTGCAATCATCTTCATAACAGAATCTATATCATGTTTAAGGCAAAAATACAATATATCCAAGCTTAGTAAATGCTCATATAACACGAAGCAAGATGCAACATCTTAGTCAATATAGCACTCAACGCCCGGTCTATTAAAGTACTCTTTATATAAGCCGCTGGAACAACCTGCAGAAAAGAAAATACTTTGCAGAAGCTAGAAAAACATAACCTGACAACTTCTTTATGAACAAAAATTACCATGCTACAAATTTGGTTAACACTCAGATCCACATCAATCCGAAAGTTGAAAAAAAGAAAAAAGCACAGGAACCGGATTGCTCCTAGAATTTTACCAACTAGAGATGTGTTATGATGAGACATAAGATATAACTTTATATGGATACGGAGTTTTCAGTGCAGATAAGCCTGCTTGGAGATATATATTCAGCAAAGGTTCGAGAGTCATGCCATATAGCTTACAGAACTCCTGTTTGAACTGGTCAACTAGATAATCCCATCGCTTTGGTTCAAAGAAAACCTGTAAAGAAGAAGAATAACCATCAGTCTTTCCTTTACTCAATAGGTAATAACATGTTCCGATTATTATGAAGGGCAAATCTATAGACACTGATTGATCGGGCACCACAAATTTACAAATACAATGAGAGCATTAGCTGGAGTTTGCAGGATGGCCAGGGTAAGCCCGTGAAAATGAACCCAATAACAATAATTACCATATAAAATGTAAAGAAGCCGAGTTCAGAGATGTGACTACAGATATTAGATATCAAGCAGAGAGTTACATAGTTGCATAAATAGATCTGAGTGGATGCACGATATATATAATGCGAGGAAAAAAGTGATGCTAAGAAAATTCAAGAATTAGCAGCACCGATTTGTAAAATTTGGTCTCTTAATCCCTTATTAAAAGACCTTGAATCAAGTTGAAAAATGTTAAGTTCTAAAGATGTCATCACCTCTTTTAGTGAGATTCAAGTAAATCCATGCACGGTTAAAATTACAAGAGATTAATGAGGCTAAGTATAATACACAGGTCTTCAAAATTGGGTTTCCCGTTTCAGGGCAACCAAAAAGAAAGACCCATCTTCTGGAATGCAGGGAATGTAAATAATCTAAGAAGTGGTTTAGGACAACTACTAGCTGCATTTTGAAAATCACACGTAACTTAATAGAATGACATTGACCTTATATTTTGCACATTCAGTATTACTCTTGAAAGCAAGTGTAGCCATGACCCGCTGCAACTCCTCCATATGGGTAGTTCCCCAAGGTGACAGATACTTCCGAGCATATTGAATAGCTTGAATATTATTGTCAGTTCTAACCAGCTCTATGAATTCTTGCAGTCTCAACTGAAACTCAAATTTGCTCTGTCATAACGAAAAAAAAGCATTCATCAGTACATGTTTAACATGACACTTTCAGAATCAGCAATACAAGTGAAATAACATCAGCAAACTAGGTGTTTTATTACCGTAACGGCAACTTTAGAAGTAAAAACTACTACTAAATAAATTGCAGAGCCAAAATTTGACAGGATGATGGTGTTCATACCTAATAACCACAAGTATGCATCTAACTATTGAGAAGTAAGCCTAAGGCCAAAACGAACTTCAGAGCCACACATGGTTCATTCTTCAGTTCATATTCATCCCTCAGTCAAGATTTCATGTAAATTTCATCACCCAATATACAAAGCAAAATTAGATAAATGGCATGAGAAACATGTCAGCTGAATCACCTAGAGGGATAAGTTTGGTTTGATGTGGTTTGGCATGAGAAACATGTGAATAGGAATCTTCTATGAGAATGAAAATGCAAAATATAAGTGTAATAGATACTAACAGTAGATGAGAGATTCCCATCCCACTTGTTGACTGGGTTTCCTATTAACTCTGTACTCAAGAAGTACAAGAGAAACTGACTGCAATACTAGGGCATACAATTTTCAGGTCCCACGAGAGGTTTCTTTCTTGGGTCAGCAAAGATCTCACAAGACTTGATTCTCAAATTTGGTAAGACGTTTTATTTCTTAATCTTCAAAATCTAGAAATGGAACTGGGTTATTTGACCAATTTAACTACAAGCAATCAAGAATACAAATAGAGAAGGCCGCCTTAATCATCTTTATGTTTTCTTAATTTGAGCAAAACTATCTCCAGCAAATGAATGCCACATTAATTCATAATCCTTCATCGCAATCACTAACTAGCCCTAACCTACATTGGAGGGCCCTTCAGAGAGAAATAGAGGGAGTTCAGTGCACCAACATAATATGGGGTATGAGCATGTGATGCCATAATAAAGTGGTTTCCTAGATAAAGGCCAGTGGCCCCCTATGTGTTACTTTACATACATCCTCTAATTACTAAGTTCCTAACAAGTGTGCGAACATGTAAAAGCAATTTGAAGAAAGAGAAACTTCACTTGACAAATAGATCTGACAGTCATAAATTTTCCCAGCAAAGTGTTCCTTATACCTTTCATCAAGGTGTAGGCACTTAACATGAGATATATTGAGGTTGTATCATGTAAAACGTACACCAATCTCGAAACAATGCAACTGTACCTTCTTTCTGGACAACACCCCCCAGGCGATAAGAAAAATAAAGAGAGACAGAGTGAGAGACAGAGGAGAATGTGAAAACCATCAATAAATAAAATTGTAGCGAAACAGAAGATGATGCATCACAATATTATAATGAGCTTCACGACAAAAAGTCGATGACCATTGTGACAATGGAAGATGTTAGCAATATCTTTTTCCATCTCATTAAAAAGGAAGCTCACATCCATTGAGGACATGAGGAACTTCATGAAACAGTACTTCATCAGAGTCGAGCTGATCTTATCCAAAGTTGGAGTCAGTCCCGAACTTTTCAGTAAAATAAACCTCATCTTCTCTAACACCATTATACATACCTTTCTGATCCTAAAACTGAATTCAATTGTCTCTAACAGTCAGACGCATGAGGAAGCGGTAAAAGTTGTGTATCTTCTGCCATATATTTCCCTCCTACTGTTTCTCAACACTTAATCCTCATACATTAATCACAAATGCTAAACAATAAGCTCACCTAGGGTCTCTTTCATCCAGCTGTTATCAAATACAATTCATCCATCCCGCTATTATCAAACATCAATCAGAACTCAAAACTGTGATATCAAAACAAACTTTTCTATACCGAGCACAATTCCTTTGGCTGGTCTCAGAATTTCTGACAGTGAAAAGGTAATCCTTTTCCCCACTGCATCATTCACAAACAGATGTATTAGGAAAAGCTCAACCAGCTATGAAGATCTTCCACAGTTAAGCCTCAACCAGCTACTAAGATCTTCCACAGTTGAGCAATCCTGACAAAAACTGCACATTTATCTTCAGACGTCAACAGAGTTATATCGCTGAGCGTCAGCGCTCTTGAGACATATAATGCCAGTAATTAGGGGATTAAGTATCTAGTTTCATCAGGATGCACATGGGCCTAATAGCTAAAAACTCTCTCTCCCAGATAGGTGCTCCTGCCAACTTATGGTGTAGATTCTATTGATCTTACTTCAAATACGAGTCAGGAGTTCAATGTAACCCCGGACCAACATACTCAGAAAGTTCGAATTTTGAGTTTTTCATTTCCTAGAGCTGTAGGTTTCTTTCCTCCCAGAAAATGATTCCAAATGTCATTAACTTAGCTCACTTGCTATAGATACAGAATTTAGTAACCAACATCTGTAGATCCTAAAATCACAAAAGAAGCACCATGTAAAGAAAAAGAGAGAGTCCATAGAATAGCAGTTATGAGACAATGCAGAAGCTTCCTATGCATTTTGTCATTCAACCTAGACACCCTCTCGTAGAGAAACTTCTGCTTCCTCATAAGAGTGTCTTCCAAAAAATAAAAACTGAACAAAAGAAACAAAAGGAAAAAGAATAATCTTTTACAGGCTCTCCTTTCTCTTTTAGAGCTTATTACAAATAGGTTTACTAGGCAAACAAGCTATCATTTTTAACGTAATTAATACTCTTGAGCGGCACTGCTCAAAATTATCTGCTTCTATATTTCATTGCTTACAATTTTACCTACCCAATCTAGTCCAAGTAGCAAATTGCCTCGAATAGGACCTTACAGAATCAATATTGTTGCTGATCCATAAAAGCATAGTACATGCTGCTGTTCTTTATCAGAACCAAGCAAATTTTAGGAGCGCACCCAATATACGAGCAATGAATTTAGACCAGATCTGATCAAGCACCTTCCCCTGTTGTATCCAACTACCACAGCATATTCTTTTCTTCCACATTCAAAGAATTCCAATTAGCTTACTTTTCCTCCTCAAGAAACAAGCAAAATAAGTAAAGTACAAGAGCTTATGTGCCAATGCAATATTGTGTCTAAACTTCTCTGAGAACTAGCTCTGCAATTTATTTCCCTTACAACGCATAACTCAAAAGGAGAAAACTCGAGTAAACATGCTCCATGAGATAGTCAAGGGCACATGTCTAGCCTCTAGAATCATTTTAGCCGCCTGTAAAAACCACTCAAATTCTTCAAGTAATGACATGGCATAGAGAGCTCCTTGGTTAGCTAATTTAGTTGTGCCAGATCATTAATTGTGGGCTTAACTAAATTGAACTTAATATACCTTTGATTTTTTCAGTCTGGACTTGTTTTCAGCACACCAGGCCAGAGCATCGGCTACCTCCTTCTTCTGAAGAGCATTGATGACCTTTCTTGCTTCTTGAAAGACATCAATATCAACAAGATCCTGGTAGCAAAAGTTCAAAATTAGGAACCCCAGTGGAAGGCTTTAACAAATAGCCAAATGCAGACGAGTCTGTCCTATAGAGACTACAAAGCACAGTAAGTTCCACTACGTACGCTATGGAGAGCGGCAAGTTATGAAACCAACAAGTATGTGCAGCCAAACTATGGTTAAAGCCGAAATATTTCCAGATTGTCTGCTTAATATAGAAGGTAACAAAATCTGGAATGAACCACATCATGCCGAAACCCAGAAAGGAACAGTCAGCACAACAACACATAAACTCAAAACACAAAAGTAAATTCACCTGAATATTGCTACTCTCAGCTAGCTTTACTGCAGTGTCATAGTAAGACATTCGCAGCATGTAATCCACCAGAATCCTCTTCAGGCGCGTGTTGCTCCATTCCAGCATATTATCTGCATCCGCAGATTCTAAATGATCCAACCGAGCTCGACATTTCTGCACTTGCAAGTTCTCCATTCGACTCCCCTCTTCTAACTAAGTTCCAAAACCACACACACATTATTAACCGCACTACAATCCCCATTCAAAAAATTTAAAATAAATAAATAAATAAAATTAAATTCTTAATATTTTTTTTAGAAGTAAATTCTAGATATTTTAATCTCTTTATAATTCATATCAATTGTCTTTTTCGACACTAGAGGCAATTCATATTGTCGCAAACTAATTTTTTTGTTTTATTTTGGTAATTAAATTGCTAAAATTATTCAATAACATTAATCAGGTCCATGTACAGTGAACAAAATTTCGAGCACTAATTCTGAGTTTCTAAATATTTTGACTAAAGATAATATATTATTAACTTGAATATTGTTGAATTTAGTAATTAAACTGATAAAATTATTCAATAAAATATATTAATCCGATGTAAAAACGAACAAAACTTCAAGTATTAATTCTTAATTTTCCAAAAATTTTAATTAAAAGATAACATTTGTATCAACTTAAATATTCGCACATTTTCAAAATGAACTAAACTGAATCAGTTAGAGTTTTTGACGAGTGGTACCTTTCTCTTGAGACCTTGCAATCTTGAAACAAGCGAATTGAGGCGCTGAACAGCGTCGTCTCGTGACAGGTCAGCGGCCTCGGTGACGCCGTAGATGACGGCGGAGACTTCTTTCTCGACTTGGCGGTGGTTGGCTCGGATCGTCTTCTTGTAGTGCTCGAAGGGGACGCGAAGGAACTGGTGCTCAAGCTTCAATGACTCCGCCAATTGGCTGAGCTTCGAAGACGGTGTGCCGCCAGAAATGGCGGTGGCACCGCCGGGTGCGGCTACGGAGACGGCGGCGGCGGCGGCGGCGGCGGTGGTTGAGTCGGAGGTCAGAGAGTTGCCGTTTGGGATTGATTCCATTTCCACGTCCATTTCTCTTGCGAGAGGTTTCCTTTTTGGGATCACAGACGGTGAAAAACATCTTTGTATAAGATTCTGGTTAAGTATGCAAAAACGATGTCGTTTTACAATTTTCATTTTTATTTTAAGAAAATTTGCACAAATCATCTATATTATTTTTTAAAAATTTTAAATTTGTTCGTATTATTTAAAATTAGCTAATTTAATCCCTATAATTTTAAAAAAAATTAAATTAACCCTTATTATTTAAAATTAACCTATTTATTCCCTATTATTTTTATAAAAAAATTCAATTTAGTACTTGTCTAAATTGGCTAAATTAATTAATTTTTGTAAAATAATATCGATTAAATTAAATTTTTTTAAATAGGGATTAAATCGGCTAATGTTAAACAATAGAGACGGATTTAAATTATTTTTAAAAAGAATAGAGATTAAATTATCTAATTTTCAACAATGAGAACGTTGTTGAAATTTTAAAAAAATAATAGAGAATATTTGTGCAGGTTTTCCTTTAGTTTTATTTTAATCAATTTTGTGATTTAAATGCTTAAACTTATATTAAGAATAATTGGTTTACCAAATATTTTATGAGCACTCGAGGTTCTTACTTGCAAGTGGAATGATAGAGTTCGAGACATGGTGTAGAGTGAAAGGGGATAAAAAGAAAAGAAAAATAAAAAATTCTCACTTGTAATCTCCTTAATTTAGATATAGCAATGTTGTTTAAACTAAAGAAAATAAAATATTTTTCTTGCAAATTGTCCCGACAACCCTGGTACATATTCATTATTTTTACGTTTCTAATATCACTTAAAATGGTTTGGTTTTGAATGAATAATGTTGTAATTCGTTAGAGTTTTGACTAATTATCTAACTTGCACCATTTACATGAATATTCTTGTAACTCTTAGTTACATGAATATTCTCACTTCCAACTTCAAGCAATCAGAACATGAATAGTTTTTACTAGACTGGTCTCACAACTCTCTCCTAATCGTAATTGGAGTAAATCTTACCCATCCAATCCTGATAAATTAATTAATTATACTGATTCTTGTGTTTATTTATTTCCGTGTGTGAATTACTATCCTAAACCGATACACAATAGTTTAGACCTCTCCACCGATACACTATAGGAGGCCTCGATGTCTTGTGGTTTTCGGCGCTTGGCGAAACAATTTTCCTCGCACTAAGAAAGACTATGAGAAACCTATATGCTTTAAGCCCAATGTTTTTGGACAATTAGACTCGAATTAGCAAAGCTTCAAATTTTCCAAGTTATCGGCCCGTTTATTTTGTTTTATATTTAACGAAAAACTCACTTTAAACGGAAAATTTTAGTTCCTTTAAACAGGGAATTTTGATTCTTTTATAATGTAATAACTGATGTCCGTTTATAATGTAATAATATTACAAAAGAGATTAATGGTGTTGGGGTGATTACATTAAAATGACTTATACCATTGAATATAAAAATCAAATAATTATTGATTCACCTAAAAACTACAAGCCCTGTGGTGTAATTGGGTCCACGACTATCAGGCCCAAACCCAACCTATAGCTTAACAACACATTGACCAAGGCTCAACTACTGGCTTAGTAATACTGACTGAAAATGCTTAAATCCGTATTGAAAATAATAGTAAATTTTACATAATCGATACGGGTAGAAATGTCAAAGAAATTATATACTTTAATACATATAAAAATTTAGTCAAGTGTGACACTCAAATTTAAAAATTTTAATCTATAAATAAATATCTTTACAATTTATTTCCACCCTTTGACACCATTTGGACTGTTTGCCATAGAACAACCCATAATGAGAGACACTTCACAACGAGTGTTAACGTGCTAGAGCCAACTCACTCATTAGTTAAAGTTGGTGATGCCATGAATCATTATGCGTAGCAAAAGATGAACAACTAATGCTACACACCATGATTTATCAGTATATTTAACATAGGACTCAATCTCTCACTTTTTCGAATAAAGTCCAAGTTCTAAAACTCCCTGGCTAAAGGTGGTTTCATATGAGGAATATCAATAAGTTTGGATTAATGTCGGTCTTCTATATATTGGTGAAATTTATATGTTTAAATCTTATATATCATACGAGAGACTAATCTATCAATCTAAACTAATACAATAATTTTCTTCATCCAAATATGCCCATTTTTTGAGATGTTCTTATCAAAATACAATAAACAAGGAAAAATGACCATAAAAGCAACACAACATAGGGTAAGGATCCTTTCCTTTATTGATTACTTTATTTTCTAAATGATCAGGTATATTATGAGTTATTAGATTTAATACTTTTAAATTTTAGCTATCAAATTTGAAGTAATAAACAAATTATCAATAAAAAATATATTTTGAAAAATATTTAAAGTAAATGGATGAGATTTAAAAAATAAAATCTAATAATCTATAATACATCTCATCTAAAAAAATGGTAGTATCAATAGAGTAGAAGATCCAAACTCACACAACATAAAGTAACTACGGAATTAGTTTAATTGTAGAGTGTTTAGAGCGTGGGTGATAAATTTGCTCACATCTCGGGTTTAAATTAGTTAGGAAGTTAATTTCTTTAGGAGAGTCCAAATGAATCATGTAATTGACTAACCTAGACCGTATTTCTTCCAGATGAGGTCATATATTCTAAAGTTTGACATATTTAATATGAACGTGAAAAATATTTCAAGATGAAATATCTATTATAAATATAGAAGAAAGCAACACAACGTAATGGATACTTAACATTCGTACTAACGCAAATTAGGACCTATGCTTATCTGATATCGCTACCTGAAGCATAATTTTTTTTTTGGGGTAAGATATGATTCTATTACACACAAAAAAATTACAAGTTTTAGCCATATGAGGTGGAAGTACAAATATAAGAAATATTAGATATCCAATCTAAATATAAAACATTTTTAAATTTCTATTTCGCAATCTAATTACAGGGTTAATTAGTAATTTTTCTAATGTAACAAAGCCTAAGAATAATTGAAATGATTAAAGTTAGTTGTCTGCTTGCCTCATTCATTGGCTTGTAAAAGTTTGAAAAAGAAAGTTCCTCTTGCCAATAAGTCATTGTTTTACAAGATTTGGGCCCCAAAGAAGTCTATTTTGTTGAACTGTCATGACATAAGTGGACAATAAACATTTAAAAATTTATAAGACTCGTACAATTCCATTTCGAATGAATGATTGGCATTACATTTCATTCCAAAGCATAACTAACTAAATTTTGAACCCATTCATTCATGACTTGAGAGATTAAATGTACTAAAAAGATTTATCATTTTCGTCTAGGACACTTATAGTCCACGAATAAATTTGAAATGGTGAGAACTTAAAGCATTTGGTGCATTATAGACTATTGATATCTATAATTAAAATTGTTTAATTTTTTTTTTTTTAGTGGATACCAACAATTATTTTATTCGAGATTTGATGTTGAATAAGTGAGATGTATGGTTACTTGTAGGACATATCATATCCTTCAATGAGTCATGTAGCGACTTTTTATATAGGCCGAGATTTGAGACATTCGTTGTGATTGGAGCAACCTTTGCTTCTCTGATTTGGCCTTCCCGATCATTTTGCCTTCGAATCTGTCTACTAACCTTTGACCTTATCATGTACAAGAAAGGTTTTACCTATGAAGGTCTAGCTAAATCATAGGTCGACCCTCGCTTGTCGGGTCGAACTGTTTAGAATGATATTATAAATCATTGCATCCATTAGCTCCGACTCTGCGGAAATTTGATATATATTATTCAAATTTTATTTCTTATTTCAATACTCTATAATAAGTGACATATATAAATGAGATATATTTATTTAAAATATATTAAACAACACTTACAATATCAAATACAAAATATAATAATATCACACCGTAATAATATATAACAATGCTACGAGCCATGCGGACACAATGGTTCATGCACCTAAGAAATGACCGATCATCA
Source organism: Ehretia macrophylla (assembly GCA_037974665.1). Taxonomy (NCBI): domain Eukaryota; kingdom Viridiplantae; phylum Streptophyta; class Magnoliopsida; order Boraginales; family Ehretiaceae; genus Ehretia; species Ehretia macrophylla. The sequence continues at coordinate 44,221,881 of CM075769.1, read as the reverse complement.
TATCATCCTAAACAGACAGAAGGGTTGAAGAGCGGCCAAAATATTAAAAAGGTAAAAGGAAGGAAAACGCTCCTCCGCAACAGCCGCGGCATTAAATTTTTTTAAACCTTTCCCATTCTGACGAAATTACCCTTACGTTCTCTCTTTTGTGACAACGGCCAAAAAGAAAACTCAATCTCGCACTACCCACCATTGCCTCTCTACTTTGTTCCCTTCTCTCTCTCTCTCTCTCTCTCACACACACACACACACACACACACATTAACATATCACACATATATGTATAGATATACTGATTCTCTCTCTACACACACATCAACATATACTGATTCTTTCAGCATAGTGAGCCTACTACTCTGTTTTAATTCTTTGATTGAGTAAATTCAATATATATATATATGTGTGTGTGTGTGTGTATGTGTATGTATATGCATGTTTGTTGCATATAATTCGGGGGTGTTTTAGTTGGATGGAAACTTTTTTTTTTGAATTTTGAATTTTGAATTGCTTTTGAAAATCTTTTGACTTGTTTTTTCTTGTAATTGTAGTGACTTTATACTTGACTTATTGTATTTAGGTTTTAATTTTAACCTTTTTCAAACTTGCAATTTTTCTTGGACAATTTAATTTACTGATTTGATGCGATTTTTGGCCATTTTTTGAATTTTTGGATTTATTCCTTTCACTGGTTTTACAGATGGTCACTATTGCTTTAAGGTACGCGTAGTAAGTTAAAGAGTAGAGCAATTTTTGAATCTTTATGTATATACATGTGTATGTGTGTGTATGTGCGGGTGGGTGTGTGTATACATGTATACTATTTATGCGTAGTAAGTGAAAGACTAAAGCAATTTTTTATATGTAATTATATGTACGTATGTATGTATATGCAAATATTGACTATTAGAACAACTGGTGAAGATAATTGAATTTTTGCATTTTTGCATAAGGCGGCCCTTGATGTGTGGGTTTGGGGAAGGGTCCTAGTTTTCTTGAAAATTGTAAATATCAAGATTATTAATTTGTTTAAATGTCTAAATGTTGTTTTCGTTTTCATTTTTTTTTTAATGATATTAGCATATTTACAATAGTTATTTTTCAGTGATTTTTTTTTATTATTCTTTAATATTTCATTTTTCAGCTTTTCTTTGTCAAAATTGATGTGAACCAGGATTAGGATGAAAAGGATGAATAGTATACATGTTTACAAGCTTTTATTAGCTTTACCCAATTTTCTTTTATTTTTATTTGGTGATCATTAAGCAAAATCATGTTAATTGTTTGGTGGGGGTTGTCATAATTTTTGCTAATGGAAAAGCAGGATACTGAAATCAATACTGCACTTGCTGAACCTCATCATTTTACATTCACAAGTATACAGTGTTAAGATTGAGTTTGGTGTGTGATGGTCAAGTGTTCACTTGTTTAATATTTGATCTTAACTCTAAGTCGGGTTCAAGTCCCGGACACTTGCCTTCCGCACACTTTTTTATTTGCTAGAATCTTGTATGTTGGGTATGACCCTTATACAATATGTCTTGCTTCCTTAATCAATACCGGGTCTTGGAAGTTGGTTCAAGTCTCGTACACTTGCCTTCCACACACTTTGTTGTTTTGTAAAAATTTCGTAGAATGGGTATGGCTTTATATAGTATATATCTTTCTATCTGTAATTATTACTATGGTTTAGGAAGCAGGTTATAAGTAGGAAAACCATTTTAGCAATTGAATTCCTATATTGTGTTCTGTGTTTCTTGGAATATTCTTCTTATCTTTGTTCTTAATTAATAAGTTTATTGGTGCATGGCAGGGTCAGTGATTTTTTCTCGGTGAGTGTTTCTGCTTGGTCCTCGCTTGGATTTCATTTTTGAAGAGTGTATCGAGCCAAGACAGGTATTGGGTACTTAGTTATTCTGTAGTTGCAACATGCTGAAGTATTTTGATGTTTATATATTACTTTTGAGTTGGAGTTGTCGTTTAGAATGATAATTGTTCATTAGATGTTTATATTGACCTGTCATGGAAGATTCATATTTAGATTGTTTTGTACCCATCATTGGTGCTTATATCGTTTTGTTATGTCCTATTATGAATCTGATTTGTGGTCTATTGGAGTTGTTTTCTGTCTTTCTCCATACGAAGGTAGCATAACATGACATAGTTTTTTTGAGAATTACGTTTTCTTTTCCAATATTTTTGAAGTTCATTGGTTTGGATGCTCTCCTATGCCTTCTGTGTTTATTTTTGAAGTTTATTAGTTTAGGTTATGATTTGTCTCACCAAACTGTTGAGCTTGTTTCATATTTACGTGTGCACGTCTGCAATGGTGGAGTAAGTTGACATGTGTAGAACATAGTACATTCCATCTGAACCAATTTATGAAGGATATCAGCAATCTCAACTTTTCATTTGTGATCTCTCTTTTTAAACAGGCACCATCACCAAAAGGACTTCTATGATAGAGTTTAGAAATAGAAGACTGACTTGAAGACATAGGGATGAAGAAACTTTTCTTTTTCAGATCATTTGGTGGAGCTAATCAAACATCTCCACCATCAACTGACAAACAAATATACTGGGAGAAACCATCAGATTGTGTCGGCAAGTCCAGAAGTAAAAAGCAAGTTTCTGACAATCAGACTCATGGAACCACTCCATGTCTTAGAAGGAGTCTTTCCTTTTCATCTGGAGGCATTTATGACGGTCAGTTTGGACAAAGGAACTTGAATGACCAGAGTGGGTCACCTGATAGTTGCAGTAATCCTTTGCTCAAGCAATCAGTTCACCATTCGTCAAGGTATGCATTTGGATATCTTACTTTTTTCGCCATACCCTTTATCTGCCTTTGAAATTATTTTTATTTGTCTGCTTGTGTGCAAGACTTATTTCTTTGGACCGGTGATTTCTGGCAGGCGTAGAACTCTTACACCTGAGAGGCAACGCTGGACAAAAAGCTCTGAAGCAACTGCTGCTCGTAATGCGCAACAAGCGGAGAAGTCTAGTTTTAAAACTTCTTCTAGAGCATACTCAGATTCGTCTGAAAGCTCTTCTTACTCCAGCAATGTCTCGAGTAAAGTCTTGGATCTTTACATTGATGGGGAACAGCAGCATGGAATGAGTGCACCAAAGAGCAGTTTTCCTGTGAGGAGTACTGAAAATGTAAATGGTGGAAAGCGCCCCCCAAGAGCTCAATGTGAAGGACCAGTTTCGCCAAGTGATGGCAGGAAACAGAAACCAAAATCCCAATCTTTTAGAGAACTCAAAGGTTCACAAACGCATTTTTCATCTAAAGACTGGGCGCAGAATGGTTTTGAGCATGACTCCCCTCGAAAGATTGCAAAAAGTGTGGTGGAGAGACTTTCTCAGTCTAGGTTTGCGTCCAAGGTAATTTTGAAACAATGTAACCCTGATATTCCAATCACAATTGAAGATATCTACAATGAAAACTTAAGCAGGTGCTCTGGTGTATATTCTGATGGTGTTTCTCAAAGGAGTTCCTTGGATGAGCCTGTTGAAACTATTGATGATTGTCACCATGAAGAAACTTTTGGCTTCTCAGGTAGAAATGATTTCTATCCTGATAACTATGGGGTCCTGGATAAAGTTGAAACTGTACAAGACACCGAACTCAATATTTCTAGGAAACTTAAGGAAGCTGAGGAACGGGTGATATCTTTCTCGGAAGAACTTGAACAGGAGACATTTTTCCCGGAAAGAGGGCTGAGTGTTCCGGCATTGATTCAGACAGTTCGAAACTTAGCGAAGGATAAGGTAAACTTGGCTACCCAGGTTTCAGCCATTCTTCGGGACTGGATTGCTGACAGGGCTTCAACCAAGGAAGATCTGGAATTAGCAAGGACAGAAGTAGATGCACAGATACGACGGCTTGAGAAGGAGAAGCATGAGTTGCAATCTGCTTTGGAGAAGGAGTTAGACCGAAGATCAAGTGAGTGGACGCTGAAGCTTGAGAAATACCAGGCAGAAGAACATAGACTTCGTGAAAGGGTCAGGGAGCTTGCAGAGCAGAATGTTTCCCTCCAACGAGAAGTTTCCTCATTTAGTGAGAGAGAGATGGATGCTAGAAATATGGTTACATGTTCAGAGCAGCAACTTAGGGATTTGACCACCAGAGAGGAGGAACTAAGAGAGGAAAATAAAGATTTACAGCAAAATCTTTGTGAGATGCAAGAAAAGTATAAAGCAGCAAAAGAAGATCGAGATTGCATCCAAAGAAATTATGAGGAGAAGGTAAAGGAGTGCAAGGACTTGCACAGATCTATCACCAGATTACAGAGGACTTGTAGTGACCAAGAGAAATCCATTGATGGATTGCGAGGACTCTGTGAGGATGTTGGGAATATGTCAGTGGATAACCTTGATAACCAGTTCAGAAGGTTACAAATGGAACAAATGAGGCTGACTGTTGTGGAGCAGGCTTTGAGGAAAGAGGTGGAATCTTACCGGCTCGAAGTTGATTCCCTTCGGCATGAAAATATGAATTTATTGCAGTGTCTAAATGGAAGTGGAAATGAGGTCGGATCTTCAATCTTCAAGTTGGATTGCGAGCTGTGGAACCGTCTTCATCTCTTGCAAAATCAAGGGCTATCATTGCTCTTGGACGGTACTCAGCTTTGTGGAAAGTTGTTAGAACAAATTAAAAGGAACACACGTCACAATGTAAAGGATGGACCATACACTGAGTATATTGGTTTAGAAGGTCAATTTGTTGTTGAATGTGAAGTGAAGCTCCAAGGTTGCAAGAGGGGAACAGAGAACTTGACAAGAAGTTTACAGACGCTGTCCACTGTGCTGCAAGAGAAGTCTTCCATGCTAAATGAGAAATCTTGTCCAGTCACTATGGAATCTCAGTTGTGCCAGTCAAAGGATTGCAGGTGTGAAATGAGCAATCAGCAACCAGAGGTAATCTGTACTTAGTTTGGTTACCTTTGATTCGTTACTACATCAGGTTTTTAACAACAATTCTCCTTAATGGTTATTCTTATAATTTATCAGGATATTCACTCTCAACTTATTTTTCCGATTGTTGTTTTTATCTGGTGACAGATCAATATAGAATTTGAGCTACAGGCGGAGACTTTACTTACAAATTTGTTAAGAGAGAAGCTATATTCTAAAGAGCTGGATATGGAACAACTTCAAGCCGAATTGGCAGCTGCAATTAGAGGTAACGATATTCTCAAGTGCGAAGTGCAAAATGCGCTGGATAGCATTTCTTGTGTAACCCACAAGATGAAAGATCTTGAACTTCAGGTAAGCCTATTATTTCCTTCCATATTTTGATTTATATGTTGTATGTGTTTGTTCATTTAGCTTTTTGTGTCTTGTTAATTAGCAGTTCTGTTTCATTTGTCCTTGTGCATTTTCATTCAAGGAAAATGAGTCTTTACCATATGCAGCAGGCCTCTGTTTGTCTATCTTAATTCTAACTGCCTTTTCATGTAGCCCTAGGAGCTCATAATGTCTAAAGATTGCACATTCTGTTCTTTACTCGTTGCAATGGGCACAGGATTTTGATCAGTTGCGGTGGATATAAGCGGGTAGCAGAATATGCTAAACTATAAGAATGTTATTTTGGTTCTTAAATTTGTTATGATAAAAATGGGAAAAATTATACACACCTAATCAACATATATATTTTGGAATTTTGAGAGCTTGGTGACTTTCCTTTTATTTGTCATTCGGCGCTTGTTACCTAATTATTGTTGAACCAGATTTCAGCACCTTGTTTGAGGGCAAACAGTAAACATTACTCAGTGAACTTGTGACTTGTGTCTTGAATGGCATGAATGCAATGTTTGGCAGTAGTTGACGCAAGATAAACTGACCTTTATTCTTTTTCTCCTTTTCGAGTCTACTTTAAGACGGGAAATTCTTCTTCCATGACATTTGCCAGCATTACTGAATTTTTTTTGGTATTCAACTGATACTCTCTGCCATGCTCCCTTCAATTTTATTCTTTTACATCAGTTTCGATTCAGATAAGAATCTTCTGTTGCTACCTTTTTCTGCTATCTTTGTTAATAAAGCTGGTATATTAATCAAAAGCTACATATAAAATTTTTAACATGTTTGCTCCAGTAACATGATGTCACCTACCACTAGCTTTAGATTAATATACCAGCTTTTTTAACGTGTTTGCTCCAGTAACATGATGTCACCTACCACTAGCTTCAGAGGATTGGACTATTTTTTTCTCTTTATTTCCTTCTTTTGTCTTTGATTCTTCAGGCGTTAGAAATGGAAGTTGTGGCCAGCAATTATGGAGTTTGAAGTAATCAAGTATTAGTAGTTTCACATTCACTGACAGATTTTGTTGTCATATTGTATTATAGATAGAGATAAGGGAAGGAGAGGAGATAGGCAAGAGCTTAAAAGTGGGATGAATTATAGTATTTTCGCATACAAAGCACTTTCCTCCGCGCGAGTTGTTGCTTCTTCAATATCTTGATATCTCCTTCATGATATGTATCGACATTATTTCTCATCAAAATTTTTCATATCATCTGAGAATGCGAATAAAGATGTGAAATTTTCACATCCTGTAGAACATGATAACATAAAAGATATGATCTGAAGACTTGATAGTGTGATCGATGATACTTACCTGTTTCCCTAAGTTGTGATCTGTTCTAATGTTCCATGCGAGCTAAATATCATCATACATTTATACTTTCTCATTATTTCTATGTAATTGGTTTTGATATTTAGTTCTGCACTTTTCTGTCAGATGATCAAGAAGGATGAGAACATCCATCAACTTCAAAATGATCTGCAAGAATGTACAAAGGAGTTAACAATCGTGCGGGGCATATTACCAAAAGTATCCGAGGAGCGAGATATGATGTGGAAGGAGGTTAAGCAATATAGCGAAAAGAACATGTTACTAAATTCGGAAATCAATATTTTGAAGAAAAAGATAGAGGCCCTTGATGAAGATATACTCCTAAAAGAAGGTCAGATTACAATCTTGAAGGATTCATTGAGACCCTTTGACCTCCTTGCAAGTTCAGATTCCACACAAGAGTTTTTGCTAGAATGAGTGCCATCTTAGTATCTGTTCATACATGTATACTCTTTGGCTTATCACATTTTCCTTTATATATATTTGATTTCCTGAGATAGGTTTGTCTTTATTTTCTTTTACTTTTTAAGGATATATTTTGGTTCTTTGGTATCTAATTGAAAATATAGAAGAAGTTACATTTGTTGCTTATTTTGAATTTTGTACTTGGATTTAAAATCAGAATGAGACTTCATGATATTACTTTTGGACATCTCCTAAGGTTTTTGACAAGAACGAGTGGTGTCTTAAGGTTTATATAGCCGATCCTACTTAGTAAGATAAAACAGGATAGTTGTTAACTTGTTATGCAGTTCTTTCCTTGTAGGTGATGGATGCTTGTGTGGCTTTTTATGACCATAGGTGAAATACTGATAGCTGTGGGAATAGAAATGAAGTAAGGGATCTATTGGACTTTATACAAATGAGCGCTCAAATGGAAATAAATGTTGAATTCAAAAAGAAATGAATGAATAGCACTCGAACAAAAGAAGGCTTAGGCGATAAAGCGGTATATAACATTTAATGCATGAGTTTTTTTAACGTACAAAAATGAGCGAGATATTACTTGGATGATAAAGCGTTACCCTGAATTTGAAATTTATTCAACCATATGAGAATTCAGAACGCTTTTATTATTTGCTGGGGATTTTTGGTCTTTGCAATTTGAATATTTAACAATCCACAACCATGTAGCTATATCATGATAAGTATAGCCTATTACAAACTTGTATACAAGATGCATCGTATGTTACCAGGGACTATAGTTATAAAATCTTTTTCCTTAACATGGTTTTAATTATAAACAAAAAAGTTATAACATATATTTCGCATAATTAGTCAAAACGTGAGAATGAAAAAATACTTACTGATTTTTTTTTTGGTAAACGGCATGGGACTCCCTGTGTTTTTACGTATGTGTACGTTTTTTTCCTATGTTTTTTAATGTGCATGTTTTCCTCTTGTGGTTTAATAAAATAGTGCGTAATACCCCTTCTGTTAAAAATTCCGTCCAACTTAACGACAATTGTACCACACGCGTGTGATGTGCGAATTTGTGATGATTTACTTAAAAAGATTATTTTACTAGACAAAGATGCCCTTATTTTAATATAATAGTATTTTCTCTCTTTTATTCTCACCGCCATCTTTAAAAAATTAAAAAAAAATTGCAACCATCATCGTCCCTAATACCCCACCCCCCATCCTCCATCCCCCATCAGCCCCAACCCCCAGCCCCATCCCCGCACCCCTTACCCCACCCCGTCAGCCCCAGTCCCCCCATATACCCTACCCCGTCAACCCCCTACTCCACCTTTCAACTTCATTTTTAAAAAAAAATTATGGTATATGTGTGTGTGTGTGTGTTTGTATATGGTATGTTCGCTTGTGTGTGTGTTCAGCGCCTACACTGTACTTGTGTGTGTGTGGGGGAGGTGGAGGGGTGGTGCGGGTGATGAGTGGTGATGTTGGTAGGGGTGGGTGGTGGTGGTGGTTGTTGTGGTACGGGTGGTTGTGTTGGTGTTGGGGGGGGGGGGATGGCTGTTTTCCGTTTTAGGGGGTAGGGGTGCGAGGTGAGTGGTTAGGCTGGTGGAAAAATTTTTTTATTTAATTTTTTATTTTTTGTTTTACTTTTTGGGATTAATTTTTTTCTTTTTAATATTGAAAGGGCAAATATGTCATTTTATCTACTACTGTTAAAAAATTAATAGATGTTAGCATTTTGGGGGCGTGTGCACGTGTTTAAAAATCATAAGGGAGTAATTTGCACTTTATAAAGTACATGAAAAAAACGTGCACGTGAGTAAAAGCATAGGGGGGTTTTGTGTTATTTACCTTTTTTTTTGGGCAAATTGAACAAATTGTCCCCATTGTTTACGCATTTTGGATGATTAGTCCTTATTGTTTCAGAAGTCATGCAGTTAATCCCTATTATTTATAAAAGTTTGACCATTAGTCTTTATTATTTGTCAAAGTCTCACTATTAGTTCCTATTGTTTGTAAAAGTCTCGCCATAAGTCCTTATTGTTTATAAAAGTCCTCCAATTAGTCCTTAATGTTAACGAGACGTTAAGAACTTTAAAGCATTCAAGGGTATAATAGTCTTTTCATAAAAAAATTTGTTTTTGTTTTTTTGTTTTTGCCTAAAATTTATTTTTCAATTTAATTTTTTTCCATCTTCTTCCTTACGCGCCACCCCCACCCTCACCCTCACCCCCCAGCCCCACTCGCCCATCCCCATTCCCACTTTCCCCATTACCCTCCATCCCAATTCCCACACTCTGCGTCATCCCACCCCCAGTTGATGTGTGCACGGTGTGTGTGTGTGTGTGTGTGTGTGTGTGTGTGTGTTGTGTGTTGTGTGTATTGTGAGTGTGTTTGTGGTGGTGGTGTGAGTAGGGGTAACGATAGTGGAAGATGGTGAAAGGTGGAGGAGGAAGAAGAAGAGAAAAAAATAAAATAAAAATTAATTAAATAATAAGTGTAATTAGGTAATTTTGCTCATTAAATGAAGGGTAACAATATCTTTTAATATAAATAGTTATTTTTTCTGTTAAAAACTTAACAGTTAATTAACAATATGGACTAATGGTAAGATATTTGCAAATAATTGGATTAATTGTGAGACTTTTGCAAATAATACGGATTAATCTCGTGACTTTTGAAACAATAAGGACTAATGGTGAGACTTTTGTAAAGAATAGGAACTAAAGACGTGATTTCTAAAATAATGAGGACTAATTGTCCAAAACGTATAAACAATGGAGACTATTTGTACAATTTGCCCCTTTTTTTGTAACATTATTATCTTAACGGAAAAATATTTCTATAGCCACTAAACTATTTTTTCAATTCTGTTTTGGCCATTCCACTATCAACTGAGTTTTATTTTGGTTATTTCTTCAATTTTTTAGTTAAAATAAACCAATTATTAAGGATAAAATCATAAAATCAGTTCAATATAATTTGAACAGACTCTAAAAATATAATTTGTCACCAAATGAAATTTATGTGCAAATCTACCCTAATTAATTAAAAAGTCATGAGGAAAAGACTCTAAAAATATAATTTGTCTGATTGATTTTACGATTTGATCCTTAATAGTTAATTTATTTTAACATAAAAATTGACAGTATAGCCAAAATAAAATTTAATTAATAGTTGAATGGTCGAAATAAGACAAAAATAATTAAATAACCAAAAAAAGACTGACGAAATAATTTAGTGCTTATAGAAATAATTTTCCCTAACCGCGACATAGAGTCGGATTGGGATGGAAGAGATTATGACTGAAGAAAAGAGACCTCGCGTTTCCATAGTACGACTTAAGTTAATCTTAACAAAACGGCAAATTTAAGAATCACTAATTCTGCATTAAACGAAAACTTACTACAATTTTCAAATTAGAACTGTGTAATACTTGTCCATGTTAGTCTGCCCATTCAATACGACTCCACTAACAAGGCCGGGCCCAAAACTCATCAGCCCAATAAACTTTCACCTGAAGCTGGTACTCAACCAGGCCCAAGCCGTCGCCGACAAGTCAGCAGCCATGGCCAATTCCGTCCGAGTCGCCGCCGCGCAAATGACCTCCGTCAACGACCTCGCCGCTAACTTCGCCACCTGCTCCCGTCTCGTTAAGGCATTTCCTGTCCTCTCTCTCTCTCTCTATATATATATATATTACTCACACATGAATATGAATATATGAAGCTAATATTTCCAGTGTTTGATTTTTGATTTCTGTTTTTTCTGTGGAAATTGCAAATTACATTTTTTTGTTGATGTTTTGCAGTTGACCAAATATTTGACTTGATATTATACTATAGTGAGCTGAAATAGAAGCAAAATAGTAAAAAGGTTTAACTCTATTCTGTTCTTGATGATGATATTAGTGAAAAGTGACCCCCAAAAAAAATGATATTAGTGAAAGGTTTTAATTGTTAAAAGTATTTATTTGTTTTTAAAAAACCTTCTTTTTTCTAATTTAACACTAATAGGAGTATATTTTATTTGCTTGCATATTCGTATTTGAAATTTAACTAAAGGGTTATTACATACATATATATATATTTGTTATTGCTTACGGTAGAAAAAACATTTTGTTGATTTTCATCTAGAAATTTTAAATAATATGGTAATTTCAATTGAGATAGAGAGTTTCAGTGCACTAGATTCTTCTGGCCGACTTTTTTAGTAGCCTGACCTTGATGTTTGTGAGAGTCTTGTGCACTAGGTACGATATTTTGTCTAATTTTTGGTAGTTTATATTTTTTTAGGAGGCAGCAGCAGCTGGGGCGAAATTGCTTTGCTTCCCTGAAAATTTTTCCTATGTAGGCGACATGCAAGGGGACAGTGTAAAAATTGCAGAACCATTAGATGGACCTATTATGAAGGGATACTGTTCTCTTGCAAGGTAAGATCATGGTGGGGTTTTTGCCTTTCCTTCCCCCCTGCCCATCTCTCACATATATATGAAACAAAGACCTTCATACTTTTTGTTTTTGAGAAGTAAAAAATTTATTAATTATGCACCAAGGGGGTGCAACCCAAACATATATACATCAACTATAAAATCCTCTATATAAACTCACTATAAACATTAACTACGTATAGAATCAAAACAATCAATGATCCTATCAACATCAACTTTACAAACACTGTTAATCCAAAACCAAAGATCATGTAAACAATGGAATTTCACAACCTAAAGCGGCAAATACCTTCATAATAGCGTATATAACATACTCATATTTGAATGAAACCTGGTGTGATCTCACTCTTTACCTGGTTTCACGGAGACACTAATTGATATGTAAGTTTTGCCTAAAGATGTTAATATTTCAGCTTTCTTGTCATTTTAGACTCCTTTTACTTAATTATGTGTTGCTTATTCTTCATATTTACTAATCAGATTCGGCCATGATGGTACTGAGATGCTTTGAATATACCATTCATGCTGTCATCAATTGTAGGGAATCAAATCTTTGGTTGTCACTTGGAGGGTTCCAAGAAAAAGGATCTGATGATGCACACTTGCGTAATACTCACGTGTTGATTGATGATTCTGGGAATATTAGAAGCACATACAGCAAGATGCACTTGTGAGACCTTTGATCTTACTTCTGTTTGGCTCTTAATATGTAGCTTTATTGCTGATAAATCAGTTCATATCTCACATCTTAGTGGGAAAATATTATTCAGAGTTTGCTTTGGTGCTCATTGTATAAGTTATCATATAAGATTCTCTCACAAGGATATGTATTGTGTTCTAGGTTTGATGTGGATGTTCCTGGAGGTGCAGTTTATAAAGAAAGTAGTTTTACAGAAGCAGGTAGGAGGTTCCCTTATACAGCTTCTGAAGCCTAGGTTGACAATTCTTAGTCCTTCATTTCTGGTATTTTCTTGTTATTTCAATTATATGTTATGCTTATAGTAGTAGTTGGTAGAAAATCTCTTCAATTTGTTTGGAATATATTTTATTTCTTAATTGTGTAGTGTATCAAAAGAAAAAAGAAAGAAAGGAAAACAAAAAAGTAGGAACTCTCAGGATACAAATTTATAATTATGTGAAAGACAATGTTTTAATTTAGATTGGCATAAAAAACTTCTCACCATTTATCTATTCAAACCAATTAAATTGTGTAGGGAATGATATTGTTGCGGTAGACAGCCCCTTTGGACGATTAGGTCTTACAGTTTGCTATGATTTGAGATTCCCTGAGCTGTATCAGCAGTTAAGGTTCCATCACGATGCCCACGTACGATCCTTTCTTGTCCCTCTCATGTAGTGGGAAATATTCGAGCATTTGTTTTTTTTTAGTGCATGATTTAAATATCTTATCCCATCTGCAGGTCTTGTTGGTTCCTTCTGCTTTCACAGTAGTAACAGGTCAGGCACACTGGGAGATCCTTCTTCGTGCTCGGGCAATTGAAACTCAATGTTATGTATGAAAGATTATTACCTCTATTTTCTCAGTTTTTGGAACTTGTTTTCTCATTATTGTGGTCACGGTTAAGTTTGGTGCACTATACATGATCTGAAGTTAGGATCTGCAGAAAAGATGCGTCTTTTATAAGTTGTATAGTTTAGCCTTATTGCAAGCAACAAAGGTTTTTCCCTTTCCTTCTAGTAATAACACAGATTCAGATGTCCAGCAGATTAACATGACTGACTATGATTGCTATATATTTATTTGCTGTTACTGTCACAATTAAAGTAGGAACTAAACTACCTGTATCCACCCGCAGAATTGGCTAATTTCAGTTGAGTTAAATTCTGGCTGCTGCCAAAAAGAGAGAGTATCAGTACCAGCTGCTACCAAAAGGGCAAAGACTATGTTTTCTTTTTCTTTTCTTCTCTTAGTTTCTTTATATTTAGCTTGGCCATTGTGTGTGAATGAGAGTAAAACCGTATAAGACATGGACATGTCACAAGATTCGCATATGCGATTCTGACATTTTCCTTCACTTGTTCTTCAATTTGTTATGAAGTGAATCCTGAACTAAAATTAATTCTTCTGATCGGTTTAAATGTTCTTTTGCAAAATAATCTTATTATGTCACCAGATCATAGCTGCTGCACAAGCTGGAAAGCATAATGACAAAAGAGAAAGCTATGGTGACACCTTAATAATTGATCCATGGGGAACAGTTGTCGGGCGACTACCAGGTCAGAACTAATCTGCTCAATAAAACTCGGCTAAAATGGCAGAAGTTAAAGTAAGACAAGCAGCCGTGTGCCTGCGCACTTGTGTGGGAGGAATGTGCCAGAATGTCCTCTAATCCTTTACAAATATTTGCCCCCGTCCCCCTTCCACCTTCCCCCTTCCAGAAAGAAGTGAAATTTCTTGGTGCCCCACTGCTTGTCTCTAAACAAACCAGCCTTTATCCCACTATATGGGGCCCCACAACTTGTATATCAACGTAAAAAGAATTTTGAGTTCTCCCACCAAAATTTTTATGCTTCATCCCTGAATGAAAATGGGATGGCAGATGTGTAAATGTGGGATTTTATCTTCATTGGAGATGTAACACAACATTCGCTTTGCTGACCACATTTGTTCTTGTGCTGCTGTTCAGATCGGCTGTCAACAGGAATTGCTGTTGCTGATATTGACTTCTCATTAATTGATTCAGTTAGAGCAAAGATGCCTATATCCAAGGTACATCAATTGCTGCAGACATCCATTACCGAACTCGCATTATATTTTGTATTCATGCACTCGCAAACATGATTGGTTGTTCTTGCCTCACCAAATTTGTGTATTTGACTTTTCAACACTGGCTTTTTTTTAAATGCATACAGAAAAACTTTTGTATAAAATTTCCTTCATTAACAAACTTGATAACAATGGTATATTAGTTCATATTTAGTCATGACATCTACTAAGTTTCTAGTTCCTAAGCTCTCTTGTGCACGTTTGCCACTGCATGTGTTTCACGGACATTATTCAATTTATTTTGGCATTAGAAGTTTCTCCTTTGCTCTCATGTGGCTCATCTACTTTATATTTTCAGCACCGAAAGCCCATTGATTTCTGGAAACAAGCTTCTCTATGAGCTGCAAGATGCCTTTTAAACTGCTACTTGGCACGTGCAATCAAATACGCTGCAGAATCTGGCTTATATATGGTACTTCTCATGAGCAAGGCTGCTATCTTGTTTCCGTAACTGTATTCAACTAAATACGTCATAGTAATTATACGTACGCACTTTCCTCCTTCTCCTCCCCTCTCTTTGGCTTCTATAGCCACTGTGAAAATCACTGCAGACTCTGGTTAAACATTCTATTGTATATGCATCGATGTTTAGAGTTAATCTTATCATCAGATTGTGCGTGAATTGTATTATCTTTGGCTGAATCTTTGACACTGTTGATGCCTGAAAGCTGGGTGATACTTTTGAAAATCTTGAGGTTGAGGGAGATGGAAATGGGCATTAATACCATTCAGGATTGCATGAAAGCCAAAAAGTAGTAGTTTTGTTTGCCACCTCAACTCACCCCTTTTTCTTCGTGTTGGTATTCTATATAATCGACATAAGACTCAACTTGTTGGATATAACTCTAGATGCATCTTGGATGCCGAGCTTCACGTTCTTTCAGTAACAATTCATTTTATTCTTTTTCGGTATGTTATTTATTTAATATCCAATTAAAATATACAAGCTACCTCATGAGACTTACAAACTTACTAAGCACCCGTGTCATCTGTTGCACTATGAAATTTGTATTTTTTGAAGTAAAATATGATGTAATCTTATTCAAGGTGAGTTCCTCGATATTAAAAAAGAAAAAAAGAAAAAAAGAATTCAATCCGTGGCGCACTAGCTTGCTTCATATAGGTTTGACATATAAATCTTTATAGATTATCATCTTGTGATCATCAATTAGAACTTTTTTCTCATGCTAATAACCGTCGAGGAACAAATAATTTCAGTATACGTGGTGGGCTTTGAATTTTTGCTTGCCTTACAAAATTGTTTAAAATCTCTTAATGTTTTTAGTACCTTAATTTACGAAATCACCTAGCTTTCCCAGTTCTAATAACCTTTGTTTTCAAAATTATTTAACCTCATTAATAAAATATTCTAAATCAATACGAAGGAAAATTGCAAAAGGTCATCTGACCATTACACTAGGCCACGTGTTAAAAGACTTGTAGTTCACATGTATGGTTTCTGTATCTAGCCTCTGTTGGACAAATATATATGTTGTTTAGCCAAAAAAAACACCCCACATATTAGATTCTGAAATTTAAAAAGTGTCCTTGCCATTGTTCTATAACAATACCACATTTGAGGACCATATTGTTGTATACTTTGGGGACCAATGAAGCACGACTATTGATGATCCCACAAGCTTTCACCATTCGTTGAGCTTTTGTGCAGTTATAAAATGGAGATTTTCGGGTGGTTGGGCTCTCTTAAATAATTTGGTGGTCGTGTTCCATCAATTGAGATTTTTTGATTTTTTGGTCTTTTTTTTTTTTCGAAGAGATTTAGTTTGATGAATACTTATCCATTCACTTATCTTGTTACAAAAACAATTTAGTTGGAAAAATGGTAGAAAAAGAAGAAAAACTCTCTCTTGAATTATGAAAAAAAAAAAAAGTTGTGGAGATAATCTTATTTACTGTTGATAGATAAAAGACATTAATAATGAGTCATGACTCAGGCTAAAACTCTTAAATTTTTAAATGAGACTAGTGCGGTAAACTTATAATAAACGTTTGAGTCTCAAGTTTATTCTCGTTAAGGATCTTATATTAAAGTAAGATATTACTTGAGACGTGAGTAAATATTATCGTATGTCATTATGTCTACATTCTTCCAAAACGAAAAGCTTCTAACTGAATGCAAAAAGCTGATTTTCGAAAGACGCTTCATCGAGTAATCACACCAACAAGCTAATTATTAACAAGTTGGAGTCGGTATAATAATCATTTGTAAACAATTATTTATAAAAATAGACAAGAGCAATTAATTATCTATTGATCCAATGTAGCGGGTAAGGGAACATTCGTATTCTTCTAATTTTCTCATCATCACTACTAAATACGTTTTGAATTTGAATTAATTAAAAAATTAATTTTTTTTAGTTTTAATTTTAATAAATTTTATATTTGACTAATTTGAACCATGATTTCTTTAAACAGATCTTACATCCTAGAGTTTGACACTCTTAGTGTGAGCCACTCACTTGTCTTACGACAAAAATATACAACTTGGCAAAATGCTATTTCCCATAAAGAGGGAAAAGGAAAAGAATCATCATGGAAAAGAATAATTGTGGAGATGATGCTATTTACTATTGATTGATACGAATATTAATTATACAATAATCATGAAAAATCATTATATTAGATTAAGATTACTACAAGTTATCTAAGCCCTTATTATGATCTTTTCTATATTATTTTTCTGTTATCGTGTTTCTTTTATTCAGTTTTAACAAGATTTATTGCAATTTAATCCTTGCCACATAGCTTCTAACCCTTATTTTCCTTTTATTTCTTCCACATGGCCAAATTAAATAGTGCAGTAATCCTTGCAAATTTTCTGGCTTGTTAAGATCTACTTGCAACTTACAACTATATTTAGCTAAAAAGAGAAGAAAAAGGCATTGACTTGACCATCAGTTTTTTAATTTTAATTTTTACTTTTTATTGTTTGATGAAGAGAACGGCACTTTTCAGGATTTTATTGATAATAAATAAAAAAAGGGTACAAATACGAAGAGCCAGGGACGTAACCTTCGAAATATACATGAAAATGGGTGACACCCTCTGAGATTTTATTGATCAACAACTGTGTTTAATAATAAAAATATCTACCTAGTGAAGATATTATCATCTATCTTTTGATGACATGGAATATCTTCAAAAAAATTCTTCCTGAAATTTATGACTTTATCGGAAAGGAGATATGATAAAGTTAGTCAGACATATAATTTATTAAAAATATTTCAAAAAAAATTAATTTTTTAATTAATTTAAATTCAAAATGTGAATAACAGACTGTTTGAAATAAATGAATTTCATAAAATTTTGTAGAATTTATTTACAAATCCAAGTTTTTGTGTTTGGTTACAACTTTTTAGAAAATTTCAAATCCAAGATTTACAACTCTTAAATTTATACAAATCTTACTCAAATCCAAGTTCAAGAGGTGGGATTTACAAATCTACGTTTTTTAAATCTGTTGCTAATCTTTTGAAGACAAAACTATCATCAGATTTAAATTATTGAATTTGTTAGGAATAGTCAAAACCCCTCCAAAAAAAAAAAAAACAATGTCTTCCCAACTCATTTATCTCTTTGATGACACGATGATCATAGAGCTGTTGCATCACCATATGACACACCGTAGTATTCCCCGACGCCATCCACCCTGGAAACCCTTGCTCATCCAAAAAAAAAAATAAATAAATAAATAATAAAATAAGTAAAAAGGTAATCTGTTATTGAAACTTTAACTGAGCATGTGAATGAAATACCAATGACGAAGGGCTGTTTACGAGAGACGAAATCTGCTTCTAATTGCCTTAGCGGAGGTAAGTAATACTATTGCCAAACATCACAGTAGGAATTGATACATTAAAGAAGACTACTACTTGATTAATGAATTTAAAAGAAGAGAGAATAGGCTTGTTGATTTTTTTATGTTACATGTTTCCTTGGACAATCTCAGGTTACAAACCAATCAAATTTTTAACACCAATTAAATAACGTCGTCATAGATTACTTGTAGTATTACTTGTGTTTTAATTAAGAAATATAAGTCCTTATTTTTGGTCCAATAAACTACATATAGAGGTATATGAATGTTCAATGATTTTTTAATGGAGTCAATTGATTTAATTTTAATTTGTTTCTCCTTTTCTTATATTGAAATTTAGGAAGTATAAGGGACTCTGAAAAAAAAATGTGCTAATAGTTTTAGTTGCATATATTGAGAAGATAACACTTATATGATAGTCTATTTTAAATTGTATAAAATAAGGACATTTAAGTAAAATATAACTACCAAATCTAAATTTATATGTGATCCAAACACAAATGGTATTTACAAATGATAGAATTGACTTAATATTATTTTACCATTCTAAACAAAAGAATTCATTTGTAAATACAAATCCTTACGGAATTTATTTATAAATAAAATGAATTTCATAACACAAGTGTTTCCAAACACTATGTAAGTATTCACCGAATATTATTTTCACATTCTTTCAAAATGTAAAACTTCTAATTAAATGCAAGTAGCTGATTTATAAAGAAGCTTCATCGAGTAATGACACCACCAAGCTAGTTATTAATAAGCTGGAGTGGGTACAATAGTTACTTGTAAACAATTCAGTTTATAAAATTAGACACGAATAATTAATAATCTCTTGATCCAATGTAGTGGGATAAAGGAAGATTTGTTTTCTTCTACTTATATCAACATCACTCATCAAAAGTTTCACCAATTGGCAGTACTTTCGGGCAGAACCACCACTTTACTCCCACTTTAGAGATAAATAGTCCAATCTCCAAGGGATTAAAAAAAAAAAAAAAAATTGACAAAAAACTACTTTAGAAATAATAAAATTTCAAATCCCGAAATATAAAACACTGTTAAATAGTATGTGCTTCCATTCTAGAGTGAATTAGAGTTTGATAAAGTAATTCAAAATCTTATATATTGTGATTTTGAGGTTTTTGATTTGTTTATTTAAAAAATTGGACATCCCGACACTCTCTTCATATGTGACCTATAATAATAGTCATGATTTAGATATAGGGCAATGGGGGCACTCCAGCACCCTCTTGAAGTGTAACCCATGATAATTGATTAATGTGATAGAAGAAACAACGAATTTGGAATAGCCCAATTAAGCTACATATGAATGTGACGAATAAGAATATGTCACATATGAATATATAACATTGGTCTAAAGCCTAATTCTAATATCATGTTAAATAGGTCAGATCCTAAAATGAATTATGGTAAGCAGAGTATTTCAAGATCTTAGGTAGCGATTGATACGTTGGAATGAATTTGGGTAGGAATAGAATGAACCAAGGAATGAAATAAAAATTGGGAATGGAATAAACTTGGGAATGAGAATGACATGTTTGGTATGATTTAGGAATTAAGAGTAATAATGCGAATGACTTGTATAATATGACATAATTATCATTTTATTATTATAGTATTAAAAATAAGAATAAATATAAACATAATCGAAAATAATATAAACATAAATAATAATAATAATAATAATAACAACAACAACAATAAATAATAATAATAATAATAATAACAAAATAAAAATAATAAATAATAATAATAATAACAACAACAAAAATAATAATAATAATAATAATAATAAAAATATAAATAAAAATAATAATAATTATTAATAACAAAATATTATTATATTTTTAATTATTATTATTAATATTATTTAATCACTATTATTATTATTTTTTTATTTTATTTATTTATTTATTTATTTATTATTATTTTTATAATAATAATAATAATTATTATTATTATTATTTTCATAATAATATTTTTATATTTTTAATTATTATTATTATTTTTTTATTTTTGTTTTTATTATTATTATTTTATTTATTTATTATTATTATTATAATAATAGTTATTATTATTATTTTCATAATAATATTATTATATTTGTAATTATTATTATTATTAGTATTTAATCACTATTATTATTATTTATTATTATTTTTATTTTCATAATAATAATTATTTTTATTTTTATAATAGTTATTATTATATTTTTAATTATTGTTATTATTATTATTATTATTATTGTAAAATAAACTATTTATAAATTGTATGGTAGTCAAGTTGATTCCCAAATATATGAGAATGAGCAATTCCCATGTATTTGGTTTGGAATGGTTATTCCCATGTACGTGAAAATGAGATTCCCTTGGGAATGACATTCCCAAGTTCATTCCCTCATACCAAACATGATAATTAAAATAGAATTGAGAATGTCATTCCATTCTCAACTCATTCTCACATATCAATCACTGTCTTATACACTTATTTTGAGAGTTTTAATTAAGAGTCTATTTGTTTTTACTTTTAGACACTTAAAAACACTTACTATGATTTTAAAAACTGAAACTATTTGTTTTTCCCATTTTTTAATGTGCTTCTAAAAGCTGAAACTACTTGTGAGCTTACATAATGCAATAAGTTATTTTTCTTTATATTTCTCAAATGTATCTCTTCATATATTTAAAAACCCGATATTACCTTCAAAATTTTAAAAGTCCTACCCAATATGAGCTAAACAGTTAACAAATTTTATTCAGCAATATTTCTACTGAAAACTTTACAACTTGAAAATTAAAATTTCACAATTAAATTAAATAAATTTTAATTCATGTGAAATGATTAGAAACTCCGACAGGCTCCATCTAGAGAAGGTTTAGTCTAAGTTAATCAAATACAAATCTTATTAATAATGATCTCAAAAGAATTAATATTCTAACTGATCAAAACCGAAATATAAGCAAGTGTGTTGCTTCCTAAACTCACGGTTTCTCGACTAATCCCTTGATAATTCACCTAAGATATCATGGACAAATAATCTCACGACACATTTTCCAAGATGAGATTTATTAAGCTTTACGAGACCCATTTTCCCAATCTCAAAACTTTATACTGTAGATGTAGTTTCCACTTTCTAGTACCACCTTTGCTTACTCAACAACAAACGCTTTTACGCCTTACCTAGCTTTTACTAGCCAACCCAATTAAATGTTTTATATGTATATTCCCAAACATTGGAAAATGTGTAAAAATATATTAGTTATATTTGAATTCAACAGAAAATACTAGGCAATTGTATGATATTATCTTATCAAAACATATATGTAGAGATCTGAACTGTCCAATCACAATAGATAAATTTAAATCTCCTTATTATAATTTTCACTTTGAGGGAAAAATAAGATAATTTTGGTGAAATAGCTTGTCACTAATTCAAACGTATAGATATAACAAACTCAACTACATGCAATGCGAGATGCGATAGGCTTTAGGATTCTAGACTAAATTTTTATCTATTTGTTTTTTTTTTCTAACTATGTATAATGAGAACTTCTCGCATTAGTTCTTCCTCTTTTTATCATCTATTCCTCGTGACACAAAATTTGTCCACTAGTTATTAATTCAATCAAAATTGTTATTCATCCCCAAATATTGTAATACATGTCCAAAAAAATATAGTCATATAGAGGATTGAATAAATTATAATGAGCTCAACAGATTGTTGTTACGTTCAGTGTAGTATTTGCAAGACCTACAATTGGATGGATTCAATATTGATACTCTGGACATGATCAGTTGGTTGATGTGCGTTATGTTGTTATCCCTACATTCCGAGTTATGTTTGACCAATGAATTACAAAAAGTACTTAAGACAGTATAAGAAAAATATTGACGATTATCACTCCATTCCGAGTTATTTTTGCACATAAAGCAATGAATGACAACAGAGTACTAAGGAAAATATTGATGATTTTATCCGTGTCTCATTTCTGGACGGAGATAGGTCAAATAGGGATTTTCTATTGGATCGACGAATTTCTCCAATTCTTTGCTTATTCATCGAGTCAACTGCGCAACCACTAATGTTGGTTGTTTGCCACAAGCACGTCAATAGATAAGAGAGTTCTCTAAAATAAGAAATATCTCTAAGTATGGAGCCAGACTTGGGTAGTCCTCTAGTCCTTCACAGGAAGCATTCACGGTGGAAGAAGATGAGATAACACGAGAAACAGAAAATGAATTTGGTGTGAGGAAAATGAAAAATAGCCAAGTGCATTTATAGGAATTGTTGGGAGTTTAAAATATAAATAAAAAAAATAAAAGATTTCATATCAAGACTAATCACCAAAATAAAAATATATGGAGTTACTACAGGTTTGTTTGGTTCAATTTTAGACCGTTAAAACCTTTCGAGTTTATAAATTGAAACTAACTTGTTTGATTCATTTTTTAAAGTACTTTTAAGTAAAGACAACACTAAAAAAACATAAGGTAAATGAATTTTCTTGGTAAACGCGATTCTTTAGGGTAAAATCATCAAAGTTTAACATGCTTAATTGTAAGTAACTGAATTGGTGTCATTTATACTTTTAACTTACGTTAATAAAAACGTATAATATGTAATACTTACTTTTTTGAAAATTATTACTAAAATTTGTAACTAATCCATCACTATTTAGCGACGGAATGGCCATGGAATATGAGTTAGCAACGTATTGGATAGTTTTGATATGTTTTCCCAATTGTCGCTCCGTCTTAGCCTTAAATTCTTTAAACTAACTTCTCAAAAGATCCTGACTTGCATCGCATTAGGTATACATATACCCATATATAGAGTAGTCATCTGATCACTTGCGTCGTATTAGGTATTCATACTCGTATCTAGAGTAGTCATCAGTAAAGATGATGAAGTACGTATAACCTCCACGAGGTGGTATATGTTTGAATCCAACAAAAAATACAAGATAACGTATGATATTATCTTATCAAAATAGATATTTACACATCATCCAATCACAATAGGTAAATTTAAATTTTATTGTTATAATTTTACTTGAAGGGAAAAATTAGATAAATTTGGTGAAATATAGATCGTTAGTAATACAAATGCACAGATATAATAAACGCAAGTACATGCAAGGCGAGATGGGATAGACTATATGCATTTTAAACTAATTTTCTACCTATTTGATTTCTCTTATTTTTTTAAGAGTTTAAATTTGATGGATACGTACGTATTCACTTGTTTCATTACAAAAATATATTTCTCGACAAGATGGTGTTTCTTATAAACAAGAATAAGAAAGAGAAGAAAAACTTTCCTTTTAAGTAAAAAAAATAGTTGTGGAATGATATTATCTTCTATTGATTGATTAAAAAAAAATTAAGAATGAGTCACGGCATAAGCTAAAAGTCAAGTCTTGGAGCTTGTAAATGAGTCTAATGTCATAAACTTGTTATAATTATCTTGAGCCTCAAGTTTATTATTGTAATATTATTAAATTGAGTTATTATTAGAACCATGACAATCACTTATAAATCACACTTAACATATTTCGCACTAATGCAGACAACAAAACCCCTCATCGAGGATCTCATATTGTGGGACGTACAATCATCTCCCTTTGAGATCAAGACCAACCTTGAATACCTTTTGTCACATCCCAAATCTAGAAACTTGAGTCCACAATTAAGACTAGTGTTATAATCTAAAAACATTGGTCTTAAATTTCACATTTATTAGTCCAAAAATATTAATTTATGTTATTATTTAAATCCATGATACTCATTTCTCAAAAAACATAATTGTCATATTTCAATTTCACATTAATATGACACAAAATAATTCCATAATCATGGAACATTATTCTATTAGATTAGATTATTAAAAGTTTTTGAATGCATACTTTGACGTCAAATATTTTGATCTTATCCATATTCTTTTTTATTCTCTATATAATTTATATCCACCGAAACGTTTTTCTTTTATACAATATTAAAAGGTTTAGTCCAATTTATTTCCTTTCATTAATTCCGCACGGCCTTTTTCTTTTGGTCAAGCATGGCCAAAATTAAAATACAATAATCCATGAATAATTTGAATTCAAAGATTTTATTTATTTTATTTTTTCCGATTCTAGCTGCAAATATATTTGCAGGCTTGGTAAGACCTATTTGCAACTTACAACTTTATTAATGAGCTAAAGAATTTTTTCCGATTCTAGCTACTCTTGTATGTTATTCTCATTCATAAGAAGCTTTATCGAGTAATTACACCAAGAAGCTATTATTAATGAGATAAGTCGGGATAATAATTATTTGGAAACAATTATTTATAAAATAGACAAGAGCAATTAATTATCCCTTGACCCAATGTAGCGGGTAATGGAGGATTTGTATTCCCCTAAGATAGCGATTGATATATTAGAACGAACTTAGACAAAAATAGAATGAGCTAAAGAATTGAATGGAACTGAGAATAAAATGAACTTATGAATGAGAATAACATGCTAAGTATGCTCTAGGAATGAAGATATGAATGAATATATTGATTTTAAATCAATGTTTAGTAGTCGATATACAAGAGTAGTAATGAGAATGACTTATATAATATAACAGAATTGTCATTTTGTTATTAGAATATTAAAAATAAGAATAAACATGAACATAACTGTAAACAACATAAACATAAGAAAAATTATTATAATTATATTGTTATTGTTATTATTATTATTATTTAATAAATATTATTATTGTTTATTATTATTATTATTATTATTATTGCAAAAAAAAAACTATATATAGAAGTTATGTTTTTATGGAAGTATGTTAGTTATTTTAGAAATAAGTTTATTCCCAAACATATAAGAATAGACTAATCTCATGTGTTTACTTTAGAATGACAAATCTCATGTACGAGTGAATAAGATTTTCAAATTCATTCATTTATACCAAGCATGAGAAGTGAATGAGATTTTCAAGTTCATTCATTCATACCAAACATGAGAATTAGAATAGAGTTGAGAATGTCATTCTATTCTCAACCTATTGTAGTATACCAATCGCTACCTAATTATCTCAACATCACACTAGTATACTAAATACGTCTTAGGACAAATTAGTCAAAAAAATAATTTATTTAGAATCAATTCTAATAAATTTTGTGTCTATATAACGTGGACCATAATTTTTCTAGGTGGGATTACGTGTCTTATAGAGTTTGACACCCCTAGTTTGAGCCACTCACTTGTCTTGTGGCAAAAATATTCAAGTTCGTAAAATGTTATTTCCCATATATAGGGAAAGAAGAAAATAATAATCATCCAGAAAAATAGTTGTGGAGATTATGTTATTTACTATTGATTGATTTAAAACTTTAATAATACAATAATCATGGAAGACCATTCTATTAGATTGAGAAAATTGCAAGTTTTTGAGTGCATACTTTTGAAGCTTGAATTAGATATATGCATATTAAAACCTCAAGTATATTGCGAAAGATATTTATTGCAATATAATCCTTGCCACATAGCTTCTAACTCTTATTTTCCTTTTATTCTTCCACATGGCCAAATATAAATAATGTAGTAAGCCATGCATATTTTGACTTCAACGAATTTTATTTTATTTTCTATTTTCTCGGCTTCTAACTGCAACTACTGTGAAGGGTGGAATCAAATTCCCGGGTAAGTTTTCTTTCGTCTATTGATTCTCTTATTTTCTAAATGAGATATATTTTACTGGCTTGTTAAGATTTTTGTACAATTTACAACTGTATTTAGCTAAAAAGAAAAGGAAAGGACATCGACGTGACCATCAATTGGCTCACTAACAAAAAAAAAAAAAAAAAGAATCTCTATATGGGGACAATATTACCATACAATTTTTTTGATAACATGGAACTCTTCTGGGTAATTTCTTTTGGTTCACACCAAGGATCATATAATTTTGTAAGAAGAATATACAATCCAAGTTAATTATACACACGATTTATCGAAATGAATTCTAAAAGATATTAATTTTTTAATTAATTCAAACTCAAGGTAAAAATAAATATTACCGCATATTATTTTCACATTCTTCCAAAAAGTAAAACTTCTAATTAAATGTAAGTAAGTGATTTATAAAGAAGCTTCATCGAGTAATGACACCAATGAGCTAATTATTAATAAGTTGGAGTACTAGGTATAATAGTTACTTGTAAAACAATTCAGTTTATTATAAAAATAGGCAAGAGCAATTAATTATCTCTTGATCCAATGTAGCGGATAAAGGAAGATTTGTATTCTTCTACTTATCGGGTTAGTTTTCTATAAGGCAATTCTCATTCATAAGAATATGAGTCTCATATATTTTTATATTAGAGGACCTTATATCAGACTGATCCAAAAAAAATTCTTAATTATCTCAACATCACTCACCAACGACCAAAAAAAAAAGGGTAGAAAAAAATTAACTCACCAATTGGCGGCTGGATTTTGAATTTTTTTTTCAAGAGAAGCTGCTGGATGGTTTTCCATCATTACTCCCACTTTACATGTAAATTGTCCAATCTGCTAGACCATTTTTTTTATGACAAAGACCTTTTCTTGTATCTATCTATTTTCGCGATATATGATAATGTTAAATAGTTTGAAGTTTCATTTTAAAATAAATTGATGTGATTTCATTTTAAAATGATGAATAATTCAAGATTTTATATACTGATTTTCAGAATTTTAACCCATCAATGGAGGAAAATTGGATATTCCACCACTTTTTTTTTTACGTATGATTCATTATAATTGATTGATGTAACAGAAGAAGTAGCGAATTTAAAACAGCCTAATTAAACTGCATCACCTGAATTTTGGAAGAGCCCGATTAAGCCAATTAAGCTACTTATGAAAGTCACATGCAAGTATGGGTCACCGGTAGATAGGTAATATTAGACAAAAGTCGAACTCTTATATCATGTTAAATAACGTGAGATACTATTTTAAAATGTATTGGTAGTAGATAAAGTAGTCTAGAATCTTATAATTGATCTTAAAAATCTTAATTTATCTATATGGAACAACTAGATACTCCAACAAACTCTTCCTGAGTAAAACACAGTCTAGATTAGTCAAGTATAAACTCTAACGATAATGTTTCCAAAAAATAACTAACTTCATAACTAATTCAAATTCGAGACATAAACAAATCTCCAACCCTTCTATTAATACTCCTAAATTAGTCAAGTTCAATCTCTACCGATAATATTTCCAATAAAAAATTAATTTCTTAACTAATTCAAACTCTAGACATTAACGGGTCTCTCACTCTTTCAATGCTCTGTTGCGAGATTAATTCCTTTTCAATCTTCAATATCACGATCAAATAATGTCACTTTCTATTCTCGAAGACGAGGTCTATTAAGCTTTACGTGACCCATATATGCAGTTTCTGCTTTCAAGGACTACCTTTGCGTACACAACAATAAAGACTTTAGTGCGCATGTTCCAATAAGAATGAATCAATAAAGATGCAAATTATTCCATGGACTAAACCTTGTAGCACCTTACCTACCTGGAAAGAACACATTTACTAGCCAACCCAATTAAATGTTCTATTTATATACTATTAAATTTGAATTCAACAGAAAATATTAGATAAACATATAATATTGTCTTATCAAAACAGATATATTTAGAGATCTAAATGATCCAATCCAATGGATAAAATTAAATTTCCTTATTATAATTTTTGCTCCGAGGATAAATCAGATAATTTGGTGAGATAACTCGTTAGTAATTCAAATATTTAGATGTAACAAACTCAAACGGGATGGGATAGATCTTATGGATTTTAAACAAATTTTTTATTTATCTAGTTCTTTAATTCCACGTATAATAAAAAAATTTCGCACTAGTTTTGCCCATTTTTATTAACTTTTCCTCGTGACACAAAATTTGTCCACTAGTGTACATCAATTATTTATCTCACAATCAATAAGCACCTGAGTTAAAAAAGATGGAAAGAACAAACACCACAAATCATATCAAGCTACAATTTCCATCTCTAAAGTGTTTTTTTATTTTTTATGACAAAGAATTTACACTAATTTAATTTTTTTTTAAATTATAAATCTCATAATACAATAACAAAATTTATCCCTAACTTCTTTTCACAAAACAAATTATACGAAAGCTCAAGACCAGATCTGCTACTGCATGTTACACTTTTTTTTTTTTTTTATCCAAAGAATACTTAAAAATTAATAAGAGAATTAATTTTGATGGCATAAAGCGAACCACTAGACTTGGTCTAATGGCAATGCATGTCACTTTCAGTGCAACATGCATGTGTTTAGATAAGCCTTCTCGATGTTATGTCATACGTGGTACAAAATTACAGTATGGTTTGTGGTGATCGAAATTAGATTACGCCAAGTGCTCATGCATGACTGGTTGAAGCAAAGCTCACACATTTTTACAAAAATAAATAATAATAATAATAATAATAATAATAAAGTTGGTGAGAATATCTTTTACATATGTTGTAGTATTCATAATCAAGGGAGTGATAATCAACATATGTTTTAGAACAAACAGCTAAGAATGGTGATGACACAAGTGTAAAAGATCAAAAAAAAGGAGAGAGAATATATTCCACCTGCAACAAACTAATGACATGGAACACCCTCCATTTTTAATGGTGTTGTCAGTATAGTTTTGGGACCCTTATCTAAGACAAGTTCTACTTCAGTACACAGTACTCTCGACAACACACAAGTGTGTGTCTGTGTGTGTTCCAACAACAAAAGTTGCAAACTGAAATGAATGGTCAGAGGATAATGGTTCATATGATATGATGGTACTATGATGTCTTTATGTGTTTCTTGAAGCTATTTATGGGAAAGATTTTTTGGGATCATTTTCCAATGCATTCTCTCTCTTTTTCTGACAATTTGAATCTTTTTTCTTTCTTTTCTCTTCCTTGGATTTTGCTAAAAATGCCTTCTGTTTTTTGGGTTTTTTTTTTTTAAATCATCTGTTATCTTCTGAAAGACTGCAAATACAGCTTTCTGTGTTTTGGTGTGTGTGCTGTGTGTGTGATAAGTTGCTTTCTAGAGGTGCCTTTCTTCTCTTGATTATGTTGCCAATTAAATTTATTATCAAAATTTTAGCACGTCACTTGCATGGTTTCTTTCTTTCTTCATAGCCCATCTGTTGCTTCTTTCTTCTCTTTCCTTCCACTTGGAAATCCACAAGTCGGCCACGGTTGTCTCTTTCCCCTCTTTGGCTCTATTTTCATCTTTTCTTTAAAAAATTAAGAAAAAAAAAAAAATCATAATTTTATGTAAATTTCACATTTCTGGAACAAACTAGTTGTTTGTTTTCCCAATCTTTTCCTTGGTTTTTCACTTTCATCTGTAAAATTTGAGAATTGAAATTCTCTCTTTTCAAGTCTTCATTATAATATAAATTTCTCAAAAAATGAATTTCTGATGGAATTTTCATTTTTTTCTTTTTCTTAATTTTTTTGCAGTTGGAAGAAAGGTATAAGAGAAGGCAGTGAACTTGGATTGTACAACTACATTATTGGTGGCTATTCATTTATTCTTACTGTTGACTTGACATTTCATGTTGGTTTTCTTTAGTGCGGTGTGGAAAAGTAAAAGGTGTTGAAGTTTAGCTTCATGTGATTGTAGTTATAAGTTAGTTGAGAGCTCATTAGACATTTCATAGCAAGGCTATAGAAGAAAAGTACTCTTGAGGCTTGTTATTTTGATGGAATTATTATTATGATTATTTGTGGAAAAGAAATGGAGCCAACTTTGAATCATCAAAAGTCTCTTGAAAGAGTTGTCTCTTATAGAGCTCTACAAATTGGTAGCTCATTTCCATGTCAGATATGTGTGATTGGTTTCCTTTGTGGAGTTTGCCTTACTTCTCTGTTTCTTGCTGCTCTTACTTCTTTTGGTTCCTTTGAGATTGGTGGGGTTTCGATTTCTACCTTTTCGTCAGGAGTTTCAACGTCGAATTCGAGCTCTAAACTTAACAGTAAGTTCAATTTTGCAGCTATGTTTCTTCAAGACTTTTCTTTGTCCTTCATTATATGCTATAGTAGTTTCATAGAGACACATATTTGGCTAAATTTTCGCGGTCATTTCTCTTGTGGACTCATAATCTCTTCGAATGTCATGTATATCGTGTTCTTCTTCTTTAAAAGTGGTTGAATTGGTGCAATTTGTGTCTATTCGCTAAATGAGTGATACATGAAATTTCAAAGAAACAATGACTATTTGTAAATAAATTATCTATTTTTCGGCAAAGGTAAAAAAATGTACATGCAAATGAAGCCTAAGATAATTCCTTGGAAGTTAAAAATGTGCTAAATATGAAACTCAGATGATTTTTGCTAGTATAACCGGAAGTATATAATTGGTCCTTTTCCGTCGAGGTAATCAAGGTTCAGTAAAAAGCCGCCAAAGATTACGAGGACTGATTCTCTTATGTGTATTTGAAGTAAAGAAAAGATGGAATCACTTCTGATTGAATTTTACACAAAGCATTATGTCGATTGATTTTGCTAATAGCTTTTTGAAGTTTCTTTAGTTGGCAGCCTTCGTTATAAAGCCATTATCATTGTACCTTACAAAGTGATATTCTTACCTGGCCCGTTCTTTTCTCTTTTTGGAATTTATTTTGGAACTGGGACACCAAATTTTTCTACATGGTAATTCTAGAAGTTGGAGGGAAAATTCAGGAGTAAATCTAGAATCAGATTGAAGAGAAATACATCCTAGGGAGAATTTTTTCGGCCACAGGTGATTTTACAGGTGATAATTGAAACTACCAGAATGGTAGAATAGTGTTTCAAATCTGCAGCTGAGAAGATGGCTATGTACTTTCGAAAAATAAAAAATAAGAATAAAAATATGATCAATGATTTTGCACCTATAATTTCGGTTTAGGGTGACTTGTAGTAATGGAGCTTTACTATCAGAAGGTGTAGTTCATTTGACTCTCTCACAGTTCCATCATAAGCTACTATTATCTAGTTAAACACACAAAATTAAGATTTCTACAAGATAAGTCATCTGCTTCCCCATAGCAAGTTAAGGCGTTTGGGCTGTGAGAAACTTTGTTAAATAAGTTTGCAAAACTATAGTTATGTTTACAAAGAGTTTTAATCATCATATTTGCCATAAAACAGTAATCGGTTGTTACGTTGCATCCATAAATGTCATAAGCTATTGTCTTATTTCACAAATATTATTACAGTTGGAGACTGCAATGCTAAGCCAAAAGAGGTACAAAGATTAATGTATTCACAAGAAAATGTCATTCCTGGAATCAATGACCAAGCGTCTGAACTCTATTCACTTTGGAGTGACCTACTGCACAAAGCGATTGATAAGGACATGGAGTTTTCAGAAAGCAATCAGGGAAAATTGAACATACCAAAAGCCCCTCACTTGGAGGACTGCAAGTTGAGTGCGGAAATAAATCAACATTTTGATACTCGTCTTCAGAGTGCAAACTTCCCTCCATGGACAACTTGGAAGGGAAAGCTAGATAACTTCCTAACATCAACGACTGACGAGCAGTTGATGCACCACAGACACCGAATAATATCTAAAGGCGCTTATCCTCCATGGGTATGTTTCAATTGAATAACAAGATAACAACTTTTAATATTATTTCATAAGTTACATGTTCATCATCTTTGACAACCTCTGCAACTAGATTGACTCTTTTCACAAATTCTAAGTAGCGTGTAGTGTCATTTTCGCTGTATGCAGTATACTGCAGGCTTATTTAGCTCCTTCTCTTCCCCTCTGAGAAAAGATATATCTAAAATTTCAAAATCGGGGATAGAGGGCTCTTTATATTTGATATCTAGAAAAGAAAGAAAAATTTGGCTTGTTTGTTTTCTATTCCTTTCTGATATACAAGCTTGCTTCCCATACTAGAGCGGACAAATCTTATAGCAGTTTAAGGATATGCATGTCTGCTTTAAGATGATGCTATGCCATCTATAATCAATAATATGACCGGGGGCTCTTAACCTGAATATCGAGATGGATGACACTTTTGAAGATAGAAAAAATTTTCTCCAAAAGGCTAGTAGTTGCACTATATCAGTGGGAGCAGGTGTTAATATGTATTGCTGAAGACAGGACTCTGAATGCAGGCTTTCAGCATCTCTAGTTTTGTCAATTACATGGTGTAGAACTGTAGTTGATGATTAAGCTATCAATCGTCTACTGTAGGGTAGACAGTTTGCAAAATATATAAGCTTTTTAAATTGAAAAAACTCTGCAGATCACTGGATCAGATGAAGAAAATTTTCCTTTAACCAGAAAAGTGCAAAGCGACATATGGTTCCATCAGCATCCTCAAAATTGCAGTGATCCCAATCTAAAGTTCCTTGTTGCTGACTGGGAGAGACTGCCGGGATTTGGTATTGGGGCCCAGTTTGCTGGAATGTGTGGTCTTCTTGCTATTGCAGTCAATGAGAAGAGAATACTTGTCACGAACTACTACAATCGAGCTGACCACGATGGTTGCAAAGGTATTATCTAAAGCGTGCCACGATACTCGTCGTTTCCACGTAGTGTTTCTTTCTTCTATTTCATTTTTTTGACCATGGGGGGGAGGGCAAGGGTTCAGTTGCGGAATCATCTATATGGAAACTTCTACCTGTTTGAAGTTCTCTATGCACACTATCTCTCCCAGTTGTCTTGTGCGAGGCTGAACCCTTTAAAGAGTTTTGTGAAGAACATACTGTCTGAAACTTTGTTGCTTTATAAACGTCATATCTGATTAACAAGCAACTGAAAGGAAGTTTTAAAAATTAAGATTGCTTGATTATCTCCTACAAAATTGATGATCGTGTTGTTTCACATTTTGAAGCATAGAGCAATTTAGAAGTGAATAATAGAGTATATAGTTTCTTTGACTAGACACGTGTCAGTAATACTTAATCATATATGCCTCGCATCAAGACTAGACACGTGTCAGTAATACTTAATCGTATATGCCTCGCATCAAGTCTATTCTGATTTTCACTCAGACTAGAGTTAAATGGTTATAATATCTCTGAGTTAAATTGTCAGTTGTACTTGTCTCTCACACATTAATAGATCAATACAGTAATATGTTGCAGGCTTATCCATGTACCTTTGCAATTTTCATGTGCAACACAAGCTCCCAAGCATCTATCCGAATAGCAATGGACCCCATTATGCTTTGTACTTCCTAAGAATTCACGTTGTGTGAACAGAATTAAAAGAGCGAAACCTTTCTTGACTGTCTTTGCCTATTCCCTTATTGTTTAAGATTCAAGCGATAGTCATGATATCCAGTAATTGTTCAGCAGTATGATGTTGGCTTTGTGTGTGACGTTCTTGCCTCTGCCCAGGGACATGATTCAACTCTTTTAATTTGCGACTCTGTAATCAGGTTCGTCGCGCTCTAGTTGGTCTTGCTATTTCTTCCCAGAAACATCTCAAGAATGTAGAGAACGTGCATTTGAGCTCATGAAAAACACAGACGCATGGGAGAAAGGGATAATTACAGTGAAAGAAAATTACACTTCAAAGGAAATATGGGCTGGAAAGATTCCTAGGCAAGCTATTAAGAATGTCAACCTTCATTTAATTAGTTTTGTTAAGAGTCAATAATTCTTTGCTGAAACTCTGATAAATATTGCAATCAGGGTATGGGGCGACCCTTGGAGTTTTATGCAGCCAACCACAGAAATAAATGGAAGTCTAATTGCTCATCATCGAAAAATGGATCGAAGGTGGTGGCGAGCACAGGTATGGTTAAAAGCTTATCCTTCTTTTTGGATATTAGCTTTGTAGAGTTGTAGCTCTTTTGCCACTCTTTTCTGTCTCTGTGTTTAAGATTATTACAATCAATTAAACAAATGCCTTCTCCATGTCAAATAACTTTCATATCGATGGCAAGAAGAGGTTCGACCACTTTCTTACTCTGTGAGTGAATACTGAAGCCCATTTGTTTGTTACTGGTGCAATTATAGCGTTTGTGTGGTATCTCTGTAATTTGTTTGATTTTCACAAAAGCATACTGAAGAAAACTCCTCCATACAGCAGATTAATCTAGCTCCTACTTTCTCCTGTATACAACGTTTTTTCTGTTTACTTCTTATTCCTTAATTACAGCATACTATTCAAATGGAAAATAGTGATGCCTCGGGTTTTTTTTATATAATGAAAGCAAATTCATGAGAATCTGAAAGTTCTGTAAAGTTGATTCTAGATATTATTTAGTTGATATTTGCACCATTGGCAGGCAATGCGCTACCTGATGAGGTTTCAGTCCGAGTATACATGTAACTTACTGAATATTGCACGGCATGCGGCTTTTGGACGGGAAGCTGCCAAACTTGTTCTTTCAGCTTCCTCAGGTCCTTTGTCAGAGGTTCGTCAATTCTGGTCCTTATTTTAAAATAACATTGAAAACGCTAGTCCTTATTTAGTAGGATACATCAGATTTTAGTATCTAATCAACAAGAAGAACCAATATCAATGTATCAACTGGTAATAAAAGTAGAAAAAATTGGGTGGTTCTGAATTTCAAATTAAGAAAGTTTCACTTTGTTACATGTTTCCAAGCAGGATATTGTGGAGAGAACTGAATATGACATTGACAAATTTGTATGGTCGAATCACAAGCCATGGATTCCTCGTCCATTGTTGAGCATGCATGTAAGAATGGGAGATAAGGCATGTGAAATGAGGGTGGTCGGATTTGAAGACTACATGCGACTTGCTGAACGCATCAGAAGGCGCTTCCCTTATCTTAATAGCATCTGGCTTTCCACAGAGATGCAGGTATTATAGCTCTCCCATCCCACAACTCTTTTCGATACTCAGAAATTGTACGTACGTACGGTTTACACTTTCATTTCTGGATCGTTGTACTTGAACTGTTTGGTCTTTATTTCCAGGAAGTCATTGACAAAACAAAACTGTACCCGCACTGGAAGTTTTACTACACGAATGTGAAGCGTCAAGTTGGTAACATGACTATGGCAAACTATGAAGCTAGTCTTGGAAGGGAAACAAGCACCAACTATCCTCTTGTTAACTTCTTGATGGCCACTGAAGCCGACTTTTTCATCGGAGCATTAGGTTCGACGTGGTGCTTTCTCATCGATGGCATGAGGAACACCGGAGGAAAAGTCATGTCAGGATACTTGAGCGTCAACAAAGATCGATTTTGGTAGAGATATGTGAAGCTGTCGCCTGCAACGGAATTATTGGATCAGAGAATGAAGAACACCTCGTATACGCGGACGAGGATATCGATCAGCTTCAGCGTAGTCGGGCGCTGCGGCAACAGAGGTATGTAAATAATAGAGTACACAATGACTGATATATTTTGTAATAAGCATTCAGTTTTGCTTATAGTATTCCTGTGCAAGTATAAAGCAGTGTAATACAATGCCCTATTAGAATAATGATGTAAAGTGTAAGTACAGTTTTACTTAAATAGTCATGATTTTCATTTATAATGTTATTCTGAGGGTTTTTTTTTATTTTTCCGAGTAGTCATCATGGGAAATATTTTATCCTTTTTGTCCTTCTAGTGAGTACAAGCAACTCGTCATGTTTATGGGTACAAACTCGCAACTACAAGGGAAACTCATATCAAATAGTAAATTCCATAGCTAAATTCAATCAAACCAATGACTAAGTGAATTGATTATATGAATATGATGATATTATGTTTTATTATTGTAAGTCTCTCTCTTATGCTAGCTCCATACCTATAAGGTCTCACTCGCGGGTATCCAGCTTAGCTTAAGCTTTTCTTTGCCCTTCTTATTCTTATTGTGTCTTACATACACAATAAGTACCTTTACAGGTCGTCCCCTAATATTTTCGAACTATTTCAAACGATTCTTTCTCATAGTCTAAGTAGAAAATAAATCAACGGCTGTTTTGCACATCACAAAATTCTCTTTTCCTCGGACAACAAAGACGAGTACAATGTCATACATGTTATGAGGTTTTTCATGCGACTTAAGTTGAAAATATATAGTACCAAACAATAGAGAAGCCATCATAGCAATAATTCATTAATTGAAGTATGACATGAAACATTATCTGGTGTGTAAGAAGCACAATCTTACCACAAGAGGAAATAATTCAACGTACGTATAGTGTCTCCCCTACAAGATAAATTACATTATGGTAGTCAAAACACAGCTAAAATTTCCTGGAGAACAGCTCACAGGTAAGAATATCATCCACAGATGTCGGGTCCCTCCCCGCGCCCAGGACAGGGACAAGGTTGAATATGGGCTCACTAGAGATCTTCATTCTCTGGCTCATCTGAGCAAATTCGTCAAAGGCGCTGCTCAAAATATGTGATAATCTTCCATGGGAGATTTGCAGACTTGTTGGGAAATAGAACCTCAAACTCTGCAGAATGAAACAAATATTTAAGATGGCAGATTCCAAAACAATGAAGAAAGAAAGAAAGAAAGCAACATCACATAAGACGGAAGCAAACACTTTCAAAATCTTATTCAAGCTTTCTTGACGCTGATGTATAGGAGTTATTGAAAATAAAAGAGCAACAAGAGAGAGAAAGCAATATAACAAATAACAGGACGTGCCACAAGGAAAGTGCAAGAGTAGCAGCTATGTAAATGACTCAAAAGATTTTAGCCCCCACGTTTCACACAATGCCTAAGCCAAACAAAACAGAAGAACAAAAGAATGAATCTTCAACAGATGCTCCTTCAAATACTTTTCGTCAGAAAATTAGACTATAATATGCCCCTCTAATTCTTGTTGATCTCTCCCTGCCTAACCATGTATACAGGTCTATGCTGCATGCTTCCTTGAGTCCTTGGCTTTACCTTGCCTATTTCCCCAAGGTAACTTTCTTTCTTGATACTCAGCTCTCCTCGTTCTCTCCCCCACCCTCCTCCAGAAAAAAAAAAAAGATAAAACATAGAAATAAACAGACCTACGGGGCAATTGTGAGAACTACATGGAGAAAAATGTTAACAGTGAGGTATTATACGAAATGGCAGCGAATGAAATAAATATGATAGCATTCAATAGCAGCAGCTATATACACTCTGCAGAAAGTTATATATATCTGAAGAGGAGAAGCTAACCAATATGTCATTCCAGGAGAAATGGTTTTCCAAAAGGACTTTATCAAGAATATAGATGCAAAATCTTGCAATTCTTTCCATTTGCTCCTCGTTGATGGTGATTGGGGACCATCTCTCACCAGAAGCACCAATCTTAACATCATTACAGATATTTGCAGCAATAACTTTGGTGACAGATAAGATGGCTGCACATAATTTCCGATCAACAATACATTTCTGTATGCAACTGTCATGCCAATTTTCATGCTGAAAACCCCAATAATCCAGTGCAGTAGATAGATCTTGAATTGTGTCATCTATTTGTGCCCCGAGATCCCCTGCAATGTAAAGAATAGGCTTTACTTCCACTGAAGCTCTGCATACCAAAACATTGATCACATTAAGAGAGTCAGTGAGAGAAAAAAATGAATGCAAACAGATAATTTGTGCACTTTGTTGTTCTAGAAGCCAAGTTAATGCCAGATTACATTTAACATATCAAATTAGCTAGGGGTTTACAGGACCTGAGTATTCTATTCCCGTTATGGCCCTAATACATTACAAAATCATTCCATATTGAAATCTTAGCTTCTCATGTTATAATTAACCATTCACTAAATTTCCAGACTACAGGCTCCCTCCCTTCCCTAATTTCTCCCAATTCTCTTTTTTGCCATCCACAACATCATTTAATACTTTCCTCTCTCCCTTGGTACAGTTCACCACACGTAATACATGGTTTTCTTCCAGGAATTAGCTCTCCTTATGACTCCATGTTATGTCTTGCCACCATGCTTGTGTATGCAATGGCAAGAAGCAAGAAGGTTTTGAATTGTAGTAGTATGAAAATATGAAGAAACAAGCATTGGTAGAGTATGAACAAGACCAGCTTGTTTTATTCCTTCCTTAAATTGGTCTTCAAGCTGCAGTAACTCAAATAAAGTAGAAGTAAAGCATCATAGATCATTCAAGAGGTTTAAATGTTGTAACCATGGCGAGAACAAAACATTCATAAAGGATCATGAGGTGGAGTCACAGGGTTACCAGGCATCTCTTTGCCAGATAAAGGGAGCATCACTAGAAAGTGATGAATTTATTTTACGTGCTTTTCCATAAGGTGAAAAAAGTAAGATGGGTATGAAGCAACAAAATGTAAGTTGCTGGCCTTCACTATTGGAAAGTGGAAATAAAAAGAAAAGGAAATATAGAGTTTTACCTTTTTGGTAGATCAGGGAGAAAAACATATAAGAAAATGGGATCAAGAACTTCAGACTTGTTTCTGTCATCTAAATGAAGTAACTTCATTTGCTTTAGAACACTGTCTTTCTTCTCCTCGACAGCAATTCTTTCTGAAATACTTATTGATGTAGAACAGTAAAGGATGAAGAGAACAGCAGATGTGGATATTGAACAGTTGAAAGATTTTGCAACTGCTTCACTGTTTTCTAGGGCTTGTTCCAGCTCAGCTGTAGCGCCTCCATTGCAAAGTAACATTGTTGGCGGCTCAAGCCCCAGCTGGCCAGCCATATATAGTATATCCTTGTGCAAAGTAGCCTGCGCGGAAGAAGAGAAGTGGAAAGGGAGACTATCAATACGCCAACTCATGGTTTCGCTAAAAAGTAATATGAAGACTTATTTCATTTGTTCTTATATGCAACATATGATAGATGTAAGTTAATAACCTGACTGTATGGACCAATGCAACTGGGAGCCCAACAGGATATGCTTTGCACGTGCAAAACCTTTTTTGAGTTGTCATTTGCCACCAAGACTTCAATATATGCTTTCCCTAAACCAACTTGCAAAAGAGGAACCTCGACTGTAGACCGTGAAGGTACACCAAAACGACACTTATCTTGAGTGATGAATCTTACATAAGTATCATTTGCAGTTGCAAACTCATTCATGTCAGAAATATAAAGGTGAATGTAAAGTACATTCTCCCAAGAGTAACAATGATTAGCAAGTTGCATCTCAATTTTCGTCAGGACAAGCTCCAGCTCCTTCTGCAAATCTGTCAATGAGAGAGCTGAAAATTGCAGAAAACTAACAATATTCAATTTAAACCAAATACCAAACAAATTAGAGCAGCAAAGATAGATATAAAACATAGAGAAATACCCATTCATTTACAAAAGTAGTGCACCAGCGGAGTTATTACCTGATGAATTTGTACCCAAATCTTGCAACCAACATGAAATAGAAAAGGTGTTATCCTTTTTGGTTTTAGAAATATGAAGTTTCTGTTCTGCAACGTCTGATGGATTTAAGTTTATTTCAAAAGCTTTGCTCATTTCTTCGCATTTCTGGTGGCAATCCCCTTCAACTTCATATACTGCATCCAATTTCCCCAAGTCGATACCATCACTCTGATTAGTATCACTTACAGTCTCCGTTTTCTTCTCCAAATGGAATGCCAAGGGATGAAGGATTCCCACAGGCGCTATGGAATCTGAAGAATGTAATACAACTTGAAATTCATCCAGCACAATCCGAGCATTCTGAAATTTTCAATATTATGTGAAAAATGTATGTATTGGAAGTCCAGAAAGTAACAAGAAAGCAGTCAAAGATTACCCCGGCTTAGCAGTTAGCAAGTAATCCATTGCACGATTAGTAGCTAACATCCAGGTACCCCTCCTCTAACCCCCCACCCCAAAAAAAAAGAATAGCAAAAAATGAAATGTAGGAAGAAATGCAAAAGGGAAACAAAAGGGATGCATTGCCACAGAATACTCGTATTTCGAAGAAACAACAGAAATAAAATTTACACTTACTTTAAAGAGGGGACAGTCAAGAGTTAGTGTCTCATATTCACCTCCTTCACCACATATATTTATTCCATACAACCTATGAGTGCATTGATAGAACAAGTCATTAACTGCTTAAACACCGAAGTAGGAAACAACTGTACATATTTCAGGAGAACCTACCCTTTCAGCTTGTGTAGATGGGATTCCATGAATGATATTTCTTTCCCCAAGTGTTTTGAAGGGTCCAAACCAATCGCTGCAACCTACGAAAATCATTGGCTCCAACTATTATATACATAGAGACTAAGAAATAGATCTACGGCAAACTAAGAGACAATTCTAACAGAGCATAAGAATCTAAAACCAGATGCACAAATTCAGGCTCCACTTATCTCTGACACTGCACATTCCAAAAAAAAAGTATGCCTTTTTACAAATGGATCAAAATATGATAAAAGAAGGAGGATGAGAAGGTCAAAAACAATCAGCTAGAAATGGTGATGTATAAGTTTCTTTCTTTCCCATTCCAGCAAGGGGGGTTCACGACTTTAACTTTTTCCTATAGGACTTCTGTTCAGAAACAAATGCATATTGCGAAAAGGAAAAATTCTAACTTTTTGTTATTATATTAAATGTGTAGCACAGAAATCAATGCCAATGGTCTTTACTGACAAAGCCTGATGGAGTCATGCTCAGTCCATAAAATCCAATAAATCACTGGCTTACGTTTTTCCAATTGCAATTCCTATGAGCTTGATCCGGCTCCTTCAGATACTGAATGTATGTAATGCTTTATTATTGTGCTTATTCATCTCATCTTACTTGAGTTTCAAGTTGAATCATATTTGAAAATGAAGCCTAATTTTTAAAATAAGAAATATGCAGATTCTTTCTTTTGACTAATACACTATTAGGACCTCCTAAGAGAACTTCTAAGTGAATTAGAACCGAAATAACAAAATACAAAACAGTACACAATCTAAGAAAACAAAAGGAAATGCCTCGAAGGTGTTCCCATAATAAGGAAGAATGTAAATTCAGACAAAATGATTTGGCAGGGAACTGAAATTACTACACCAAATAATGCATTGAATTTCAAAAAGAAAGTAAAAAGTTTCAGAGTAGAATTTAAATCCCGCCAGTCCAATGATATAAAATGCAAATACATGTACCAATTGAAAAGGTAACAAAAGAAAGAGAAACTAGCTGCTTAGAGTATAATCTATACCTTCACTATAATAGCAACTATCCCACTTTCAATCTGTCAGATAGAGAGGCAAAATCATCCTTAGTATTAAAGACTTCAATGTCCAGGGCGATAGCGTGGGTTCAAAAGCTATGTTACCATTTCCTGAAGAAGTGACGATTGATCTTGCTTCCATAAATATGCCAAAGAAACAAGTCCTAACCTTGAGCATACGCTTTCCACCCTTAATCGTTGATAGTCAGATGCAATTGCGCCAGAAGATACAGCCGTAACTGAGGGAATTTGCCGCTTCACTTCATTTAACAATATGAACAAATCTTCAACTTCATCACCAGCGGTCATACGATAGCTGAGATCATGATGCCTGAGAAATATAACGCAACACTTCCAGTGTAAAAGATGTGCACGTTATTCATTCTCTTACAACTACTTGCAGACACAACTGCACTTAGAAATCAATCTTCAGTTTGATGGGAACTTATATACTATTGTAAAACTGATATACATAAGGCACACATATAGGCTGATAACATACACTAGAAAGTTATTGAACCAGATACAAAATGTTCAATAACTTTCTAAGTACTATCAAGCAGAGAGGATAGTAGATTCCCCGATAAAAGATAATTGGTTATACCAAAGAATTCCCGCTTAAAGTGCTTGCCTTGTAGATCCTTGTATTCTCCTTCTGAACAACGGCACACCCATGCATTTTGCATAACTAACGACAATCTGGTGCCCAACCTAGAAAAGTTTTTTAGAAAACAAATCCCAACATAAGAAAGAAAAACTGGAATAGAGGGAAGCAAAAAGTCCCTTAAATTCAGCAAAAAAAATGCCTAGATAAACTTGCATTAATGAATATGCAAGTAAAATTCAAAAAGATGTTGTCTTCATTCCAAAATCATTTCTAACAACCCCTCCCCAACCAAAAATCTCCCATCAAAAAATGTTTTTCAGTGTGACAACCAAACACCAGAAAATATTCTATTTTCAGACAAATATTTTTCCCTATCAAGTTATTTTCCTACAAACAAACGGAGCCTATAATGACAAATTCATCACACAATAAAAAAAGGGAGTTTCACAAGGGTCCAGAATTTCCCAACAACGAGCAATCACATTCCCATTTTCCATCAAGTTGAGTAAAATCAATGAAGAGGACGACTACGTTCAAGCTTCCTATAGACCCATTTTTCCTACTTATATAAGCATCATATATGAAGCTAGGGGAGATAACTCTCAACATGAACGAGTGGCACCATCATAACCATAAAGCCAACCCCACCTAGTAGGATAATGCTTGGTTTGGTTCAATTCGGTTTATAAAAGCGTCGTGGTCAAAAATCCTTTTATCACCAAGAAACATAAAATGCAATCTCCAACCGAAATTACATAATAAAGGAAGTGCCCTTGTGTGTTGGCCAATATCAAAATTGCAAACTAGTATCAAAACACTTCGAGGTTAGCAAAAATTTCACTAATAAATTTAACTTCAAAATGCAACCAAACGCGAAGGCCACGACCAGGGGCGGAGCTAAAAAATTTCTCGGTGGGGGCTAATTAATTTTTTTAATTAAAAGTACATAAATATTTTTTTTTTTTTTCGAAAAAATACATAGAATTTTTCATTGGCCCTAGGTACCTCCGCCCCTGGCCACGACATCATATTCTTACTTTATATTTATTTAATAAGATGGCCTCTAAAAATGAAAAATTTTAAAAAAAATAATCTTTTTTTTTCTTTGAGCAGGCTCTTACAGTTTGATACATGTAGCTAT
Organism: Ehretia macrophylla; assembly: GCA_037974665.1. Classification (NCBI taxonomy): domain Eukaryota; kingdom Viridiplantae; phylum Streptophyta; class Magnoliopsida; order Boraginales; family Ehretiaceae; genus Ehretia; species Ehretia macrophylla. The sequence goes on along the minus strand of CM075769.1, from coordinate 44,178,861 downwards.
CAAGCTCATCCACTGCATCATCAGCCGGCATCAAATTCGCCACCGCAACTATCTGAAATTACAAAAATACCATCCACCATCATGTGCACATAAACACACATATATATAGATATATATATATGTATAGGTTCGAGAAAATTATGAGTTCAGTTTATAGGTTACACTTGGTGATCTTAATAACTAGGGTTAATTATTTTTAAGTTAATTGATATTTGATTCAAAACAGTTATTTTTAAACCTACAACGCGAGTCCCGAAACATAATTGATTCAGAGGGAGAGTGAACCAACCTCATGGCCATATTGTAGGCATTTCATCATGGCATAGCAGCTGTCTTTGCCGCCGCTTACTAAGGCCACCACCTTCATGTCACCGGCAAGAGCGGCTGATACGACGACGTTTAGACTGAGATGGTCAAAATAGGGCTCTAGAAATAATGGAGATTGGCTTAGACTACAATAAGGATTAGAAAGTCAAGAAAGTCAAATTGATGACTTTTGGTGGTTGGGGCTTGGGCATATTATCTATGCCTAATTTTATTTTTAATCGATTTGTTAAAGAAAATATATAATATTTACAGCTTTAGTTATTCTCTCCCATCATGGACCACTTTTGTTTTAAGTTTTAACAATTATTAGAAGATTCTTAATATTTTGAATTTTAAATTAGTGATAAGTACGTTGATATTCTTTTTTTTATTATTCATTACAATCATTCTATCAAATGGTCAATGGTAAGTACATAGATATTCTCACAAAAGTGAAAAGCCTTGAAATGGAATTTAGGAGGAGTTAGATTTTGTTTCGCTTAATTTTTAGATATTTAAAAATATTTTATGTGAGTTTAGAAGCTGAAATTAATACGTTTAGTCTATATTTAAAATTGTCTTTAGGTAAAAATTAAAAGTTAAAAATAAAATAAAATAAAACTAAAATACAAGAAGTTTCAAATTAAAGTTTTTCAAAAAAAAAAATTGCGAAACTGTTTTTACATAATGCGTGAAATTATTTTTATTTTTCTTTCTTAAATATACCCCTACATATATTTTAAAATTCAACATTACCCTCAAAATTTCTAAAATCTCAACATTATTCAGCCAAACAGTCCATAATTTTTGTTCAACAACACTTTTAACCAAAGTTTTACTGCTAAAAGCTCAAAAAATTAAAATTTTACAGTTAGACCAAACAAAATCTTAAACTTTGTAGGGTTAATTAATTCATATGTGTAGATCTCAACCCGATTTATGAATAAGAATATTATCAAAACGCACACATAAAAGGAAGCAAGTTAGACAACAACAACAAAAAAAAATGATTCAAGGTGCCTTGGACAAATCTTTCTTGTGGATAACCTCGAACCAATCAATTGAATATTGTCTAATACATAATCGATCTACTTAAATATACCTCATCTACTCAAAAAAAATGTTCCAAATGTTCAGTCCTCCAATCTCTGCCCTCCTATTTTATGTCAGTCTTCATGCTTCCAAAAGCCACTTGCAGGAAAATGGCAGCTCAAATTGCTAACTTTTGGTGGGAAAAAGGCGGTAAAGATGGCATACACTGGATTACCTGGGATACACTCACCCAACCAAAGCTTAAAGGTGACATGGGTTTCAGAGATTTACATTGCCTTAATCTCACCACAATTGCTAAACAAGCTTGGAATCTCTAACAGAACCAGTCCTCACTCCTCTACACAACGCTCAAAGGTCTCTACTATAACAATGGAAATTTATGGCATGCTAAATTGAAGAAGAGATCGTCTTGGAGCTAAAGAAGTCTGATTCAAGGAAGGGACTTTATCAAGCGTGGTGTTGTTTGGGTCTTGGGCAGTGGTGCTTCAATTCATATCTCATGTGACGTGTGGCTCCCAAGTTCAGCTAGGATCCAGATGCCGCCGGATGCTAAGGTTTCTCTCGTCTCTGACCTTATCGACAGCAACACTAGAAAATGGAAATCTGAATTGATTACGCAGATGTTTGGGGAAGAAACATCCAAGGTTATTGAGTCAGTGTTCATTCTATCCTATCCTAAAGAAGATTCCCTTATTTGGCCATTTTCTTTGTCTAGTACCTATAGTGTGAAATCAGGGTATCATTTTGTCAAGGACTATACTGTGAAGACATCTCAACTCTCATTTTCTGAAGGCAGCTCCTCAAATATCACGCCTCCATCCCTTTGGAAAGTTATCTGGAATCTTAATGTGCCACCCAAAATCAGGAACTTTATGTGGAGAGCTATCAAAAATGGCCTTCCAACACAAGAATGCAGGTTCAAGAGGAAATGTGCTCTGCATCCATTATGTGATATTTGTCACGATCAGCCTGAATCAATTGAACATGTCCTCTTTCTTTGCCCGTGGGTACATCAGGTGTGGTTTGCATCACCGCTTAATATTGTCATTGATAAAAGCTAGGTTTCCAGAATTGATCTCTGGTTTCATCAGTTATTTGATCGATGCAAACAAGCTGGCTATCCCTCAGGCGAAGTTGAAACTATTATTTGCTTTCTTTTGTTGGAATATCTGGAAGACCCGTTGTGCTGCTGTTATTGAGGGACAAGCTATCGATATCCCCAAAGTCATTACAATCAGTAAATCCCGGATTGTTGAATTCCTTTGTGCTTCATCGCGAGGTGTATCCCATAATGTTAATTTGGAAGAGACAGGTTATGAGGAGCATTAATCCCTACCTCCCCTTCGTTTCTTAAAGATTAATGTTGATGCAGTTTACCCAAACACACATGGAGCGTACGTCATTATCTACTGAGACAATTCGGGTGCTCTCATCCATGGGAAAACAACTCCGATCCAGTACAACTCTGCACTTGAAGTTGAAGCTTTAGCATTGTGGCACGGTTGCCATTTTACTAAAGTCCTTGGCCTTTACAACATCATCTTTGAAAATGATGCCTCGGTAGTACCTCAAGCAATCTTAGCATCTGGGCAAGCTAATTGGCTGATTAGATCTATTGTTGATGACATTAAATGGATTGCAACTAATTTCAAAAATATTCGTTTCCAGTTCAAAACAAGGACCGCAAATCGTGTTCCAAATTGAATCACTAAATGTTATGCATGTAGAAACCTTGGTTTGGATTGGGTTTTCAATATCCCCTCACCCCTACAAGTTCTTCTGTACTTACTCTGACTTTCAACCCCAAGGGGTTAGTTAATTGTACCTTAGAGTTAATCAAAATTTTATAAATAAAAGAAGAGAAAAAAACAAATCTAAAGTGGCAGCACCACATTCTGTATCCCGCTTGTTGCTCTCTAGAATAAATTCTATGGAAGAAAGTATACTAGATTATCCTGCAATATGCAGGCAAAAGAAGAAAGTGGTCTAAATTATCTTTCAAGGGGCGTTCTCAAACAACAATGATTGAAAAATCAATGACACGTGAAAACAAAGACAACACAATATGAAAAATAAATAAACGACACGACAGCATATCAACAGCTTCCATTCAAAACAGCAATCGTTTTGAATATTTTTCCTCTTGCAAGATGCTAGGAAGAGTAAGAAGTACCCGAGCTCAACTATCACAAAAGGGATTCCCTCAATAACGTTATACATTACCAGGGAAATCAACGTGGTAAAATAATTATGCAGTTATGAAAAAATAATCTGGACACACTATTACTATTGCAGAAACAATAATGACATTCATCATAACAATAATATGGCCATTACCAACAAATTGAATCATTATATGCAAAGTAACCTTGAGACAAATAATTGCTCTGAAAAGTGAGTTATCTATCCAACAAGATATAAAGCAAGCTTCAACCACTGCTATCTGATTGATGATCCCTCTATATCCTCAAAGATTTCCAAAATTTATCATCTACTAATCAGGCCATGATAAGGCGCGCCCGTGCCTTTACATCATGGATCAAAGCCTCGAACAACAGCTAATAGCAATTAGATGAAGAAACACAATATCATTACAAAAACTCCATTGACACACAGATCTAACATTGACCACTATGAAAGTCAGAACCTGAAAGAATTAAAAAGAAGCAAAATGTAACCAATACAGCACAGTAAACTTGCCAACTAATCCCCATGGATAAAAATGTATTGAGACGAGAACTAAGCATTGGATCCAGAACAAATAATTATTAATAACAATTTCTTACAACTAAATGAAGATAAGGAGCTAGAATTTGTGAACTACCCTGAGCTGTTTCTGATTAGTCGTCACCTGTTACCAGTTGGCCCCCTCTCCCCAAGCCCCTAAGCCTTCCTCCGGTCAGAAACATCCAAACAAACATGTACGCCATATTTTCTTGGCTTTGGCAAGTGTTCTCGTAGCAGATCGAATAAACATTTCATTCCGGCAGCACAGAAAAAGGTCCAAGAGTTCAACCAATCTATTCGATGATTTTCCCTGCAGAATTACATCTCGCTGCTCGATAGCCAGTTTGATATAGCAAATTAGTGATAGACACCTGAAGTTAAAGACAGTTAAAGATCAGAAACAGGGAAAGCAAACTTGAGGATTTTTGAAAGAATAACCATCAGAAACAACTTATGCGTGAAAGCAATGATTTTATATTCTTACTCCATTTCTTGGGGTGATTACCACCAGTGTCCAAAAATTTTCCAAATAGTCTCACCTGTGTCCTGTTTCATTTTTCATGTTTTAGTGCCTCGTGTTAAGATTTTTTGACAGTTAGTCCTTGTTATTTCCATATAAGTCTTAACAGAAGTTAACTTTGTAGAGGCTACGGATAATAAGCCTTCATGTATTCAAAATATGACGAATACCTATGCGATTAACAGGATATTGTAGGAGTCCGACAGATATGAGGAAGAGATGGACTTGACTTCGATCTAAAAGTTGATGCTTTTATGTCCATTCAATTATTGGTTCATTGAATGTGTAAGTACAGAGAGATAATTGACAAATGTCATTCTCTCCTAAGGAAGAATCATATTCCATTTCGAAACAGCAAGCATTATAAGGAACCAATTCACAGTAATATAAGCAAAGAATGCTGAAGGAATCTAAATCAGGTTACTGATTCTCACGAGCTTTAAATTCACAGTGGGATTCCGTAAAAACTTTTGTTAAGTATATCTCACCATCGAGAACTCAGAAGGGAGCCTCCAGTGATTCATCCCAGACATCTGCGCTTCCATTGGAAGCATCTTCAGCATCTTCCTCCATTGAAAGCCTAATATATTCCCTGTGTGCAAACCGATCCCACTCCGTCAAGTTTGGGTTCTCGCGTTCCTATTAAGAGGGAGGAAAGAATAAACCATAATTATTATCAATCCAGACTCGCACAAAAAAGCAACGAAAGATATTGGTTACCTGACGAATCAAAAAAGGATCACGAGTTTCGAAGGCCATGAACTTATTGAGGTTGAAAAGGATATTAAAAATACTGCCCGAAAGTTTGCCACCCTTCAGGTCACGTAATGTAAAATAGCTTTCATTCTGCAAAGGAAAGCCAAATTCACATCACTGTTGAAATCTACACAATGGCCACTAGCATATGAGAAAAGGAACAACGCATGCATTAGCCCAGACCATCAAAAAGCCAAATTCACATCACTGTTGAAATCTACACAATGGCCACTAGCATATAAGAAAAGGAACAACGCATGCATTAGCCCAGACCGTCAAAGAAATTAAGGGCATTTTACTTTATGGCGCTGATGCTACGCTCTTTAAACTAAAGATATCCTTTGAGCATGGTGAGTTTTTCTTCTTTCTCATTACAAAGAAATTGTTATAGAAGGGCACTACAAGCTATAATCGGCCAGGAAAAAAGATCATAATTGCCATGAGATATATTCATAACAAGCGCATGCAAAGTAACGCAGGATAAGGATAAATCAAACACAGCATAAAAGTCCGACAGCACAAATAACTATTCAGCAATACAATATATTTAAAGTAACCTCTGGGTTGATCATGTCAACTATCTGGCACAAAATATCCTCGAAAAGCACAGGCTCCTGTGCCATGCATTCCATTCTATGCAACTGCTCCTCATAAAAGAATTGCATTTCATTCCTCGTCAGAAGGCCATTTCCATCCAAATCTATGCACTTGAACCTGATTGTGAAACAATTCAAAAGAAATGACAAATGCACATAAGACAACATTTAACTTTCCATAGAAAACATCAGAAAGTACAGGCAGAGACATCATCTCAACAATATATCCATCAACATTCAATCATAGTACTTTTCAGTACTTCTCAATATACAATTTCAATTGAATTAACATAAGACAGCATCAATTCTTGGTACAGCTTTGACAACCGTGTGTCGTGCAAAACTGGAAAAATACTAATCGAATCAACATAAGTGAGAAATGATATATTCAAAACTCTTGAGATCATGCTGATGCAATATACAACATTGCCCAATCACAATGACATGATTCCGGAACTTTTAAGAAAGTTAGCGCTAGAAACCAACAAAAATGCACTTTCATCTCTCCCTAGCCACCCAAAAGACTATAACACCTTCCAGCTTAGCATATAAATCACCGCCTCACACTCCCTCACATTATCCCTCACAAAGTATTGTAATAATGCTTCAACCAATGGAATTGCGCCCCATTGATGTAGCCAAAGAGGGTTGAAAGACAAGAAAAAAGACCCTAGATTGAAATAAGTGATCCATTACATTTGCTAGCCGCACTAATGGCTTACAAAAAATATTTAAAAAATGTCTCCAATTAATCAGCCTTCAAAAATGTTTCCTCTATAGATCTCAGCAACATCACAGGCGAGAATTTTCATTTGGAAAAAAGGGCAGGCCAAAACATTGTGTGTTAAACCTGTGCTCTTTACTGATTTACCCTCCAGGTAGGGTTAAACCTCCTATTTTGCTCGAGATCCGCATAGTTACACAATGATGAACATAAAAACCAAACCAACCACTACCAACCTAAATGATAAGCTGTTTGAACTGCTTCACTCACTCAAAATCCTACTGATCTGCCCCTCCAGACGGTACACTTAGTAAAGGCACTTAAAAAAAAAATACCAATTGAAATCAACTTCCCACTAATGAAGCTCTCACACAGAAGCTTCAGTCCCGACTATTTCTCTTCAAAACTAACAAATCTCCAAGAACTGGTGTTATCTTCATGCCCCCCATACTCTTCATTTCATTACCAAACTGAAACATAATTTCATTCTAAGAAAAACCACCAATTACTAATGTAATTGAACCAGAAGAAGTTCAATCCAGTAAGAGACATCAAATCAGCAAAAGTCAGGCAGGCATACCAATATTCAAGACCAGGTTCAGATGATTTATCCTCCTCTGACAATATGAAGTAAACAAAATCTTCATATCCCATCTTTCCTTCAACCTTGCTAGTAAACTTTCTGGGTATCTAAGAAAAGGAAAAACGTTAAAAAGTAAGGCAGAATCCGTTTAAAGGAATCAGTTCAGAAGCAAAGCAAGCATTTTAAAAGATAAATGAAGGAATAGTACACAACTGATACTAACCTGGGAAAAAACTCTATCAACAATCCTGTAGGTAAGTGCGTGGTTACCATATCTAATGAGGTTCTCTTTATCGATCAAAAAATCATGATCTGTATCCAGCTCCCAAAATTTGCAATATATCACATAGAAATGTTCATACGAGAAGTACCTGAAGTGCAACTCATGGTTAATATCGAAATATACTACAGTAGGAATCAAAATTTATGACAGTCCATAGTGAGGCAATTACATCTGAAAATGACTTGTAAACTTTATTATGATCTGCTGATTTTACCCCTGTACTAATTTTTAATGCCAAACTACCATAAAAAAATAAATAAATTAGAGACAAAAACAAGCTTCATTCATTCTTACGCCAGAATATCACAACAGATGTGGCAGGCTCAGACAATAAGAAACCTTATTTAAGAATTATCAAGCCAACCTTACAACTGATTTTTACCTCAGAACTTTGTTGATATCTTCTTCTTCATCGGCATGTTGCATTGCAGCAATCAAATTTGACCGCTTCAGCTCCCTGAGGGTAAGACGACCATTACCCGATCTATTCACGTAGTAGAATATTCTGTATATTACAGTTTCAGCTGGACAATGAAATAAATCAGACGTTAAGATGCAAACAGAATGGATATAAAAATAAACTTGCAAAGACATAAGCCACATAAATTTATGCTTAAATTTATACGCTATATACAGAACACTGTACAACTCATAAAAAAATATGATGATATTAAAATAAGGCCAAGGAAAATCAGACACGAATCTAAGAAAAAGAGGAGTGGGTGAGCAAATACAACGCGAATATAATAGAAATATTTTTTTCGAGAAATGAATAAATTTTATTAATAAGCACCAAGGAATATAATAGAAACATTACACCCAGCAACCGGCTGGAGCAGCGGGCAAGTGCTTGGTGGGAATCATAATGATAAAGAACTATATTGATCAGAATTCACATGCTTGGCCAATGTTTTTTGACACTGTCAATTAACATATAAGACACTCCATTGACAAAATTTATGAGCCTGACTTGAATTTCATTTGGTAAGTAGTAATCATCTTAACTCTAACCTTTGCAGTCCACTAATGACACTCCAGAAACTGTGAGAACATTATGTCAGTAGAACTCTACAATTAAGGATTAAGCAAGCAACACACATATACAGGAAAGAGCATGGCCTTCATAAGATCAAAATTGGCAGGAAAAACAACTTTTCTTTCTTGCAGATCTCCTCTTTATTTTTGTTCCTTTCATGGTAATCATATTTTCTCTTCTCTGTCTTTTCAGGAGGTTCATTTGACACTTTAGTCCTCTTTGTATACTATTATTCTCCTTCCTTCTAAAGCTTGCAGATAAGAGCTAATACAGGACGACAGTAGATATATGCTTTCCATTCTGTAGAAAAAGGGCTGTGCCCTCTATTAGCAACATCAAGAAATCTTAAATACTGAGAAAAGGGTGGAAGAAGGATCCATAGGGTATAAGAGCATTATACAGTTCATGACTCACTGTTTCAGATGTCCACATTGAACTGTTTTTATGCGATCAAGAGCCACGACCACCTTGGTATTATATTTCATGGCTCACTGTTTCTTTTTTCCCACATCATACCACACAGGGGCACATACCAAGGTCAGATGTGGAAATGATAAGTATGAACCTCACAGCTTGATATCATCTAAAGAGGTAGTTTAAACAAATTAAATCAATAGGCCTAAATAGCTTCAAGCCTACTTTATAATTACTTTTTAGATTTGCAAAGTCTACCCCATCTTTTTATCAAATAACTACTCCCTTTAGCTCGAGGTTTGAATTTGTTTACGGTGCTAGCCCATGCTTGACTAGCCAAGCAGACATAAGAAGAAATAAAATGAAGACCAGAGCAATCAATACGCATAATCATACGTCTCTACCAGCATTCCTATGCTATCAACATTGCATTAATTACGAGTAAGAAAAAGGGTATCTGAAGTAAGGTATTGCGCCAAGTAGACAAAGTCATGAATAATCACAGGCAGGGGCTGGGAACCTAAGAAATGAGTGAAAGCGTACCATATCTTTCTTGAAATTCAGGTGTACTCTGCAAGAACTCTAACCCCGGATGAGTTGCCAAAAGTTCTCGAAGCACAGGTTTAAAGTCCTCCTGTGGACAAGCAGGCTGAGATTAGGACTCAAAGCATGAGAAAGATAAAAGGCATCTTGCGTGATCAGCCAAGCCAAATTCCTCTGTTATCCTGCGGCAACTGTTTCCTTTTCTCCAAAGAAACTAGGTAGTAAATACATCATATATATGGAAAAGAATAGAATACAAAAAGAATTTATAAGAAGAACCTGAGTCAGGTACTTCAGATCTGGCTGCTTCAAGATTGTGAATATCTGAGTTGCAATATCTAGTGTCAACATGTTGCTATTGATCCAATAGTCCACAAAAGCATCTCTACACGGGCATGTTAACAGTCAATTGGAAAGAGAACATACATGTGTTTAGAACAAGATTAGAAAAATTGAGTCCCCTAAAGAAAAGAAAATATCACAAAAAGGGCATTAAACAATAATAGAAGGGAAAGACCATCAGGCCCGATTTTAATTTCTCTTCCTAAAACAGCTCAATACACTCCAAATACAGAACCATGACTAATTATAAGCCATTAGCAGTATATTCAAAACATAAAATTAACTGAGGGGCATCATACAGAGCTGCATTACTACAACCGTTTCAAACCTTAAAATTGAAAAAGATAAGATTCTCCATTCGACCCACACATTTTCTTAAAGCGCAGAGCTTCTGAAGGATTATCAAAGGATTTCACATGATTGCTCTATATTCTTCAGAGAAGAGCTAGAAAATATTGATCCACAAAAATTTCATTACTTCTTCTGGATGTTTCAACAGCAGGTCAGAGATGCCATAGTTTGAATGGATGTGCATTTCCCTGCCCCCAAATGGATTGTTCAACTAAAAGATGATTCATATCAACCACATTAATTTCGAAGAAGTACTACTGCACCTCGTCCCCCCACCCCCACATGCACCAGAGCATGAATGGAAAGAAGAAAGTAACCAACTTAAAATAAAGTACATGGAAGCATATGGAAAGATCACAAGTATATCACTTCCTGGTTTCTAAGTTTCACACAGTGTAATCCTACATAATTTGCAGGCACATCCAACCATATTGCAAAACCCAGCACAAAAACCTCTACTATGAGAAAAAGGAGAAAAGGGAAGGAAGTATCAGCATAACATTCCCTATCCATGCACGAAAAACCCAGTAGACCATCACAAGAAACAGCAAAATTCCACATTGTGATAGCTTTTAAAATATGATATTTGAAATGTGAATCATAATAACCCATAAAAATAAAGATAGAAAATTAGAACATAAAATAGGGAATAACCCAACATCAAGTAACAAAATGGACCATTTGCAAATGATGCAACACGTACCTGGTAACAATCCCAGTAGAGTTGGCATCAATCTTTTGGAAAAGAGCAGTTGAGAAGAACGAAGGAAGCTTGCAAATTTCTTTTGTAACCGGTTTGAACTCTGACACCAAAATAAAAATTTAGTAAAGACAGCACTCTACTCACATGCAAACAGAGTACAGATACAATTAGTAGTATACTCCAAAGTTACTAAGAGAAAATATGTTTCATCTAAACCTCACCTTGCATTTGTAATCCATCCGTGTGACCATAAAAGAACTGATTAGTTCTAAACAGACAGCGTTCCTTCAATTCATTTGGAGGTGGACGACCATTTTGAAAGTAGAACTGTCATCAATGCAAATATGCTATCAATACAAGGAACCTTGTCGTGAAGAGCACCATGAACGTAACAAATCACTGATTACCATAATATAAGACAAAGATAGTGCTCAAACCTGAGGTATCAATTCCTTCACTGGCTCACTCATTAATTTCAAAGGAGAACTCAAGGAGGAAGGGCCTGCTCTATGTTTCATGGTTCGAGGTGAACCAGATGAACTTCTTGGTGAAAGAGGAGGAGTACTGCCAGCAGGAAACATGGAAGGTAATGAATTGCTTGCAGCAGCATTTGTGCTAGAAGATGTTACAGAGACATTCAAGGGACCACCTCCCTTGGCATTATTAAGCAAAGATTTCACCTGCGCCGAGCAACAGACGAGTTAACATAGGCTGCTCTCTACTGAGAAAGGAGTCACTGAAAATGAATATTGCATGCCCCTCTAATGGCAAATATAAAGGGAAACAGCATAGGGAACTGAATTTTAGATTCACAATGACACTAGGGTTAACAAGCCTCAAAATGAAACAAAATATGGATAACAAGGATACGTGGATTTTTTTAATAAGTATTTTAATACACAAATGGGAGGGAACTTAGGCAGATACCTAATTATGTTGCTTTTCAATTTAAAGAACAATATAACAAAAAGTATCACTTAAATTCAATAATGTCAATATGGATATGTTAACCTTCCACACTTAATTGAACAAAAACCTAAGTGTAATCCCACTTCTAGATTACATTCAGTTTCCAATAAAGTTTATCTCTGTGATAAGCAAAGGCATGTATCCAGTTAATACATTTGCGCATCAGCACTGTACAACCAAAACTCCATATTAACCAAAACCACAACACATCATTAACAAAATTAACTGTTTCCTGTTAGGATTGATAATTCTTTCCTGTAGGACTATAATTGGCCACAAAAGAGTTTTCTTAGTGAATGTGTCACAGCTTACTCCATTATTCATTTAATCTTGAACAGACGAAAGAAATTCTGTTTTTCCTCCAACTTAATATGAAAAAGAGTAATCATGCAATCAGAGGTATCTGTTCATTTCTCTAACTCGGCTTCCCAGTGGAAAACAACCCCCAAACAATTAAAGCTCCTCTCTGCATACCACCACACCCTCGGATGGGAATAGCATACAAGGTTCATAACTACCAAATTTATGACACTTTATGCAAAATGCTTTCACGTAATGTAGGGAAGTCACTGCCCATCTTCAATTGCTTTAAGCTGAAAGGTTAACTAATATACATCATTTCCTATTTAAGCCAAGGTAGATAAAAACATCATTCACGGACAACTATACACACCCTCGAGTCCTGATCTTGACACCTAAAATGCATAGGACACACAAAACTATGACCTGCACCTGATGCATCAGAGACTCTGGTTCTCTAGCAGTGAAGATAGCAACAGTTAGCAAAAAGTTTGAAGTCCTAGACAGGAAAATTACCTCTTTATCCAATTAATGTCCCAAAGGGTTAGAAGCTGCTGTATATCTATTTACTGGAGGCAGCTCAAACATAGTCCATGCGTGGTTAATAGTAATACAAACACCAATTTTATGTATATTAGTAAAATGGAGTCGCTATCACTTTTCAGTCACATCCCCATCTCTAATAAGACGCTAGTGTAGGCCAATCCAACATATACACTCACCTTCACTCGGCTCTTTGTATACAGAGATTAATGACTAAAGGAGCCAATGATTTTTTGAATATATATCAAAGAACGATTGGAAGAAGTTCTATATGAGGACTTCAAGATCAAATATAATATGTTCTTTCCATTCCTCGTAAGCAACTAGCTGAAAGTTTGAAGATATTAAAACTGAAAAGAACTGTGATAAAAGGCATCTAACAAGCTTGAACTTTGTGAAAGCAACATCTTCCCCCATAAACTGATGAAGTCTCTGAGCAGCATTATAATCACTCCTATTTGGATTTTTTCCTCTTCTGGTAAGTGATTTCTTTTCCAAATAATGCATCTCCCATGTCTAAGGGATTTAAGTTCAAGCTTGTTAGATGCCTTTTATCACAGTTCTTTTCAGTTTTAATGCCACAACAGACAACCACAATGGCAGGCCAAAGACAAACAACAGTAAATCACCCTGTTCTTCCTCCCCCAATCACAATAACTCTTGTCGTATCGAGCAGCTTGAGTTCATCCCACAAATCAGAAGTAGTGAGGCTAATGTAGGTTAGCTAAACATACAAATGGGGAGAACGTAAGGTGTTTTGCCTTTCTAACTCAATCATTAAGAGGTGGCTGATTCTGTGTTGCAACACCTCGGCCCAAGATTAAACTAATCTTATCCAATTCTTACAAGGTTGCCACAAGCGGGTTCTTCCTAACCAAAAGGATAGGAAAATATGCACTTTGTTCAAACTCAAATATTCCATAACAGACATTCTATGTACACATACAGGTTCAGAAACATAACAATACCATTACTAGTTTTAGCACTTTTACCAATGAAGTATATAACGGTCCTTTACTCTCGTACATCCTGAGTGTGGAATGTAAATCTTGATTATGTCGCTCTCCATAATTACTTTCACTTCATCATAGATTTTCCTTCTATATCCCCATCCTTCCATACTCGGCAAACCATGTATCAATACATAGATCAATAAATGTGAGCAGATAAGCACTCAAATCTTCGTTCAGACAATCACGTAAAAGCTCCATGTGTCCAACACAAGTGAAAAAATAACCCCTTATTCAAATTCTTCCATCCAAAAGATTGGGAACTGAAAATAACTAACATCCATAATACATTTCCCCTTTACTCCATTTCGCAATTCTACCACTAGTTCGTCGCTTCGTCAATTCCCATTTCAAATTTGGCCAATTCGTCCATTAGACAAATCACAAGCTACTTTTGCTTACGCATACGCAGTTCCCACATCTTGTTACCAGCATCAATAAACAACGTAAAGAAATGCAACCACTAAATCCAACATTAATTAACATAACACATGTATAAAACTAATGACTATCAACGCAACGTCACTACGAAAACAAAAGCAAACATAAAAAAAGTATAATTAATTCAAGTTTTCTAAAGCATTACCAACGACGAGGTATCGGGAAGCGAGAGCCATTGATCGAAGAGCTTCTCAGCAACGTAAGGATTAGCCTTGATAGCCAAAGGCGAAACCTCCGGCAGCTGCAACAAGTCAGCATCGAGACTCGCCACGTCACCATTAAAATCCATATCCATCTTCTTCTTTTTCCTTCAAAAAATGCTCAACCAATCGAATTCAAATCCAAAAAAACAAATCCGCAGATCTTCAACCGCGTTCTCAATCATCAAACAAACCCTAACACAACAACAACAACAACGCAACACAAAACTCTCAATTCTCCCTCACATCACAACGCTGCTGCCTTAAAATTTCAAATCAAAACACCTCCGCTTTACGATGAATGATCTTGAATTAGCGAAGGGAAGAGGCTACAGCATAGATCTTGGAAGGCGAAAGGAGAGGACAATGGTTTATGGAAAACCCTAGGATTGGGATCGTGCGGAAAGGTGGAAAGCTATGGAGCGAGTGTGTGAAGTGTGTGTGAGAGAAAGGGGAAAAGGCAAGGGAGCAGAGAGAGAGAGAGAGAGTGTGTGTATTTATATATAATGTGATATATAATGAGATGATTTTACCTGAAAAACTACACAAATTGAAGAAGAAACGGGCTCTATAGAGAGAGCCCCCAAGGTAGGCGTAATGTGATTCGATTTGATTAGTGGCTAGCCCACGTGCATGACGCGTGAATTGCTTACACTCATTTTCTTTTGCTACTCGACTCGTAATATATTTCGACCAAAAAAAAACTCGTAATATTTAGTTTGTGAAAAATATGTTAAGCCTCAAATAAATTCTTATACATTTAAAAAAAAAATTATGAGTCATTGAAATTTAACAACGTTTGTCAAAGGTAATGGACAAAGGGTGAAATGGTCATTGCAACGCATCATGAAAAAAATAAAATAAATAATCAACCAATTGGAGCAAATTACATGCCTGTGAAAAAATTGAATTACCCGCGAACGAAAGGTACGGTTGCCTTCCCTCACAATTTAGTCGAACAAAAACTCGTGTATCACTATGGCTACCATGCAAGCATCATGGACTAGTGACGTGTGGAGTAAGCGCTAGTGTCTACCGCATAAAGTAGGTTCGCAATAAGGTGGGGTTGAATGTCATGAATAACAGTTTTTATATACCCAAGTGCTTACTTGGAAAGTCTCAAACCACAAGAATCGCGCTTATATCTATTGCGGACTAACATGGATGTCCTTGTTTCATAAACAGTATTGCAAACTTGTTCTTGACTAATTAATGTAGCTTATTTGTCCTTGTCAACTACGGGGGCATTAAATAGGTGATCAGTGCATGATCCATGAAAAATGATCGTATCCTTTTACAAAAATAATAAGATCAGTAGAATAGTAAATTATATAATAATATATTTACAGTTTAACCTGTTTATATTAATACTCGATAAATTAATATGAACTATTATAGGCATAGTTACTAACTTTTGTTTTGTGACTGAAAGTTCAAATAGACTATGAACTATTATAAGCCTAGTTAATTTGCGGTCTCTCTAATTATGTATAGATATATCATTTTAATTTTCAATTAAGTGTAGAGCACATTGGTATAATAAGTGCATTGTGTTTGTATAAATAATTAACTTACATTCTCTAACCTATTCATAGGCCGCAAAAGGTATTAGTGCAGCGATTGGCACATTATAATGGGATTGGGAATAGAATGACATTCTCAATTATATTCTAATTCTCATGCTTGGTATTTAATGAACTTGAGAATCTCATTTTCAATATAATCCTATTCCTCGTACATGAAATTAGTCATTTCAGAGCAAACGCATGAGATTAACCCATTATCATGTGTTTGAAAATATACTTATTTCCAAAATAATTAGCATACCCCCATAAAAACACAATTTTAATACATAGTTTTTTTTTGTAATAGTAATAATAATAATAGTTATTATTATTATAATAAAAACAGCTATTGCTTTACGATCTCTTGAATCGATTCCCTACTTTAAAGAGATAGATTTTTCTTTCCCCTTCATTTTTCTATTTAACTGGTGATCAAGTAAGTATTGACGAAAAATCTATTAGCTTAGGGGCGTAGCTATAACTCGAGACCTTCATTTCTTAGGCTTAGCAGTATTGACTAATTACAAAATTTATATATTCCCAGAAGCCCGACAAGATGCGATAAATACCTAAAAGACGAAAGAAGCCCTTCAAATGAAAGTCTCGCAGTTGATTCTCAAGTAGCTTGTATTGGTATATTAAGAAGAATGATGATGCTTCCCTTCAATCAAGTGAGTCACTATTTGTTTTCGTTCAAAACCCTGCTACTGCTACTAATTCTCACATTTGTCACTTTGAACATTTAGAGTTTGTTCCTAGAGCTGTCATACATGAGATTCTAATCGTCTTGCTCCCAGAGTTGTTGCCTGTTAGGGAAATGAAGAAAAGTAGGGTTTTATTCCATAATTGGAAAAGGTCAAACTCTGAGCGAGTTGCCAGGTTTCGCCTATGCTACACTTTTACAATATTGAACCTTATTTGTTCAACTGAAGTTAAGGAGTTCCAAAGTACAAGGGAATTGACTTATATTTCCGGGAGCACCTTGTCTATGTATTTGGTGCCTATGATTCTATTCTTGATAACCTAAAACCAAGAAATAGACAAGTACTAGGGGGATGAAACTCTCAAGTTGACATATGATATGAGAAGTTGAAAAGGCCTAAGATATTCTTAGTCCTGAGTGAGAGCTTTACTATTCGATTATGCCTTCAATGGCTTATTCTGAATCTTCTTGTTCGGGGGTTGATAGTACATTTGGGATAAAAGAATGTTTCAACTTAATGCGGCTTTTACAAACTTTCTATATGTTTGTTTTCATTATTGGTTGCATGTTATTAGAGATAGACCAATGGGAGGTTCAATCTTACCACGCACCGCACTCAATTCAATGTCAAGCAATACAAATCTTTTTTGCTTTCTATATGAAATGTCGGAGTCGGTAGTTAGCTGCGCAACAATAATGCATCTAACAAAATAATAATAATAATAATAATAATAAATCATAATAACAACAAACATATTAGTAGAAATAAAAATACAAATAAGAAAAATAATAAAAAATAAATAAAATAACAACAACAACAATAATAATAATATTATTAACAATAAATAATAAATAAAAAAATAATAATAAGAAATATTATTAAAAAATAAAAAATAAAATAATAAAAAAAAAAATAAAAAAAAAAATAAAAAAAATAATAAAAATAATAACTATTTATTATTATTGTTTATATATAAATATGCAGTTATTTTTTAAGCTTTTAATAAAGTGTCAATTTACAAATAACAAATTTAACTTCGAATTATTTTATAATTTGAATAAAAAAATATTTTACAAATACAAATTTTCATAAAATTCATTTAACACAAGAATTTTCAAACACTCAGTTTTAACTTTTTTTTATCCCTTTCCTTTTTTCCATTTCATTTTGTTTACACTTTTCCTATTTCTTCTTTTTCTTTTTCTTTTCTTTTCCCTTCTCTTTTTCTTTTTTCTTTTTTCTTTTTCTTTTTATTTCTCTTCATCTGATCCCCTCAATATACTGCAATCTATACTATCAATCAATATATCTTTGCAAGGTTCGAAACATTGCGATGAGCGGAGCAGACCCATCTCAACTGTTGAATGAACTACAACACATATTGGAATCTGATCCTTTGATGTAAGCCCACATCATTTGCATCCCCACTTAATAACTGTGTTTATTTATCTAAGTTCTGTACATACATGGTCTGGTGTACGAAGCTCACGTTATGTGCTGGTTTAGGAAAGTGGGTTATGCTTTTATTAATTTATCTGTCATAATTTCTTGGTATGTGGTTGCATTTTTAGCCAAATGAGATTAAATGAGAAGCTATTTTAGATTGGGTTTTTTTAGTAAAATTTTATGTGATTCATCCGGATTTATTGGTAAAATCTTCATTAAAACATTCATAATCTGGGCTCTGTCCGACTAATTCCATGGCTTTACATTACCAACCGGGTAAACTTTGAGTGGCCCTAAGAGGAGTTCAACTGGCACCTCTGGGGAGCACACCCAGAGGTTCATATCTCTCTCTCTCTCTCTCTCTCTATATATATATATATATATATTTGGAATAGTTTTAGAGCTATGGTAAATTTGTTATCGTTTTATTGGAGGTCATGGATTTGGATCATGAAAACAGTCAATTGTTAAAAATTAAAGTAAGGCCAATTGTTAAAAATATAAAAGTAAGCTGTATATGATAGACCTCAAAGTAGGTTCGGTCTTTACCAGGATCAGATGCATAGCATACCATGGCTGCCCTGGACATTAGAAGCTTATTGGTACTTTCTATAATAAGACCAATTTTAATTTTGCTCTCGCTTATTATCTCTTTTGTACAGTGATGAAGTAGGGTTTATTCATCCATCCCAGTTTGCTGCATTGAATGAAGAGGCTGGGTGTAATGTGCCTCACCTTGAAGAGGCAACTGATAAGCCGAAAGCATCAGAAGCTAATTCTTCTGATATGGCTTTCTGGAATAGAGATCATAAGTTGGGAATTTCAACCGCGATTCTTTTCCCATTATACAATGCTGCTAAGTACGCATTCATGGCAGCGTTTAAACAATATAAGATGGTAAATAAAGAGGAACACGAAGGCTATGGTCTCTCGACCTCATTTTCCTTAAATAATCTGGAAATTGAAATCATGAAGCATAGCAGGGCACTTTTGCTGTTAAGCTGTGATTATGGCACCGCATGGAATTGCAGGTCTCAATTTCTTATTATGCTTCGTGCTTTTACTTTTTACTCATTTAGGTCATTATCGAAACTTCTCAATGCAGTTTCCGTCTGTTCACATTTATTGATTTTGAGGCAAGTATTTTTGCATTTCTCAGTAGAAGTTCTTGTTTATCCATTTTCATGTTGCTAATAATTAAGGTTAACCCAGAATTTTGACCCTCAAATGAGGAAAAGGAGACATAGGTATAACAATTGGAAATACATGATAGTTTATCAGCGCCTTTTATAAACAAATACCGACTGGGTCCTCTCCTTTAGATCATTGAGTTTTTGTATTTGAAGGTGTTACAAGCTAACCCTATTATTGAACTTTTTCTATCTATAGATGTTGCTTCCAATTTGTAAATAGAAACTCAAGATTGTGCTTGTTCAAGTTCAGGGGAAAAAGCATTGGATATCATAATCGGACAGTCATACTAGTGATAAAAAATTGTAGAAGTTGAAAAATTAAAATTCAGAGATCGTGAGGTATTTGGGATTTGACTTAGAGTGGCAGGAAAAAAATTGATCCACATTAAACTTATCATTGCGAATATTCTTCTTAAGTACTGAAAAAAGATAGAATAAAACTGTAAATAGCTTTGGGTTGCACCCCCTTGGTGCATTATTAATAAAAATTTTAAGTTCTAAAAAAAAAAGATAGAATAAAAAAGTGATTAGGGACCTTCACGCAACTTGGACAAAAAAGGTTCATGGCAAGTAGAAGGTTAATGGATTTTAGGTTTCTTTCAAAAATTGCCAAGGCCCAGTGGTTGTGAAGGTGGCATAACCCTCTTTCTAAATTTCTTATTTGTAAAATTGAAGCTTGTAATATTAAGCTTGCATTCTACTAACTAATTCTCCACATTTTGCAAATCAAAGGATTTTTGAGGTGATCAAAGAAAATCATTGAAGTTGTTTGTCCCTTGATTCTAAGATACCTCCACGAGGAAGGAAACTCCTTAAAATTTGAGAATTGTGTAATTCTTGAATTTTGTAAACTTTGTTAAAAAAATTTCTTGGGCTAAAAAAAATATCATAACAGCTTGTCATCTTTTTACACGTGAAATGCTAGATCTCTCAATAAAGTGCTATAGCAGGGTTAACAAAATTATCATGACAGCTTGTCATCTTTTTAAGTACTATAGCAAGTTAGAACATCACCGCACAAGTCCTCCTTTTCTACCCCCCTCCTTCTTTGGCTGGTTTTGTAAGACAATGATAAAATGTAGCTTTTTCCTTGTTTATTTAGCATATAGAGTTTGAGATTACTCACTAACAATGAACTGATCCATGTTGATACATAAAACATTCTGAAGTTTTTTACTTGTAGGAAGCAAATTGTGTCAAAGCAGCAGCATTCTGCAATGTTTATGGATGAGCTTCACTTGTCCACCCTTGTTCTTTCATATTCGCCAAAGAGTGAACGTGCATGGAGCCACAGGTAATATACTTCTGAGCTCTCTATACTTTTAAGTGCCTATTTACCCAAACCCATGCTAGTCTCACAATTGACCGGGAGACTTCACTGTATTTCTATATATACTACACGGAATTAATGGTGATTTGCTATATTCTTTGTGCATTCGTGTAATTGAATCTCTAAAGAATTATTGTTGTAGTTTATTCATAATTTGAAATCCTTTGTTTGTATCCTTATATCTTCTATAAATTACTGAGGCAACTAAATTACTGATAGGAGGTGGGTGATCAAGATGATTGCTGGCAAGTGTTCACGTCTGCAAGAGATTGTGGAAAGAGAATCTGAGTTAGTGAAAAGACTAGCTGAGGTTTAATTTCAGATCAGGATTTGAAGCAATATATTGTCCAAGAGTTGTTAATTTTCACATCTAATAATTATGTTGATGCATCTGTTGCATAAAGCTTCTATTGCTTCTCGAAAGTGTATGCTTTTTTTATTTTCTTCAACTTAGTTAGGATTCCCTTTTTCCTACATATGAATGTAGCTTGAGTTTGATATTATCATCTCAGATAGGATATTGGTGATGAAAATGGGAATATAAGTTGATATCTATAATAATCTTACACTAAGCGTCCCACAGTCTCATGAAATGGCAGGAAATGGATGAACAAATTATTCAACCTCTTGCTCATCTACCGAAGAACATCTTTCTGACTGCAAGCTTCTTGGTGTTTCTCGTAAGCTACCATGATGCAGGAAAGATAATTCAATTTCAAGAAGTTTTTTGTTCCTTCTTCTACCTTGGATTGGTACCATGTATATACCACTAATATGGAACCAAGGAATGCAACCCCTATATCAAAGCTTTACAATATCAAGAAATAAGAGAAGAGCTCCAGAACCGAAGATAATAATCTATTCCTTCATTAAGAGGTGCTTAAGACAACTAGATTTGACTTTACACAAATGTGACTTCAACATCTTCCGTTTCTTTTCTTAAAGGGTAAAGTATACCGGAGGCCACTAGGAGTTTCAAATCGCCTAGTAAACTTTTTTCGTTCATCTTGGAACGTCTACTCATCTTGTACTTCTTCCCTTAAAGGGTAAAGTGTACTTCGTTATGCATTATACCCTGACAATGGAACGTCTACTCATCTTGTTGTTGACAATTGTGCCCCTAGAGGAAGGTGAATCTTAAGCTTGGATGTCCTTCTGACATGTAAACAAAAAATAGACAACTGTTTTTGTCTGTATAGTAAATGTAATCATAATCGTATAGGGCTTATTACATCATTGGATATATGATATATTCAAGGTGGTCTTTAGCAGATCTAAAGGGCAGTAATATAATTCTCCCTTTTGCTGCAGAAATCAAAAATGAATTATCGTGCATGGAATCACCGTTGCTGGTTAGTTTCCTACATGACTAGAAAGCAGGTTAGACAGAGCCAAAAGGCACCAAATTTGTTGCTGTACTTTATCTTTTGATTGTATCTCATTGATCTTGAAGTTGCTGGGTGAAGTTAGATTCTTGAATTTTCATGTTACTTGCCCTTTATTCCTGTTTCATACTAGAGTTTTTTTATGTTCGGCAGCTATGTATGATTTTTATTGTATTTACCAATGTCAACCAATTACCGGTGCTAACCCTGGTTGGGAGGGACTGGAAGAGGTTGCATAGAGAATATTGAAGCTCAAAGGCATATTTATTTCATTTATTGTATCCAAGTTGCTGTATGCAGTTCTTGCTTACTCAATTGAGTTGCTTGCTACCAGGTGCTACATGAATTAAGCAAATCCAGGGACTGGGCTGGACTTCATGTTGCTGATAGCTCTTGTTTTCACTACCTTGCAGTGAGTCCTATCCATTACTTTTATGACTGCGACCTAGCAGTTTCAAAATAAAATCTCCCAGTGTATCACGATGCATATATCACGTAGTCATGTGAAGTCACTCTCTAATTAGTGTTTCTGCTAATCACGATTAAGAAGAATTTTCATCTGAGTTCTGCAAAAGCTTTGCAACGTCTTGGCTATTATTTACAGCTGTTAATCATCCATCTCTTGTAAATTTTGTTTCGTTGCTTCTGTTCAGAATAATTCTTCCCTTTAGTCCTTTATTTGGATCATCCATTGAATTTTCTGAATTAATGGACTCAGCTGCCTGTTAATCTCAATACCTCAATCCAAGCAAATTCCAAAATTTGCCCTGCATATATATTGAGACTTTTCACTTTTATTTTTATGCTGAAACCCATATCCACGTAGCTTCTGTACCAAGGTGCAGCCTTGAAGATTGTGAGATAGACCGGCCTTTTGACATTTTCAAGTATGAGTGATGACCATGTTATGGGTTCTGTTAGCTTAGCATCATTGTTCTTATTAAAATTTTCCACCTTAGAATATGTAACCACCTTCCCAAAAAAATAAATGAAAACAAAGAACCCAGTGCCAATAAAAAATAAAAAGTAAGATGTTGTTTTGTCGTGAACTTTTACCAATTCATTCAGTTCACATAAACAACGCATGTTGCAGAATCTTGAAATAAATTTTAAACTTATTTGGCAGCGGCTGATGCTCCGGATGTTAGAGGATTCAAGGAATTGCAAGGACCCAGATGCAAGCTCTGCTGTAGATCTTCATCAAGTGTGGAAGGTATCATCTTGCACTTCTTGTCATCCTTGATTACAAGTTTGTCAAGGAGATATCTTTTCTCTAGCTAGTATGGTCCATGCTATATGCTATGGGTGTGGTATTTTCCTTTTTCCATTGTCAAAAGTGAAAGCTTTTGCCAATTAAGTACCTGCTTTCACCCAAAAACAAGCAGTAGACACTTCATGGCCCTGCTTTGGGATAAGCTAGAAGCACAGAGTTTCTCATATGGATGAGCAATCTCTGTGGAGGGGAAGGAAGTTGACCATGGCAGTGAAGGGGGGAAATTCTATTAATTGACAGCTCTGCTGTCCTCTTCAGGTCTCACTGTTGACCAAGCACTCTGGTGGGTTGAAGCACTGGTAGCAACCTGGTTTGGCTTCTTGCTTTTCATTCTTGTACTTGATGCAATTGAATCCTTGCACCTCTTGGGTGAGGTACATAGTTTCACTCTGTTTCAAGTTCAGTCTGTTCTGTCATTTCTCGTCAGCTAAGAATGCTGCAAACACATCAAAGATAGCTCATTCCTCTTTTTGATGTCCTGCATTTCTTCCTAAAGATCATTTTAGCATCAATACTAAATACTAAATATGCAAGAGGGTGCAAAATTGTAGTAGTTTTGGTTTCAAAGGTAAGCTACTTGAGTCATAGGAATAGTTACTTCTCGTCACACTCTGTTGCGCTCTAAAGAGTTAGAAATGATCGATTATATGCTTTTCCTTTTGAATGCGGAGTTATGCTTCTTTATATTCTGCAAGTTGTTGAAGCTTTCAGCCTCTGACTTTTGACAATGTAATACGTGTCAGGAGGAGCTTGACTGGGTTGAGATGTTGATCAAGCGCTATATAGGAAGAGAGGTATGGATTGATTCCTTTCTTTACACATCCTTCCATTACTATTTAAAGAC
This sequence comes from Ehretia macrophylla, assembly GCA_037974665.1. Lineage (NCBI taxonomy): Eukaryota > Viridiplantae > Streptophyta > Magnoliopsida > Boraginales > Ehretiaceae > Ehretia > Ehretia macrophylla. The sequence goes on along the minus strand of CM075769.1, from coordinate 44,154,721 downwards.
CTGAATTTGTAAGTTAGCTCCACCGGAGATCTTCAGAGCTCCAAAGCGTCGTTGACCATGAGTAGTTTTATGCTGTTCCTGGCATGTCTTTGTTCTTGCAAATCTCGCTTCTGGATGACATCATTATTCCGTGAGAAAGTTTAATTTCACCAATCAATTTCCTTATTGGATAGGGATTGGGACATAAGCTCATCAGATGCATAATTTTTTCCCCTTAAATTTGTGGTTGTGGCTTTCTTTGTATTCGGATTTTTAGATACAAATCCGCACGTTGCCTTCCTTTTTTCTTTGGTAGGAAATAAATCTTTGCATGAAAGTCTCGATCAAAAAGTATTTTAGTGTTATCATGTTTTGTTCATGTTGTTTTTTCTTGATGATCCTCTAGCCATTGCATCTCTATGTTTCCATGTCTCATGGCATTGAAAGGTTGTCATTACAAGTCTCCTTTGTGGCTGAGCTAGTCATATCGTGGTTGTTATATTAAAAGAACTTGGCCCTTTATGCATCGTCATCAATGGGAAAAGGCTCCATGTTGCAGCATCAGCTTCTCTATGCTTTTGGCCAGTGATGCTAATGCTGCTTCATTTTCTGCTAGGCTTTATGGCTTCATCGACGTTTCCTCGCATTATGTTGGATAAAACATTTTGCAACTGCCGGTACATACATGGCCAGTTCCAGTAAAAAAAGTGACCTTTCTTGCGATATAGACATATTTATAAGCAACGAACTACAACTATTCGAGTCTTGCACAATCATCCCTGATAATGACTTTGCGGACTATCAAGCACAAGCAACATATGCTGCTACTTACATCATGTGGCTTATGATGGTAATTACTAGAATTTCCTCTTTATTATTAACGAATCATCTATTTATTGTTGTCTAATCATGCAAGTTATCTCTTGTTTCTTGGTTCTTTGTGTTCAGCAAATTCCGGAGTCTTTAAGGTTTAAGTTTCAGAAGAAGCTAGAACCCGGCCGACTAAAGATTTTGCTCAATAATGTATGCCCTGAGAAATCTGGTATTTGGGATTCTTTGATTGCTTTATGTGAGAGTATGTAACATTTTAGATTGAAAAAATGCTTCACTTCGGCTAACGGTCATACGGCCATGATACACAAGTGGGGTTCTTCATATGTATATTAGATGAGCGGATAGTCGAATTGAAGTCATTCTTTAGACTGAAAAAAGAAAATAGCTATCTTGAAGCATGCATTGGGTGTGTGTTGATGCGCTATGGAGTTTGTAGCTCTGAGGTAGGACCAATATGATTATGCTTAAAGTGAGTTTTTCGTTATCGAAAAAAAAAGAAAAAAAAAAAGCAGCTATAGATGATTTCTCATGGAATTAATGTTACTTAACCATGTATGCATAAAAGTTTTAATGGTTCTCTTCTTTATAATAACCGATAACACCTAGTAGGAGAATATTTGGCTTGATTTGTTTCGATTTGGTTCTCTTATTTGTAAACTCTATGCAAGTAAAGATGATTGAGAGCTCGAGAAGGAAAGGTTTGTTTCTGTTCTGGATTTGACTTTTTTTTCTTATTACTACATAATATCTTGTTATTCAGAGCCATCCTTGGTGATAAATTAAAAACATTATTCTCCACCCTTATGTCGCTTATGAAAAATGAAAAATAAAATAAAATTATATTCTCGACTAATTTTGCTCATGCCATTTTGAATGAGAATGTTGTATCACTAACAAGTCTTTGGTCTAGTGGTATGTCTCTTGCTGTAAGTATTCTCGTGGATGATATCTTTTAATATATGTTGTATTGCTCAAGTCTTCTTTGAAAGAAAAAAATTAAAAAGAATATCGTGTCAACAACGAATGGAGGATCTTCACAAGTCTAAAAACTTATTATGACATATTTATGGATGTAAGCAGTTTCCCAAAATATAATTTTCTCTAAAATTAAAATAAATTAAGTTTTATTTTATTAGGCGTGGTTGATTATATATTTTTTTTCTCAGAATAGCAAAAAAATTGAATGCAAACAGATTTTTTTTTAGATAACTGTTTTTAAGAAACTATTTTCTGAATAAGGAGTTAAAAGGAATAAGTTTTCCATAAAAAAAGTAAAATTACCCTTTTATCATATCCTGTTTCTATTCTTAAGTCGGAAATAGTTAAATTGTCAAAAAATAATAATCTTCACTATCTCTCTTTTTATTTTTTGGATTTAAGTGAACTTTAAAATATTTTATATCACATACAATATTACACACAAGAATTAATATCGAGAACTCTTATATTTAAGGTATTTTACTATTTCTTTTTATTGTCAAAAGAAGATTTAAGGACGGTTTTGTGAAGAACACGTGCTCTATTTCCAATTTCAAATTTTAGAGATCTTGTCTTTGGCCTTTTATTTTTGGTACAAATATGTAGAAGTGAAAAAAACTAAGGTCAAAGTCTTTTGAGGAAAGAGTAATTTGAAATTGCACGTACTCTATTTGTGATGTCTTATATTGATGTTATGCATTAAAATTTAAAATTTAAAATTTTTAATTATAATAAATTGTTACCCGACTCGATCATTGTATAAAAGGTCAGGAATACATATGTAAGCTTTGGACCGACCCAGATATGATTATGATGAGGATGAAAATGGACCTTATCTGAAAGCAAAACATAATCCAATGATATCCAATGAGAATCTAACAAAAGTACTCCACAAGTCCAACTGTCAAACATCCACACCTCCTCATGTCTTCATGTTTTGCTTGCAAACATTACATTACATTGTAACGACAACATTTTCTTTCCTTTAGCTTTAAGCCTTCAACTCAACATGATACTGCATGAGTATTAAACAAAATTTACGTACATATACTCGTTTATGAGCCCCTTTTCAATCCAATGACTATATCTTTTTCAACTAAATTCTTGCCTCAGTGTATTTCTCCTCTTGATACTGAACTCAAATCCTCTAAAAGGCCTCACCATAGCTATGCATTATTAGCAAAATGCAGTCAAGACTCCAGCAACAAGAAGTTTAGTAACAATCCACAAAAGATTAAGGTTTCAAGTGGAGCAAAACCAACCCCTTTAAGGTTTTATGATTTGAAACAACCTCATTTTGTCAAACTTGTAAACAGGTCCTGCAAAGCAGGCAAGTACAATGAAGCACTCTACTTTCTTGAGTGCTTGGTGAATAGTAGTTATAAACCTGATGTTATACTCTGTACAAAGCTCATCAAAGGATTCTTCACCTCGAAAAAGGCCGAAAAGGCAGTTAAAGTCATGCAGATACTAGAGCAGTATGGTGAACCAGATGTGTTTGCATATAATGCTTTGATTAGTGGCTTCTGCAAGATGAATAACATTGAGGCAGCGAATAAAGTGTTGGGACGAATGAGGGATCGTGGCTTTCCGCCTGATATCGTTACCTATAATATAATGATAGGAAGTCTCTGCAATAGGAGGAAGCTAGGATCAGCATTGAAGGTCTTGGATCAGTTGTTGGAAGATAATTGTCAGCCTACTGTGATAACTTACACGATTTTGATTGAAGCAACGATTCTTGAAGGTGGGATTCGCGAAGCTATGAAACTTTTAGATAAGATGTTATCTAGAGGGCTTCAACCTGATATGTATACCTACAATGCTATAATAAGAGGAATGTGCAGAGAAGGTTTGATGGATCAAGCATTTGAGTTTGTTAGGAGCTTGCCGGATAAAGGCTGCGAACCGGATGCTATATCCTACAATATGTTATTGAGAGCATTACTGAACCAGGGGAAATGGAGTGAAGGGGAGAAGCTAATGACTGAGATGTTTTCAAAAGGTTGTAAACCAAATGTGGTAACTTATAGCATCTTGATGAGCGCTTTATGCCGGGATGGGAAATTAGACGAAGCAATCAATCTATTGAAGGTTATGATGGATAATGGATTAACCCCTGATAGTTATACCTATGATCCATTGATTTCTGCGTTCTGCAAAGAGGGAAGAGTAGATTTAGCAGTTGCTTGTCTAGATTACATGTTTTCGTGTGGTTGCTTGCCGGATATAGTGAACTATAACACAATCCTATCTGCTATGTGTAAGAATGGGAATGCTGATGAGGCTCTGGAAGTATTCGAGAAGCTTGCTGACACGGGATGTCCTCCAGATGTAAGCACTTACAACACAATGACGAGTGCCCTGTGGAACAATGGAGACAGAATCAGGGCCTTGAAGATGGTTTCGGAGATGATAAGTAAAGGGATTGACCCTGATGAAATTACTTACAATTCACTCATATCCTGTTTATGCAGAGATGGATTGGTGGATGAGGCGATTGGTTTACTAGAGGACATGGAGAGAACTGGCTTCACGCCTAGTGTCATCACCTACAACATTGTTCTTCTTGGATTGTGCAAAGCTCATAGAATGGACGATGCGATTGATATGCTAGAAGGAATGGTTGAGAAAGGCTGCAGGCCAAATGAAACTACCTACATTCTTCTAATCGAAGGCATTGGCTTCGGGGGATGGAGAGCTCAGGCTATGGAGCTAGCCAACAGTCTACTGAAGATGAAGGTTATATCAAAAGAGATGTTCAGACGTTTAAACAAAACCTTTCCGATGCTTGATGCTTATAAAGACCTTACATATACAGAAAGCAAGAGGTAGCTTGCTGCTGCTGCGGTTGATACCTTTCTCCGTGGGGGATTCTTGATTGGTGCTGTGCTAACTATAGTGTAAAGTCGTATCTCTTTAGTTAACTAGATCCAAAAGGTTTATCCATCTGGGGGGGTGCAGATTCATGACAGGCATATAGAAATTATTGTACGTCAACTCATCATGAATTAGGTCGGGGTGGCTGGTGGTTTCAGGATCCCGTAGAAAATACTTCATTTATGCCTCGGGTATTAGCCACTGCTTGTATTCATTCAATAATTCTACACAGCTTATGTTCTGCCCTCTTTATGTCATTGAAGCATGGTTATTCAAATTTTTAGCATCGTTGGAGGCATCTGGTAGGATTTCTGTCCAGGCGAGACACGAAGATTGATATGGTCAGTCACATTTCTGGGTGGCAAAGAGCAGAAAGAATGTTTTAAGAACTTCTAATCAGTCCCAATCCTACCTAATGGGATAAGACTTGGTTTGATTTTTGATTAGTCCCGAGTGGGAGCTCCTAAACTATTTCACAGTTCACTGACACCATCATAGTTCCAGTTCCAATGTTCTGCAAGATAATGCAGATCAGACAATAGAAATGTATACCAAGTTGTGTTTTGGCAATCACTTCTAATGGAAAATTCTCTCTTATTGACTAGAGAAACTTATAAGAGAATACTTATTTTGAAGGGAAGAATAAAAAAATATAAAATTAAGGTTAAATTATAGCTGCCTTCAATATATTTTTTTTTTTTTGCCATTATTCTTGAGATTTTAATTCCATTTGTAAAATTCATATTACCTTTTCTGATTTTTTCTTTTCCATTTTGCTGTATTTAGTGGCTCTTTTCTTACCAATTAACATTGCAATAACATCTTTTCTTATTTATTTATTTTATTGAGAACTCTCCTCGAAGCCTTTAGGACTCGAGCCAAAGGTGCAAAAGTCTAGGACACATAACGCCTCCGAGATGAGGCATGATCTACTTAGTCAGGCAACAATTTTGCAATGTTCTATTACTAGTTGTTCCTGATAGAGCGTTTCTATCCATATTATCTTATTAGTTACGGCTAAATAATTTCAGAAATTAAAATTAACGGAGATGTAGAACTAAGTGGGGGCAAAATAGTTTTGCAAACTAAAGTATAGAAATATTTTAAAGAATTTTGTGGGGTAAGTAGCAGTTGTAGTACCTACAACCCAAAGAATAGATCCGGCTCTAATCGGTGGTCAGTTCGAGAAGAATGTGTTGTTACCAGATCTGATTTAAGTGCTGGATGATCAACTTGAATTTTTTAGATCACCCTGTTCCATGCAACCTGCTGAACTATGATGTTATGATCAACTCAATAAATTTTCATTCCATGGAGAAAAGATGCGGAACTCAAGACCCACAAGCGAGACTTGTGTCATAAGTTTAAGAATAACTGTCTTGAACTTCAAATCTACTGATCCAAAATAAATAACCTGAGATATTACTTAATCCAACAACTAGAAGAACAATAGTAAGATATCCGAGAACTGATAGAAACATAAAACTTAGGATAAGACTGACTTTAAGTGCCAAAGACAGAAATGTACATTTGCATAATTTTGAATATGAACACGAACAATTAGGTGTTGAAAATCAGTCGAACAAATATTTTACACGATTATATAAATGGCTCAAGTGAAAAATGTAAACATCTATGCAAGTATTCTATCTGTTTCATGACGCCTATCGAAAATTTTGCCTCAAAAATTTTGTTTAAGTCAACATCCGCCACCTTAAAATATAGTTCAAAAGTTGAAAACAGAAACAGATACCTAATACTATAAGCTAACTTCTCTTTTCCCTGAAAATTTCCAGGAAATAATGCCATTTCATCATTGAACATTTCAAAATAAGCTTGCAAGTCAAGACTACGACGTTTTCTGTGGAACTCGTGGCTATCTGAGGTGATGTAAACCATAATCAAGTCGCATCATCAACTGGTATGACAAAGTCATTCAGGAAAATATTCATTGTCGCGTTGTGATGATGTGAGTCCAACTACTAGTCTGCCAACACATTGAGCTTAAACAAGTACTGAACACAAATATTTTATAGAACTAATGTGAGACTAGGACATGACACTGACCAGTAATCTTGAACTATTTGTGCAGACCAAAGAAGTGAGTAAAAGCTTTTAAATATGATCACAATCTACTCTAGCCTTCTGAAGTGATGATTCTGAAACACAATCTGCACAATCAACAAATTCCATAGTGACAGAGTTGAAATTTTCTTTTCCATCATTTCATGGCTTGTAGCAGAATGAGGGTAAGAAAAGAGTTGGAGAACTCCATCTTCTGGACGTCCGGGTGCATTTTGTTTGTTACACTTCTTGCTCTTTCTTCTGCTTTGTCATTAGTTAGCAGTTGTTACGAAACTGAAAGAGCAGCATTACTGAACTTCAAGTCTAGGCTTACAGATCCTTCCAACAGATTATCTTCATGGCAAGGACGGAATTGTTGCGAATGGCAAGGGATCAGGTGTTCAGAATCAGGACATGTTATAGTTGTTAATCTCCGGAATCCTCATCCTCAGGATCTGATACGAAACGCGAACTCAGAACTAATTTCTGTGTCTAACACCACATCCACTGTCCTTAAAGGTGCACTCTCTCCATCTCTCTTTACCCTTAAAGATGTTCGCTATCTTGATCTCAGTTATAACAATTTCATGTTCTCAAAGTTACCTGCTGAAATAGCAAACCTCACAAAACTTAATTACCTAAACCTCTCAAATGCTGTGCTGAAAGATTCCATCACAACTCAGCTTGCAAACCTCACGTCTCTAACATCACTTGATCTCTCGTGCTCAAAAGAAATTGCTGATGCATCTACAATTGGGGTCAATCTTACTTCACTTAGGGCGAACTCTGGATCAATGTCCTCTTTCATCTACAATGGAAACTTGTCTTCCTCAAACCTGTATTGGTTACATGGACTCCGCAATCTCAGGAAGCTTAGTCTTAGTGGTGTTGACATTTCTGAGGCATCTCATTCAACCAAATGGGCTGAACCAATATCATTCCTGTTGAATCTCGGGTCACTTCATTTGTCCAACTGCAAAATCACTGGGAGAGTACCGATAGAACAATTCCTCAACCTCACTAATCTTAATGAACTGATATTGGATTCAAATGCTTTCAACTCTTCAGTACCAAATCATCTAGCAAATCTCACTAACCTTTCCATTCTTGATATTTCGAATTGTGGCTTTCATGGTTCACTCCCTTACCTACCTCAGCTGAAAAAACTTTATGTAGGTGAGAACCCAGGAGTCACAATTGATCTGAAAGCAATGTTTGCAGTTCCTTGGACCAATCTAGAGATACTTAACATAGATTCAACTCTAGTAAGTGGAGAAATACCATATTCGATTGCTAATATGACATCATTAGTTATTTTTTCCGCAGCCCGATGTTCAATCCAGGGTTCTTTACCTTCATCTGTGACGAACCTTTCAAAATTAGAAGTCTTGTGGCTTGCTGACAATCATATCACAGGCAATCTGCCATTGTCCTTATCTAACTTGAGGAATCTCAGGGCTTTATCTTTAGGTCAGAACAATATAGAAGGTTACTTTCCAGAGACATTTTGTAAAATCACCTCTCTCCTATATCTTAATTTGCAAAGCAATCTGTTAATTGGAAGTTTACCCGAATGTATCACGCAGCATCCTAACCTCCTCCAACTCTATATTCTGAATAACAAGTTGGGTGGAACTATTCCATTATCTATATTCCAAAAATCCAATGTAAAAGCATTGAGTTTAGGGTATAATGCCTTTTCTGTCAAAGTAGATCAGCAGCAATTTCAACCCAACTTTCAGCCTCGGATCTTGGAACTTTCTTCTTGCAATATACGAGGTAAAATCCCAGATTTCATTTCAAATCTGACCAGCCTTGTATTTTTAAGTTTGGCAAATAATAGTTTGTCCGGAAGCATACCGTCCTGGTTATTCAATCTGCCTAGACTCAGTGTCTTGGATCTGTCTATGAACAAGCTTGAAGGAGTTATCCCAACAACCATTCAACTGCATTCGTCTATTTTCCCCCCGATGCTGAATTTAGCTAGCAACAAACTCCGAGGACCTCTTCCTTCTGAACTCAAGAATGTAATAATCATTAATCTCTCAGCCAACAATTTTACGGGGTATATACCAACAGAGTTGGGAGAACTTGCAGATACCAAATACATTTCATTCTCTGACAACAATCTTTCTGGAGAAATTCCAAGATCCTTTTGCCAGGAAGGTAATCCTCTGATGGTTCTTGATCTTTCTAAGAATCACTTGACAGGAACTATTCCCCCTAGTCTTGGAAGCTGTATATCTCTTCGTTTTCTCAACCTTGGACAGAACAAACTTGGCGGAACTATTCCAGACGAACTTGCTGGTGCCAAATATCTTGCATTTTTAGATCTCACTGGCAATTACTTCAGAGGCTCTTTCCCAGAAACAATCCAAAACTTCCAATTTTTGGAGTCACTGAATTTAGCAAACAACAGCTTTGCAGGAAGTATACCAAAATTCATTGGAGATCTTCACAACCTGCGCATACTTAGCCTCGCTTTGAACTTCTTCAACGGATCAATTCCCAAAGAACTGATGAAACTGGAGAAACTGCAATATGTTAGCTTCTCAATGAACAGACTTTCTGGCACCATCCCTGATAGAATGAGTGGTTTGAAAATGTTAACTGTTAAACAAAACCAGGGAAGTCTGTTAGCAAGTGTTGTCGCTTTGATATCTACTCCATTTAAGCTTGAAATAGCGACCAAAGGCTTGTTGCTTCAATTAGATGCAGTATACACTTATCACAATGGAATAGACTTCTCATCAAATGCTCTCACAGGAAAAATCCCTGACGAGATTGGCCTGTTAAAAGGGCTGACTATGCTGAATCTCTCGCATAACGCTCTTCAAGATGAGATTCCTCGGACGATAGGTGATATGAGTAGCCTTGAGACATTGGATTTAAGAGATAATAATCTGAATGGAGAGATACCAGCCTCACTGGCAATGATAGATTTCCTCTCATGGCTAAACTTATCTTACAACAATTTGTCTGGAAAGCTTCCAAGTAGTCCACACTTTGATACATTTTCTGTGGATACATCAGCATTCATTGGAAACAGATACTTATGTGATGTACCTGGAGGAATGAACTGCACTAGCAAAGTTAAGTCCAGCAATGAAACAAATGATGCTGAAGATAAAGATGATGTGCCTGTGCAAGAATTAGTTGGAATAGTGATGATGGGATATGTAGTTGGGACATCAGGGTTCTTTGCAATACTGTATTTGATGAAAGAGAACTGGAGAGTGAGGTACTGGAGAGCTATTGACAAAATTGTGATAAGAATACTCAATCAGGAGTAAAGAATGTCCTACTGTTGGGAGGTGATTGTAGGGTGAGTTGCAAAGTCAATTGCAAATCATGCATGGTGCTTTTCAAGTTATGATGTCCGGTTGTGTTGAGTGTTCCCTAGGGTATCAAAAAGAGGAATGTCTTATAGTAGGAAGGTAATTGCAGAGTTCGTGTCGAAGTCACTTATAAATCAGCCATGATTTCGTGACAAAGTCACTTACAAATCTAGCATGATGCCTCCCAACTATGATGTTCCCGTTATATGGTGCGTGTTCGCCAGGGTATAAAAAATAAGAATGTCTTAGAGTTGTACAAAGTAGATAATAAGTACTTGAGTGTTGTATGCTTGTACCATTTAAATTAAAAAAATTTGTTGTCGCTTCAATTATGTCCATTTTGTATAGCAAAAATGAACAAATTCACTGCATATTAAGCACATTTTCCTCAACAAAGAAAAAGATAAACTAACAAATCTGAGCATTGTATTGAACAAATGGACATATAATTGATATCAATTAACATAAAAGTCATTATAAGTGCATTGATATCGATGAGTGGATGGAACCTTTTTGACATTCGTTCATTGTGTCGTTAAAGGTCCTTTCTCTTGAAAGAGTAGCATTTCAATAGGACTAAGAGCTGATAGGGGATGCCCTGCAAAACATGTAAACCAACGGGCTGCTCCTAAACCAAAGTTCGCAAGCTAATCAGCTCATCTATTTACTTCGCGGTAGACATGCTTCTCCTGAAAGCCGGGATGATTCAAGATAATCTTCTTGCATTCTTCAATCAGGAATCTGAAGGGGTTGTTAATCGGGTTTGCTGTCTTCAAGAGCTTGAGAATAACTTGAGAATCTGTGTCCACACTGAGGTTCGATATCATTTATTCAACTGCTTTAATAAGACCCTCAGGAAGCGTCATGAATTCTGCCCTGTTATTTGACGCAAAACCCATAATCCATTCACCTTCTTCAATTCTTTTTTTTTTTTCGCCATTATTCTTGGGACTTTAATTCCATTTGTAAAAATTACACTAACTTTCTTGAAATATGACAGTGATGATATTGAAAAATCTTCCTTTCTATTCATCAATAATAGCTATCTGTCAATAAAATATCAAATTGTCGCGGTTATCCTAATCATTTTCATTCTTTTTTTTTTTTTTTGCATTTTCTAACCAATTAAGAATTATAAAGAGTTGACATATGAAAAATGTAATAACCGTTGAAATATGAAATATTATATTAGTTTATATTACTTTAGTTTCTTAATTTATGACCTATTGTAGGAAGTGATTTACTCTATAATATTAGACTTATTGTAAGAAGTAATTTGCTCCATAATATTAGAAAGTTGTCTACTTTTTTTAGTACTATATAAACCACCATGTGTAATTAAGGGTTATAATCAAATATTGTGATCAATGTTGCAATCTATGTATTCCATTGTTTCACTATAGTTTTTCTACTTGATATCAAGAGCCAAAATGCTAAAAAATAAAAAATAAATAAATCTGCTACTGTTCATCGTCTGCACTGTTCATATGACACTGTTCATCAGTTAAATTTTGCTACTGTTCATCGTCTGCACTGTTCATCAGTTAAATTCTGCTATTGTTCATCGTCTGCACTGTTCATCAGTTTAAAAAATAAATAAATAAATCAGAAATACGAGAAAACTTTCTTAGGCTTCCTCAACCAAAAACAATGTCATCTCTTTATCGTCATCGTAGCCGAGTTTGTCCGGCTACCTTCATATCCCTTGTTTGTTCCTCTGTTGCTGCTCTCTCTCCCAAATGATGGTTCTTTTGTTCAATTGTTGATGGTTGCTAGGCTATTGTGGTTAGATATGGGTTAGAGTGCTCACCAACCATTTGTTGCCGGTCTCTTTCATCGTTGGTCCACTTTTTGATTGTGATTTCCACCATTGTTCGTGGAAATTTGTGTGGAGGTTTTCCGGTGGATATGTTCTCCACCTTTTTTGACTTGAGACTCAATTTGTTCTCTCAGCTGGGAGCCTCTCGGGGTTGGTACGTCCTCTATCACGTACTCGGGGTTGGTATGTCCTCTGTCACGTACTCGGGATTGGTACGTCCTTTATCACGTACCAGGGATTGGTACGTCCTCTGTCACGTATCTTTTGTTGTCCGCCTGTTATTTTTAGGCACCTTGCCATGGTTTCATGGTCTTTCCAGTCACTAGTGGTGCGCCGTCGATGTTAGGATTTTGGTCCAGTTATAGGTGGCCTTTGGCCTTGGGTCCGCATATGGCTTGCATGCAGTCACTTGTTCTTCTTGATGGGAGTCATCGGTTTATCGTAATATCAGTCATCACTTCTCCAGTCAGCTTTTGTCAAGCTTGGGTTCGTCGATATATTCGCCCCAACTTAAGGGGGAGTGTTGAAATATGAAATATTATATTAGTTTATATTACTTTAGTTCCATAATTTATGGCCTATTGTAAGGAGTGATTTACTCCATAATATTAGACTTATTGTAAAGAGCAATTTGCTTCATAATATTAGGAAGTTGTCTACTCATTTTAGTACTATATAAACCACCATGTGTAGTCAAGGGTTGTAATCAAATGTTGTGATTAATATTGCAATCTATGTATTCCATTGTTTCACTATAGTTTTTCTACTACAAATGGTCACCTGAATGTGATTAGGAGGTAAGAGAATGCATAACATCAAGCATGCGTGGAGAATGTCTTCTGTTTACCTTACTTTACAATTTTGCAATCTAACCTTTTTTTTAGGGGAAATGCTCTTGGAAATCTTTCGACTCACACTAGAAGTGTCAAACTTTGGAACACATAACCCTGCCGAGATGAGGTACGATCCAGATTAGTCAATGTCTGTTAGCACTTATAATTCTACTATTTGAATGGTAACTTGTATGGTCAAGATTCTTTCCCGTGTCTTTGCCGGGCGGATATGATTATATGAACTAGTTTTGTTGGAGAGAATAATTATTTCAATCATTGGTTATCTAGTGTTTTACCATTAGTTGGGGCCAATAATTTTGGAAACTAAAATTAACGAATATGCAGAGGCAAAATGATTTTGCAAATTAAAAAGATAGAGAGAGATATTTAAAACATTTTGTAAGATGAGTGATGGTTGTAACCCCACAATGTAAAGAGTAGATCTACCCCTAGTACCTGGTCGGTTCGAGATGAATGCGTTTTAACCTGTCTGATTCAAGTGCGGGATGATCAACTCAAGAAACTTCAGGCTGAACTATGAGGTTATGATCTAACCCAAGAAATTTTCCGTGGCCAGATGTTCAATCCGAGGTTCTTTACCTTCATCTGTGACAAACATTTCAAAATTAGAAGTCATGTGGCTTGATGACAATCATATCATATCACAGGCAATCTGCCATCATTGTCCATTATCTAACTTGAGGAATCTCAGGGCTTTATCTCTAGCTCATACCAACATAAGAAGTAATTTTTCCGGAGACATTTTGTAAAATCACGTCTCTCCAATATCTTAATTTGCAAAGCAATCAATTGATTGGAAGTTTACCCAAATGCATCGCCCAGCATCCTAACCTTCTCCACCTCTATATTCGGAATAACAAGTTGGGTGGAACTATTCCTTTATCTATATTCAAAAAATTCAATGTAAAAAGCATTGAGTTTAGGGTATAATGCCTTTTTCTGTCGAAGTAGATCAACAGCAATTTGAACCCGACTTTCAGCCTCAGGTCTTGGAACTTTCTTCATGCAATATAGGAGGCCAAATCCCGAATTTCATATCCAACCTAACCAGCCTCGCATATTTAACTTTGGCGAATAATAGTTTGTCAGGAAGCATACCTTCCTGGTGGTTCAGTCTGCCAAAAACTCAGTGTCTCGGATCTGTCTATGAACAAGCTTGAAGGATTATTCCAACAACCATTCAGCTGCAATCGTCTATTGTTTCCACGATGCTGAATTTAGCTAGCAACAAACTCCGAGGTCCTCTTCCTTCCAGACTCAAGAATGTCCTAATCATCAATCTCTCAGCCAACAATTTCACAGGGTACATACCAACAGAGTTGGCAGAACTTGCAGATACTAAATACATTTCATTCTCTGACAACAATCTTTCTGGAGAAATTCCACGATCCTTTTGCCAGGAAGGTAATCCTCTGATGGTTCTTGATCTTTCTAAAAATCACTTGACAGGAAGTATTCGCCCTAGTATCGGAAACTGTATATCTCTTATAGTTTTCTCAACCTTGGACAGAACAAACTTGGCAGATTCATTCCAGACGAACTTGCAGATGCCAAATATCTTGCTTTTTTAGATCTAAACAGCAATTACTTTAGAGGCTCTTTCCCAAGGACAATCCGAAACCTTCAGTTGTTGGAGTTATTGAATTTAGCAGATAACAGCTTTGAAGGAAGGATACTACAGTTCAGTGGAGATCCTCATGGTCTGCGTATACTTAATCTCGCTTTGAACTTCTTCAATGGAACAATCCCTGAAGAACTAATGAAACTTGAGAAACTTCAATTTCTAAGCTTCTTAATTAACAGACTTTCTGGCACTATCCCTGATAGAATGTGTGGTTTGAAAACGTCGACTGTTAAACAAAACCAGGGAAGTCTCTTGGCGAGCAGTGTCCCTTTGATGCTTTCTCCATTTAAGCTTGAAATCGCGACTAAAGGCTCGTCTTATCAAAATATGATCTTGTATACACTTATCACAATAGAATAGACTTCTCATCAAATGCTCTCACAGGAAAAACCCCTGACGAGATTGGCCTGTTAAAAGGGCTGACTATGTTGAATCTCTTGCATAACGCTCTTCAAGATGAGATTCCTCGGACAATATGAATGGCGAAATACCAGCCGCACTGGCAATGTTAGATTACCTCTCCTGGCTTAACTTATCTTACAACAATTTGTCTGGAAAGCTTCCAAGTATTCCACACTTTGATACATTTTCTGTGGATACATCTGTTTTCATTGGAAACAGATACTTATGTAATGTACCAGAGGAATCAACTGCACTAGCAAAGTTACTTCCAGCAATGAAACAACTGATGCTGAAGATGAAGATGAAGATGATATGAATGTGTAAGAATTAGTTGGAATAGTAATGATGGGATATGTAGTTGGGACATCAGGGTTCTTCCTGATGCTATATTTGTTGAACGAGAACTGGAAAAAGAAGTACTGGAGAGCTATTGACAAAATCGTGTTGAGAATGTCTTAAAGTTTGGAGGTGATTGTGGAGTTTTCGACAAAGTCAATTGTAGATCAAATTATGATTCCGTGTATCAAAAAGGAAAAAGAATGAACGTCTTAGAGTTGTACAAAGTAGATTAAATATTTGTTTGTTAGTCTCATCACTTTTTTTTTTCTTATTTTCCCTGTAAACGCATCTGTTAAAAGTGCAAAAGTATAAAAATAATACCTCGTAAGAGGAGTAGATGAAAACCTAAGATAAGTTAAACAAAGATTCTTAAGCAAAACGTTGCTTCTATGGAGCTAATAGAAAAAAATCTTGACAAAAATCAATAATGTCAACAAATCTTATAACCAACCCATCTAGTGAAAAAAAAACTCCGTTTGGTGTGATGGATGGAATGTTGTTTGTATGTTGATGCTTCAATTATGTCCCTTTTGTATAGTCAACCTTGAAATATTTGCTTGTACATTTTCCCACTAGATTTGCTTCTCTAAATTGTATTGATGACACCTTCATGGTCGATTATTTGCTTTTCTGCAAATCAATCAATATGCAAAAGATGAACAATTTCACTGCATATTAAGCGCATCCTCTTCAACAAAGAAAAAAAAAAAAACCAACAAATCCGAGCATTCTATCATTAGACAGATAATTAAATTTTATTTCAGAACAAATGGACATACAATTTATACCAATACACATAAAAGTCATAATCCGTACAAGGTTAAGAGTCTCGTATAACCGCGATGTGTTCTTCCTCCCCATCCAACCTTGTGTGAGCGGTCAAGAGGATTGATAACCGTTGACAACCGCTACTGTAACCTAGGGGCGCAGGAAAATGTAAGTATGAGAAGAAAAGAGAATTCCACACGTATGTAAGAGAAAAAAGGCCTAGCAACAACCAACAGTACGAAGGACAAAATGAATAAGCGTTTGTTAAGTGATGCAGAAGGAAAAATATGTTCCATACCACTGCCACAATTTACAAATTGCAGATGCTGCTCACTTGTGCAAGATACTCTTCTTCGAGGTCTTCTGTTTCTTGTAAGATTGGTTCTGCTCGAAAACATGAAGAGTAATTGTTACCGACAACCACAGAGGTAAAGAAGTCTGCAACAATTAACGCTACTACCGTGCCCACCCCACAACCCCTTTGTGAGAGCGAGAGAGAGAGAGTGTGATTTTACCTTTTGTCTCTCTAAGGCTTCATGATCAGTCCTCTCTCTCCAATTACTCTTCCGAAGTTTGATCGGCCGGTTGCCAACATATTTACCTGCAACTCAGGATGAAGCCACAGTGAGAAATCTGTGAGGAAACTATAATAGAAATAAATTCTATTTTAGTTATATTCTTTTAATAGAGTTTTGAATCCTTTTGTCTCTCTATGGCTTTTGTTTAGAAGTCCATTATCGACCAGGTTAACTTACTTTCCTTATCAGTCCTTTAGAAGTCTACCCCCAAAGTGAAGTGATTACTGAAGGATGATTTATCCTCTAAATGATTATTGGAGGCGATCTCCTCGAAAAGATCAACCTAGCCTCTTTTCCTTTTTCTCTTTCCATTACAAACCCTAGCCTCAACCCCCAACTTCCATCAGAAATCCTTAATGCACAAGCCCTTCCCTAATTCCTAATTAAGAATCCCAGGTTCTTATCAATATCTAGCAGTTGTTATGCGATGCATTTCATTACCAGAATTGACTTCCCACTATCGCATTTTCTTTTTATTTAAAGGGTTTTCTTCTTTTCCTTTTTCGGTTGTTTCTCCTTTTTTTCCTTTTTCTCTTTTTTAGGTTGGTGGTCTGCAAGGAAGGAGTATAGACTCTCGCTCCCCTAAACAAGACACATCAAGCAATGCATTAGACAGTCCTCTACAGGAACAACAATAAGCTTAACAGTCAGTGACGTATGCAGGTAAAGAAGAGCATTTCAGTCGTTGTGACTTGAAGATGGCGAGTACAATCCTCTCTCACAGGATGTTTTGTGCATGCTGGTGGAGAACAACATAGCAAAGTACTTACCGTTCATCTCTTTAAGTGCGGCTGCGAGATCTAAAGGGTTTGAGAAACTAACAAATCCAAAACCCTTGGTTTTTCCAGTCCGCTTATCTCTCACAACCTACAGCGAAGTTACCACAACAATCAATAACGAAACATTTAGTTTCTTAAATGCGTAACTTGAAGAGAAATTGAAAGGCTGTCATACCAACAAACAAGAAAAGATGCAGTCATAATGATGTCTATGTCCGAGTTAAAATGAGAATGAACATACAAATGTAAACAAGTGACCAAAGAACAACAGGATCATAACCTATAGCATCCAAAACCAATTTGCAGGCCGACATCTTTTCACATGCACAATTTCATCATAGATTATGGAGGACAGAATGAGAAAAGAATTGGAAGACAGAATGAGAAAAGAATGGACGACAGAATGAGAAAAGAATGGAAGACAGAATGAGAAAAGATCATAGATTATGGAGGACAGAATGAGAAAAGAATTGGAAGACAGAATGAGAAAAGAATGGACGACAGAATGAGAAAAGAATTCCAATAAAGGTCATGATAATTACACAATTGCTATTATATATTTGCTATTTTTCTAACTACAGAAAATATGCTCTAATAACCAGAATTATATAGCATTCACTTGATGCAATAGCAGTAATTTGTCCTAAACACTCTAATAGCTTTCCTCTCATCTACAAGGATACATCTCCTTTACCTCCCTCTCCCTATGATTGGATACATCATAAAGGACAATCTTTAACTTATTCCAGTAACATGAAGCAAGATGATGTCGAACTATCTATACTAACCAACACACACCAAATCAAACAAAGGCTTGTCCCACAAGGTGAGGTCAGCTATATAGATTTGCTGTCCCACTCATACCTCTTGAAAGTTTTCACTTCTTAGCTGTATCCATGTACTCGAGATCTTTCTGAATGCTTCCATCCAAGTCTTCTTAGATCTCCCTCTACTCTTCTTACTGTGAGTGACCACGAAAACTCCACACCATCTGACAAGTGTCCCCACATGTCTCTTCCTGACATGTCTAAAGCATCTCAAAGGGTTCTCTTCCATCTAGTCCTCAGTTATCATTTTGTAATTCATGTCCATCTAAACATTTTCCTCTAGTCCCCTCACCTCACATCTTTTGAATATGTTGGTACACTTTAGTCCATACAGCAAAGCTGATCTTATGGCTACTTCCAAATCACACAAAACTCGTGATGCTTTTGTCCATCTTGTGCCTTGTACCTTCATTCCATTCCGATCTCAACCAATTTACTCCAGCCAGTTATCAAAGAACTCCAATTCAAAAACATCATTCATTGTAAATCATTCTTACTCTAAACCAACCATTAAACCAAGCTGATAAAGGTACCTTTCCACTTGTTATTAATAATATCATTTAAAGAAAAACTGAACTATTGCCTAGAGCTACAAAAGATAGAAATTTCTCCCCACAGCGCATAGACCACCAATTAGCAGCCTCCATATTAATTCTTATCGTGCCAACAAATATCAGCAAGCCTCATGGTCCATATACTTATGCCATTTCCACACCTAAATGGCAATCATGAACATCACCATATGCCCTAATGCAGTATAGACCAAAAAGAATTCATCCTTCAGGCATACAAGAGACTAACCAGCTCCATGTAATAGTTAAAAAATCTGAAGAGGACATCCATTGCTCATGCATAACATTCAGATCTTAAGTAAATAACTTATTGGGGAACTTACTCTGGCCATGTTGAAAGAAGGAAATCTTGAAAATGCTTTTGATAGAACATCGTCATTCACTTCATTTCCAAGATCACCACAAAAGAGACGATAATCATCTGCCAAATGGTAATGGTATAAAAAAGTAAGATTGTGATGTTGACAAGTAAGGGAGAGCACATTATTAACAGAAAAATACAAACAATGGGAATAAAGAAAAAAGGTGCAATCAGCCAGTACAATGTAATAAAAATCAATAAAAGTTGCTGGCTCAGCTACTTTTCCTTCGCATGATAATCCATATACATCTAGCTGAGAACAGTGCATTTATTCCATGGACTAGATCCAGCATATTTGAATAACAAAGATCCTGGTCATGAGTTTTGACCAATTTTGCATAAGAGTACAAGTTGTAAATGATGTATAGATGACACTTTTTCTGCATATCGATGTCAGTATCCTATACCATAAAGCTCGAGATAATATATCTCTAAAGTCTAAACGAACTCATACTCACAATCTTATATGTGGCTGTCATATTATAATTCATGATAGGAGTTTCGCAATTTTTATTTTTTCTCCAAAAGAGCTGGACATCTGGTTTTTATTATCACGTTCTTGATTTGTTCTTCAATCTTTCCGTCAACTCATCATCAATAAAGTAAGTCATTTTCTGATTGGAACAGTGCAACCAATTATGCAATGCCCTCTCCTCCTCTCCTACAAATTCCCCACCAAAGAGGGGGAAAAACAACACTCTCACACTGCCAAGCACCTGCTGAGAACAAACTGGTAATTGTCTGACTATGTCTAAATGACGAGCACCCCAGCCCCTGCGTTGACACATTCACATCCACTATATCTAGTAACTGGAGGTTCCTTTGCACAACAACATCCCTTGATTATTACAGGCATTAGTATTTTCTAGGAAAGTGAAAACCTTGACATGATCAGATTTCAAATATTTCTCTCACCCCATACAACATAAAGCACTTTCACTAGCGAGAAAAAAAGTTATGGCTTAAAGCAACCGGACATAAGGAAAAACTTGACCTACCATTCCTATGACGTTTGACTCCGAAAACAAGCCAACTGGATATAAGAAAACCGTGTCCAGTTGTCCTCTACTTCAAAATAAGCTATGGCTTAAAGCAACCACATACAACTTCATTATCAAAATTTCTTCATGCACTACAGCCTGTAAGTCCCAAGATGGCATTGAAATGAAAGCTCAGACACACACTATACCTATACATGTTACTAGAAAAAATATAAGGCAGATAGAGCAAAATCTGCACATGAATCCTGCTACTAAGTCTTAACACAAAAGAGAGATATAAAGAAAAGAATTACTCTCTGGCCATTCTGCAAGGGTAGGATCCTCCCAAGATTGCCCTGCCGCTTTGCGAGGTATTGCCTTTTTCTTGGTCTCCGCTTTATGCTCAACATCGCTACTTGCTATTGCAGCTTTGACGCTCTCAAGTGCTTCCGGTGTTATTGTTTGCGCATCTCTCTGGAACAACTGCTGAGCCTGTCCACAAAACCCACAAATATTAGCACTCCTGGGGTTGCATACATACATGAAACAACAACTTCCTCACAGAAACTTCTTCCAGCACTTACAATCACCTAATACTATTAATACTTACACCATTCGTAAGCTGCAAGCCTAGTTTTCATATTTCCATAAACATGTTTTCTTTTTTCTTTTACTTCATGCATGCTAATGCTGTAAACATTAAAACAAAAGAAGTTCCATACTTCCATTTTAATACACTCTATGTACAAAAATACAAGAAAAAACCCAAGTCGGCACCTCCCCGTGCCCAAAATTATACATTCAACATTCAACGGCTGCTCGTACATAAGTATGCTATACATTCAACTAGTCAAATAGCGCTTACGGATATATATCAACAAAATTCCATGATCCACCTTGATGATAGATATCGATTGGCAGATTGAGTCTGACTCATGATTCACCACAACCAGTGGAATCTAGTACAGGAAGGCCTGTTGTATTGGAGTTTTCACCCCAACCTAGGTTTACCTTCTATGACGATAATTTATCGAGTGGTCTCTTTCTGAAAAAAGCTACAGAAGAAGCCTCTCGGACCGTTCAGTACTCTATATGGCTCTATCGCCTGTTGCGTACACAGCAACTGAAGTGATTAATTTCAAATTTGCCATCTTTTTCTCCAATATAATTATTACAAGAATGAAATATTCAAGAAATTAAATTTAAATTGAACATGAAATTTGAAAATAAAAAAAATAGATATATGCTTGCCTGTTGATATTGAGGCAAGGAATAGAGAGGTGCAGGGGCTGGATATACGGGAGGAACGACGGCCGACGAGGGGACTTGCACCGCCGGGATGGGCGGAGGAGGGGCGGCGCCGATGTAGGTCTGCGGTTGTTGCAGGTGAAACGGCGTCGGGAAGTATGTGCCGTTAGTAGTGTACGTGTATTGCTGCGACGATGAAGCTGCGGACGTTGGCGGCACCGTCGACATGGCTTAACCCTTGGATTCTTTAACAAACGGCGTCGTTTAATCGAATATTTCAATTACAAATTTTATGAAAAAAATATTGAAACCAAAATTGAAATAGAGGACGAATGTGACTCAAAGAAGCAATTTCGTAATTATTTGCATCTTTTGGAAAGGGGCTGGGCTCTGACGAATAAAAGGTTTCGGGCTGGGCCGGTAAAGAATATAATTTGTCATAAAGTGGTGATTACTCATATTAAAAATGGATTGGGCCTAATTGAGCTAGAGGTCTTGAGCCCATATATTCACCACCAGAACTGAAAGTTTTTTTTTTATATATATATATAAGGGAGGTTTAAAACATTTACATAAGTCCAACAGCCTCTTTATTTTTTCTTTATAATAAAGAGTTAGATTAGTCTTTCTTTACTTTTACAGACTCTCTATATCAGTTTTACAGCACTCTCTATTTTAAAAACTTTCTATTTTAATTTCATTCTAACAACACTCTTTATTTTAAAGACACTCTATTTAATTTCACTCCATTAACTTTCCACATACTATTTAAACTTATTACTTAATAGTTATTTTATTCTTTTAATTTCAATTTTTAACGACTATGTTAAAACAAAAATTGTAATATTAATATAAATTAACATGTTAAATTTTTTTATTATTATTCTACTCTCAATTTTATTAGCTCCATTTTAATGCTAGTGTATGTCAATGACCTTTCCGTGATAGATATCAATAATTTTCCCTCAAATCCAAACCCAGAATTCCAAATGCAGTTGACTTAAAAGCTTTCCTGGTTAATCCATTGTGAGGAACAACAAAAGTTCATCATGACCTTAACATAAACCCGCAATATCAACATAATTCTTTGCCAACTTTTCGATATTAACATAATCCTGCCAACTTTTCGATATTAAGTGACTATGTAGAACTAAAATAAATTCTATTGTTACATCAAGAAGCCTGTAATTTCAAGAACCATAGTATAGTCCTTGTCTCAGGCATTTTATCAAACAGATTACAGGCAGAGAATAATTTCCTTATCACCCATAACTTCAACCACAATATCAACACATAATGCATATAAATAATGTAACATAAACAAACACAACTCAAAATGCTATAAAATTGAGCCAAATAAAAACTTACCTTTCAATTTCAGGTGAATTTTTATGAATTTGTTTTTTCTGCCTTCTATTTCTTTTATTTGAGCATCCTTTGTATTTGAGTACTATTTAAGAATTTATGTTGCTGAACTTGATGGCTGAACACCAACGGTAAAAAAAGTTAACGTTGGTGTTCTGTAAAAATGAATTTAAAAAAAAAAAAGAGTGGCGAGCTTGATTTTGCTCGCTGGTCGTAGCGAGCACCATAAAGATAATAGTGAGCAGTGAAGTTTTGGATAAGAGAATAACTAACGTGTTGGACCTTGTTTTAACGGGTTTGGTTCTCTATTTTAGCTAAAAAGTCCAAATAGCTAACTTATTGGACTTGCTCTAAGGGCTTGTTTGGATTCGGGAGGAAAAAATTAATAAAGGAAAATAAATAATTCAATAATAAAGGAAAGGGAGGGGGAGGATTACATCTTGTTTGGATTGGGTAAAATTATAAAGGAAATATTCATAAATGATTATATGTATTATTTGTTTGGATTGAAAAGGAAATTATAAGTTTTATAAAAAACAATGACATGTTTATCCTTTCTTGAGGGCATAAGTATAATAAATAGAAAAGTAATATAGACATTGTGTAATAAATGAACTGAAACCACTCCAAATCACTTCAATTTGGGGTGATTGAAAATCATCCCATTAAAAATCACCCCAAATCAAATCATTTCCCCCCAAATCCCCTAATCAAAACAAACCCTAACATAGTGTTTGGATTGCACAAAGGAATGGAAGGTAAGTAAAGTGGAAGAAAAAAATAAAGGAAATGAATTATCTTATTTGGATTGCAAAAAAATAGTAATGGAAAGGAAAATAAATGATTTTATGATTTTTTGTTTGTATTGAATAATGAAAGGAAATGACAATGATAATTTTAAATACAAAATTACTTAAATACCCTTTTTATTTTTATAATCATGAGATATGTAGGGACAAAAAATACATTTTATAACAAAATATTTCACTAAACACCCTAATTTGGAAAGATTACAAAGTTATTCTCATTAAATAAATGATTCCTTATTCATTTCCCATCATTTCCCTTTTTTAAAATTCCAATCCAAACAAGATGAATGATTCCTTATTTATTTCCTTTAAAAAGTCCAATCCAAACAAGCTGTTAGGATGTTATATACAAGACTTGATCTCGAGACTTATCACATATAAAGCGAGAGTCATACCAAAAGATCTTTTGATCGTATAAGCTGGGTTTTTTTCTTTTTCGTTTGTCATGTATAAGTTGATTTTGTTACACGTGACAAGTGATACCCACATTTTTAAGCTCTGAACTTGAAATACCCATGAAGTTAAACTTAAATTTCAAATAGCTCCACTAACTTTTAAGATTATTCAAACTCTTTCATTTCACTGACAATTTTTTTACATAATGACAATTAAGTCCATTACCTGAAAATGCAGTTATTGAGAGAAACATAAGAAATCACTATATTTACATATAACCTGAGAGATACACATTAATTATAATTACCTACATAGCCCTAAAAATAACTAAATTTAATTTTAAAACTTAAAAATAACAAGTACAACGCTACGAGCAATTGCAACTATTTCCATCTACATGCCCCCACACTTATGATTATGTATATTTGCAAAGTTATATCCATGTAATTTTAGATTGAAACAAACACGAGTCTCTCAAAATAATAGAATATCAAGACTGAATTGCAATATATGAAAAATGAATAAATTTTAAAAAAATAAATAGAAATAACTAATTGGCACAAAATAATGTATTACAAAAATATGAATAACTTTTACATGAATCATTTGTAAAATCTTGTTATTGTAAGATTTAACCTTGAGAATATATATATATATATATTTGGGGGCATAGGCATGATCGTCAATTTACAAAAGGAAAAAGATAACGAAGTTAATCAATATAGAGGAATTTGAGCAATTTTAAAAGCTAACTTGTGTTTAGTTCTCAAATCACCACGCTTTTGGGAGAAAGAATCATAGTCCAACGTCCAAAACATTATATTTTCATAGAAGCACTTTGTTTTGTTTTTAATTTTTAGAGAGCAATATATATTTAATATTAAAAATAAATATAAAATATTTTAAATAGTTCATATGTGACTATTGAAAAACTAAGTAAAATGTGTTATAAAAAATGTCAAGTTTAACTTAAAAAGTCAATTACAGCTGATATTTAACGGGAATAAACGAGTATATAACTTGTTAATTTATCAAATCACTTAATTTTGAACAGTCGTAAGGTATATTTATCTGATTTTTTTTTTCATCTTTTTTTAATTTCAAAGAGTAATGAGATTTGGACCTAACCAAAAAAATAAATAAAAAATGAGGAGGGACGACATTTCTTTTATTTTTCGAAGGTGTATTGATGTGATACAATAGCAACAACCATAAAAAGTATATTAGATTAAGGAAAAGAACAAATCATTTTAGTACTAGGTGTCACTTTTAGCTATTCGTACGTCGTTGCAGAGAAACTTCCCCACTTCTTGTGCGAGACAAAAGTATTTGTCCTTTCTTACCAATAAAATCCTCGAGCCCCACCAATTCAAGCCTATAGCCGAGACCATTATACATAGAGAAACAGTCTTCCGTAATACCTAAACAGTATGAGTCCGTTATTAATTATTTATACTATAATTGTATCAATAATTTATATTTATTATATTTATTAATTTATTAGATATAAATTAAATCTATTAATTTATTAGTTTTCATCCATATGCAAAGTTGCGAATTTTTATTAACTTGATACATGTATAAAAGTATATCGCTGTATTTAAAAGTTTATCAATTAATAATTTAATTTTATCGAATAATTTAGAAGTCAAACTTGACTAAGTAAATTTTCACATCATTCAAAAAATTATAACATATGATGGAGGTGAATTTGTAAAATTCAACAATTAAAAATTATTAATATAATTATAATAAAAAAATATAAAAATTTTATAATTATAAAATTTCGTTAATTACGTTATAAGGGATATTCACTCAACAGCTTCTAACCATCCAGCGTTACTTTTGACCTAAAAGTTCCACGTGTCATTTCATTAACAGTAAACAGTACATATACCATACCAGAGTAATAAAGTATAATAAGAATCACGCGTTTCACATCCGTAGCACTTGTGTCGCAACAAACTCAAATTTATTCAGCAGCCGAATTGGTCCAATCTTTTTTTTTTTGGTCAAGAATTGGTCCAATCTAACACCCTACACTTTTCCTCGCGCTTCACGCTACTGATGCTTTTCAGTAACCACCCCACTCGCTTAAGATTTTCGTGTTTTGGAGTAAAATTGTACGTGAGATCATATTATTTCGTAAAATAAAATTATGATATTTTCATAATATTATAATTTTATATTTTAAAAAATAATTATAGTCGTTAAATTTAAATTTAATGGTTACATGATCATATAGTTAGAGTTGTAATGTTTGCAAATTTTTATAATATTTTATCAAAATATATTATAAGAGAATCTCTATCTTGTAAAATTATCCTCTTTTTTTATTTATAAAAATTTGATTTATTACATCTTTTCAATAATTATCCGAGGGTTTTTGACATATTCTTAGATTTAAAAATAATTTATCACATTATTACGATATTACACGGCTTAACATATAATTTCAATAAAATAATCACTTTTACAAATTAAATTTAAATCAACCCCTTTTCTCATTGGACCACCTCAAAAAGCTAAAAGCCCAAGATAACCCAAAAACAAAAGAAAAAAATCTATTAGCCGGTCTACAACCTATACTTTTTTCCTCTATTTTATTACTTTTAATTCTAATACTTAAACACGTTATAACATAATTAGAGAATCCAAATCCTCAGAGAAAAACAATATGGTCACGCGGTCCTTAATAAAAGACGTAGCTTTGCATTGATTTCACCCGAAACCGTAGGTGCCCATAGTTTATATGTTGTTTTTTCTTTAATTTTTTCATACCTAGTCCTTTTCTCTAATATCACAAATTTATTATTATTATTATTTTCTCGAAACAATTTCAAATCTTATCCCAATTTACTAGTCAAAATAATCAAAGACCTAAATTAAAGGTACATCTAAATTGTGCACGATTAAATTTTCTCCAAAAAATTGCTTAATTATTTATTTATGATTATTATAGATAATATAATAGTGGTGTGGTCAACGCAAAGCGTGTTTGTTATGTTACAGTGAGATAATTTACGAGGACAATTTTTGCCATGACCAGAAAGTAAATTTTGGTGTATAATTTATTTATTTAATATATATTGGTTATGGTTAGGGTTAGGGTTAGGGTTAGATCTGGTAATTTTGCATTTAATTTAGCAGCTTTTTGGGCTTTTTTTGGTTGATTTTATGATTTGTATATGTTGAATTTTTGATTGTTGGTGGATTGATATCTGAACTGTTTTTTTGATAAATTTTTTTATCTGCAGTTAATTTTATCCCAGTGATCAAATTTTGAATCTGAGATCAAGGATAATGTAAGTCCACTGAGGTATTAGTTTGATTATTTTGTGTGTGATTGTGTTTATTTATCTCATGGTAGCATTAATTTGTCGTTTTGTGCTGAAATTTCGGGATTTATGTGACTTATAAAGTAGTGGATATTTTGATGTATTGGTAATGTGATTGATGGAATATACGTATTTGAAATTTTTCGAGCATCTTGGGTGATATATAATAAATTATGTCAGCTATAATACATTTTGGAAGTAGTGGTAGACGTTCAAAACTAATATTCTGTTATTTTAGCTCAGTTGTGCAGAATTTGAATCAATTTATACAAAATAAGGGAAAATAATTATAATCCCTGCCTTATATACTATTCAGGGAATTATATTTCATAATCTGGTCTTATAATGGCTATCCCCTGATCAAAAGAGAGGGTCCTGTCCTGCCTTGGGGGTGAGTCGGTGACCTCAAGGCCGGGGTGGGTGGTGGAGGTTGGGGGATCATCTAGTATAGTGGCAGTCGTGACTCATGATCAGTTTATGGTACTTGAATGGGGTTTCCGAACTGCAAGATGCAATTAGGTTGGTGCAAGGATATGCATGTATGGGTTTCTTGTGATTCATTTGCTGATCAAACGAACAATCTTTTTTTTTTTTTTTTTTTTCTTTTTGTCAACAAACGGACAATCATGGCCACTGTGCAAGAGGACTTTGCTAACAGTGGATGCTAAGTGGCTGTGTGTTGTTGGGACTTTTAATCTGGACATCAGAATGAACTCTTAAATCTGAGAGAAATTGATTCAGATGTGGCCAAAATCGGTGGGATGGTTGTTTCATTATGTTGGACTGTTTTACAACTAAGATTTTTACTGAATGAAGTTGTAGAGAAACAATTTTAGTCAGATATAAAGCAGATAAGAAATAAACGAGGGATGTATGAGCTATGTGCATTGAAAGGCTGCTATAGTCATGTTGTTTTGGTCTAATTTTCTTTGAGAATAAGTTAATTGCTGTTAGTTGCTTATAGAATTGGAGAGGCTTAAATTATGAAAATATTTTCTTGTATGGATTTGTTAATGCGTTCTTATGATTGTTCGAGAACTTCTTACTTCACTCAAGTTTGTAGTTCGCAGTAGAGGACGATGGTGATGAGGATCGATTTGCCTCATCTTAAAGGTTTTATGATGACTTGCCTCGATTTCCCTCAATTTTGTTGAGCAGATGTTTAAAGAATCTCTGATATAAAGAGGGTTAAGAAGGAAACCCTTGATTTTAGTCTACAATGGCTGGAGACTCTTTTATTAGAGCATGTCTTTGCTACTAACTTCAGATCCTGACTTTCAACAAGGTTTTCATTTGTGTTGGTTTACTATCAGTGGAGAAGCTTTTATAGGAGCATGTATTTGCTAGTAACCAGATCCTGACTTCTTAAATGATCAAAGTTTTGAATTGGACGGATAAGCTGCATCTATTGTGCCTGTTTCATAGTTATATTTGGATGAGCTAGTGTTCTCTGATCTATTACTTTTTGCATTTGTCTTTCTTACCTTCTGCGCTTTTGGTATTATGCAGATAAACTATAGTGTGAGGGTCGACGAAAGTTATTGGGTTATTGAATAATAACTTCTTCCAGACGACTTGATTGCATCTCATGTGAGTTCCACATTTGCTGCTTTTGTAATTTCAGTGTTTCTGGTGGGCACGAAACTTCAAGTAGAGCTGTAAAAGAGAATATTCTGACATGTTCATCTTTCATAAATGACTTCCTTTTTTGTTCCCTCCCAGTACCGATGGGGACGAAACTGGTAAATACTTGTGTCAAAGAAGAGAACATGGATTTTCCATCCATTCCACCTGGGTTTGAGTCACTTGCACCCTTCACCTTGAAGAAGGTGGAAGCTACTGAAACAAAAGCAAGATACTCAGCTTTCACCAATGCATCTGAATCAGGAATTGTTAAGATGGAAACAGATTTTGGATCTAGTGATGATGCAAAAAAATCCCTCAGGCGCAGACCTGGGACGAGCTATAGCCAGTTTGATAACAGTTCAGAGGGGGAATCTGATTCTGAGCAGGTTAACCAAACTGTGACTGCATTCTTTGTTGTAATTGTTAGTTCCATTTCTTATGTCTTATATCCCTATAAAGTATCTCAAGTTTATTCTATGCGTGCAGCATCTCCCTTTACGGCCTCGGCTTCCCAAAGGAGTTATTCGTGGATGTGAAGAGTGTAGCAATTGCCAAAAGGTTAAAGTGTAGCCTATCTCAATTTAATGCAACTCTGACATCAATGGTTGTAATTTAAGTTTTAAATTGCAAAGTTTACATCTCCTGTGTCTAAGATGCAAATTCTGGGACAGGTAACTGCTAAATGGCGTCCAGTAGAAGCTTGTAGGCCTAATCTTCAGGATGCTCCTGTTTTCTATCCTACTGAAGAGGTAGAGCTCCCAATTCTCCAGGCTGTTCCACCCCTGACTATGGCTTGATGGAAATATTTGAACCTCTGCCTTTTGGTTTTAGAAGAATACTTCTTAAAAATGAGTTTGCCTATTTACCAGGAATTTGAAGATACTCTGAAATACATAGCAAGCATACGCTCCAAAGCAGAAGCATATGGGATTTGCCGCATTGTACCTCCTCCATCATGGAAACCTCCATGTCCATTGAAGGAGGAGAAAATATGGGAAAGTTCCAAATTCAGTACTCGCATCCAGCGGATTGACAAACTTCAGAATCGGGATTCAATGATGAAGATGTTGAAAATTAATCATAATAACAAGAGGAGAAAAAGGAGAAGATGCATGAAGAATGGCGCAGAGCATGTTATTAATGGTAATGGAGAAATCAGGGTCCTTGGTGAAGCAGTAAATTATGAGGCTTTGTTTGGCTTTGAGCCAGGTCTAGACTTGACTTTGGATGCATTTCAAAAGTACGCTGATGATTTCAAGGCCCAGTACTTCCGGAAAAATGACTATACTTTAGAAACTGGTGTCAACACACAATTGTCCCAGGCGCGGTGGGAGCCTTCAGTTGAGGATATAGAGGGCGAATATTGGCGTATGGTAGAGAAACCGACTGAAGAAATTGAGGTACCATCTTTAGCTATGCATTCTGTGAAATTTTTCATCTTCAAGTTCTGCAGTATTTACTTCATATAACTTATTCTCTTGCACTTGCTCTCTGAAATTCAACTATTTCTGCTGTTCTTTTAGGTGCTTTACGGAGCTGACTTGGAAACCGGAGTATTTGGTAGTGGTTTTCCTAAATATACCCATCAAATTGGTGCTGCTTCTGAGATGAAGTATGTAAACTCAGGCTGGAACTTGAATAACTTCCCCAGGCTCTCGGGTTCCGTGCTTTCATATGAGAGCAGTGACATTTCTGGTGTTCTTGTGCCTTGGCTGTATATAGGAATGTGTTTTTCCTCTTTTTGTTGGGTAAGAAATTAGTTTTTGGTTCCCCTTCTATTGCATAAAATACGATGTTGGTTACTTGGGCTTAATTAAAAAGGAACCTAGTGCTAAATTTTGTTGGCTTCTGTGGAAGTAAGCCTTCTTTATAGTAGTTCTGTCATTGCTGGCGTGGAAGGAAATTTTACTTTGCAGAGGGACCATCACTAAATAATTTTAACTATTTCCTGTATTGGTTTGGACGGGAATCCTGTGAGCTGGTTAGAGATATAAGAGTGGCTAAGCTAGAAAAAATAATGTACAAGCTAATCAAATAATCTTGTGACAGTTATATGAGGATGTTATGCATAGACTTTGAGTTTTTAGGTTTTTAATTGCTTTTGATTCTCTCCTCTTTTGTTAATTTTCTTTAATATGTGTAACAGCATGTAGAAGATCATCACTTGTATTCTTTAAATTACATGCACTGGGGAGCTCCAAAAATGTGGTATGGCGTACCAGGAGCTGATGCTCTGAAATTGGAGGCAGCTATGAGGAAACATTTGCCTGACCTCTTTGAAGAACAGCCGGACTTGCTTCATAAGCTGGTGAGTGCTATTTCAGGGAATATGTTTTTTTGTGATCCACTATTTCGGCTGCTCTTTGGACTTGTCAAATAGTGCAAATTGCCAAAAATTTGAACCAGTTTCTTTTTTACAATGTTACTTTGCTCTGGAATTGAGTTTTTACCTTATCTTTAACAGCATGAAACTTTGTAACTTGGTTTCTGGCTCACTCAACGTTCTAGCATGGGCTTGTAAGTTCTTTGATAGTGCAGTTCATATGAATACCTTTACAAGACATTTGGCTTTCTTAGTTCTTGCTACAGTATCTTCTGTCTTTAGTGACCCATATCATGCTGACCTTCTTTCCTTCAAAATTTGGATAATTAAGAATCACCAATACGCCTTTTCTATAAGATGCCCTTTAAGGAGGAGGTTATTACCTACATTTATATATTTTTGAGTTTCTCATTTGACTCGTACCAAAAAAAAAAAAACTCATGTAACCTATTTTCTCTGAAAATTACTCTAAGTCATCTTTTTGATATCGTATGTGTCTGCTTTAGAGAAGTTCTATAGGTTGGTTCCAAAACCAGAAGTTTTCCTTTTTACATCAAGAAATGTATTTATTCTCCGATTATTCACTTGTAGAAATTAATAATTTCCAGCTAATCCTACTATTTTTTGCAGGTCACACAACTTTCCCCATCCATACTAAAAGCTGAGGGAGTTCCTGTATATCGTTGTGTTCAGAATCCGGGAGAGTTTGTTCTGACCTTTCCACGAGCATATCATGCAGGGTTCAACTGCGGCTTCAATTGTGCTGAAGCAGTAAATGTAGCTCCCGTTGACTGGTTGCCCCATGGGCAGAATGCTATTGAGCTCTATCGTGATCAGGGTCGAAGGACTTCCATTTCTCATGATAAACTATTGCTTGGAGCAGCAAGAGATGCTGTAAGAGCACATTGGGAATTAAATTTATTGAGGAAGAATACAACAAATAATCTTAGGTGGCTGGATGTTTGTGGAAAGGACGGGATCTTGTCCAAAGCACTAAAGGTAATTTTTGCCTGACCTTACAGATTTTCATTACCTTTTTTCAGTGGCCAATATGCACATGTTATTATGAATGCGCTTAAAATTTGGATTTAGGGATTAGCGGTCAGTGTCTTGACAGGATCTAGCCTGTTGGTTGGGAAATAAGATTGTTATTTTCAACTTTTTCATTCTCCTTTTATCTGTGTGGTGTGTTTTTGTGTGTGTGTTTTTTTTTTTGGGGGGTGGTTATGGATCTATGGGCTATGGGTCTTCAAGTACCCAAAAAATAATTAGATGATGAGTTACTGTAGTTCCCACGAGAGCTTGTATACACTCACACACAAAAAATATATACATGTCTCTGTGTGGGTGTGGGCATGGCAAGTATATGTGTATATATATTTCTTAGAAGTGAAAATTTGTTTGTTAATTTGTTTTTCTAAAATATACAGTTCTATGTTTTTGAGTATTATCAAATGATGCTATTATTTATTGCTAAAGCATTATATTTTGCCAGACGCGGGTTGAGATGGAGAGAGTAAGGAGGGAGTTCCTGTGCAAGTCTTCTCAGGCGTTGAAGATGGAGAGCACTTTTGATGCCACTAGTGAAAGGGAATGCAGCGTATGCCTTTTTGATCTACATTTGTCTGCCGCTGGTTGTCACAACTGTTCGCCAGACAAATATGCATGTCTGAACCATGCAAAACAATTGTGTTCATGTTCTTGGGGTGCTAAATTTTTCCTTTTTAGGTATGACATCAATGAGTTAAATATATTGGTTGAAGCATTAGAAGGGAAACTAAGTGCAGTATACCGATGGGCAAAGCAAGATCTAGGATTGGCATTGAGTTCTTACATATCCAAGGAGAACAAACTAGCTTCTGGGCTTAGTGGTAAGTTATCTAGTACACCAGGATTGGCAGCAAAGAATATGAGTTCGCGGCTGGGCATTGCTTCTGTAAAAGAACAGAAAGAAAAAGATGATGCAGCAAATCCATCTGGAGAGTTATTGGCGTTGGAAAAGACGAATGTTTTGTCTATGTCACAGAAGCTGCCGCAGGAGGGTGAGGCAGCAAAAGCGGGTCTTGATTGCAGAAAGGAAATCCTGCAGTCAGTTTCTAATCTGGAAACTCTACCAAGTCAGCCTGCGCTAGAAAAGTTAACTGGAAACATAGCTTCAGAGAAACCTGAAGTAAAAAAACCTCCATCTTCTGGAAATGGTGATGTTATACTCCTCAGTGATGATGAAGGAGAGGAGCCGTGCAGACCACCTCCGGCAAAACCAAAGGACCCTTTGGAAAAACATGTTGCACATTCTGATGATACAGGGAGTTCAGGTAGTTGTGTGAATAATCCAATTGCAACCACCTCTACAAATGATATGGCTGTGATTGCTGAACGAAGCAACTGCTCATCAAACTCTGGTTGTACAAAAGTTGAAGCTCATTCAAATGGTGTAACCCACCTTGATCATTCAACAGGTGAAACACATTCTCGGCCTAATGCACAACAACGTTCTTGCTGTGGATTGTCTTCCTTCAACATAAATCTTGATTTGAGTTTCCAGAACCATTCAAGTACAAAAGAGGCCATTGATTGGAATATGGAAAATGCAGGCATGTACTTGCAGAATTCACAGCCATCTGATGGTGGAAAATCTAACAACGAAGATAGTCAGAAGAAGTTGGACTCAGATGCCAGCGCAAGGTCTATGAATAATGTACAAACTATATCAAATAATCCCTGTGGCTCCCAAAATAATCTTGACAGATATTATCGTCAGAAAGGACCTCGCATAGCTAAGGTAGTAAGGAGAATCAATTGCAATGTTGAGCCTCTGGAATTCGGAGTTGTGCAACCTGGAGAGTTTTGGAGTGATAGTCGAGCCATTTACCCTAAGGGTATTTTTCATTTTGAATCATCTACATAAATTCTCATTTTGAGGGGTTCAATTTAAATGGAGAATTAGCTTCCTTTTTTTTTTTCTGTTTGGTGCAGGATTCAGGAGTCGTGTTAAATACATAAATGCTGTTAATCCAACGGAGATGTGCTATTACGTTTCTGAGATACTAGATGCTGGACGCCGACCTTTATTTATGGTAATTTAGTCATATGACAACTAGCAAGAATTCCTCATGCGAGGGCTTGATTTTTAATTCCTTTGAAAAGTCAGTGGTCATATCTAATCTTCTCCATCTCGTTTGTGAACCTCGTGTTACAACTGATATGATGTAAACCTATCAGATAACTTAAGAATCTAGTCTCCTATGTTATCGTTTCATTAAAAGTTTAGACTTGCATGAAATCACTTATGAGTTCCAGAGATGGGTATGGTGGGTCAAATGACTAAAGAGGGTGGTGAATATCTCCTTCTCTGTTGATGGAAAGGAGGGTTCAGGATCCAACATAATTCTTCAGTCGTGTAACAGAATACATTTAGATAAGTATTTATGCCATTTGCTGTACTTGGTGTAAGGAAGAAATATACTAAAAAATCTGTTCAACATCAGATTTATACGTATTACGCTAGATTGGGAGCATTGTTGCCCTTTCCAAGTGTTGAATGCTGAAGAGTTGGTCAACATAGGTTTCAGATGAGAGCAATCTTTTAGCAGTGATTACTAAAGTTCCCTTGTTAGTTTGATTTAGTAGTTGTTGAAAACATCTATTGCTTTTGAGGCTATAGTCTGTTGTGTGAGCCTGATTTTCCTGGTTTATTTACTGATTCCTTCCTCTCTCTGTTTTTCAATCAGCTTATGATTTTATTTTTCAGCCCGGTGAATCTTTTCCTTTCATATAGTGATGAGATAACTTCGTAGGCTCTCGCCTAGCTACTTGCTTCTTCTTGTTTTGAGTGTTAAGACTTCTGGTGCTTTCCTTACCGCACAAGGCTTTGCTCTGAATCAGATCTGTTCTAAATGACTTTTGGTGGGTGATCATATAGAAGCTCAAAATATGAGTTTTGTGAAACCAGAATTTCTTTTAAAAGCATTTGGATACAAAATTCTCATGAATATGAAGAGTCTTCATATCATGATAGGCTTATAGCCTTATACTATTGGGCTTAAATTCAATTTGTCTGCTTTTGTTAACAACGTTATGTTGTTAATGAACCTGTCCCATGTTTTAATTTTTTATATGTATTGCTGAAAATACGACGTTATTTTGTTAATGAACCTGTCCCATGTTTTAATTTTTTATATGTATTGCTGAAAATACACGTGGGTGGTTAATGCTCATATCTTTTCTGCTTGATGCATATTTGTTGAGTTACAGTAGATTTATGTCTCATCCTTGTTATCATTAGTTTGTTAATTTAGTTGGTAAACTTCATTTTCAGGTTTCCTTGGAGCATTTCCCAAGTGAAGTATTTGTTCATACGTCTACAACCAGATGTTGGGAAATGGTTCGGGAAAGAGTAAATCAGGAGATAACTAAGCAACACAAGTTGGGAACAATGAAACTTCCTCCTTTGCAGCCGCCTGGAAGTCTTGACGGCATGGAAATGTTTGGTTTTTCTTCTCCTGCGATTGTTCAGGTAAACTTGTTGAGCTGATGTTGGTATCATCTATTGTACCTTATTAGAGTTTTTTCTGCAGTAAGTTGATCTAGTTTGGCAGTTCATTTTAACGACTTCCTCCTTCAAAGTTCACTTATTAATTCAACTTATTTAATCCTCTATTTGTTTTAGTGCAAGATTGACTAAAGCTTAACTTATTTATAGAATATTGGTAATCACTTATTTTTGGAACTTGTTTCCCCGCTTCTCCAAGTTAAGCAAAGTATTTTTACCCTTTTGGAATGCTAGAGTGAACCAAACTCACATTAATTTTCCCTTTTGACTGAAATAAAAGGCGCCCAAGTGTTTTGTTAAGGTTCTGTGGCAAAATTCCTTTCTTTGAATACCTTGTATCTGTGGATTCACACAACATTGCCTGTCATCCTCTCCCCTCCGTTGGCACATTTTTCTCCCTTCTTCCTCTCTTTTGATTATTACATGTCTAGTACCTGACCTTAAATTTTGAACTTACCCATTGTGCATCTCAACTCCATATATTGCCTTCCCCCACCCACCCAAAAAAACCAAAAAAGAAAAATACGTTGCGGTATAATATCACTAGTTGCTTTCAGAAATGTCACACTCTCGTTGAGAAAAACATGAGACACGCTCATGATTTTGTATTAAAGTTCTAAATATAAGTGCATGTGTAGTTGTCAACTTTGGGGTAAATGTCAACCACCCACACCCTGATAGGTGAAGCGTTGTTTCGCAATTACTTCTTTTATTTTGGGGGGCTGGTGTTGGTGGTGATTTGACCCAAAATCATCGTTGGAAGCAATATCTAACAGATTCCTGTTATTATTTTGATTAGCTTAAATACCCACTTTTCCCTGAACCAGCATCCTGTTTGGTTGGATTTTTTTTTCTCATCATAGTTGACATACCGATCTAGAAGTTTCCCAGAACACACAATCTTCTCGTCAGCCGATCATAGGATGTACTGTATCACCACTCTTAACACATCTATTCTTATCATATCCTGTTTTCTCTTTTTCTAGGTTATTCAGGCCATGGACAAGAATCGAGTTTGTACAGAATACTGGAAGTCAAGGCCCTTAATGCAGATTCCGCAACATTCTCAATCTGCAGACAATCCAAGGAGCCTTTTTATCAAATCTGAAGTCTCAAACGATAATGAAGGCCTCCCGTTACCTGCTGGAATAGATACTACACTTAACGGCTTGTTTAAGAAAGCGAATCCAGAGGAACTGCACGCGTTGTACAGTAGTTTAAGTAACGCTAGTTCAGTCCCTGATCAAGGCTTGGTGACGCGGCTTCTTAAGGAAGAGATTCATAAACGTTCAAGGTAATTCATTTTTGGTCTCACCGAGAGTCCGGACTCGGCATAACAAATTCTTTGTAAATTCCCAATTTTTAGACATACAGTGATTTAGTTTTTGATAAATTTTTGAAGTGGCTCCCATCAGAAAAGCCGATTGGATATTTCAAATCATAATGTTGAGAGGTATTCACAAGGCAATCAAATTCCCCATTTTTAATATGTTTGTTTCATGTTTTCATATCATCTTTTTGAATGTCGTTTGTAGTGACTTTGTCTTGAAGCATCAACAGTGACATCTCCTCATAAATATCCAATTGAAACAGGAACATGTTAAAAGTGTGTATAATTGTTCAGTAAAAGCACGTTTTTTTGTTTTTCGGTTTTCGGATAACGAAAAATTCACCTTAGATAGGATAACATTAGTTTTGCCTTAAGATTATAAATTTAATGGCCCAAAGATTATAAATTTAATGGTGAGCAGTATGTTTTAATACATACTCAGATATTTTTGTAGGGGGAAGGATATAGATTCCTGATTTATCAGTGGTGGTCTCTTGCGCAAAAAATCCATAAAATTGATAGTTTAGTTGGAAAGAGCAAGGGGCAATGCTCGAGCTGTGAGTGTTATGCTTTGAAATATGAAGGGTCCATTCATTTGTTTCTTCGTCTATCTCCTAATTCCTAGAGATTGCATTGGGATTTGAGATGAAAAACTTCTTACTCTATGCTTTCAAGTAGACCCAATTTCTGATCTAATTTAGTGGCCACATTCTTTGATCAAAAGGTTGTGGGCTCGAGATTTCTTACACTTATTTTTACGTGTGAGTTTAGAATATTTTGTCAATTGAGTTTATAAGTAATTTTGGAAATTAAAATTAGTGAAAACATGGGTAAAATAGTTTTACAAATCAAAAACTTGGGGGATTTTTAAAGCATTTTATGAAGTAATTAGTAAGACTATGCCCTTCAAAATTTAAAGGGTGGATCGAGTTTTGGCTTATTTAGGGCGGAGTTTTTTACGGGTCAACAAGAGCTGGAGTTCCCACCGATTTTAAGAATAGAGTCATTAACAAGTGAGTTAAGGTTATATTTTTTTGAGAACATATTCAGTTGTAAAATTAATTTAACCCCCCATCAAAAAAAAAAAAATTCATATACTAATACTAAAATGTGTATTTTCAACTTCCACTTAATAAACCCACTCCTACCCCTTTTTTTTTTGGTCAATAGTTTTGACAACGTTACATGAAGGAAGTTTTCCTCAAATTGTGCCGCTGTCTCTACGACCAAGGACAAGTTTAGAGGTGTTGTGAGACTTATGATCCTAATATTTTTCTCGGTGGGAACTAATTTAATTTTTCATACCATAAAATATTCATACATTTTTCTAAAAAATTGAGATAACTACTAACGTATATATATATTTTAAAAAAACCCTACTGGTACTCGTATAGATCCACCCATGTAATTATCCATTCAATTCTTCAAAATATTCACTATAGCAGAAGTTATCAAAATATCTCAAGTGACTGATTCATACCTAAACAACATTCTTAACACTAAGATAGTGATTGGTACACTCGAATGAATTTAAACAGAAATGGAATGAGATAAGTAATGGAATGAAACTGAGAACAAAATGAACTTGAGAATAAGAAAGACATGCTTGGTATGTCCTAAAAATGAAGAGTAGTAATGTGAATAATTTGTTAAATACGACAAGATTGCTATTTTATTATTATAATATTAAAAATAAGAATAAACATGAACATAATTGTAAACAACAACAATATAATAATAATAATAAATACAAGAAAAATTAAAACTATAATAATAACAATGATAATTATTATTATTTTTTATTATTTTTATTTTTAGTTATTATTATTTTTTATTATTTGTTTACTATTATTA
This sequence comes from Ehretia macrophylla, assembly GCA_037974665.1. Classification (NCBI taxonomy): domain Eukaryota; kingdom Viridiplantae; phylum Streptophyta; class Magnoliopsida; order Boraginales; family Ehretiaceae; genus Ehretia; species Ehretia macrophylla. Next base: position 44,115,904 of record CM075769.1, on the reverse strand, counting down.
TTATTATTGTAAAATAAACTATATATAAATGTTATGTTTTTATGGAGGTATATTAGTCATTTAAGAAATAAGTTTATTCTCAAGTACATGAAATGAACTAATTCCATGTATTTGCTTTGGAATAGCTAATTCCATATACGCGGGAATGGTATTACTTTGGGATTGAAATTCTTAAATTCATTCCTTCATATTAAACATGAGAATTGAGAATGTCATTTTATTTTTAGTCCTATTTTAATGTACTAATTGCTACCTAAAATAATAAAACACGAGTATTTGGAAAAAGCATGTGCTTCTAAAACCTAAATGTACAATATCCTATCGAGTATAGCAAACTAGCACGTGCACTTATAATTTCTTCTATCTTTCAAGCAAATCTGCTTTTAAGACTTCTGAAGAACACTTATCCAAGCAAAAACGTGGTCCATTTTTTTTTTTTTTTAAGAAGTGAAAAACCATTTTTAGAAGTACAAGTTGGAGAATGGTAGGACCACACAACAATTTTCTTTTTCTTATATCCAAGAACTCATCTTCAGGGTGGATATATTATAAGGTTATAAATCTTATCGTACATCGTTGTATTCTAAAATATCTTCTAAGTCATTAAATGGTTAAATTATATTTGTAATAGAGACGCAAAAGTTCAAATTTAAAATTTGTAGTTATAACAAGTCATTAACCGATCACTCTACTTATATCATGTCCCAGACACAAAATCTCAGTCGTGTAAGGAAGTTTGGTGTTATAGCTCAAGTAAAAATTATTTGAACCGTCTAAAATCAACTAGTTTAAAATAGTTAATTCAACTTATTTCTTAATCTCCTTTATAAACTACACACTTAACCAAGGACAAAGCTAACTTTATGGTGGGTGGGGGGGACTTCACCTCAAATTTTTCTAAAAATCTGTATTCTAAAAATATTTTTAAACTGAAAAATCTAAATTTTGAAAAAAAAAAGTATATATGAATATTAAATTGTACGATTTTAATTTAATTAACCAAAATTTTAAATACACTCTTACACTTAATACTTCTTCCAACGATGTAGGACACCCACAACCTAACTCTTAGGGGCAGGACCACACAACAATTGGTTGTTGTGATCATGAAAATTCGTTAACCAAAACATAGGATGAAGATATTGTACACATAAGTACCCTAAATAGCAACACAACTTAAAACCAAACAAGGAAAAATTGTACCCTTAAATAGCAACATAGGTTAAAGCCAAATATAGGAAATGCGAATAATGTACGGACAAAAGGTTTCCTGCAAATCCAATGGCTGATAATCATCCCACGTTTCAGCTGTCGAGTGATAAAGCCTTTGGGGGCACAAAGATCGAAGGGCCGACAAGCAGTGGCCATTGACACGTGGGGCAGCTGAAAAGTGTGGGCCCCTACTTGGGCACGCGTCAGCATATGAAGGCTCGGCATATATTGGCCTCGTGGATTGCGCGATAATATCGTACGGCAGTTTAATAATTTTGGGTGGTGTGTGTAAAGTGAGTGTTTTTATAAGACAAATCGTGCTTGATGAGAGGTTTCACTTATCCAAAATCTTCGACCATTATTGGTTTTACGCTAGTGCTTTTTCTAGGTCCTAAAAATAATTTTTCTGTGATGTTGACGAGGGAAATTATATATATATATACACTAAATCAGTAAAGTTATTTATTGATGAAATTATACAAAAATATTTACAATCATTTATATAGATGTTCTATCTAACTATTCTTTCATCTACCATCTATGATATGAAGATTGCTCGATTCAAAAAAGTATTCATAACTTTCTTTAATATATAAACCTTAGTTTAACATCAAAACTAATGAAATCCATGAGGTGCTCCTCAATTAGTGCTTCATTGGCAAAAAAATTTCTATATGTAAATTGCTCAAGACTTATATATTTTGTATACTTTATATGTACTTTTTTTTTGGTATAATAGAGGCTGAAGCTCTGACCCCCAAAAAAAGAGAGGGCGAAGTTATTATTTGAACTCATAATTTTTTATTATAACATATCAGTAACTAACCATTCTAATTGACTCTTAGGTCCATACGTAATTTTTGTGTGTTTGAAAGAAGTGTCTTGTAGATTAGGCATTGTTCCAGATAGAACAACATCTATAAAGATCTCTCCTTTGTTAATTATCGCATTTTCTAGATAAGGTATATTATGAGTCATCAATTTTGATCATTTTAAATCTTGGCCATTGAATAAGGAGTAATAAATTAATCATCTATTGAAAAGATAGTTTAAAAAATATTTGAAACAAATGACTGAAATTTAAAAAGACCAAATCTAATGACCCGTAATACACATTATCTTAAAATGAGAGAATAAACCCAATAATACATAACTTATTACATAATGGGTTTGGTTCCAAACTTTTTTTGATTATCTCATTTTCAAAATGAGGTGAATTATGGGTCATCAATTTTAATCTTTTTAAATTTTAGTCATTTATTTTAAAATATTTTTAAAATACTTTTTTTCATAATTAATCGTTTATTAACTCAAATTTGGTGACTAAAATTTAAAATGACCAAATCTAATAGCGATATGCCTACTCTAAAATCACTTGAATATCCTATGTTAGAATGCTTCTAAAAGGAGAGTTTGGTGGCAAAAATTCTCTCTCTTAACTACAAGATTGAGGAATTTTCACATTCTCTTACTCCCACCCCTCCTATTGACTAGCATTTGCAATAAATCATGTTTACTAAAAATTAGGTGGAAGGGGTTAAATACTAACTTGTTGTATTCGGGAGGTTCTAACCAAGGTTTTAGCCTCTATGGTATAAAAAAAATTATATTTTAGTTACATTTTTATGCGCACATAGTAGAAATGTTATGAGTTAGTACTTGACAAATATTGAAAGTGAATGAATATAACTACTGAAGTTCTTCAAGTTAGAAGAATACATATATATATATATATAATTTGTTCTTTGGAAAATAATTGAAATACGCAAGTATACAATTCTAATTTGCTTAAACTATCATGGGTCGTTGAATGCGCGAGCATGTTACTTCAGTTTATGAGTGACATTAGATGGCTATTAATCAGTAATATCAACACAATCATTCCCAAGTGATATATACATGCATAAATTCATTGATTTAATTTGCAACACTACAACATTTTAGCTTTTTTACAATATTTCAAAGAAAAAATAAAAAATAAAAATATTGTAACGGGTTTTCAACCATTATATAAACAAAAACTCTTTTGCATGGTTATATATATATATATATATTTTTTTTATCATTTCTTAATCATTACTCTTTAGGTTTTTTTATTTAACAATTCTGAAATTATAGTTTTGTTACAACAATTTTTAAATCGTTTCTTATCAATTACAAAAAAAATTGTTACTGTACAGAATTTATAACAAGATAATGTGCAACTGATCTTGTGCAACGCTTGTAGTCATTAGTAAAGGTTTTTAACCATTTTTTCCAACTTTTTAAAAATTACAGCAAATAAAAAATGTAAGGGTAATAAAAATAAAATATTACTCAGATGCAAGATGAGTACTAAGCAACAAATAAATATTACATCGTAGAGTATCGGCAATGATAAACCCGAAAAATATTTCCCTTGGAATTGCGTCTTCTTTTGTTGATAATAAAATGGAAAATATATAAAAGAAAAATGGAAAGAAGGCTCTTTACATCATATATCATTATTCATTAAGAATGTACGTGATTTTTTTTTTTGTTCTGATAATGTGAGAATTCAATTGGCGGAATCCGACCATCAATTTTTCCAGCAAAGTTCGACAATTGGTTTTTTTGGCAAAGCCCGACCACTAGTTTTCCCAAGATAGTCCAACCACTAACTGGTAAACCCACGGGTATAACGGTATGCCCCAATACATGCATTAATAGTCAAGGGTTTGATTTTGATTGGTTACAGTGTGAAGACCCCTGAGTGGAACAGGTTTTAAACCCGCGCTTCACAAGTTGCTCCACTCCTGCATTGCCATCCAAGCTACCCCTTGGGGGCAACGTGAAGATTGTGTTAACATATGAACCGCACTCATCCTACACCGTAAAGCATAAATGCTAATTAACTTACCTTTTAAATCCTAAATTGTACAACATATATTAAAAAACATCACTTATAAAATCTTAATTGTAGAATCTTTTACGCTGACAACAAAAAACATATATATAACTAGACAAATTTCCGGTGGTACCTTTTAAGTATATTAGTATTAGCTAACTAGAAACTTTGGCTCAGTAAAGAAGTCAAACAAGGGTACGTATGCTTCTATGAGGGTAAATTTCACAATTAATCTATATTGTTTACATATTTTTTCAATGTAGTTTTTAGTGTTTCAAAAAATTTATAGTGGTCCCTAATATTTATAAAAATTATTTAAAATAATCCCTATTGTTTAAACTTAGTTAATTTGGTCTTTATTATTTTTTAAAAAATTCAATTTAGTCCCTATTATTTTAAAAAAAAATTCAATTCAATCATTGGACATGACCCCTATTTGGGGACTAAATTAAATTTTATAGAAAATAATAGAGACTAAATTGGTTAGTTTTAAACAATAAAAACTATTTTGAATCACTTTGTAAACATTATAGACTAATATAATTTTTTTTAAAAAATATTAAAAACAAATTTTAAAAAAAGTATAAATAACAAAGATTAAGTGTGAAATTTACCCCTTCTATGATAACGTTTGCTTAGCAAAGCATCGTTTTTTACGAGATGTCAATGGTCCTATAAACATGCCTTTTCGTCATATTAAATGTCGATTAGAGAGAGCAAGAAGTTTGTATATGCTACATATTGTGGCTATATATAAACCACGAGAGCAGAAGTTAGAATTGCAAGAAGGGCAGAGCACAATTATCTAAAAAATACGAGTATGTGTTCAAAGAGTACAATTATCTCACATAAATAAATTAAAATTTTCAACACCAACACATATATATAAGGTCTTGGATTATCATGCACTAATTGATTTTAAGATAAAAATTTTAAATTTTTATCATAATATTATATTATCCATCCACGTAAAACCTATCCCTCTAACTTGTTTTACAAAGAGAATGAAGAATATTGGGAAGGAAAAGGGGGGAAATATTGGGAAAGGAAAAGGGAGAAATAAGCAATGTTAATCAATTTAATGTAGCAAATTATTTAAAAAGCAGTTCAGTGTATAAAATTTTCGCTTTGTGCAAAGTTTGGAGAAAAATTACACCTATTTTAAAGTTAATTGTACTAAATCTTGTCTTGCATTTTGTAAAACACTATTTTTAGAACTCAAACCCATAGCATTCAAATTACATGATAATAACTTTATCATTTCACTAATTAAAACTCCCCTTCGTATAGCAAATTATCTCACTCCAGAATAACAACCTTCAACTGTGTCAGAATATAAGTTTTCATATCGAAAAATCAGAAACTCTAAAACTACCTTATAAGGTCCTGGACTATTCTACTTGGTACTAATTGGTTTTAAGATGGAACCCCATGATTCTTAACATGGTATCAGAGCTGGATCCTTAGTCCAGTCACATTCATTCGCGTGCAACTCATATCAAATCAGGCCCACTTGTCTTCAATCTTTCACGTGTGCATAATCCATGCACCTTCAATCTTCCGCATGTGTGATCTACCACATGTATGTTCAATCTTTCATGTGTGATCCATCTCAAAAATTTTGGTCTATATGTATTTAAACGTGATGGGAAGTGTTAGAATATAACACTTGTCTCATATCAAAAAATCAGTTAACACTAAGACCACCTTATAAGATCCTGGGTTACTTCACTTGGCACCAATTTGTTTTAAGTTGGAAGCTCAGATTTCTTAACATGATATCGGAGATGGATCCTAGATCTAGTCATATTCATCCGTGTGCGACCCATCTTAATCGGGTCCACTTGTACGTGTGATTCCTCTCAAATCAGATCACACGTGAAGAAGAATGTTAAAATATAAGTTTCCACATCATAAAATCTTAAACTACTTTATTTGATATTAATTAATTTTAAAATGAAAACTCATGATATTTAACATTTAACAAATTGCATCCTTTCTAAATTCAGGAAAAAAAAAAAAAAAGATAATCTCTTCGAATCAACCAATAAAGAAACATTTAAGCAAATCTTGATATGATCTAACAAGTAGGGACATGGGAGGACTTTATCAGGCAGGATCAGTGCTTGACTATGCCCCACATGCTTCACTCAAGAGGGAAAGATGTTCACTGTTTTCATTTAATGGAGTCTGCAAACACAAGGGCCAAAGCTCAAATCATCTTCACTAGGTTACCAAAAAAAAAAAAATCATCTTCACTAACGATTTGATTTAATAATATAATTTTCAATTTAAATACAAAAAATCTTAAAATTAATTTTTATATGTAACATTTTAAATAAAGTAAAATAGTTTAAACATTCCTTAATTTAAAAAATTAAAAAAAGCTCAAATCATCTTTTAGGTTTCCAATCCATTGTAGTAACGACAATTTATTTTTTCTTTTATAACAAAAAATTTATTTTAGACAAAATTATATTAAATTCACTCGATAATACTATAAATTCGTTCATTTTCGATTACTCATGTCACATAATAATCAGGTGATTCTTTAATAAGGTAGAGAAATATTCTAATATATTCACATAATTTTTTTTACCTTCAAAAGGATCTTCTCTAGTCTCGAAAAATATTACAATATTACAATATTCATAGACTAACATACGCGTGTCTTGTCTTTTTACCATAATTGTCGATTTAATTCGAATATCTTTAAAGTCAATACCTAACTGCGTTACCCTTTTTAAAGGTTCTTCTGTTTTCCACTAATCTAAAATTTTTGTCCTCTTTAAACAACAAACTGTTGATAGATATCAAATCAGGGCGGGGTGGGGGGGGGGGGGGGAGGGGGGGGGGGGGGGGGAGAGGGGGGGGTAAGAGCATATTTATTTTAGCGTTAAACATACACACTACATATTCTACAAGTTGATCGCTTTGAAGGTTGTCTATCACAAGCAAAGAAAATCACTTTATTTCTTTCATTTTGTTCTTTGAACAAAGAACAATAAGAAGATCCAATGATCATTCAAAGGGTTTTGATCAGAATTCTATATACCACAATAGGAATGTATTCAGAATTTATGTTCGGTAAAAATGAAAATTACACTATGCAACACTCAAATATCAATAATTTTTTTTTAATGAGAGCTAAAATAATTTTGCAATCTTAAAAATATCTTAAAAGTATACAAATTTTTATCAAGAATTTGTAGCCCCCACTTAAATTCATTGTACCATACATGCAATATGATTCCAACAAAATCTACATATATTCAGTTGTTGGAGAATCTAGTTGTTTTATATGAATAAATCAAGATTTTCAAAATTTGTATATAAAATCTTAGACTACTCGACCACCTAACAACACCAATTGATTTTAAGATAAAATTTCGGATTAATTTATATCAACTTCTGTATCCAATAATGAAACATTTACTTTCAAATAAATAGCAAAGATCAGATGAAATATTTCACACAGTTGTTCTTCGGACAAATTTTACGAAGATCAGAAAATCTTCACACAGTTCATGAATTGAATATATGATTCACATAATCTATTAATATATTGGCCTTTCTTTTTCTGTGTTTTGACAACAACAAATACACAATTAATTAAGATAAGCTTCAATTCTTCCAACACAAGGGTTTAATGAAATTTTAATAAAATTAAGTATAAATTTATTGAGATGTTCTAACTGGCATTGCTTGTGGCTATGGTGGCAAAAATGCAAACCACTAATGGTAAGCACACAGAGAACATATTCACTATTTCTATATGTGCAATATCCATTATTACTTGTGCTTGTTTCAGCAGGCAATTATTAATCCTTCTTCAAAGTTCACTGTTTCTTGGGAAAATCCAATGGCATCTCTACAAAGTAATCAGCTAAGCAGAATAAAAATTCAACCAAACAAATAATTAAAAAAAAGGAGGTTGAAAATTGAAAATGGTTGGCACAAGTATGCAAAGAGCACTATGCATTCAAGCTATATTTTATATATTTAGAATTTCAGGTATTATTTATATATAACTTCAGGTAAATACAAAGAGGAAATTGCAGTTCAAAAAATTACAACAGCTAAAGATGAAACCTTAAAGAAATATCAAGTTTAAATCTATATATAGATATATAGTGAAATTCATATATATATATATAGCTGGATATATAATTAATTATATATAAACCTCTAAGTCATATTAATTACTCTATATTTGTTTTTCCAGGAAGAGTTGCACCAGTATCAGTTTGCAGTACTGCAGCCACCTTCTGCTTAGACGACGACCTCTTCCTCTTCTTTTCGTAGCTGATTCCCCTAGATTTGGACTGAAAATCGCGAACATCGCGAAGAAAAAGCCTCACTGCTCTTGCACCAAAAGGGTTTGCTTCAGGCTTGCCACCATGTTCTTCATAAGCAGCTCGAAGGCGTCCAATGAGGGCATCAAGGCTTCCCCAAGCTTGCCTTAATGGACATGGGCATGGTGCAGGAGGGTTTGGCATGCCGAAAAATGGGCAAGTCTGGTTATGGACTTTCGTCTTCCCGAACTGGTCAAGATAGTGAAGAAATTCAAGAACATGAGCACCACTGCATAGTGATAGAGACAATGGAGGCCTGTGGTTTCGCAAGTATTGGCAGAAAGTGTTCCAGTCGCGGCGTTTTTGATTCTCGTATCGGCTCAAACGAGGAGCTGCAGCTGATGATGTTATTGGTGACAACGTATTTGTGGTGGTAATAGGGCTAATTGTGTTGGTAAAGAAGCTTCCAGCTGTGCTGGTGGCATCACCTGAGGCTGCAAAAAACTCCATTGTTGCAGCTAAAGATCTGAAATCTTTAACTGTTCTTGCCTTCTTGGTGTTAATTTTTTCTAGGGTTTTGTTCTTTTGGCTACCTTCCAGAGTTAGTTTGAGCAAAATTGCATAACACAGACAAACACACACACGCACACACTAAATAAGCAGCAGAACAAAGAGTTCTCTAAAGGGTTCTTGCCTCTGAGCTTATGCTCTCAGATGGTGGTGAGAAATGAACATAGAAATAAGTAAAATGCATAAAGAAGTAGGCAAAACTTTTACAGGCTTGACCTTAGACCTCAGCGGGGTTCCATTTTCTTCGATATCAAGAGAAAGTTGAGAAAGACTATTGAATTTTTGAGTGTGTGTGTGTGTGTGTTTTAGGAAGATGACGAGATTTGAAGAGGGGAATAGAAGATTCCTGCTTACTAATACTGTTGATCTTCACAGTCTGAACTGCAAGTGCAGCTATGGCTGCCAAAGATCTTGGAAGAGAGATCTAGTACTACATTCAATTCAGAACTAAAAAGAGAAGACCAAAGATATGATCAGATCATCATCAGATTTGCTTTCCTAAAAAAGGGGAAGCAAAAGCAACAACTAATACTTCAAGTATCACCACTTGGTTGAGTCAAGAGCCACCATTCACTGTGTAGTAGTATGTATAATGAGGAAGAAGAAAGAGAATGAGAGAGACTAATAGAAGTGGCTTTTATTGTAAGAGAGAGTGCACTGCGAGAAAGGGAAAGGTTTTTGGCATTAACTTGAAGAAATGACCGCAGGGGCAATACGCTGCACAAAAAACTTCTCTCTACACTCATTTGTTGGCGCGTGCAAACATAGATGGAATATTTTTTTATCAACGTTTTTTTTTTTTTTTGACAAATGAAAATATATTAATAAAAGAAAGTACGTGAATTGACCTTATATTACAATGCATGGTAGATGAAAGTACATAGATGAATGCAACAAATGTAGGAAATTTCGTAGCAACATGATAGATGAATTGACCCTATATTATGGATCTAATGCATAATTTTTGAGGTTGAGATTTTTTCTTTTCATAACAATATGTTGGAAATCATGAGATTTTATTTTAAAAATAATTAATATTAGTCGGATTGATTCAAAATTTTATATAATAATTTTTTTCTTTTTTCATATATATTTTTATTTTATATGATGATTTCAAAATTTATGATTTTTTTTTAATTTAAGACTAGTATATATTGTAAAATCTCTATCAAGTGTGGGTGGTGTAGAGTTATACTCAAATGAGAGTGCGTCTTAACTAGAAAAAAAAATATTTTATTGAACCCTTTTTACTAGATATATGAGTACACCTCTTAATTTCTCTTATTATATGAGTACACACCATGATCTTATGTGAGAAATGGCATTGGGGCGGGTTTGGGGCAAAGGGACCTATTCCTATACCCCACCCTATCACCTAAAAAGGCCCCCCAACACCTATCCCACCCCTGCGTTCTATACTCCCATCCCCCGCCTCCACTCCATCCCCTAATTCCCGTCAAGAATGGGGATTACTCCCAAGTTTTTTTTATTATTCTTTTAAACCTTACGATATTAAATTTAATTTAAACCAAGTGATTTCAAAATATATGTTCAAAATTATAATAATGAGGAATATAAATATAGGTCTTAAATAAAGGTCAAATATTAATTATATATTGAGTTTTATGCTTCTAGTTAAATATTAAAAATAATAATATAGCAATTGAGTACTTTTAAGCATTTAAAATAAATTGTGAATAAAATCATTGTGTATAAAAATTATATTTAGAAAAAGAATATTTCTTTGTATTATTGGAATCACATTGATTACTATAATTTATTTTGTTATTGCATGTCCTCATTTAATAGTGATTGCAAAATTTTAAAATAGCACACTTAATTATGTTGTCTGAAACTATTTTGAAGAATAGCTAGAAACAACTAACAATATTGGGATAATTTTTTTACAAAAATAATTGCAAATGTCAAGTACTGGTATGTAGTGCCTTGATTAAAAGAACTAATATAAAATCTTTTTGAGTAATTTATTTTTTTCTCCATGTTAGTGATACTTTGTCTAATGTCTTTTTTCTATACTTATAGATTTATAATTTTAAAATTTCAATACATATGTAAAACTAAAGATATAAAAATAATTATACATGTATGCACGACAACTTATATGAGGCAGGTAATGTTTATCCCTACACCCCTTCCTTGCTCACGCGTGGGGATTAAAATTTAATCCCTACCCCCCCACCCCATTCCCTATTTTGCACCCTAATCCTCTTCCTGTTTAGGGCGGGTACCCACAAAACCTGCCTTTATTTCCATTTCTATTTGAGTATACACCTGATCTTGGAGCCCTGGTGCTGCCCCTGCCTATGATGTAGGTCAAGTGTGCATTGTAACACCCATGTCATGTGTGACCTGATTTAAAAATACAATCTTTTTTAAATGATGTGCCTTTTTAATGATATGGTGAGTTGCTTCTAACCAAATGAGTCACATATGAATGAATATGTGATGGACAAAATTAGATCAAATGCTTAACTTTGATACCATGTTAAGAATTATAAAACTCTGTTCTAAGTTAATTAGTATTAAGTGGAGTAGTCCAAACTTTTGTATAATGGTATTAAAATTTATTTGTAACTTTTTAATATTGTATGAGTAGATATTGTAACACGATACCCTTACAATAAATTATGCCTAGGCTCAGGGGCGGAGGGAGAGAGGGGCCGACGACCTCCAAAAAAAAATGAAAAATTTAATAGAGTTTTTTAAAAATCAGATTTGGCTCCTGCAATAAATATCCAAAAAGTGATAAAAGTTTTCAAAAACATAGATGTGGCTTGGTGGTTAGTCACAAATAACATTTATTTTGATGTGTGGGTTCAAGTAATCATAATTGTATTTATTTTTGTAGTTTTAGTTATGGATGAAAAAAATTAATTTTTAAAGAATATGACCTCTAATGAGATTTAAACTCGTAACATCTAACCATTAAACCATAACTATTATTTGTTGTATCAACCTAATTCGTTCAATATTTATTAAATATATAGATTATTTAATTTGTACCATAAATAAGAACAAATAGTTAAACATACAATTTATAATTATTATAATATTTTTTTATGATACATCTAAAATGTAAACCAATTGATATTCAAAAAATATATCCAAAATGATTATTTTACTTACCAAATCTTTAAAAGTACCGTAACATGAAACTATAACCAAATTTTCTTTAATAAAATTATAAAAAAAATTAAATTTATAAAAATTAAAATTTTTTTCTACTAATCCAAAAAATATTATACAAAAAAAAAAATTGGCCTCTAACATTAAATTTTTCACTCCAGCCCTGCTTAGGCTGTCAAGTTTGTAAAGTTTGTGGCATGAGTTGTATGCTTAAGAATTTAGATAAGTTAAATTTTTGTAAGAAGTTTGGACAATAGGGCACCACGCCAACCCAAAAAAAAAAACAATTGTAGCTAAATCAATCAAGGACACCATTTGGGTAAATATGACTTATACGTGGTCATAATAAATTTTGATTCTATTGATCTTTAAGGCATCATAGACCATAATAGACCATGTGTTTTTAAAGTGAATATTCCTGACTTAAACCACAATTCACAAATATGAACAATGTGCTTTGTGGACGAATCTTTTGCAGGCTACAACGGTGAAAGGGATTAAAAGTGAGAATAAATATACACAGGATATTGATAAGGTATAAACTGGATTGTACCGACCTCCGTTCTCAACCTGCAAAAGAATAGAGGAACTTCAGTGGTTATTTTCTGGGATCTCATCAGATGATTAAATCATTAATTAGATCTGAGTACTAAAATAAGAATAGTATAAAAAAAAATATGTAATTATTCTGGGTAAAGAATAAGTTACTTTTTTATTATTGTTTAGGTGTTATTTATACTATTTGACAGGTGATGAGGAAGACCCCGAGTTGAGGTAAGATATTCACACCGAGCTGAGGTAAGCCCACCCGAGCCAGAGCTAACGTATTCAGTCAATACCCACCCTGGATGCTGATCCGACCTCAACCTGACCCAGGAAAATTCTGACATCTGCGCCATATGTTCTGATGAGACATAAAGTTGCGTCGCATTAAATGCTGTCAGATTCGGATTTAGTATAAATAGAGCTCCACCCTCTAGGTAACTCATCATTAATGCTTTCAGCTACCTTGCTAGCTCAGATATACTAATCATTCGCACACTCAAGGGAAAAATTCGGGTCATCACCCCGCCTTTTCCTTCCATTTCCTTGTGTAGGTCAAACAGCCAACCTGAAAGTTCAGCTCGGAGGTCGACCTGAAAGTTCAGCTCGGAGGTCGACCTGAAAGTTCAGCTCGGCAGGCGTAGCTGTCCAACCTCAACTGCGAGATTCCTAACCTCGACAGTTTGGCGTCGTCTGTGGGGAACGAAGTTCTTTCTATCACTCTTCTCACCACCCATTGAGAAACTATCATGGTACAAACTAGAAGCCACAGTGCACCGGTAGAGGACTCACCCAGCCCGGAAGGGGACCTCGAAACCACGCAGGTGCCTAGCCAGAACCCAACCCAAACTGACGTTGGAACGAGCCAACGCATACACTTAGCCTCACAAATCAACCCTTCTACAGATGGAGACCTCAACTCTAGCTTGTCACCAGAGATGAGGATAATGCTCGGGATGTTTGAGAAACTTAAGAAGCAGGTAGCCCGGCTAGCTGCGGATCCCCCGGTTCCACAAGTAGCTGCGTCGCGGCCCGCGCGTCCACAGTTCCGCATCCCAGCCCTAAGGCAAAAATGGGCGCAAGATGAAAAGGGCTTCCTAGAGCCGGATGTGAGACCCGAAGAGGTGAGAGGGAAAAGGGTGGCACATGCTGATCCCGAGTAGGCCAAGATCGCGACTGCCATAGCCAAGGTCATTAACCAGTTCAGTGTAAGCCCGCTCTTCCCTGAGGTACTGGCCACACCGTTGCCCACGGGCAATCGGATGCCCAACCTGGCAGTCTATAATGGGGACGGAGACCCCGCCAACCACCTGCTCAACTTTGATCACCACATGACTCTGCATGACATGATCGACCTCATGAAGATGAAAACATTCCCGACCACACTGGTTGGCAATGCCTTGGATTGGTTCTAAAAATTTCATCCCGGCTCTATTGCAAGTTTTCATCAGCTGGCGGAGGCTTTCGTGTCCCGCTTCGCGGGAAGCCGATGGGCAACCCGTCATACGTCATCGCTTCTATTTGTGAAGTAATATAGAGGTGAAAGTTTGAGGGCTTATACAACCCGATTTAATGAAGAGTCCCTTAGAATCCCCAACCTGGATGATTCTATGGCATTGATAGCTTACCAAAGTGGGCTCAGGTCGGGCCCTCTCACATCTTCCTTGGCCATCGATCCCGTGGATACCGTAGCCGAGTTGATGGTGTGGGCAGAAAGGTACATACACTCGGAAGAAATCCATCAGGCAAAGAGGGATGATGATAAGGAGAAGGAAGCCGGACAGAAGAGGGAGGTCTCCCGAGGCCAGCCTGGGGGAAAATCCCAAAATGACTGAGGTAAACAGCCAAGGTAGAACCCCCAGTTCACCATGTTCACTCCCCTCAACACCTTGAGGGAACAGATCTTGATGGAGATCCAGCACCAGAACCACTTGCCTCCAGCACCGAGGATGAAAGGCTGACCTGAGAAGCGCAATAAGACCAAGTATTGCCGCTACCATATGAATTACAACCACACCACCGAGGAATGCCTAGACCTAAAATAGGAGATCGAGACACTGATAGCCCGAGGTTACCTCTGAAGCTACATAGACCAGCAGCTAACCCGGAATCACGACCAAGTAAGGAAAAGAGAAAGGAGTCCGCCTAGGCGCCAGGTCAGGGGAGGGCATTTGGTTGTGATTGAGACTATCGCAGAAGGATTGGCATCGGGTAGGGAGACCTCGGTTGGTAGGAAAGGTTATGTTCGGGCTGGAAGAGAGTACGGGCCAGTACAAGGGTCGGTCCCGGGGATGGAAGAGCTCACTTTATCCTCAGAAGACATGGAGAGAGTGATACTGTCTCATGACGACCCATTGGTGATCAGCACTGAAATAGCCAACTTCACCGTAAAGAGGCTGATGGTGGACACCGGGAGCTCGACAGAAGTTCTATTCCTGAGCGCATTTGAGCAGATGGGGTTGGACAGGAACTGGCTCAGGCCACTTAGGGGCACCTTGGCTGGTTTCACCGAATATGCCCATCGAGCCGAAGGGGCTATCAACCTCCCACTGAAGCTGGAAGACGGAGACAAGCGGGTTTCAATGCAGGCTAACTTCGATGTAATGGATTGCAACTTCACTTACAATGGGATCTTGGGGCGAGTGGTACTCAAGCATTTCAGGGCCGTTCCTTCAACTTACCACTAAGCCTTGAAATTCCCGACCCCGGGCGACACGACCACCATCTGAAGAGCCCAGCCCTCGGCTTGAGAATGTTATGAAAAATCCCTCCGCCCCAAATATCAGGTTGGTTGAAGACCAGATTTGCCCGATGAAAAAATGGATGCCAAGAGAGGGAGCCCGACTGAAGACCTTCAAGAGGTGGAGCTTTCCGATAAAACGAAGAGAGCAAAGATCGGGAGTGAACTCCCTAATGACCTCAAGAAAGGTATAAGCCAATTTTTTCTAAAAAATGAACACATATTTGCATGGTCTGCTTTTGACATGACAGGTATCGACCCGAGTGTGATTGAGCATCACCTGAATGCCGACCCAAATCACTATCCGGTAAAGCAAAAATGCATGCACTTTCATTATGATAAGCAACAAATCATAGCAGAAGAGGTTGATAAGTTGGTGGACGCCGGCCACATAAGGAAAATTCAATACCCAACCTGGCTATCCAACGTGGTGTTAGTGGCCAAGTCCTCGGGCAAGTGGATATTGTGTATTGACTTCACCGACCTCAATAAGGCCTGCCCCAAGGTCTGTTTTTCCCTACCCCGGATTGATCAGATGGTGGATGTGACCTCCGGGTTCGAGCTACTATCTTTTATGGATGCCTTTAAAGGCTATAACCAGATCAAGATGGATCCTGGAGACAAGGAGAAAACTACATTCACCACCGATAAAGGACTCTTCTACTATGAGGTCATCCTTTTTGGCCTTAAGAATGCTGGAACTACCTACACTCAAATAGTGAACAAGGCCTTAAAAAAGTAGATTGGCTGAAATATGAAGATCTATGTAGATGATATATTGATCAAGAGCAAGAAGGTAGGAGACCATGTGACCGACTTGGCTGAAGCCTTCGCCGTAATAGAGCACTTTGGGATAAAGCTAAACCCGAAAAAGTGCACATTCAGCGTCAAGGCAGAAATTTTTTTGGGATTCATGGTCACAGCTCGGGGAATAGAGGCCAACCCAGAGAAGGTTCAGGCGATTTTAGACTTGGCACCAGCAAACTGTGTGAAAGACGTACAGGTGCTCGCGGACAAGGTTATAGCATTGAGCAGATTCATGTCCAGGTCAGTCGATAGGTGTGCTCCTCTGTTCAAAATATTAAGGAATCCTAAAATTTTTGAATGGACTGCGGAATGCCAGAGTGCCTTCCAAGAGCTGAAAAGGTATCTAGCTTCGCTACCCTTGTTGTCCCAACCTGAGGTAGGGGAGGAGCTGGTATTATACTTGGCATGCTCGGGGATAGCAGTGGCGGCGGCACTAGTTCACGAAGAGGGGAAGGAACAGAAGCTGGTCTATTATGTCAGTAACACCTTGCAAGGGGCAGAGGCGATGTACTCTTCTTTGGAAAAACTCGCCCTCGCGCTCATCATGGCGGCAAGGAAGTTGAAGCTATACTTTGATGCCTTCCCAATTAAGGTCATGATAGATGCCCCACTTAAGTCCATCATGTACAAGCCAGAGGCGTCGGGCAGGCTATTGAAATGGCCAGTTGAGCTGAGTCAATTTGGCATCACCTACCAGCCCAGAACAGCCATCAAAGCCCAGGCCATCACGAACTTTGTGGTGGAATGTACTGGCCGAGCTGAGTATGCCTCGGAGGATGTATGGAAGGTAGATATGGATGGAGCATCGAGGAAGTCAGGAAGTGGAGCTGGGGTGGTCATCCTCAACCCGACCCTGCATGAGCATCAATATTCCCTCAAGTTCGTCTTTCTGCGTCTAACAATAAGGCTGAGTACGAAGCATTGATCGCGGGGTTGAAAATTGCGGCTCAACTCGGGGCACAAACAGTTCACCTGAGTACAGACTCTCAATTGGTCGCCAGTCAAATATCAGGTGATTTCGAAGCGAAGGACAATGCTATGCTGGCCTACCTCAACAGAGTTAAGGATTTGACCTTGGGGCTCAAGATGTTTACAATACAGCAAATTCTGATAGAGGAGAATATGAAGGATGACGCTCTGTCCAGGTTGGCCTTGGGCGAGAGCCGACCTGCATTGGTCCATGTGGAAGAAGTCTCTGAACCAAGTATTCAGTTGGAAAGGTAAGCCGTAGCCGAGCTCAATTTAAGCCAGATTGGACCAAACCAATCATGGACTATTTAGAGGGGGAAACTATATACTTCGAGAGATCCATGAAGGGGTATGTGGAAACTACTAGGGTGGCAAGGCTCTGGCTCGGAAAGCATTGAGGCATTGCTATTTTTGTCCAACCTTAGAACAAGATGCCAAAAAGTATGTAAAAAGGTGTAACACCTACCAGAGGTTCGCCAATGTACAGAGGAAGCCAGTGGTAGACCTGACGGTGATGATAAGCCCATGGCCATTTTATCAATGGGGTTTAGATATCATCGGCCCATTGCCAACCAGTGTTGGCCAAAAGAAGCACGCCTTCGTGGCTGTAAACTACTTCACCAAATGGCCCGAGATTGAAGGTGTTGCTAGAATAACAGAAAAGGCAGCTTGAGATTTCGTATGGAAGAATATCATTTGTCGATTTGGGGTGCCAGTGATCATCATCACCGACCACGGCAAGCAATTTGACAGTGTATACTTTCGAGGCAAATGTGCTGAGATTGGGATCGACCTCAGATTCTCATCTATTGTTCACCCTCAAAGCAATGACCAAGTTGAAATGACTAACCAAATCATTTTGCAGGGCCTAAAAACCAAGTTGAAGGAAGCGGAAGGCCAGTGGGCGTCAATTTTCCTCGAGGTACTGTGGGCTCAGCAAACCACCACCAGCTTGGCAACAGGAGAATCGCCCTTCGAGCTGACCTTCGGTACTCAAGCAGTGTTGTCAGTGGAGATCGGGTCTTCTATTAATAGAACCCTCTATCATGATCTGGGAATAAACGGAGCCCTGATCCGTGAGGAGCTCGACCTTGCTGAAGAGCTTCGAGCTAAAGCTCAAATCAGGATGTTGGCCAGCAAAGCTGCCATGCAGAGAGCCTTTGCCAAGCAAGTTAAGCTTAAGCCTATTAAGGTTGGCGACCTCGTCCTCAGAAAGACCATCTTTTTACCGCGCTCAGGTAACAAGTTCTCCCCAACTTGGGAGGGACCGTACGGAATCGTGAAAGAAGTCCGACCTAAGACCTTCTACCTCTGCAATAGATATGGGAAACAATTGAAGAATGCATGACACTCAGAGCACCTGAAATGATATTTTATCTAAGGCCCCCTGTAACGCTCCAATCCCTCACAGAACCGGGACTTCTATTAACCAAACTATACTCAACCCAAATCCAAACCCCAGGCACGAAATTTAGGGAAAAAAGGACAGAGTTTCCCCTATATATAGGTCTATCTAGAAACCTGACAACAGTCACATACAAGACCTAAATCACAATCAACCATTCATACAACCTAACTTTCAAGATTCATAAAGCCAACCAGCTCCTCAAGGCCATCCGAGCCTTGGAAACCAATAACATATCACACAAGCATGCAAAATTAAATCCATTGAAGTTCTATCTTTTTAATCCACTTATCATACCACTCTATATTATCAATCAAGCTTTCTTATAATTTGTGTCCAACCAACTAACTAGTTTTCATCGTCCACACAAGCATGCACTACTAAGTAATAAAGTAAAGCAAATAGAAGATATTACAAGCCCATTAGTACCTAATCATCAAACAAAACTAAAACTTTAATATTACATTCCTTGATATAACATAAATACATACATGGGCACAAAATCTCAAATACAATACAAGCATATCATGATCACATTCTTCCATGTTTTACACACTGATAGAGCAAGCAGGTCACACAGGAGGCAATCCAATCTTCAGCTTTTCGTGAAATATGTTGAAAAGAAGAATGGGTAACCAAGTTACTCAGCGAGGGAGGTGATGCAACATACCGGGTGTGCATTATGATATGCAGATACAAGAAATCATATATATAACATAAACAACAAGATTAAATAGCAAGTAGTTAATCACATTAAAAAGGATACGGTTCCACTTCAAGTCTTCAAACTTGAACCACGAGCCACGAACTTCACGCAAGTGCTGGCAAACCCTTACTCCAACAAGTTGGGATACTCCGAATGTATCTCGATCCTACGACCCTTTCTCCTGAGGTAGGTCCATATGCCCAGCAAGTGAACCACGCCTCTAGGGTAGTAGAGTATGCTCAGCGAGAAAGGGAATAAGCACCATGGTAGTCGAGGGAGCACGGCAAGCCCGACGCCGCCCGTGTTTCTCTACGCTACCATATCCGAAAAGGTTGCGCAACCCCGAGACAAGTCCACAAGAATTAAGATATCAAATAACATGTGAGAGGGACGACGAAGTAGGCCGCCCTCGCAATTAATCACAAATAACAAGAAAAGATACAAGATAACAAGTAAATAATACATATGAACTTTATCAATTACCAAATAATATAACTTAGAAACAATAAAATAAGTTAAAATGCATAGAAAAGATGAAGACTCCCTCACATTTACCAGGTAACTAAATGATACAAGAACTAGCGTCAGTTTACTTTCAATACCTTGGATTGGCTCAATGGATCAACCCTAGCATGTATAGAACATATACTTATCACAAAAATCTCCTAGAGACATTCATAACCAACACAATAAAATCACATTAATGACTCAACTCACAAACTCTTCCAAGTAGAAAAACACTCCACACAAGCGTAATTAATTATTAGTTGACCAATTCCAAGACACTAACATGTAATAAGAACAATACAACCATATAGACAAGATACAACATATTCTCACATAATACTATGCAAGTAACTTTAAATTAATTCTTTGATCTTGTAAGTGACATTCACTACACTAGAATTCTAATAGCTTAGGTAATGAATCATTCCACCTCATAGCAATAAAAGTGATTACACTATAAACTTATAATATAATACAATTATCATGTACCCTTCATTCTCTAGAATGCATTTAACTCATTAATACCCACGCATATAGTTACAATTTAGAAATTAAATTTGGGGGAGGGGGGGAGGGAGGGGGGGGGGGGGGGGAAGAGGGGTGAATTAGGTTGTTAGGCAAGTTTAAACAATTTAAAAATTCTTAATGAGGAAACAATGTCTAGTAAAGATTGATAATACTCTAGAAGTTCTTGTAGGAAATTTATCAAACACTTAGTGAGCATACAAGTATTTAACACTAGATAAGAAATTAGAACTTCAAAGTAAAATTCCAAATAGATATCTCAGCAATTATCAAGCACTTAATGTGAGCAATATCCACACGAAAGTAAATGACTTGAAAATAAAGAGAATAGAGTAAGAAAAATTAAACACGATGATTTTCAAGTGGTTCACACTCCCGGAGGCCTATTCCACCACCTAAGGTCTTCCATTCCCTTAGGATTTAATAACTCCTCTATAAGATGGTTCTTCAAATGTTGGTGAAGCAAAAATCAACTACAACTACTCTTGAATCCACAAGAGTTATACAAGCTCCTTCAAGTGTAGGTGAAGCTTAACCTATTATCCTTGCTTCCTTTGAGTCCACAAAGGATTACAATACTTCTTCTCACAATGATTCTCTCAATCTATGTGAAATAGTATATTACAAAGATTGTGTGATAAAAATGAATGACAATTGCAACTCCTATTTGAGTTTGATATTACAATTGAGGAAAACTTTAAATGCTCAAAGATATGAAAATGATAGCTCAAGATTTGTCAATAAGAATGATATGAAAAGCTTTTGAATTAGCTTGAAAATCTGAAGATTAAGGCTTGGAGAGATGTTTGAGATGGTGAGAGAGCATAGCTTAAAAAGAGGAAAAAATTAG
Source organism: Ehretia macrophylla (assembly GCA_037974665.1). NCBI lineage: Eukaryota > Viridiplantae > Streptophyta > Magnoliopsida > Boraginales > Ehretiaceae > Ehretia > Ehretia macrophylla. The sequence goes on along the minus strand of CM075769.1, from coordinate 44,094,762 downwards.
ACACAAAATGGATATAATGCAAAAATCTTGAATTTTTCCGTTAAGCCATCCGGTCGTTGAGCCCTTCATCCGGTCGACCAGATGGGGCAGGTAACTCCCGGACCAGAGCTCTCTGCTGGGCATTGAGGCCTTCATCCGGTCGATCGGATAAAGCTAGTGACACCTGGATACTTAAATTGCTGAAAAGTGATATTTTTGAGCCCCAAAAATAATTTGTTAAATAAAAAAACATTTGGGCACTTTTGAGGATACTTATAAAAAGTCTTTTCAAGCATTTTTAACATCCCAAAACATTTTCAAAAACTCTTTAAAAAGATATAGAATAATTTTTATAAAAAAACCCGTTGGAGAGATCATGAGCTACACATGTCATATTTAGGCAATCAACATTTTAATACCTGGTACCCCTTATGTCGCCACGTCTCCTTCCTTGTAACTTCTTTTTCTTTTAAATGACAAGACTTCATTTCTTCGGGTCTTCATAACTTGATTCATCTTGAGAGACTTCATTTGAATGGGACACAATATAAGAATACCTTATGGGCTTTGACTTGATCCAATGGGTTGAAATATGCCTTTGTTCCTTTTGATTAACTTCATGTTTGGAGTGGGCTTGCTTGACAATCTTGTGTTGATGGATTGAATAACTTACCCAATGTTCAGATAAGAATTCTAAATCATAATTAAGAAGTTTTGTTATTATCAAAATAAATATTATAACCTTTTCAGGCTAACAATCTCCCCCTTTTTGATGATGACAAAATATTGAAATTTTAGAAGACATGAAATAGTAGACAATATGAAAATTAAATGGGATATGAGATCTCCCCCTTAAATTGTGCATTTGTGCTTGATTGAATCATTTGCTTGCACATGAAAATCAAGCTCCCCCTAAATAGGTGCATAGCATTATAAGGTGAAATAATGAAAGTATAATCATTCAATCATATACAAGTATCTTCATGCTAGATTTCAATATCTTTTTCTTGTTTTCTCCCCCTATTTGACATCAACAAAATATAGATAGAAGACCATAGGAGAGCAAATAGTCATAAGAGAATTTATAATCAAAAGCAAGTTGACAAAGCAAAGAAAATCAAAATATATAATTTAAAGTTTGAAAAAAAATTGTAGAATGCAAAGGAGTACTGGAGGCAAATAAAACTAGAAAGCAAAAGGAATTGTTTGAAGAACAAATCACAAGGCATCCACGAACTAAGAACCAAGATGATGATCGTGTAGTGCTTTTAACATCTGCTCCATACGATCCAAACAAACATCTTGAGCATTCAGGCGAGCAATGATTTCATCATGTGTGGAGGATTGAGAGGAAGATGATCCAGCTCCTCAAGAACTACCAGCTCCACCTCGGCCAGTGCCTTGTCCTTCTATTGGATCTCTGAAAGAATCGGGATCAATATCAAGATATTCAAACACAATAGCATCACCGTTTGTATCCTCATGAGCATTAAGGACTTGGTTGTTATGAAGTTTCAACTTTTGACTAGAGAGGCTAGTATGGTTTAGAAGATAAGATCTAGCACTTATAGATTCAAACTCTTGATCACGGGGAACAGCCAAAGAGTCAAAGAGATGCGTTAAGGGCACCCTATAAGCAAGTTGATTTTCAGCTTCCTTAGTGTGGACGATATGGTTGATAATGATGTGGGGAAGATTGATCATTTTTGCCTCAAACATTAAATCAATCAATAAAGCAATAAATTTCGGAATAGAACCATCTTTAACTTCCCTTGGAATGATTACTTCATGAATGATGTAGAATAAAAGCTTCTTTTCAGGAGTGATTTCCTTTTTCTTAGGATATAGAGTGCTAATTTTTCCTGTTCCTTCCCAAAGGAATGCTACAACCCTTGCCTCTAGATCATCATGAATGCCTTCAGGCATGCCTTTGTAGGAATAAAACTTAGTACCGTGATTTGGAATTCTGAAAGCTCTAGAAATATCACTAACAGTAAGTTCTAACACCCTACCCTTAACCTGACTTTGCAACTTCATGGTGTTAAAGTCTAGATGTGCAAAGTGGTAAAATTCACGAATCCAAGAAGTATAACCCTTATTAACGAAACTTAGCATAGGTAGCCAACCTTGAGCATCGAAAATCCTCAAAATTCTAGTGCCATCAAGTAATGTAGGAGGGTCTAAGGTCTTACCCAATAAGATGTTTTGTGGAGGAAAGGCATCGGGACTGTCAATGATTTGAGGCTCGGATGATGAAGATTCTCGTTTTGTGGAGGAAAGGCATCGGGACTGTCAATGATTTGAGGCTCGGATGATGAAGATTCTCCTTGCTTGCGCTTCCTAGAGTCAGCTCTTGGTGGTGCCATTGAGAATTTGAAAGAGATTGAAGCTTTTAAGAAAAGATTGTCTTTGAGAAAATTTGTCGAACACCTTGTGGGCAAAGGAGTTCAAAGCTTTTCTTGTGAATATTTTGACGGGTTTGATAATGCAAAGACAAGGATTTGATGAAAGATATGTGTTGTGAATCAATTTGTGATGAAGAATTAGAAGTTTTGATGAGTTGAAATAGAAGAGATTGAAAGAGATTGAGAGAATTTGAGGTCGAGTGGAAGAGATTTTGAAAAATGAGGCCAAATCCCATTTTTCAACCAGCGCGATCCGATCGATAGGGCCCTGATCCGGTAGACCGGATAAGGGTAATAACGCCCGGTAGTGAAGTATGATCCGGTCGTTGCATGCTTTATCCAGTCGACCAGATGAATGCAGTAACACCCGGATCCCCTGTTTTTTTTTAAAATGAAATTTTTCAAAAAATTAAATGATCCAAAGCATTCCTAACTCTCTTCTAATGATACAAAATTGATTCTCATGCAATGGTTTGGTAAAAATATCGGCCAATTGATGCAAAGAATCAACAAATTCAAGTTCAATATCACCTTTTTGCACATGATCTCTTAGAAAATGATGACGAATTTCAATATGCTTGGTTCTAGAATGTTGAATTGGATTCTTTGAAAGACTTATAACACTTGTATTATCACATTTGATCGGCAGACGATCATATTCTAAATCAAAGTCAAGCAAGGTTTGTTTTATCCAAAGAATTTGTGCGACACAACTACCCATAGCTACATACTCAGCTTCAGCCGTTGAAAGAGTTACACTAGGTTGTTTCTTGCTAGACCATGAAACTAAAGCACGTCCTAGAAATTGACAACTACCACTAGTACTTTTTCTATCAATTTTACAACCCCATAGTCGGCATCGGAATATCCTAGAAGTTCGAAAGATGTGCTTTTTGGGTAAAAGAGTCCTAGTACCTTAAAGGTATCTAATGATTCTTTTTACAGCATTCAAGTGGGATTCGTTTGGAGAAGATTGAAAATGAGCACATAAGCATACAGAAAACATAATATAAGGTCTTAAGGCAGTTAAATAGAGAAGATTTACGATCATACCTCGATATTGTTTTTCATCAACCGATTTACCTTTTTCATTTTTGCCAAGCTTGATTGACGTTCCTATAGGAGTGCTCATTTCTTTTGCGATTTCAAGCCCGAATTTCTTGATGAGTTCCTTAATGTACTTGGCTTGATTTATGAAGATCCTTTCTTTTGTTTGTTTGATTTGAAGCCCAAGGAAGAAATTTAATTCTCCCATCATGCTCATTTCAAATTCTTTATGTATACATTCAGAAAAATACTTGTAAAGGGATTCGTTAGTAGCACAAAATATAATATCATCAACATATATTTGAACAAGCAAGATATCTTTAGCTTTTCTTTTTACAAATAATGTGGAATCTAGTTTTCCTCTAGAAAATCCGTTTTCAAGTAGATAATTACTTAGTCTATCATACCATGCTCTAGGGGCTTGTTTAAGTCCATAAAGAGTTTTGTGAAGTTTGAATACATGACTTGATAAATTTGTATTTTCAAAACCAGGAGGTTGTTCAACATAAACTTCTTCTTGAAGATAACCATTTAAGAAAACACTTTTGACATCCATTTGATAAAGTTTGAAGTTCATAAAACATGCATATGCAAGTAACATTCTAATGGATTCAAGCCGAGCTACCAGTGCAAAAGTTTATTCATAGTCTATTCCTTCTTCTTGATTATACTCATGAGCAACCAATCTAGCCTTATTTCTAGTTAAATTACCGGATTCATCTAGTTTGTTTCGGAAAACCCATTTTGTACCAATAATCGGGTAATTACTAGGTCTTTCAACTAAGGTCCAAACTTGATTTCTTTCAAATTGATTAAACTCTTCTTGCATAGCAATAATCCAATCATCATCTAATAATGCTTCTCTTATATTCTTAGGTTCAATTTGAGATATAAAAGCAACATATTCACAAAAAATATTTAGATTGGAACGAGTTCTTACACCTTGTGATGGATCCCCAAGGATTTGATCATTTGGATGATTTTTGACAAATTTTCAATATTTTGGAAGATCTTGATTTGTTGATATGATTTGATCATTTGAAGTTGGTTGTTCTTCTTCTATTGGAGTGTCAATTTGATTGCTTGTGGATGTATTGCCTTCTTCACTTGTCAGAATAGATTGACCTTGTTCTTCAACTTGTTGAAAGCTTACATCATCATCTTCATCTTTTCTTGACATAAAGGGGTTAGTTTCATCAAAATTAATATGCATAGATTCCTCAATTACGGAGGTTCTTTTATTGTAAACTCGATATGCCTTGCTTCTAGAAGAATAGCCAATAAAAATACCTTCGTCGAATTTTGAGTCAAACTTGCCAAGATGATCTTTATTATTTAAGATGAAGTATTTACATCCAAAAATTTTAAAATGTGAAATATTTGGAGTACGTCATTTCCATAGTTCATATGGTGTTTTCTTAAGAGAAGGTCTAATTAAAACTCTATTTAGAACATAGCAAGCCGTATTAACAGCTTATCCCCAAAAGTATGTAGGCAAATTATTTTTTTTCAACATTGTTCTTGCCATTTCTTGTAGAGTTCGGTTTTTCCTTTCAACAAGCCCATTTTGTTGAGGAGTTCTAGGAGCCGAAAAGTTATGCTTAATGCCATTTTGTTTACATAATTCCACAAAATATATATTTATGAATTCTGTGCCTTGATCACTATGAATGCGTGAAATGTAGTATCCTTTCTCATTTTGCACTCTTTTACAGAATTTTGCAAATTCATTGAAAGCATCACTTTTGAAAGCAAGGAATATTACCCATGTGTATCTAGTGTAATCATCAACAATAACAAAAACATATCTAGATCCTTCTAGACTTACTACATCCATTGGTCCAAAAAGGTCCATATGAAGTTTTTGTAAAGCTTTTGATGTAGTCACGTGGCTAACAGTTTTGAAGGAAGTTTTATGTTGTTTTCCAAATTGACATGCATCACACAAATGATCTTTTTCAAACTTGGTCCTAGGAAGGCCTCTTACAAGATCCTTTTGAAAGAGTTTACCAAGTAGTTCCATGCTAATATGTCCTAATCTTCTATGCCATAACCAAGAACTTTCATTTTTTGTGATTAAACAATCAATATTTTGGCATGATATACTTTCAAAGTCAATGATATAAACATTTTCATGTCTATTTGCAACAAACAACACATTTTTTATTTTGTCAAAAATGGTGCAACATGATGATTTAAATTCAACTAGATAATCATTATCACATAGTTGACTTACACTAAGCAAATTATGTTGCAATCCTTTCACAAGTAGCACATCATGAATAGATATATTATTTTTATTTCCAATGCTACATTTACCAATAATTTTACCTTTCTCATTATTTCCAAAACTCACAAAACCTTTGTAATTTTTAATAGGCTCATAGAAAAGAGATGGATCACCGGTCATATGTCTTGAACATCCACTATCAATGACCCAATTTCCTTCATACTTCACCCTTAGGGTAACCTATATACAAAAATAAAACTCAGGTCCCCAAGTTCTATTGGGTCCTATATTGTTAGTATTGACTTTTAACACATTTTATAATCCATTTTGGGTTAAGCCAAGAAGGAATTTTGGAGTCTCTACCTATCATATTTCGACATTTACAATGTGATGTTATGTGACCTTGTCTTTCACAATAAGTGCATATTTTTTGAAATCCTTTAGATGTTGATGCTTCATTTGTAGAAGATGATGTTTTTACAAAATAACTTTTTAGAGATTTTTGTTTTGAAGAAGGTTCATATCCTAATCCACTTTTATCAAAAGCCATTTTTTGTGAGCCAGACATTTTATCAAGATTTTCTTTTCCTTTTGTAAATCTTGCAAGGCTTCCATTTAATCCTTGATTTTCTTTTTCAAGCTTTTCAATTTTTGTTTGAAGATTATTATTTTCGAAATGAATTTTAAGTGCCTTTTCATGAGCAAAATTTCGATCTTTTTCAAACAACTTATTTTCTTCTTTTAAGGTATTATTTTCCTTTTGAAGTTCATATATCTTGATAATTGCAATTTCAAAACTATCATGCATTTTTGAAAATCCATTTTGTAATTCTTCAAAATAACATTCATTTTCAATAAATGAGCTAGAGGTGTAATATTCGGAATTAAAAGAAGAACATACCTCATCATTCTCTTTTGTCATAAGACAAACGATGTTTGCCATTTCTTTATTTTCACTTTTTTCACCGGTTGATGCATCGCCATCAACGTATGTTTCTTTCAAAGCTTTTCCTCCCTTGGTTTTGATTGGTTTTGGACAATTTACTTTTATGTGACCCGTCTTGTCACAATTGAAACATCTACCTTCTTCTTTTGATTTGTATCTTCCTTTGTTCATAAACTTATTGTAAGGAGCTTTGCTTACCTTTTTGGATTTGAGAAATTTCTTAAAGTTCCTTGTAAGAAGAGCTATCTCATTATCATCTTCTTTGTTTTCTTCCTCTTTATCACTTGAGTAAGCCTTTGATGCAAGAAGTGCAAGTGACTTTTTGTTATTCCTTTTTTCTTCTTCTCGATCCTTCTTCTTCAACCCATGGCTCATAAGAGATCCCATACGTTCACTAAGAGGAGTTTTGATGTCTCTAGCTTCTTCAATAGCCGTTACTTTAACTTCCCATGGCTCGGTTAAGCTTCGGAGAACTTTTCCTACCAATTCTTCGTTAGAATACTCTTTTCCAAGAGATTTTAGAGCATTAACAATATCGGAGAATCTAGAAAATATTTGTTCAATATTTTCATCAAAAGACATTTTGAACATTTCATATTTATGAACAAGAATGTTTATTCTAGTTTCTTTAACTTGGTTGGTTCCCTCATATGTGACTTCTAATTGATTCCAAATTTCTTTAGCACTTTTGCATCCAGAAATTTTGTTGAACTCATTTGAATCTAAAGCAAGATATAACATATTCATAACTTTATAGTTTCTTTCACACATTTTGAAATCATCATCATTATAATATTTTTTTGGTTTAGGGACAGTGATACTTTGTTCTCCTTCTTTTTTAGTTAAAGTAGGATTGGTTGGTCCATTTTTTATCACATTCTAAACTCTTATGTCATTTGCTAGAATATAGATTCTCATCCTAGTTTTTCAAAAAGAATAGTTTGCTCCATTAAACAATGGTAGTCTAGAGGAAGATTGTCCTTCAACTATATTAGACATTGATGAGCTTGCCATAGGGATTCTCTACTAGATGTTAAGCTATATGTAGAGTACTAGCTCTAATACCAATTGTTGGTCTTTAATAACCTAAAAAGGGTGGGAGGGGGGGGGGGGGGGTGAATTAGGTTGTTAGGAAAGTTTAAGCAATTTAAAAATTCTTAATGCGGAAACAATGTCTAGTAAAGATTGATAATACTCTAGAAGTTCTTGTAGGCAATTTATCAAACACTTAGTGAGCATACAAGTATTTAACACTAGATAAGCAATTAGAACTTCAAAGTAAAATTCCAAATAAATATCTCAGCAATTATCAAGCAATCAATGTGAGCAATATCCACATGAAAGTAAATGACTTGAAAATAAAGAGAATAGAGTAAGAAAAATCAAACACGATGATTTTCAAGTGGTTCGTACTCCCGGAGGCCTATTCCACCACCTAAGGTCTTCCCTTCCTTTAAGATTTAATAACTCCTCTATAAGATGCTTCTTCAAATGTTGGTGAAGCAAAAACCAACTACAACTACTTTTGAATCCTTTGAGTCCACAAAGGATTACAATACTTCTTCTCACAATGATTCTATCAATCTATGTGAAAGAGTATATTACAAAGATTGTGTGATAACAATGAATGACAATTGCAACTCTTATTTGAGTTTGATATTACAATTAAGGAAAACTTTGAATGCTCAAAGATACGAAAATGATAGCTCAAGATTTCTCAATAAGAATGACATAAAAAGCTTTTGAATTAGCTTGAAAATCTGAAGATTAAGGCTTGGAGAGATGTTTAAGATGGTGAGAGAGCATAGCTTAAAAAGAGGGAAAAGTTAGACACAAAACGGATATAATGCAAAAATCACGGATTTTCCCATTAAGCCATCTGGTCATTAAGCCCTTCATCCGGTCGACCGGATGGGGCAGGTAACGCCCGGACCAGAGCTCTCTGCCGGGCGTTGAGGCCTTCATCCGGTCGACCGGATGAAGCTAGTAACGCCCGGATGCTTAAATTGATTAAAAGTGATCTTTTCAAGGCCCCAAAATAATTTGTTAAATAAAAAAACATTTGGGCACTTTTGAGGATACTTATAAAAAGTCTTTTCAAGCATTTTTAACATCCCAAAATATTTTCAAAAACTCTTAAAAAGATACAGAATAATTTTTATAAAAAAACCTTTTGGAGAGATCATGAGCTACACACGTCATATTTAGGCAATCAACATTTTAAATACCCGGTACCCCTTATGTCGCCACGTCTCCTTCTTGTAACTCCATTTTTCTTTTAAATGACAAGACTTCATTTCTTCGGGTCTTCATAACTTGATTCATCTTGAGAGACTTCATTTGAATGGGACACAATATAAGAATACCTTATGGGCTTTGACTTGATCCAATGGGTTGAAACATGCCTTTGATCCTTTAGATTAACTTCATGTTTGGAGTGGGCTTGCTTGACAATCTTGTATTGATGGATTGAATAACTTACCCAATGTTCAAATAAGAATTCTAAATCACAATTAAGAAGTTTTGTTATTATCAAAATAAAGATTATAACCTTTTCAGGCCAAGAACAATACAATCAAAATATGTCCATATCCCAACAAGGTAGCTAAGCAACCCAAATCACAAATCTCACAAATAGGGTATACCCATGCTATACAAATGCACAGAAACACCTAATCAATCAATTAGAAAGCACTCTCCAACATTTAATTAAACTTTGAAACTATTCCCCTTTGACAACTTAGCAATTTTACTTCCCTACGAGATTCAAGGTTCTAATTTCCAAAAGAGGCAAACAACTTATCTTTTCCTACAACCTTCTCAAATAGCTCAATACTCTTTAGATAATCATATAAGTACATAATAACACATCTACAAACACTTATAAGCATCAAAGTAGTCAAATACAACTTTTCCCCTTTCTTTAGCCAAGTCTTTCTTCTCCTATATGTATTTCGAAGTTACAAATCCACAATCTAATCATACTACATTCCTAATTAAGCCAAAAGACACCTATCAAGACCATGAAAACCCGTTTTAGAAGCAAAAGTTCGGGAAGGCTCTGAGCGGGTTTGAACTACAACTACACTAACCGAATCCAAAACTCGCGTAACGAAAGCACCAAAAGTGATTTCTTACCCCAAGGATGCCCAAACCATAGCCCAAACGTGCCCGGATTGCCCAACGAGAAAAGTCCTCTTTTTAAAATTGACTAATTTTGTAATTTAGCTCAGTTTTGGGTGATTCAACTTCACGTGGCTTCCCATCTAGCTTCATTAGGGTCTAGAGGATCTAATTGAAGTCTCAATTCATACCAATTATCAAGTTTTCTCAAAACCCTAATTCTAGGCACTATTCATCATCGTCTTCCTTCAATCTCAAGATTCAACCATGGAATCTTTTATCAAGCTACAAAAGTTAACTCTATAGGCCCTAATAACACATAATAAGCATTCATAACAAGTTTTATAGCTATAATTGACAAATCAAGAAATTCAACAAAAATGCAATGACTTTAAACTTCAAGAAAATGTAACTCCCTCACAATTTTGTAATTGTAGGCTAGTTGTATGAGCTCCAAAATCCTTCATTTCCAAGCCTAGAGATCAACTTTAGCAAAATGAATTGAAATTGTTTGTCCTTTCCTTGCTAAATGGTCAACGGGTTCTTGAGGCCTTTGAGCTTTTATATATATTTTTTCTTTGGTTTGCTTTGCTGACTAGATCAAAAGCATTAAAAATTAAGTTTAATCAAAACAAAATGAAACCAAAGCAAATGAGTAGATTCACGGTTTGACTTTTTTTTATTATTGTTTTTCTTAGGCTTTTCGATTTTGGCTTCTCTTTTTTTTTAAATGGTTTCTAACACACAACTAATAATTCAAATGATGAAATCAGGTCTATTACATGCACACAAAATACATTTTACTAATAAACATAAGTCAATTAAATATAACAAAATAAATGCACATAATAAAATTAATAAAATAATTATTTCAGGTAACTCATTTAGATATAAATTAAATAACTGGACTTATGAAGAATAATAAAATGACTCGTTCAGTTTGGGGCTAATTAAAGAAATATAATTATTAAACATAATTCTCTAGGTTGTTCAGGTCCGGGAAAGATAAATAAATAAAATTATTAAAATAATAACTATCTCGTTCAGATCCGGGCCTGAGCTTCTCATTTGAACAATAAATTTTTTTTTATAAAAAGGCATATAAAATAATAAAATAATGGTCCCGGCAAGTTATATAAATATAATTTAAATAAATACCAATAATAAAAAAAATACTTAATTAATTCTAGTAAATCAATTAAATACATTTTAAATAAAGGTAAATGGTGATAATATTAAAAATAATAATTCTCGGGTCCGGGACTTCACATTCAAATAGTAAATTTAAATCAATTAAAACCTTAGTAAGATAAATTTTAGTAAATAATAATAATAATAATAATAATAATAATAATAATAATAATAATAATAATAATAATAAAATAGTTATTTTATTTGTTTATATATAGATAGAAGATTAGGCTTTATGCTTTAGAGAAATCTAGTACCAAATGGCCCAAAATGCATTATAGTTTATATTATCCACTTGGGGACACAACTATTTTATATCTCATGTTCTAGATATTCTATGCACATACTTTCAGTGAACGAATACTAAATAAATACCAAGTAACATGAGAAAAATAAAAGTTTAGAAAAATAGAAGACTTGAAAATTTAACCCGGGCTCAGGTGTTACTTATTCAATTAATTGAAAATAATGTAAACTAGCACCTAAATGCAATATAATAATTTCTAATAATTATTTTACCAAGGTAATTGTCTCATTTAAATTTACTAAATATTATTTGCACGTATTTCAAGAAATGTGAAAATAGTGTAAATAAATGAATAAATTAACATAAATATGTAATTATAACTAAACATTTAAAGTAAACTCATAAGTACATGCAAGTAGGTACTATTCGCTACATGCTGGGTCTGGGTGTCACACTCTCCCCTCCTTCAAACAATTGCGTCCTCGCAATTACTTCTTTCAAGAGAACTCCACACAAGCACTCTGAACTCCCTGAATAAGAACATTGAATGCGAATATTACAGAAAATACCATGGAGAAGTACCAAGGAAACCAATATGAACTTTCAGATAGAAATCCCAGCAAGTGGCCAAAGAGAATTCCAAATAATAAATTCTGAACAGGGACACAAAAAATAAGGCTATGCTTACCAGTACTAACTCAAAAAGTCTGAATAGAATTCCTTGGAATAGAAGCTCTTCTGTATTCGAATACCAATATAAGAATTTCATATATGATGATTGAATAAGAAGTCTGGTCGAGAGTCTCAAATGAAAATACCAAGGATAATACCAAATAAGAATCCCAGTTCTAAATACCGAGAAAATAGTGAAGAAGAATACCCCATGAGAATCTCAAACTTGCTTCTAGAAGTATTTCTTGTTGTTCACTGACAAAAACTACGGTTGGCTCTGTTGGTTCATATCTTCAGGAGACCCGCTTCTGGCTTCCTTAATAAGGAGAGTATTTACTTATCATTTTCAAAAGGGTAATATATGTATGCAATTGATTCTATTTAAAATAAACTCTTAATGCACATTATTACAAATAACTAAAACAAATAGATACTTAAGGAATTAATTAAATGTTCCTACCACATAATCTTCACATATTGCGCACATAAATGTACTCTTAGTCACATAATACACATATCACATATTTTTCATTACTACATGAATAAGTCACCTAGGTGCACACGAAATTACACATTTGCACATTTTGCACATTCGTCAGGTTAACACAGTGAGGCACAAAAGTACATATTTTCACACAAAGACACACACGAGGATTACATGCAAACACATTCTTATTCAAAACACATTTCACATGCACGCACTCGAGGGTTGCTACCTGATAAACCGAGGACACTGTCCCGGCTGAGAGCTAACTAAGCTCTGATACCATTACTGTAACACCCTAATCCCTCACGGAACCGGGACTTCTATTAACCAAACTATACTCAACCCAAATCCAAACCCCGGGCACAAAATTTAGGAAAAAACGGACGGAATTTCCCCTATATATAGGTCTATCTAGAAACCTGACAACAGTCACATACAAGACCTGAATCACAATCAACCATTCATACAACCTAGCTTTCAAGATTCATAAAGCCAACCAGCTCCTCAAGGCCATCCGAGCCTTAGAACCCAACAACATATCACACAAGCATGCAAAATTAAATCAATTGAAGTTCTATCTTTTTAATCCACTTATCATACCACTCTATATTATCAATCAAGCTTTCTTATAATTTGTGTCCAACCAACTAACTAGTTTTCATCGTCCACACAAGCATGCACTACTAAGTAATAAAGTAAAGCAAATAGAAGATATTACAAGCCCACTAGTACCTAATCATCAAACAAAACTAAAACTTTAATATTACATTCCTTGATATAACATAAATACATACATGGGCACAAAATCTCAAATACAATACAAGCATATCACGATCACATTTTTCCATGTTTTACATACTGATAGAGCAAGCAGGTCACACAGGAGGCAATCCAATCTTCAGCTTTTCCTGAAATATGTTGAAAAGAGGAATGAGTAACCAAGTTACTCAGTGAGGAAGGTGATGCAACATACCAGGCGTGCATTATGATATGCAGATACAAGAAATCATATATATAACATAAACAACAAGATTAAATAGCAAGTAGTTAACCACATTAAAAAGGATACGGTTCCACTTCAAGTCTTCAAACTCGAACCACGAGCCACGAATTTCACGCAAGTGCCGGCAAACCCTTACTCCAACAAGTTGGGATACCCCGGATGTATCCCGATCCTACGACCCTTTCTCCTGAGGTAGGTCTATATGCCCAGCAGGTGAACCACGCCTCTGGGGTAGTGGAGTATGTTCAGCGAGAAAGGGAATAGGCACCATGGTAGTCGAGGGAGCAAGGCAAGCCCGACGCCGCCCGTGTTTCTCGACGCTACCATATCCGAAAAGGTTGCTTAACCCCGAGACAAGTCCACAAGAATTAAGATATCAAATAACATGTGAGAGGGACGACGAAGTAGGCCGCCCTCGCAATTAATCACAAATAACAAGAAAAGACACAAGATGGCAAGTAAATAATACATATAAACTTTATCAATTACCAAGTAATATAACTTAGAAATAATAAAATAAGTTAAAATGCATAGAAGAGATGAAGACTCCATCACCTTTACCAGGTAACTAAATGATACAAGAACTAGCGTCATTTTACTTTTAACACATTGGATTGGCTCAATGGATCAACCCTAGCATGTATAGAACATATACTTATCACAAAAATCTCCTAGAGACATTCATAACCAACACAATAAAATCACATTAATGACTCAACTCACAAACTCTTCCAAGTAGATAAACAGTCCACACAAGCGTAATTAATTATTAGTTGACCAATTCCAAGACACTAACATGGAATAAGAACAGTACAACCATATAGACAAGATACAACCTATTCTCACATAATACTATGCAAGTAACTTTAAATTAATTCGTTGATCTTGCAAGTGACATTCACTACACTATAATTCTAACAGCCTAGGTAATGAATCATTCCACCTCATAGCAACAAAAGTGATTACACTATAAACTTATAATATAATACAATTATCATGTATCTCTCATTCTCTAGCATGCATTTGACTCATTAATACCCACGCATATAGTTACAATTTAGAAGTAATATAACAATACAATCAAAATATGTCCATATCCCAACAAGGTAGCTAAGCAACCCAAATCACAAATCTCACCAATAGGGTATACCCATGCTATACAAATGCACATAAACACCTAATCAATCAATTAGAAAGCAATCTCCAACATTTAATTGAACTTTCAAACTATTCCCCCTTTGACAACTAAGCAATTTTACTTCCCTACGAGATTCAAGGTTCTAATTCCCAAAAGAGGCAAACAACTTATCTTTTCCCACAACCTTCTCAAATAGCTCAATACTCTTTAGATAATCATATAAGTACATAATAACACATCTACAAACACTTATAAGCATCAAAGTAGTCAAATACAACTTTTCCCCTTTCTTTAGCCAAGTCTTTCTTTTCCTATATGTATTTCGAAGTTACAAATCCACAATCTAATCATACTACATTCCTAATTAAGCCAAAAAAACACTTATCAAGACCATGAAAACCCGTTTTAGAAGCAAAAGTTCGGGAAGACCCTGAGCGAGTTTGAACTACAACTACACTAACCGAACCCCAAACTTGCGTAACGAAAGCAGCAAAAGTGTTTTCTTACCCCAAGGATACCCAAACCATAGCCCAAACATGCCCGGATTGCCCAACGAGAAAAGTCAT
This sequence comes from Ehretia macrophylla, assembly GCA_037974665.1. NCBI lineage: Eukaryota > Viridiplantae > Streptophyta > Magnoliopsida > Boraginales > Ehretiaceae > Ehretia > Ehretia macrophylla. The sequence goes on along the minus strand of CM075769.1, from coordinate 44,079,728 downwards.
CTTTTTAAAATTGACTAATTTTGCAATTTAGCTCGATTTTGGGTAATTCAACTTAACGTGGCTTCCCATCTAGCTTCATTAGGGTCTAGAGCATCTAATTGAAGTCTCAATTCATACCAATTATCAAGTTTTCTCAAAACCCTAATTCTAGGCACTATTCATCATCTTCTTCCTTCAATCTCAAGATTCAACCATGGAATCCTTTATCAAGTTATAAAAGTTAACTCTGTAGGCCCTAATAAACACATAATAAGCATTCATAACAAGTTTTATAGCTATAATTGACAAATCAAGAAATTCAACAAAAATGCAATAACTTTAAACTTCAAGAAAATACAACTCCCTCACAATTTTGTAGTTGTAGACTAGTTGTATGAGCTCCAAAATCCTTCATTTCCAAGCCTAGAGATCAACTTTAGCAAAATGAGTTGAAATTTTTTGTTCTTTCCTTGCTAAATGGTTGACGGGTTCTTGAGGCCATTGAGCTTCTATATTTTTTTTTCTTTGGTTTGCTTTGCTGACTAGATCAAAAGCATTAAAAATTAAATTTAATTAAAACAAAATGAAAACAAAGCAAATGAGTAGATTCACGGTTTGACTTTTTATTATTATTATTGTTTTTCTTAGGCTTTTCGATTTTGGCTTCTCTTTCTTTTTATTTATTTATTTTTAAATGGTTTGTAACACACAACTAATGATTCAAATGATGAAATCAGGTCTATTACATGCACACAAAATACATTTTACTAATAAACATAAGTCAATTAAATATAACAAAATAAATGCACATAATAAAATTAATAAAAAAATTATTTCAGGTAACTCATTTAGATATAAATTAAATAACTGGACTTATTAAGAATAATAAAATGACTCGTTCAGTTCGGGGCTAATTAAAGAAATATAATTATTAAGCATAATTCTCTAGCTCGTTCGGGTCCGGGAAAGATAAATAAATATAATTATTAAAATAATAACTATCTCGTTCAGATCCGGGCCCGAGCTTCTCGTTTGAACAATAAAATAAATTTATAAAAAGGCATATAAAATAATTTAAATATATAAAATAATAAGATAATGGTCCCAGTAAGTTATATAAATATAATTTAAATAAATACCAATAATAAAAATCATAATTAATTAATTCTAGTAAATAAATTAAATACATTTTAAATAAAGGTAAATGGTGATAATATTAAAAATAATAATTCTCGTGTCCGGGACTTCACATTCAAATAGTAAATTTAAATCAATTAAAACCTTAGTAAGATAAATTTTAGTAAATAAAAAAAAATAGTTATTTTATTTGTTTATATATAGATAGAAGATTAGGTTTTAGACTTTAGAGAAATCTAGTACGATGGCCCAAAATGCATTATAGTTTATATTATTCACTCGGGGACACAACTATTTTATATCTCATGTTCTAGATATTCTATGCACCTACTTTCAGTGAACGAATACTAAATAAATACCAAGTAACATGAGAAAAATAAAAGTTTAGAAAAATAGAAGACTTGAAAATTTAACCCGGGCTCAGGTACTACTTATTCAATTAATTGAAAATAATGTAAACTAGTACCTAAATGCAATATAATAATTTCTAATAATTATTTTACCAAGGTAATTGCCTCATTTAAATTTACTAAATATTATTTGCACGTATTTCAAGAAATATGAAAATAGTGTAAATAAATGAATAAATTAACATAAATATGTAATTATAACTAAACATTTAAAGTAAACACATAAGTACATGCAAGTAGGTACTATTCGTTACATGCTGGGTCTGAGTGTCACACCCCCGAGCTGAAATCTTTTGTAAAGGCTCCCGAGCCGAAATCTATTGTGATGGCCCCCGAGTTGAAATCTCTTGTAAAGGCCTCCTAGCCGGAATCTCTTATAATTGGTACCCGAGCCCAAGTACTCCATATATAAATTTCAATACAATGCATTTTGTGAACCAGTATGAAGCCCGACCTGGGCCTAAGCACTTTAGCTCCTTAGCTCTTGCCAACTCGGATTAACGCGGTGGCCACGCTTAATTACGAGCTAACAATCAAGTAAACCAGCTCGGTTCTAGCTCAGTTATAATCAATAACAATTTGGTTCGTGTTATTAGTTCGAATTAAAGTCCAACTCAGTACTAACTGGCTTCAGGTCTACATGTTAGTTTGGGTCTAAACTTGAACTCAACATTAGTTAACATTAGTTTGACCCATTTCAAATCGGACTGACGAGTCTAGGTCGGCAACAATAATGGTTGTCCAGTTAATCAGCTTAGATTAGGACGATCGTTCATTAATCGCGTCCAGCTCGGTTCTTTATATTTAAATCAATTACTTAAGTTTGAAAGGTCCATTATATTGGTCCGACCCCACTTACTTAAAAAATATTGCGAAGGGAAAAGTACACTTATACGAACTCAAACAATACGCAGATAAACAACAAAATATTCTTTTCATTAAAATTGAAAGTACAAAGTTACAAAAGTCTGACCCGGGCGAGATTACAAAAATCATTTAAGAGTAGGGGCAGAGGCAGCCGCATCGGCTTCTTCCCCGACCTGGTCCATGCTTTTATTGACGAAGTCCATCACCTCCTGGGTCTGGGACTTGAGGTCGGCTGGAAGCTAAGGGACCTCCTAGAATTCTGGCGGTGGGGCCTCCAAGATCTCGATGTAATTGTTCTTGGAGGCGGGAAGGAAGGTCTTCGCTCGTTCCCGAGCTGTAACTTGGCATCGAAAGTAGTGCTCCAGCTCGGCGTACTTGGCCATTATCCCACATTCCGTGGCCACCCAGTCTACAGTCGCCTCGCTAGACTTGTAGGCCTCTATCGCCTTTTCTCCATAAGGCCCGACCAGATCCAGGAGCTCTTGGAACTTTGCTTTGATCTCGCGCCTCTCTAACTTGTAGCGTTCCACATCCTTAGCCGCCGATTGATGTCGGGATTTCTCCGTCTCGAGCTCCTTATCCTTGGCTGCGAGCTCCGCCTTCAGCTTGCTGACCTCGTTCGCATCCTCCTTATACCTCTTGGAAGCCTCCTCTCTCTGGGTATTAAGCTCGGCTCGGGCATCAGCCCATCGCTGCTCGAGCTCGACACAGTGGGCTTGGGCTTTAGTGAGGAGGCTGAGGATGGTGAGGGCATGGGACTCAGCCTGCACAAGAAAGCAACAAATACGATTAACCGAGCTGAAAGGTATAATCATGCATTAGTAGCTGAGCTCAACTCACAGTAGCCACGGCCATTCTTAGGTCGAGTGAAAGCTGCTCGACTGGAACCTTTGCCAGCTTGGGATTGCGCTCGACCGAGGCTGCATCCACATAATCCCTTTTATGCTAGACCACCTTGACAGCTTTTCTCTTTCTGGTATATTCGGGTCTGGGCCTCTTTCCATTCTCAGGGCAAGACGCCGAACGCTCCTGGACCACCACCCCGAAGGTCGGCCTCTTTGGCAAAGGGGACTCCGAGGGCCCTCTCGAGGTCACCTTAGTGCCGACCTCCTGGACTTGGCCATTGGGTCGCTGCCTCTACTCTTGAGGAACGGTAGGACCCAAACCGAACCGAGCTGAGACTTTGTCGCTAACCTCGACCCTCCTCCTCCTCTGGGCGTAAGCGAGCTTTTCAACCTCCGATATATCTGCAAAAGAAAAGAGAAAAAGTAAGAGATGGCCGAGAATCGATCCAAAATGGTAACAACAGTCGGGATGATAGGGAGGTCGAGCGTTGATCTTGCGAACTGACCCTCTTCTGAATTAGATTCTGCATTTCCTTCGGGCTCGGGAAGTAAGTGGGGATGATTCTTTGAGAGGTCGGGTTCTCTCCCGAATAACCTTGATTCCCAAATCCTATCCCAGCTGAGCAACTATCAATATTTATCAATATTCCCGGCTCAGGTCTCAATACCTCGACCTCGTTGAGTTCCGCGTCTGAAAATTTGGGGTCGTCGTTCACATTCTTCTTTAAAGTGGGATTCCAATCCACTCTGCACCCCGGGTTCACAGTTAGCTCCACCCAATAGTAGTCATTGTGTCAACCCTTGTTGGAGGAATGCCACTTGGTGAATATGGCATTGTCGGCCCGAGCTGCGAAATGAAACCACCCTGGCTGTTTTGGGTTAGACTTGCATACAAAGAACTACCTAACTCGGCGTAGGGTCGGCTCTAATTCCTTCTCGACGCAGAATACATAGAACGCCACCACTACTGCCAACCATTAGGTGACTTCTGTCCCGGGTTAAGCTCAAAGTAGTTCAAGATGCTGGTGATGAAATTAGGAAGCAGGAGCCAGATGACATCGAATGCGAGGTCGTAGATAGTGAAGTGATCGGGTGGAGAATAACAGGCGGATTCGTGCCGACCTGGAACCTTCAGCTTGTGGTGTCAGTCTACTAACCAATTCCTTAGCCTGGTGTTGGCCATCTGCATAGTAGAATAGCCCTTACGCTTACAACAAGCAAACAACTGTTCAATCCTCTTCTCCCAAGCCGACGAACCACTGGCCGTAACCAAGCTCCGGGGTCGGACTGCCCTCACCGGGACTGCTTCAATTGGCTTCGCCGTGGAGGCTCTAGCTAAGTACTCTTGTGGTATCTCGACCCCTTCCAACCGGTTCAAAGGCGACCCATCTTCTTTATCTCCCACTTCTCCCAGGTCGGCCAAAGGATCCTCATCAGCCTCTTCTTGTACCTGCCTGACCTCGATGACTTGGCAATCATCATCACTCTCCTTGGGCTCAGGTCGCCGGACAGACCCTTGAGATACGTCGGTGCTGCTATCTCCTTGACCTCAATTCGAGGTGGACTCCGAGCTTGACGGACTCTCGTCCCCACCATAGGATCTCACCTCCATCACTTGGGAATCTTCCGACTCCGACCTCTTAATCCTGTTTACAAATTAAAATATATGTACAGGAATATCCAAAGGGTGTCAGGACGTACTTACGGTTCTAGTTGTAGAAGATAACCCGACCTAATTGACTCTAAGCTAGTGGATTCTGAGCTGAATACCCCCGAGCAGATTGCCGAGCTAAAGGTGTCCAACTACTCCAGTTGCCGACCTAAAGCTCTTGAAATCTTGTAGGCAACGTGAGAAATAAATCTTGGAAGTCAAGGCCCTATTTATATGCAACTCCTGTAACCGCCTCGGGAATCCCAAACGTCGCATCCCGTCATAATTGCTAGGTGATGTGTCAACCATCTAAAGGGGATGCTCCGCTGACGTGGCCATCCTCACTCCGCCGGGATCGGGCACCTCCAACTCAGGAACAACTCCCAAATCTAGATCTCACCCTCTCGATCTCGACTTGGATGGGAGGATTGACGAGGGGGACCCCGAGCTAAGGTAAGATACCCACACCGAGCTGAGGCAAACCCACCTGAGCTAGAGCTAGCGTATTTAGCCAATGCCCAACCTGGATGCTGATCCGACCTTAACCCGACCCAGAAAAATCCCGACCTCTGCACCAGCTGTTCTGATGGGACATAAAGCTGCATCGTATTAAATGCTGTCAGATCCGAATTTAGTATAAATAGAGCTCCACCCCCTCACTTGAGAGGTAACTCGTCATTAATGCTTTCAGCTACCTTGCCAGCTCGGACATACTAATTATTCGCACACCCAAGGGAAAAATCTAGGTCATCACCCCGCTTTTCCTTTCGCTGTGCAGGTCTAGCAGCCAACCTGAAAGTTCAGCTCGGAGGCCGACCTGAAAGTTCAGCTAGGCAGGTGTAGCAGTCCAACCTCAACTATGAGATTCCCAACCTCGACAACAGGGAATCTCCAAAGATATGCAATAATCCCTACAAATTTTGGAGAATCTCATCCATGGACACATCATCATTAGTTAGTCGGACTCATGCTAGTCCCGAGGTGTTCTTATCCTGAGCTTAGGGTTGTATATTGTTTATATTCATGAAACAGGTCTTAATCTATTTAATAAGAAAGTTGGGTATTATTTATCGGGTTGGCTATCTTACCCATATTAGATGTAATGCCTGTGTCATTAAAGGGATTAAGTTTTGGAAAAACTTTTCAATCATTTTAGAATGAGATTAATATCTCACATATTAATAAAACTCACACATGTGAGTCCTACAAAAATATGACTGAGATAAGTTTCTCATATATAGATAGAATTCGGACGTATGGGTCATACCAATAATATAAGAGATTGATGAATCGTTTAGATTGACCATAATTTTTTCGTAAGTTTTGACTTTGTAAACCTCATAGGGTTAGCCTATAGATGGACGTTACACTTCTTTATGTTGTGATATACTCACATAAAGGTGAAAAAAATAGATAGTATTAATAGTGGTGGAAGATTAATTGATAGTCTTTTCTGTATATTGAAGTAATTAAGTAAGATATATGCACTGGTTGCTAGGCCTATTAGGAGGTCAGTTATGTCTATTGAATTCACAGTGACAAGCCTTGCTAAATTAGTGGGGCTATACTACCAAAATGAATTTTTTTTTTTTATTAAAGGCAAGTGGTGTATATTAATTGACAAAAATATTTACATCATTAAGTACAGTTATCAATATAATCTGTCATCAATCTTCTAGGCTCTACAAATAGCATGGTTAAAAAAAGAGTATCTAACCTTTTAACTTTTTACAGTTTAATGCGAACACAAAAAATAATGTTATGCACAATTTGTTCCTTAGTGAGAATAACAACATTGTGGATACGATTATTTCTCTCCTTCAAGATGTGAAAGACAAAAGCTCCGAGAAATAACTTCATACAGGTAGCCTGAAAGGAAGAAGAGTCAGCAATATGTGAAAACCATTCCATAATAGAATTCCAACCATGCATAATACTAGGTCCCATGCATAAATTCCATCCAATACACCAAATTCTTCTAGAGAATGCACATAGCCCAAACAAATTATCACGATCCTCGAAGCATCCATGACAAAGAATACAATAAGGATCAATAGGTAAACCCCAACCAATCAATCTAAACTTTGTCGGTAATCTATCCATCCAGCAAAGCCAGTTGCAAAAAACCAAACAACACCACTCCATCTCACTCTATCAAACCGAGGTTTGATAAGCTCAAGCACCCACTTCATCCTATAATCACCATTTGGAGAATTACTCTAAACAATGCGATCCTCAGCAAAATAGTGTGATACATACCATTATTAGTCGGCCAAACCCAACGATCCTCAAAGATGAAATTAGAGACAGGAGCTTCAAGGTTAGAGCTTGAGGCCACAATATCATCCTCATCAAACACATCAGCAAGAATCCCCAAAGGATGCCAATGGTCCTTCCAAAATTTAGTATCATTCCCATTCCCAATTTTGTGCAAAATAAAGTTCTTAGCCATGTCCCTCAACTGCAAGATTTTTCTCCATGACCAAGAAGGCCTAGCCGACATATTTACATCCCAAAGATTGGACCTGCGCAAGTAATTAGAGTAGATCCATTTGCATCATACCGATTTCTGTTTAGTATGTAAGATCCACAAATAGGGAAGAATGGCAGCTTGATTAATATCTTGGATTCTACAAATGCCGAGACCTCCCTTATCTTTGCTTCTACAAACAAACTCTTAAGAGACTTTAGCTTTATTCCCTTGGTCAACCGAACCAGACCAAAGAAAAGAGGCAATAATACTCTTAATGTCTCTAATAGTACCCTTAGGAATAATAAACATACGAGCCCAAAAAGAGTATATTTGGCCAAGAATAGATTTGATGACTTGGAGACGACCTGCAAAAGAAAAGAAGTACTTTGACCATTTGCTAATTCTGAGAGTGATACAATGAACCAAATACTTGCAATGGCTATTAAGGAGCCTACCCGAAATCAGAGGAACCCCCAAGTACCTGATAGGAAGACTACCAAGTTTAAACCCAAAAAAATCCACAATGCAATTCTTCAACTGCTCAGTGCAACCTCCAACAAAAATATCACTCTTTTCATTACTAAAAGAAAGGCCAGAAAGATCAATGAATTAATCCAATCTTTTTTTAATAATACGAGCAAAATTCTCCTCACATTTCATAACACCAAAAGATCGTCGGCGAAGCACAGGTGGGTAAGCCAACTAGCTTTGCATTTAGGATCAAACTTGAAGTCATTACCAGCTGCTCCATGATCAAGGATACCCGATAACACTTTCATGGCAAGAATAAAAAAATACGAAGATATGGGGTCGCCTTGTCTCAAGCCCCTGGAGCCACTGAAAAACCCATGTACACTACCATTAATGGCCACCGAATAAGATGAAGTTGTGATACAATTAGACACCCAACCAACAAAATGATCCAGAAATCCAAAAGCCCGAAGAGTATCAAGGACAAATTCCCAATTAATAGAACCATAAGCCTTTTTAATGACCGCTTTAATTAAGCATCTCGGGGTCACCCATTTATTATCATAACCCTTAATCAACTCCTGGGCTAGTAAAATGTTATCCGAAATGCTCTGCCCTTTGATAAAAGCGCCTTGGGAATTCGAAATAATAGATTGAAAAACACTGCTCATCCAATTGACCAAGATCTTTGAGATGCATTTATACAAAACATTACAGCATGCAATGGGCCTGAAATCACTCATAGAAGTAGGATTAGGAACTTTAGGAATAAGAACCAGATTAGTCGAATTAATAACTTTCAAAATACACCCAGGGCTAAAGAAAGATTTGATGGCAGTGACAATCTCTGGACCAACAATGCTCCAACACTGTTTGAAGCAAAAAGAGTTGTACCCATCAGGCCCCGGGCTCTTATCATTAGGGATAGAGAATGGCCTCCTTGATAAGGTCATCAACTTGCTCATGCAAAATAGACTTTTTCACCAACCTTTGAATATCGGCGACTGAAGACTAATAAGGATGGGGATCATTAAGACCAACCAACTGTTTGAAGAATAAGACTGCCTCTTCATTAATATCATCAGAATTACGAATGTGCCTTCCCTGATGATCCACGATGCAAGATAAGGAGTTTTTAGTAGCTCTTTGTTTAGTGACCTTGAAAAAGAAAGATGTACAGGCATCCCCCTCCTTAATCCACGAAATTCTAGATTTTTGACGCCACAACCTACATTCCAAATCCACCAGAGTTTTAAGCTCAATTGAGAGCCGGTTTTCAACTGCCCGATCCTCCTCAACAAAGTTACCAGACAAAATTTTTCTTTGAACGTACATCACCAAGCGTGTCTCTAGTATCTGTAATTCTTTGGGCAAAATCACTGAAGTACTCTTTATTAAGCTTCTTGAGCTCAACTTTAAGGAGTTTGAGTTTACTAACCACTCTAAACATTGGGTTACCCTTAATTCTCATACCCAAACTCTGGCCACAATAGAATGAAAATGCTCATGTTTTGCCTAAATGTTGAAGAATTTAAACTGCACATTTTTGTTTTTCACATAGTTGAAAAGGGACAACAAAAAGGGAGCATGATCCGAGATATCCAGATTAAGCACTGCAAGAGAAGTATTAGACATCATCTCCAATCATTTTTTGTTTGTAACACTTCTATCGAGTCTACTAGCTCTGAAAGGGCACGAAATAGATTTGTTAGTCCAAGTATAATGAGTACCCGTACTTTTAATTTCAATCAAATCCGCATCCCTGAGGCACTGGATGAAATCCCAAGAACTATTAGGGAGAACCTCACAACCATGTCTATCCATAGTAGCCAAAATTTCATTAAAGTCACCCCTAAAAGACAATGAAACATCTGCAAAAGCCAAACTCCATTCAATGATCTTGCTTCACAAATACTTTCTAGAAGTTCCGTCATTCTCACCATAAATGAACCCAAAAATAATCTCCTTGTTAGATTCAAAATGTCGTATAGAACATAACATTGTCTGACTAGTTTGAGCTATGTTACGAACGAAAACCTTACTAGGATTCCACACCACCATGATACGCCCTCCCTCACGACAATCAAAGTTGTCAATGATAGACCAATTACAAAATCTGTTAAACAAAGTCTGCTTGCTAGAGTTGGTCTTAACTCTTGTCTCCACAAAACAACCAACATCCATAGATTTATTATGCAACATCTTAAGAACTTCCGCCTACTTGTAAGGCTTATTTAAACCCCGCACATTCCATAGAAAGATCTTTATAGGTCCGGGGAGAGAGGAGTATGATTTAGCACATGGGGAAGGTCTCCCAACTTAGTACCCTTGTCTTGAAAAGCAATATCACTAGGACCTGCTTCATCATCTAAGGATTTACCCAACAAAGAAAATTTATTATTAAGACCTTTGTCCTTCTCCTTACCTGTGGGCGACTTATATCATTTCCTACCTCTCGCATAAGGTGGCCTCGAAGGATATGGCCTATAAGCAGACCTTGCAGGGGTCTTAGACCAGCCCCTGTAGTTCTTGTAAAAAACTTTCACCGAATGAAACACTGCATCTTGCTCATTAGTTCCTTTAGCAACAATTTTCTTCGGCTTGTATGGGCATCTAATAGAGGGGTGACCAAACACTTGACAAGAAGAACAAATACTAGGTTTCCATGAGTAGTCCACTTTAATGTCAACAATCCTTGGAACCAGTTCACCTTCTTCATCTTCCTCTTCGATCTCAAGCTCAAAAGAATCGGGAAAAGTGTCACTAACGCCAACTTCGACATACACTCGGATATAAGACATTTTCGTTCTTGTTTCCAAGTTAGCATCCATCTGCAGAGGTTTACCAATAGCATTCGCAACATAACTAATACTTTCCTGGGTCCAGTATTCACTAGGAACATTGCGGAGCCGAACCCAAATCAAAATTCTGTCAAATCTAAAATTCAAAATCTCGATTCTGGGCTGCCATTTACGAAGAAGCAGTGGATGTTGATTAACATGCCATTGCTCTTTCAACACTGAATCATAGTCCTTAGGATTATCAAACCGAAAAAAGAACAACCCCTCATCAATAGATTTGATATCTATTTTGCCATATTGTTTCCATAAATTACCAACCATAGTTTTCACTACGGAGAATGGGGGTGCTTTATCAATGAATTGACCTACCAAATTTGCACCCAATTCCTCTGATTTTAGCAGGGGGTTTAACCCTGATTTTGCCATCAACAAGATGGGGTTTGTGAAATTTCAACTCCTTTAATTTACTAGCTTGGCCAGAAAATAAGTTAGTCCAAGATTATTTTGGACTTACCGTAGCAGCTGCTGGACAAGCATCCTTGGAAGATTTAGCTGGTTCAGCAACAGGGGCCTCTGGAACAGGGCTCAAAATAGCCACTTTGGACACACCATCAGCTAAAGGGGCAGGACCCAAAGGTAGAAAATCCACATCGGTAGCTGAAGAATCAAGGGTGCCAACAGAACAAGGGTTAACGGAACCTTGAGCTTCAGGTTGATCAATAGCTGAAGCCGACACAGCTTCAGTTGGCGAAGAAAGAGCAGGCGAAGAATTCGAGGATTTCGTCAGAGAGTCCTCAAATCCCTTAAAGAACTCCTTCAAAGCTGAAGAAGTCGAACCTTGTTTGCGGTGGCTTTTGGTTTTGTTATTTGCCATACCAGTGGGGTATAACAAGGCTGAGGTGAGATAAGAGGCTTCATAGGTTAAGTGTTTGGGAACAAGATCTGAGGCTGGAAAAACGAGGTTAATCGACGGTGGGTGTGGCACAAGTTAGAGCCAAAATGAATATTTCACTCATACTTCTTGTGCTTCTTTAGCAAGTACTTTCCCGTCTTATAAAAATAGGGTATTTTTGAGCTAGACCCCTTGCAATTTTATAAAATGGGACTCAGATCCCACACTTTTTTATATATTTGACACACACCCCTTCTGTTAGCATTCTGTTAAAGTCTCTGTCAGAGTTAAGGGTAGATTTGTCATTTGTGTATCACTATAAATAAGTACAAACTTTTTTCAACCAGCATCTCTCTTCTTATTTCCACTTTTCTCTCTCTTGGTGATCTGATCAAACAACATAACTTCCCTCTCGCAGCAAAATCTCTTTGTCCCTCCCGCATTTCATTATCCAAAGGTTTTATAATTTGATTATTTTAAGTCTATTTGCTATTATCTGGGTATAGACCAAGCTCATCTTGCCCATAATTTATTTTTCACAATTTTTTTTTTTTTGTATTTTTGTCAACAATTGATTAGCTGCTGCAATCTTCATGTTACTTCATATACTACAGCTGTCACGAACAAGTTGGTTCATAAGAAATGGCAAAAATATGTGCTGCAGTGTGTTGGGAGGGACGGATAGTTATGTTGTGTGCAGTGTGCTTGGAATGTTGTGTTGTGCTTTGAGCTTGTGCGGGAGTGTTGTGCATGTGTGGGTGCTGGTTGATGTGCCGTGGGGCGTGTCTGATGGGGGATGTGTGTCGTGGTGTCTTTGCCGGTGTGGGTGTTGAAGGTGGATCCGTGGTTCGGTGGTTTGGGTCTAGTTTTCAGATTTGGATTTTGTGCCGCCTTTGTGCTTCGGCTTGTGGGTGTACATCATTTGAAAACGATCAACATTGATCTGAAAAGTGGTAACCAGGTCAACTCGTGGGTTTACTACATTGAGTCGACTCGAAAACTCAATATCTACGTTTCATACTCTAATCTCAAACCCAAATCACCAATTATATCAATGAATATCAATCTTGAAGACTATGTCAACAAGTTTATGTTTGCTGGTTTTATTGGGTCAACATTTAGATAATAAATTGTGCCGCCGGCCGCGCTCTGGTACTCCAATGTTGAGTACAAGTAATAAGTTGTTGGGTGTGGGCTCTGTGCATTGTGTTTGATTCGACTTTGTCTGGCAAAAAAAGGAAACAAGGGCACAAAAGGAATTTTGCTCACACCTAACAGAATGCTAACAGAAGGGGTGTGTGTCAAATATATAAAAAAGTGTGAGATCTGAGTCCCATTTTATAAAATTGCAAGGGATCTAGCTCAAAAATACCCTATAAAAATATGCTCACTTTTTTTTTTTTTTTTTTCACTTGTCTCAAATTATACTAGTCAATTTTCTTTTCTGAATAGGTAGTTAATTTGTTAGTTCCCTCGTACACCCCTATTTAATGTACATCATTCTAAACAATTATACCATTGACCAATTCTGTAGTTAGAATAATGAATATTAATGGAAGGATATATTAGTAAAAGACCAAGCAAAATTTATTGCTTTAACTATATTAACTACATTAACTACATTTTCTTGATCTGTATGAAAGTGAAAGTAGGCTTATCTATTTTTATTTTTTAGATTTTCTAAAAAATTGATTTTTAGCATTTATAGAGGTTTACTTAACATATTTTCAGGATAGCCGGGAATAGAACTGCAACTTAAATTTGGCCTTCTCCAATATTGTAGGTCAGTATATATATTATTTTTAACTAAAAATAATAAAATATTAGTATTCTAACTATAATCGGGAGCAATATTGGAGTGCTTTCTAATATAAGACCTCTCTAAAATAGAAAATGTCGTTGGAATTTCTTTAAGAGTAATTAAAAAAAGCTATTGAACATGCTTTATTTTTTAAAATATTTCAAATTTATCTCTATTATTCAAAATTAATCAATTTAATCTTTATTATTTTCAAAAAAAAATTAATTTAATCCTTATTGTTCTTCAAAAAAATTTAATTTAGCCAATTTAAGCTCTAAATTGAATTTTTTTAAAGAACAATAGAGACTAAATTGGCTAATTTTGAATAATAAAGACATATTTGAATTTTTTTAAAAATAATAGAGACTAACTTACATAATTTTGAACAATAAAAATAAATTTAAAATTTTAAAAAAATAACAGGGATCATTTGCTCAAATTTCCTACTGGAGAATTATAAGTTCAATTTGTCATTATAAAAACGTTACCTGCAATTAGCAGTTGAAATTTAACACTTTAATGAGGCAGATTGAATAGTAGTCTAAATTTGACAGTTTTCATCCTCGTATTTTAATACCCTCATAACATTAATGAGAGATATCGAATATTTCTGTTTACTGATAATACAATTATAATAAAATAATTCAGATAGTTTACTACCATTGTATCTCCCTCATAACCAATGGCGGATGCATTAACAGTTGAATCAAGGCTACAAACCCCACTCAACCGATATCTTTTTTTTGAAAATGTGTATTTTTAAAATATTTTTATTCCGAAAAATTAATTTAACTCTCATTGAAAATATTTATTTACATATGAGTATTAAACTATATATTTTTAACCCTTACTAAATAAATATTTTGGATCCACCCTTATCCATAACGTTATAATGTTATTTTGCCTAGTCAAATTTTAAACTAATGACAAGATATCTAACCAGCGGGTAACCTAATTTTAAGCAAAAATGACAAAATAGCTACTCATTAAGCTTTTTTTTTTTTGAATGACGTAGAAACCCAACCATCGAGTGCAGCGGTGTGCCCCTACAAATGTACCTAGTCAGCTAAAGCGGAACTCCAGAACAGTGGAAAGCGTCAAACCCTTGCTCAGTAAAAGTAACTACTCCATGCTATTTTTCATCTTTATGCTTGAATTGCTGGACTGCTCAGTTAAATTATAATTCCAGGGCAAAGAGAATAAACAGACAGTAATCACATCAAATTTATGAATTCAAATAAGATTTCTAACATGCTATTGCTTTAGGTGTCTCTGAAATTTGACATTTTTGCAGCAACAGGTTGAGCATGGGTATCAAGGAACCATTGTCTCACTTTGCTCCATTTTCATCTGGAGTTCCACTCATGACTTGCTGCAAGAATTAGGTAACATGAAAACGTAAGTTCCGGCTCGGCGAATGAAAGTTTTAATCAAGTGGAAATAGCATAATAAACAATCACCTGAATGCAGGACAGTGCATACTGCACATCACTTTCCGAAATCTGGTGATGAATGACAAGTCTCATTCTGCAAGAACAAGATTCGATGTTAACTTCGTAAATTTCCAGTGGATCTCCTGAGGTTTCCATAGCCTCGGGTAACATGATCTAACAATTACTTGAATTTAAGCTGAAGTTTGTTTCTTGTATGAGACTCAATTCCATCGCTGCAAAATGTACTAGTCTATAATTTGGTTCTGAAGAGGTCCTATTTCACTTGCTGCTCTGCATAAATTTGAACGTACATGTATGTCTATCATAGAAGATGTAAAATGATGCTTTCAAAGCATCCACTTTACCTCTTGATGAAATAATTCATAGAAGAAAATCTAATTCAACCTCGTAGTTGCATCACATTACAAGAACTTGGCATAACAATATGAGGTTGGGGTTAATCGGAAAGGAGAACTTTCATTTTTGCTTAATTCTTTTAGAAAAACCACTCAAATCAAATAACTTTTCCTAAATCCACATAGATGGGGTGAGAGAGAGAGGCAGAATTTTCACTTAAGACGGTTGCTAAAAAACGCCACAAAATTGGTGCAGCACTAGAAGACTTCCACATTGAGAAGTTGGTTACTCCAGAAAAACATATAAATCTTCTGTGCGAGATGCTAGAAAACATATTTAGCAGTTTGTATTCAAGAGAAACATGGAGATTTCGATAACCGCAATCAAAAGTTAGAAGCATAACAGTGTACTTTAGAGTGATTCATCGTTCAAATGAGGTTAGCTCAGTTAACCAACGGATACAGTGAAAGCACACAAAATATGTAGCACACAGATCATGAATTCTAGATGATTATGAATAGGAACCTTAGTGGGCCTTCTGGTAGTGCAAGTACACCATATTCTTCCAAAGTCTTCCATAGCTTTGTTTCGGTCACATTTGCGCCCTCCAGTATATCAAAATGTACCTGGTCACAAGATAAATAAACACTTAATAGATTGTTTTTTCTCCAAACAGATAGCCAAACTGATACAGAGTGTGCCAGAAAATGACTTAAAAATACCTCAACATATATGAATGGAAATTAGAACTTACAAAAGGTTGAAAGACAGCGGAATGAAAGATGAGCAAACTTTTGCAGAATACAAAGAAAGCTTAAACTTATTTTGATAGCTGAAATTTTGATGATTGAAAAAATTGGATAATAGAAATGAAACTAGAGCCTTCCTTTTATAAGTGAAGGAGGCGGGTTACATCTTACCTAACACACTCAAATGTAAAGTAAAAGACAAGAAGCTATAATTGAGCTTTTGAAAAAGTTGAAATGCCAACAACCAGTGGGTGCGGTAGGTGAAGACTTTTGAGTCTTTTGCTTTTGCTTTAAGTCACTTTCTTCTTTTGCTTTCGGTGCTTTGAGACTTTAAGTCTCTTTCTCCTTTTGCTTTTGGTGGATAACATATACCTGCCCCAAATGAGACATAAAGTCTTGCATGTAGGCGTCGCCATCAGTGTCATCTGTTTCATCATAAAGGTCCTGTGAGTCTTGATACAGCTCATCAGACACCTTGTCTTTCTTGATTTCTTTCAAGGCTGCTTTAAGCGAATCTCAAAGCTCCTTTTTAGGAGTAGAGGTCAGTAAATCTTTAAAGAGATCTTTGAGATCAGAAGGTGGTGATTCAGGGTGTGGTTTTATTCCTTTACCTCTAATAGTTTTACCCTGAAAGTCAAATTTATTTCACCATTTAATCATGATGCGTCGGCAGAGCCAGACGTGTGAGGCTTTGAGTCCATCCATACAAACTTCTGGAATTGTCTCGAGAACATAATCCCATTTAACAATCCAAGGGATCTGTTCTAATAAGACAAAGTTGAGGAGGCCAATGATGCCTTCTTTAACTTCAGTAGGTAATGACTGAATAAAATTTTCATAATGTTTACGAATAAACATTGGGATACTGGAGGGGAAAAGACCCTAAGTTTTATACCAGTTCAAGAACCATTGAGGGAATGTCTGATCAGGATCCTTAAGCCGAAACTGGATGAACCACGTATACTTTCGTTGCCTGTTCTCGTAAATAAGAGCAAGCTCCCATGCAGACATATAATCAAAGTAATTATAAGATTTAGGATGAAATGCATAATATTTTAACATTTTCTCTGTGAAGAGATCATCACCCCACTCTGTTGGATTGAGTATTGATCTAATTGAGATATTGCAGTATGCCACATCTTCAGTGATTTTGTTCTCCATGTTGGATCAAAAGCAACTGATCCTGATTCTATAAGAATCTGTTGATAGTTAAAGACACCTTTCTGGCCATATCGAGGAAGAATGTCTTCCTTGAGTGCAATCTTTGCAATTTGATTGGGGGCCATTTTGATGTTACTTTATTCAGCAATGTACAATGGATGATGTCCAGTGATTATGAAAGGATATTTTCCATTGCTGTGAGGGTCGACTCTGGCATGAGTATCTTGTGAGAGTGAATCATCTTCGTTCTTCTTTTGAGAAGACGAAGGAAAATTCAATTTTGACATTGAGTTTATTAAAGGAGAAACTAACTCTCTTCCTGATTTCCTGACTAGAAAATTTCTCCAGAACTCTCATAGCAGACAGATCTCCCAATCTTAAAAGGATCAGGGATGTTCCCTCGTCTTCTCAAAAGAAGAACGAAGATGATTCACTCTCACAAGATGCTTATGCCAGACCCGACCCTCACAGTAATGGAAAATATCCTTTCATAATCACTGGACATCATCCATTGTACATTGCTGAATAAAGTAATATCAGAATAGCCCCCAATCAAATTGCAAAGATTGCACTCAAGGAAGACATTCTTCCTCAATATGGCCAGAAAGGTGTCTATTACTATCAACAGATTCTCATAGAATCAGGATCAGTTGTTTTTGATCCAACATGGAGAACAAAATCCACTGAAGATGTGGCATACTACAAGATCTTAATTAGATCAATACTCAATCTAGCAGACTGGGGTGATGATCTCTTCACAGAGAGAAGGTTAAAATATTATGCATTTCATCCTAAATCTTATAATTACTTTGACTATATGTCTGCATGGGAGCTTGCTCTTATTTACGAGAACAAGCAACAAAAGCATACGTGGTTTATCCAGTTTCGGCTTGAGGATCCTGATCATACATTCCCTCAATAGTTCTTGAAGTGGTATAAAACTTGGGGTATTTTCCCCTCCAGTATCCCAATGTTTATTCGTAAACATTATGAATATTTTATTCAGTCATTACCTACTGAAGTTAAAAAGGGCGTCATTGGCTTCTTCAACTTTGTCTTATTAGAACAGATCCCTTGGATTGTTAAATGGGATTATGTTCTCGAGACAATTCCAGAAGTTTGTATGGATGGGCTCAAAGCCTCACACGTCTGGCTCTGCCGACGCATCATGATTAAATGGTGAAATAAATTTGACTTTCAGGGTAAAATTGTTAGAGGTAAAGGAATAACACCACCCCCTGAATCACCACCTTCTGATCTCAAAGATCTCTTTAAAGATTTGTTGTCCTCCACTCCAAAAAAGGAGCTTCGAGATTTGCTCAAAGCAACCTTGAAAGAAATCAAAAAGGAAAAGGTGTCTGATGAGTTGTGTCAAGACGCACAAGACCCCTATGATGAAATAGATGACACTGATGGCGAAGCCTACATGCAAGACTTTATGTCTCATTTGGGGTAGGTATATGTCATCCACCGAAAGTAAAAGGAGAAAGAGACTTAAAGTCTCAAAGCACCGAAAGCAAAAGAAGAAAGTGACTTAAAGCAAAAGCAAAAGACTCAAAAGTCTTTACCTACCATACCCACCGGTTGTTGGCATTCCAACTTTTTCAAAAGCTCAATTATAGCTTCTTGTCTTTTACTTTACATTTGAGTGTGTTAGGTAAGATGTAACCCACCTCCTTCACTTATAAAAGGAAGGCTCTAGTTTCATTTCTAGTATCCAATTTTTTCAATCATCAAAATTTCAGCTATCAAAATAAGTTTAAGCTTTCTTTGTATTCTGCAAAAGTTTGGTTATCTTCCATTCCGCTGTCTTTCAACTTTTTGTAAGTTCCAATCTCCATTAATATATGTTGAAGTATTTTTAAGTCATTTCCTTACGCACTCTGTATCAGTTTTTAATTTCCTTGCAATTACTTTGCCAGGGAACTTAAACTTGATCTTTAACATTACATGTCATAGGCAGAGACTTTCTGCTTATAGAAAGGTGAAAATTTTGACTAGCGACAGAGTTATTGCTGTACATTATCTTTTAAAAGATCACATAAGTAAATTATGGTTTCATACTTCTTGTCAAAGGTCCACAAAGTTGGATGGAAGTTTGCTAATTCTAGAGCAAGTACAGCATGCACCGGATGTTTGTAGCATTAAAATCGTTAGAGCTGAGAGCTCACTCTAAATCTTCGAAATGCTTGGAAACAACATAATTGGAATATCTAGGGTCAGTTTTTCATCAAATGAAACACATTTGATGTGAATAAGCAACTTACAATGTTAGTTTCCACATACGCAATATCAACTTTTAGTCCTTTGATTTTGTTGAGTCCCTCTGAGCAATAATCATCAAAGTACAAGACTCAAACATTAGCTATCAAAGAAAAATTGGTAATGCATTGATAAACTTTGAGCACTGAGAGAGGATAAAACTACCTGCTAAAACCTTGGCCTTTTTGTGATCCTCTTCAAGTTTACCCACATTCTCTTTAAGTGCAATATAAGCAGCAGCGCATAGGACACCAACCTGCCTCATGGCACCACCTAAAGTCTTCCTGAGAATCTTTGCCTGCAATGTTACCGAAGAAAGTGTTGGGAGTTCAAAGTTTTCGCAGCAAGTGTTTGGAAAAAACTCAGTTTACCTTGGCAATGAAGCTTTTGGAACCAACAATCACCGATCCAGCTGGAGCACCAAGGCCTTTTGATAAACAAATCTGCATTTTCATAAAAGAGGGGGATAAGAAGAAAAATTAAAACTCACGAAGATATATATCAAGTAATGAAATTAAACACCGCATAGAAAATGGGAACCGCTACTAGAGGTTATCTAATAATTTATTTCTTTTGACATGCGAAATCTGTAAATTTGATATAAATTAGACAAGGAGAAGAGAGTGTAGCTTAGGTTTTGTGTAATTGTTATTCCTACCGAAACTGAATCTGCAGTTTGAACAAGCCTACTAACAGGAACTCCAAGCGCCTGGAATACAAACTTTGGTCAGAGTGGAACCAAAAATAGACTTGTGCATATAAATCATAAACACTAGAAACTTAAAAAAGGAAGCTCATGCCCTAATGGTGAATCTCATATTCGCCAAGGTTTTCCAGAAAATAATGAGATGCCTGTGCTCCCATGAAAAGGATTGATCGATATAAAACCACTGTATCATGAGACTATAGGACATAAGGTTGTCTCGAAATCCGAGTCATCATCTTCAACATCACCAGAGGTCATGAGGTATAGATAAACACAGTTGGACAATTTTACGAGGCCTCACCATACAGATTTTCAAGATAATAACAGAATTCAACCAAAGAAGCACCAAGAGACTGAAATAAATTGTATTGGAATAAATGAGACAGAGCCAAGTATCTGGATCTTAAATATAAAACAAATCTCTCACATAAGATTGAATATTATAGAATTTTTGCATATTATTCTTCCGAATTAGGAAATAATATATACATAAGCCAATAATACATCCAATATTCTTATCTTTAAGCAGAAGATTCATCACAAGTCAAGGATTAGCTTTTTACTCACAACTGATGCATTAAAAATACGAGCACCATCAATGTGAAGCTTCAACCCATACTTCTTTGCCAGCTCTCCAACATTGTCTGTGTACTCGACAGAAAGGCATCTACCACCAGAACTGCATTAATAGTTTAGTTCGTAAGGAAACAAGTGACAATTGATCCCCTCTGGTCAAATATTTAGGCCAAAAATGCATGTATAAGAAGGGTTCAGATCTTCAGGATTTTAACATAATATGAAAGAGTCACCAGCATGTAGTTTAAGAATACAAGTGGAAGAATACTAATCAATCTGATACAGGTGTGCAGCCAGATAAATTGGTATATCGGTACAGCGTATGGATACAGGAATATCTTCTGTATAATTTCAAGGAGAAAAAAAGAAATTTGAAGAATGGTAAACTCTTCTGTTGTTGCTATCAAAATTAGTAGAACTGTATACATCCATGATTTGAAAAAGCAGTTGGAGGAGACATGGTGAAACACATGCATTTTTGTAGTAACATTATCAGATACTGCGAATAAGGGATGCATTATCCAATAAAAGACCGAACTGCTTGTAATGCCTTAAACAAAGGGATAGCTATTAATTGACCACGAATTATGTGCATTGACGATCTAATAATGTAAGAAACTCTCATCCTGAAATATCAGCCTTACTGTGCTTGAGAATTTTCCAAGCAGATAAGCCTAGTAGTTGGATAACATATCTCCAAGCGAGGATCCCTTATTGAAGCCTCGATCAAATCGATATCCATAGTTCCATCTTCATTATTCCTCACAGTCCTCGGATGAACACCTCCGATTGTGGAAATGCCTCCATTTTCATAAATGTGAATATGGGAACTATCACCAAGAATGACTTCACTTCCCCTAATTTGACAATGAGTAAGCACACTAATGAGGTTACCCATAGTGCCCGAAGGAACAAAAAGGGCTGCTTCCTTGCCAGCAATCCTTGCCATCTCTGTCTCAAGGCGAAATGCTGTCGGGTCATAACCCAATACATCGTCATCAACTTCAGCATTTGCCATAGCAGCACGCATGGCTTCAGTTGGTTTGGTGACAGTGTCAGACCGAAGATCCACCAGTCTTGTCACCATTTTCGCTGCAATTGTCAAAAGAAAAGAACATTCGAAAAATGAATGGTTACAAAATCATAAGTCTATAACAAAGAAACAGAATTACTCGCCTCCTGCATTTGAAGTAGTGAACAACATATTTACGGTGCGAAAATCAAATAACAGAGAACACAAACAGATTGAAGCCTGTTGTGCAACAATATTTCTCTAAAGCCAAAGAATGAAAAAAACAAAGTATATGAAAGGAAACGACACCAATTAAATTCCTAATCGCTTAATAACAATTATACAATTAGATATGTCATCCATTATTAACATGCATAAGCATATACGTTTCAATAATAACAATTATACAAGGATTTAAATACTAGATATCGACATTGATGTTGAGTGATACTGACCAAGCATCTGTGTGATTTAATTCTTATGCATGATTGGCTAAGCATTATCTCAGCAATAAACACTAAAAGGGCATATCTGACTAAGCTCTCCAACTAGAATTAGTATGTTTTAAAGTTCCTCTCATTTCTGTTCCAATAGAAAGCATGCTTCATTTTCTTTCTAGTATTAGCTGCACAATTATATCGAAAGAGTAAAGAGCTTTAACTTCCCGTCTCTTTTCTTCTTCTTTTTTTAATTTTTTATTTTATTTAAAGGAAAGCTAAGTTGTACAACACATCCTCTTGCTCACGAGAATTAATCTCGCAATCCCTCCCAGTCACGACAAGGAGGAGCATGCCACTAGACCAAAGGCCTGGCGGTTAACTTCCCATCTCTAAACACCCTCGAAATGAAAGAGTAGCAAGCCACATGCAAACCCACTACTATCATGTCCCTGGCCCAGAATCTTAAACTAGTGTTGCAAGCTAAAAAATATTTACACCTTAGATCCACTAACCCAAAATGGTTAAGTGCATCTACCACATGTTTATAAACCACTCACTTAATACGTCTCCCTCCAATGTCCTCCAATGTGAAAGATTACATGTAAACACACGCACAGAAACATATATGTAAATTCATACAGAAAGATATAATGAGAGATGGAGAAAGATGATCATACCCTCGTTCAAATTGGTTTGATTATTCTCTCAACTAACAGAGATCTTTTTTCTTGGTGATGTAATGATGAAAGGGTCTTAACCTTTCACCAGAAATGAGCCAATTCCACCAAACTGATGTCAAAGCATGTGCAGTGTCTGAGGATCTATGCTGCAAAGAAACAATTGGAGGGGGGGTTAGGGGATAAAATCTTCAAAAAGCTTTTACAAATAAAACTACGAGGACTGAATTTGTATGTAAAATTCTGTGTTTTTAATCACATAAAATCTTGTATTACTTAAAATATTAAGTTACATAAAAAAAAATTTACGTGAATATAAAAACACAAGATTTTAAATGCAACTTCAGACATTATTCAAGTTAATCTTCTTCAAAAATGCACACTTACATGAACCGAAGCCTCTTAATTCAGTGGTTATAATTTGGTTAAAACACCCCTAAAGCAAGAGATGGCAACTAGAAACATATGTACTATATATATATATATATAGGTCTAGTAATTTGAAGAATTTAACAATATTGCATATACAAAATTTTTGATTTTTCTTGAGAAACATGACCCCACCACCACCGAAGTCATACATTGTACTAAAACAAGAGTCGTATTTGACACATACTTGTCCACTTTTAGACATCATTTTCTTGTCATGCAGTGACCCAGAAAGATGAATCCACGTATTGCATGACATGATAAACCAATCTGGTACACTTGTGTCTTAACAACACCACATATTTATATTGGACAATATATCGGCTAGCGATCTGTTAAAATTAAAAATTAAAAATTCGAATTATAATTTTAATCCCTAGTAAAGGAAAAAAAAAAAAAAAAAGTGAAACACCACACGTTTATCACAAGCATGCTCGACACATACAATTTTATTCATTTCTTGGGTGGTAAGAATAAATTTTTGAAGATGCATATAGTGTTGGGACGAGTTCACAAGCACACAAAAGTAACGAAAACAAGTCAATAATTTTAGTGCGGTTAGGCTTCTATTTGTGTCCACGAGCTAAATTTGAAGATTCCACTGTATCTCAATAACAATTACAATACGATGACTTTTTATATGAAATATGTTTAAACCTATTTTAATACGATTTTATGCACGAAAAAATCTAAATTTCATATGCTCGAATCATTCTAATGAAAGCAAGAAAAAATTATCTCAACTGATAACTCAGGATTTGTGTGCACGACAAATCAAATTTGTTATTGCTTCACCTTTCACCATGTGATTTAGTTGCTGCTCTTGTTTCTTCTGTCCTAATTATTTTGTTGGATTTTTCTGATAGCATGACAAATTTTACTATATATGATCCGATTCTAATTTGGAAAATTATCGCGCAAAATGTGAATATTTATTGATATTCTTAACCTTTTGATATGGATAATTATGAAAATGCGTCTGCATACAGTTTTCATGGTAGGAGACGATCATGTGAAAGATACTTGTTAAAAGATACGAAAGTATAGAAATAGTACCCTATAAGAAGGGTAGAGAAAGAGTTAAGATCAATTGGATATAGATACTTGGATGAAATCTTACTTATATGGAGTTAAGTGAGGAGATAACTTTTAAGAAAAAAAAGTAATGTCGATGGATCTATATAGCTGGCCCCATTTAATAAGAAAATGTTTGATTTAATTTGGTAACAAAAAACACTCTAAAAAGCCCTTCATGATCATATGAGATCCGAACTCTGAGACACGTAACTCTATACAAAATAATAATAATGTTTGAGTGAATTAGCCACAAGATGTACTAAGACTAATCCTAAGAAAAATAACCTTTTCAATAATGAAGAACGTTGTTTCATCCATTGTTAAGGATATGACACCGAACCCGTCAAAGGCAGCATACGACTGGAATACATACTTTGGTAGGCAACATGTTTTACTTCTCAAATTTGACTACAAAATGTTTTATGGGTCTTACAATTCATTTGTGACGTATGTAAGTAAAACTCACAACATATAAAAATGACATTTCAAATGTCAAAACGTTTTATAGCTAAACCCTAAATGCATTCGTTGCTGGCAAATACGTGGCACGGCCCATATATCTTTATCTATTCTAAGCTCCTACCTGTGGCAGCGCCAGCCATGAGCCAACTAGCAAACTTTCATTCTCATCATTATAATTGTACAAAGTATATAGATCGCCTCCACCAGCAGGGAGAGGAAACTTCGTAGTAATATCCCTATCAAGAAGTGACTACTCATGGAACATCAGATCGAAGGAAAATTCTTGAAAATGTCCCCTATTTTGAGGTGTTTTCAAACGTCCAGACGTGGTGCATTGTACGTTTGACAGATAACACTATATATAAAATATAACGAATTTTGGCCTTCAACGTAAAAAATCTATTTAATTTATGATAGTGTGTAAATTTGGTAACATAATAAGGCTGAAAGTGTTTCAAAGGATAGGTGGAATGATCGAACAACATATTAAGATTAACATTTTTAAATTCGAACTTATACCTTCTCATCAAATATATTATCTTACTTTTAATTAACCTAAAACATACAATGAGAGGATATCACCGCACCATGAAAGTTGTAATCTTGAGATGAATCTAATATAATTCTACTTAAAATCATCATCACCGAAAAAGAGAGAGAAGGCTGAGAGTACACCCGCGGCTACCCCTGTAAAATTTAAGCTGTAACCAGGAATTAGTTTGAAGTGTCTGTGATACTAATAACAAGGGTTGTTACCCATTGAAGGTTAACCTTTAGAACTAATATCCTGAACTCAAAGGGGGAAAAAATTTATTCCCGAAACATGCACAAAGTACAATTCTCCTCGCGCTTTACTATGCAACTTCGGCAGGATACAAGTCTTAGAATACACTCAAAGTTACAGTTCACAGAAGAAAACAGCAAAACAGTAAGCATCTGATGCTAGCAGACAAGAAGTTAAACCCACAGTCTCCGTATTTAGGAGAAATAGCTATACTGAAACTTCGTAAGGATCAACTTTGGCGAAAAATTATGCATCGTCCGACCTTTTTCACCTCAATCTGGTAACTTACTCTCTGCCTCCATCAGCTAACCCATCTTCAGCTATTCATTGAACTGCTAAGTTCAAATTTAGTCGCTCACATTTTCTGTTTCCATATTCCGTAAGATTTTTGTGACCCTCAACTGGCCATATCATCAGCAGCGACTTCATTAGAGGACCCATCAATTGTGTCGTTCTCCTGAACGTTGACCATGCCAGAGAGGCCATCTCCTTTATTGGAAGTTTCACTGTGATCCTGAAGTGCAAGATTTTTATCCACGGAAGATAAGTGCTCACTGTCTGCATCGTGAAGGCCTTCAGAACTCTTAACCACAGACTCGTCGCCAGTAAGAGACTGTTCAGTAGAAGGTAGATCATTATTGGATGTAGTTGCATCTCCTTGTACATTGTCCACATCCATCAAATGTTTGGGACTTGCAGAAGCTTGATCTTGAGCGATATCCATCTGCTGGCTTGGAGTCTCATCATGATTTGTGTCAACTGACATAGAGTTTTTAAATTCATCCACGGAGGCAACAAGCGCAGGAATTTCAGCACTAACAGTATCTGCTCCAGCCACAGTTGCTGCTCCAGCCCCAGCCTCAGCCTTCGCCTTAGACTCAGCCTCAGCCTCAGCCTCAGCCTCAGCCTCAGCCTCAGCCTTCGCCTCTGCCTCAGCCTCAGCCTCAGCCTCAGCCTCAGCCTCAGCCTTCGCCTTAGCTTCAGCCTCGGCCTTCGCCAGTTCAGCAGCATGATTTTTTGCAGCAATTTCTTCCTGTATTTGAGCTTGTACCCTATATTCCTCTATAAGATGTTGGGCTTTTTCCTTCTCTGTAAGAAGGTCACCATAGCGTTTTTGTAGACTTTGCTCAAGCTCCTTCTGCTTCTGAACTTCTTCCCAGAGGCTATTTATCCTGTGTGCTGCTGCTAGCTGCTCTTGCTTTTGTAAAGCTCGGAAG
This sequence comes from Ehretia macrophylla, assembly GCA_037974665.1. NCBI lineage: Eukaryota > Viridiplantae > Streptophyta > Magnoliopsida > Boraginales > Ehretiaceae > Ehretia > Ehretia macrophylla. The sequence continues at coordinate 44,053,059 of CM075769.1, read as the reverse complement.
CACTCAAATTCAGTTCCTGCAGTCTCCATCTGCTTAGATGTTGCTTCAATTTGAGACCAAAGTTTTCCTGCCCGCATCTGGTATAAAAGATAACCAATTATTAACCGTCAGAAGTCTATGTTAAAGACTCTTACGAATGAACTGTAAAATTTCAAAGTCTTGGACGGCCTTTCACAGGATGGCTTTTGATTCCTTCTCACTTTTCCTTCTTTTTTTTTTTTGTTTTTTTGGATGGGGTGGGGGTGGGGGCGGGATGGATGCCTCATATACATAATTAAATATACGAAAATAAAAGAAATCCATCATAAAGCCCCTAATCATAGTCTGATTTATTCAAGTATACCCACAGTCGAGCATCTCTCAAGTCTCAAAAAAAATAGTTACAACCAAAAAAAATTAAAAATAAAGAAATTATTTGTTGACGATAAGCATACCTGGTAACCTTTGGTAAGAACTTTTATCTTCTCTTCTAGGCGTTGTGCTTTCTTAGTATCATCATCCATCCTCTTCTTCACATTCTCAAATTCGTTTTGTAGGGCAGCAAGCTTCTCCATGTTTCCAGCAACACTGGAGAGACCATAAGAACTACGGGTAGGGAAATACATGATATCACTCAAGCATGTTCTGTGTGCTTCAATAAATTCATCAAGAGAGTCACTCTCATGTCCCATTGCAACTCGAAGGAATTGTATCTCATCCTTAATCAAATCATCAGCCTGCATTATATGCTGATGTCAGGTTTGCGGTAAAGCTAACACTGCTCAAAACCAAACTGGGGACAAGGTGAGGTACTTGCACATATATAGATGGTCATGGAACAAGCAAGAAGACACCATCAGACAGAAGTCAGTGGGGAGTGGGAATTCAAGGGATGATTCAGGTTTGGTTGGCTGAAACAATTCACAATAATATGGTTTTCATTTGGTATAGAAAATAGAAAAGGCAGGAATCAATTCTGGACTTGAAAAGAGTTAATTAGCCATTGTAACTTCAACTCCGTGTAACTAACATCACCAGTAACCTGGACTGCAAAAGTTGGTGCTTTCCACTAAGCTAGTGCAAAGACTCTAAATGTAGGAAAGAAGAGGGTTAAGAGAAGATTTATGAGGTCAAGATATTTGGATCGTGTGGAGGTAAACTGCAGGGTTCAATGCAATAGAAAGAAGAGTAGCAGGGCATAAACTAGGAGGTAGAATAAAGGATCAGAAACGTACAGGAGCAAACATTTACAGAAGTCATACCAAGGGTCCGGTGAAGCTTGCTGTAAAACAAAAGACTGCCGAAGTACATTTCCCAGAGCAACTAAGATAGGGACAATATGATAGAATGTCTGATAACTTCACTATAGATTAGAATACTTGAATGACGAGGTCTCCAAACAGAGAATAATACCACATCAAAACTTAATCTGTCTGCCAAAAGACTTTTACTTAGGAAAGAGTTGGGATAATTGTGTGATTATACATGCCAACAATTCTAGATTAGTTAGGGGACATGAAACAAAGACAAAAGCAACATTACAAACCTGATCCTACAATTCATCGTTTTCACTCAGTACAAGCATCTAGGATAACTATGATCCCAACTTCCAAACAGAGAGCAATATAATAACAAAACCTAATCTTATAATCTGCCAAAAGATTTTTCCTAGCACAATCAGGATTAGAGAGTACTACCTAGCAGTGAAGGCTAGGTGAGTTATTGTTCCCACACAGCCATTACAAAGATAAAAAACCAATACTCTATCTGTTCCCACCATGGAGTGGTGGACCTCATAATTGGAAATAATAATAATAAAGAACTTACAGTGGTTATTGTTCAATTAAGATATTACACGGATATAAGATTTTATATCTGTCCCAAATCCTGGAAACAGGGATATAAGATTGTCTATCTGTCCCAAATCTTGGAAGTAGGATTAGATAGAGACTACAATGGCATTAAAACCCAATCTTATCTGCCAAAAAGACTCTTCCTGCAACAGCTAGGTTAGGACTACTACAATAGGAAACATGACAATGAATTCTCAAGACAATTCTGAGCAAGTACGGTTCAGAATAAAGAGCAAGCGACATATTAATTTTTAAGACTCTAGAATCCCAAGTACTGCAGTTTACTAAGATAAAAAAGTGAACTACTACCCTTGACTCCTGAAGCATAAAATTCTAAGTAGAAATCCAACAGCTTCTAAAAGATAATGATGTTAACCTTAAGCATCTACTTTCAAACTTGCTCAATCCAAAATTTTTGGTTTTCGCCTTTCCTCTTATGCATGCATCCCATAGCGTTTAGAAACAAATTGTGATAAAAACAAGAATTTCGATATGCTGCATTGATCTCAGCTATCAAGTAACAAGAGTGTCGTTTGCGTATGCAGAAATGTGTGCTATTGAAGGCTTACCACTGGAATCAAGGTATCAATTATCAAATACTATGCAAACCCAATATAACGAAACTAACATTTACGACCAGGACTTCGTTGAGTTATTAAAATCACCAATTCACCAACCAATGTGTAGAACATAAGACAATTATCAAACTTGAAACTCAGTAAATAGAAGATTACATAAAAGCTTTCTCGAAGAGATGATCAGAAGGATACAAAAAGGATATCAATCAACAGATTAGCTGGTAGTCTATCAGCAATAATATGCAACTAACGAGGGAATAGACATTGATCCTTTTATTTCAGGTCAAATTCATGTTGATTTGTAATAATACAGAACTTCTATTTCAGGTTAAATTCATGTTAATTTGTAATAATACAGACAATCAATAGTAATTTATAAACGTCATACGCACGTCAACAAAACCTCTACAGAGTAAGAATTGGACAAAATCAACATCATCTAAAAGTAAGAATTGGACAAAGCCATCTAATAGTGTAATGAAATATATACCTCTTTCAGCTCGTCTTCTTCAAAATTTTCCATCACAGGCAAGGTAGTAGATTTTCCATTGGCAGCACGTTTAACTACTTTCTTCTTTTCCTTCTCTGCTTTCTCATCAACGGGATATTTAGCATTGTCATGCTCCAGCAAAGAAAGAAGCTCCTTTCTTATCATTTCATCAGCCTGCTCGATTAAGGTAGGAGGAACAAAGGAGCTCTTATCCTCGTCAGCTCTTATCAATGAATTTTTAATTAAATCCAGTGAAGCAGCAGGAGGCCTTGGAAGCTCCCTCTGCAGTACTTTTGATCTTTTTCTCAGCAGGGCTTGCTGCAGCGCCTCTTCCTCAGCCTTCTCTCTAGCAAGTCTATCAGACATATCTTCTTCAATCTTCTCTTCAGGTTCCTCAGCATCCTCAGGTGGTGGTTGCATGACAATCTGGTACTCATTCTTCGGCTGCGGCAGACTTTTCAAACCAGATAGCAGTTCTTTCCTGGAATCTGATTGCCCCAACTTTGTTGCCTCATGCATATCCATGTCATTGATGTGAAGCTCGTCCCTTATGGGAGTTCCTTGTGGGGTCATGCTAAATGAATATGCATCCCTTGAAGGTGTCATACCGATTCTAGGCGTAAGGCCAGAAGCTCCTGGAGTTGCTGAAGGTGTCAAGAGGGGATTTGGTGTTTGAATTTCCTTCTTCTTAGGAGTCACCCCAGAGAAATCTGAAGGGTGCAACATTGGATTCTCTCCCCCAAGTAATGGTGTCTGTGACTGGGTCAACCTGCGCTGATTTTCTGCTTCCATCATAATCGCATCCTGCTTAGAGGCAGGAGTTCTTTGAGGGGTCCGCAATGGAGTCATTCCTTGTCGTGGTGTCTGGGCATAGTTTGCAAGGAGAGCACGGGTTGCAGCATTCCCTTCCGATAGGTCATCACTCTCAAGAAGATCACTAGCAACACCAATCTTAGCAATTGCCTCTAATTCATGATCAGGAATCTGAGGTGCAGGGAGATTGAGTTTTGATCTCTTCCTCACTGCTTCTGGATCATTAAGCTTGTTGGCTTGCATTATAGCCGATGGCGCATCCTGTCTCTGCAAGATTTTATTCCTTGCAATATCCTGCTTTCTTAGACGTGCTTCCCTATCCACCCTTCTCTCACCTTCAAGCTCTTCAATAGTGGTTGGAAACTTGGGCTGTTCAACTGATCGATCCTCATCAGTTACATCATAAAAGCCTGGAGGAGGTTTCTTTTCAAAGGGAATTTCAGCATTATAATCAATTCCCTTCCTCTTCCTCTTCCTCTGCTTAATGTCAATTCCAGCAGCCTTCAATTCTCGCCTTTTCTGCAGTGAAGCCAGCCTTCGAGCCTCTTCTAACTGCTTCTCCCTCGCTTTCCTTTTTGCTTTCTTCCCTCTTGTATTTGCCAACCTAGCTCGTGCTTCTGAAAGCATCTCTTTCTCATCCTCATCCATGTCCACAGGATCAGGACGAGCAGGCTTTGACTCCGGATTTGGATCAATCTCCCCGGGACGCAATTTCCTTGGATCATCTCCTGCTTCATAGTTCTCATCTTTTGCACAAGCTGCATCAAGGAGCTTCTCATATCGCTCAAGGCATTGTGACGGAGTACGACCCACAATTGGAGCAATAGTTCTCCATTGTGTTGGCATAAGCTTTGCAAGATGAAGCAATTTCTCATCTTCCTCTCTCGTCCACTCAGTCTACATAATGCACAATAAAGAATTTATAAATATAAGAAACACAGAAAAGGTGTGGTATTTTAATCATCAAAACCGAAAGGACATAATCAATTCAGTAACAAATTCCCTTACCGTAATTCATCAGAAAGAAATGAAACATTATAAACAGACAAATGGTCCAGCAACAAAACACGTCCTCCACCATTAACATCTTCCACAAAACCCCAAACAAACAAGGCTTAATACACCCCCACACAACACAGAAAACTACACGAATAGTTATATGTCTCATCAACCTGAATGGAAGATAATACCAAATAATAATCCCAACAGTCAATATTGCCACGCACGACTATTTGGCTCAAGACCACATAACTGGTCTCTATATGCCCAAATCACAAAAACAGATAATGCTTGTAAAATTTCATTTTTTATCCTTATTTCACCATTCTTACTTCAGCATAACAAAACAACTAACAAACACCATATTATTCGATACCAAATATACAGCAATCATGTAAGTAACCCAATCAAAACAAGGACACCAACGTCACAATAGGCATCGAATTTCAGCAAATATCAGCTAAATTAAACACTAAAATCAAACGCTAATACCCATCTATCAATACGAGTGTCTTTTACAAGTTTTTTCATTTAATTAATAAGTCAGGTTAACCATTTTCGCGTCGAATTAATATCTGACTTTAAAATCAGTATTCTCAAGTTTACAACACGAGCCGATGCCTATATGATAAATTTATACCTTTTTAATGGAGGGGTCGAGCCACTCGTACCAGCGAGCCTTGCATTGCTTGGCGGATTTGCGAACGAGGAGGGAGGAGATACGTGCCCATTGATTCTTGCCGTATTTCATAACCGCCGCCTTCAAGATCTCGTCCTCCGTGTTCTTCCATACTCCTCCCTTTATCATAATCCTCATTTTCGCTACTTTTTTTTTTACTTAATCCTTGGCTAATGCCTCTTCTTCTTCTTCTTCTTCTTCTTCTAGGGTTTCTTTATCTTTTAGGGTTTTCAAAACCCTTTGAAAACTAAACCCTTCTTCTGCTTCTTCACCTTCGTTCGGAGACACGGTAAAGGTTCTTCCTCGCAATGGCGGTTCAGAGCTCGGAAGGTTCTCGACGGCGTCTCTCTCTCTATTTCTCTCTCTGTATCTAAATCGCTCTCTTCTGAGCTGAAATGGTGATTTAGTTTTGTTTTTTTAAGGTCTGTTGGCATTGGGCCTAAGCCCATAATAATACTGCTCATTCTTTTTCTTTTTTATTATTATTTTTAACAAAGAGTAGCCTTTTAAAACCTTTTACATTTTTTATGTTGGATAAAACACTTACGTTGGCGATGTTGGTTAACAAATGACATTGATTTGATTAGAATAGTAATGACAAAAAAAAAAAAAAAAAAGGATTAGAATAGCAAAGCTGCTGATATTTCACCAAATTAAAATGATGTTGAAGGGCGTACTCAACATCTTATAATTCTCAGGGGTAGGGTGAATAGAATTATTGTAACGATTTATGCTTAATTACTAGCCTATTAATAAATTAATTCTAATTAATTGATTCTAAATATTTAAACTTATATTAACAATAGTAATAAACTCAAGACATTATAAATTTCAAACAGTGGGACAAGCCCATAATTACGCTTGGTTGATTGTTCCGATTCCATTCCGCATGTAATGATCCAGGTTCGTAGGCAACCCATTAAGTCTATAGCACAAAATGTTTAATTCGGATTGATAGTAATAATGAACTTAAGTTGTTATAGATTTAACATATATTTTTTACAGAACTGACGTGAAAATAATGAGATGTCGCAATTATAGATGTACATCAATAAAAAATTTTGAGGGGGGCAAAATATTTTTTCTAAAAGGGTCTTCATATGATTTTTTTTTTTTTTTGTCAATTCATTATTCATGCGAGATAATTAAACTCTCAAATACACAACCTCTCCCTAACTTAATATATATATAAGAGTAAATATAGGTGATGTGATAATATTAATTTGTTTTTGACCCATGTTACACCATGGAATACTCGTTGCATATGCTCATATTCCAAATTCGCTACTGCAACAATTTTGTTGTAAATAGTAACAGCTTACAAATTATTGCAATTAAACCATAATTTTAAAATCGTTACGAATTTATAATTTCATGAACACTTACTAATAATAAGTAATAATTTTTTTTTGACAATTACAATGATTTCAATTAGAGCGTTGCAAAAGAATTAAAATATTATAGCACGAGACGAATTAACAACAACATTAAACATTAAATCATATATGTATGCTTTCTCATTACAATTGGATCGATCCGGCCGAGTTATTTTTCCTACAAGAAGGTTGCATCACATATGTGCAAGTTATTTGAATCGTCCTTATGATGATTTTCCAGCGTTGATAAAGATGTTGTACCAGAAAGACATGTCATTGCTGATATTGGAACCACTATCAGCTTCAGCTACACTTGCAAAACCACTTGGAGATTGAAACACAAGCCTAGGATTTGCAGCACCATGAAATCTATTCTCTGTGGAAGAAAATTGATCTGCTACATTATCTTTGCTGGGCAGTGAACCGTTTCCCCCCGCAATAAGCGCAAGTGGTTTTGCCGAACAAAGTTGTAGTTGGTTTGTTTCGTATCCCGTTGTTGTTGCAGCATTACTGCAACAATTTGAACGTTGCAAGGTGTTGGATATGGCGGCTTCTGCAGAAATTGAGTTATAATCAGCAACTTTCTGAAGGGTGAGATGATTTGGGGACGAGCTTTCAGGGTCTGAGTCATGAGTATCATCGTGTCTTCTCCATTTAAGTGAGGTGACAGATCGTTTGAAGGTGCTTCTGATAAGCTGATTTTGTTCTACTCTCTTCTTCAAGTGAGTGTTCCAGTAGTTTTTTATCTCGTTATCTGTTCGTCCCGGCAATTTAGTCGCGATGGCCGACCATCTAAGGGGGGGAAAAAAGAAGAAGAATGACACTGATTTTTATCAATGAATTTGAAATTTTTGTCACAGGTGACATAATTATATCATGATATGTAACGAATAAGAATGTGAATAGTGGTGAAGTAATGATGTTGTTAAACGATTTTTATGTGATCAGAGTTTAAGACTATAAAACCCTATTGTGCCGACGCTCAGCCAAGTTGTGTTAGAGACTTGACCTATCGTACGGCGGCGTGCGGCACTCAACCAAGCTATGTTGGTGGCTTGACCAAACTATATATGCCTTGCGTTAGTTGGCAACGCAAGTGCTAGAGACTTGAGCAGCTCTAGACTTGTTGCTAAACTAAGCACACGAGATTGTATAGAGTTTGAGAGAAATTAAGAATTTTGGAGAAGTAGAATTGTATTACACAGATTTTTAAATCATTTAATCATAACTATATCATTAATTCACCAACGTTAACTCTCTTTCGATGCTATAACGATATAAAGGATCCAAATCCCTTCGCCACTAGCTTTGAGTAACTATTTTCAATAAACGATCCCTTAATTTTTTAACTAGATTTAGTTGAAATGAAGATAAAAAGTATGATCTTTCAGCTACCTGTTGCCCAGCATTTCATGCAGGTTGATGATGGTTTCTTCCTCTTCCTTGCTAAAATTCCCTCGTTTAATATCCGGCCTTAAATAATTTATCCATCTTAGTCTGCAACTCTTTCCACACCTCAATAAACCTTAAAAAAAAAAAAACAATAACATAAGCATGCATGATCCGTGAAAAACCAAAAAAAAAAAAACAAAAAAAAAAAACAAATCATTTAAAGCAACCCTTTGGACTATTCTAAAGAAGAAATAATAAAACTTCGTAAACTAATATCATAAAAGATAGTTTGGTACACGAAATACGTTATACGAGACAACATAATACTCACCAGCTTGTTTAGGAAGAGCCCTCCAATTCTCATGGCCAAACCGTGTGATGTAGGAGATCAATATGCGATCTTCCTCAGGAGTCCATGGCCCCTTCTTCACTCCCATCTTCTCACAACAAGGATGCCTCGCCATCTCTACTTTCACCTCCTCTTCTCTGTCAGTGTGTGTGGTGCGTGTGTTTGCATATAAAACATATTACTTAACATAAAGGTCTACACATGCATAATTATAATGGCCATAAATTAAACTAAAACGTGGTGGAAGAGTCCAAAAGGATCGAATGTGACCAATCTTTTTTTTTTCAACTCAATATATTCCTTTTTGTGATGTGTCGCTGCGTTTATTACCAAGAGATGGGACCTAGGATATTTCTTCAACTATCGATTTCTCGATAGGTTCAAAGACTGATGACGACAATGAATTGTACCACTATATCCTATGCTCCCTTTGGTTCTTCCTGGTTGCTTCTTTAGGCTGCAAAAAGGTCTTTTGACAACTTTTTCTTGTCACAAGGTCAAAAATTACATGCGCCACGAGCAAAGTATTGTCGTGTGAGCCACTGGCCATTTGCTTTGGGGGTGAGATTCTAGCTTTAAGCGCGAAATGATCTGAGATTTATCTTAAAGAGTACTGTTGTTACACGAGCAGATTTAGGAATTTAATATTAAAGGATTAAAATATTTTTTTAATAATACTATACAAATTTTTTTTTAAATAGGCTAGAGAGTCGATAATTTTTTTTAACAATATTACATAAATATTTTTTAAAAAATTTAAAATGCTGGGGGGTTGGGTTCCTGTCGGCCCCCTAGTACCGCCACTAATAGTAGTCACATTTGTTGGTGAATAGGCATGTATATATGCCTCTTCTTTAATGGCTGTACCTCTTCTTTTAAGTGATACTTTGTCCCAAAAGTTATTTCTTTTAGATGAAACATAACTCTACAGATTCCTTCATTTATAAATAAATATCCCCAAGGCTCAATTGGTTTCCATCTAATTTGATTCTCAAGCATTCACTTCATAGAGTGAGAGATAAATAACCCTGGTTGTGTTGTGTAAATTAAACATTGATAGGCTTTGGTAGTCTATCATTTGGAGAAGGACGAATTCAATATAAGAATAAGAGTAGAATTGTAAAGGCATAGCAACACATAAACAAGTTTTTGGTTCGGTAAGGACACTTCCGCATTCGACTTATGTATATTTTGCATAATATAACATATACAATTTTTGGAGCGATGTATTGACTTAGGCCTTCTTTTGAATCAAAAACAAAAAACGTATTATTAAATGAAATTTACTGAGGGAAAAATACCCGAGTGCCTGACCTTATGAAAAAAAGATTGACCTAATCTCTAACTAATAGAGTGATAATAAGATAAATTAGGAATGACCGACTTAATAAGATAATAACCGAACGCCTTATCTTTTTGAAGACTTAGAATTTATCCTTCCCAAATTACCAATGACGGAATATACTCAATCTTCGGCGAATTGCAATAGGAATTCTTGAATCTGTATCATGATTCACGGGGATACTGTCTAGAAATATTTATTTGGAGTTAAAGAATAATGTTTACAAATGCAATCTTCGAATAATAGATAAATGACTTTGAACTTTTTGGCCCTGTCAATATCAGGTCTCTCAAAGTTGACAGTACGTTTAGCTCATGATAACAACTACGTAAGAGAATATTTCATCCTAAGCTGGCATAGTTTAGTGGGAATACTATATACCAAATTCTCTTAAGTCGGCAAAAAAACTCACGAAGAAGAGAAGAAATTTTCAATCTCTTGTAGTCTATAACCCTAATCATGAAGGTACGACTGCCACACGACTGATACAAATGAATCCATTGGCGGAAGCTTAACTTGGTCTCCTACTTAACTTCAATCAAAAAGATTAATATTTGGATAATAATATGAGGGATATCTATAGCGATAAAGTAATGATATATTTATATATATATATATATATATTTGATTTTTTCATTCAATAATTTGGACCATTTTTTATAAGGACGAAACAAACAGCCAATAATATTGAGACACGTGGCATGGACTTCTGACTCGAGCCCAGCCTTGCAACGGAAATGAACTCAGGATAGAGCCGGGACCTTGTCAAGGAAGCTATTTGAGTACACCATGCCAACCTAATGTGGGCATGGCTGCTCGAATTGACTCGCTACCCTTCATCAGAACAAGCATGGCCTTGCGAGAAATCATAAGACGTCTATTTATCATTTAATGCACCCCATGTCCGTGTCAGGTAAGTGGAAGGGTAACTCATCTTTATATACACCCACCTTTACTCGCTTTTCATATTTAAACGTCTTCTTATGTTTTCATATGTAAGTGGTTTAATTTAAGTATCGAAACCAATCTCACGAACACATTTTTTTGACTCAACTCAAGTAAGTCCAGCTCTGATTTTTACCATAATAATTACATTATATATAACTCTATCATCATTTTATTATTATTGATCTCCTATTAATATTATAATATTATAAAAAAATCGAAATCCAATTTCGAAAAAGAAACTTAAAGGTAAGATGAATCTCTCTTTTATTAGCTTAGAACTCGAGAAACGTGCTAGCCAAAGAGAGACTTGACCCAACTGGCTTTCTCTAAGTTTATTTTTTCACTTCAAAGAGGACAATATAGATCCAGATAGTTCCCTAACTTGTTAAGAACCTTGAAAAGGTAAAGCATAGGTCAATGCACCATTGTTAAACTTCTAAACAATTGTGTATAGCTAGTGCTCAGTGCTCAACATGACTACGAAAATATATAAAATAGTTGAAATAAGTCTCCATTACACTTTTAAAAAACATGTGAGACTTATCAGTGATATGCAAATCCTTGACTCTTACCGACACTGGATTTTGTTGGAAAAAGTAGATTAGGACATTTAATTTATATCCCTATTTGCAGTCACTTCTATGAATGCTAAAATTTCTTTTGTGAAACAGTACTTATGACCGTATTTTTTGACCTTTTGTACTTTCTCAGATCATTTCTATTTTGGCTGCTTCTTTTGTTACATATGTTTAAGGGCAAATTTCACGCTTAGTTTCTATTAATTATAATTTTTTTCAAGTTAATCTTTAATATTTTTTTAAAAAATTATATAAATTCATAATATTTATAAAGTGATTCAAAATGATTCATCTTATTTAAAGTTAATCAATTTAGTCCTTATTATTTTGCAAAAAATTTAATTTAGTCTCCCAAATGAGAGTTACATGCTAGGACTGAAATGAATTTTTTTAGAAAATAATAGAGACTAAATTAAATTTTTTGAAAAATAATAAGGATCAAAATGGCTAAATTTGAACAATAGGAACAATTTTAAATAATTTTTGTAAACATTAAAAACCACTATGAATGTTTTAAAATATTAGGGAGTACATTAAAAAAATATAAACAATAGGGACTAAGTATAAAATTTACCCAATGTTTAATCAGTTAGACATTAATTAAATGTCCAATACAAGTGGTATTTTTTTATTATTATTTCTTCAATTAGATCCTCTGGAATAATAGCCAATGAATTATGATTTGTGATTTGGTTGTTTGTTTTTTATAAGGTAATTTATTAAAATGGTTTTAAATTTTGGCCTTTTTTAATATTTAAGTTTCCTATCTTTCATTATGAACAAAATAATCATTCATTTTTCATTTTGGTGACAACCGTTAGTTTTTAGAATAAAATTTATCAAAAAATAATGTTAGCGAGCACATGGATGGCACGTGGTTGCAAAATGCATAAACCTTAGGATGCTTATATTTTATTACGTGATAATTTTATCCCTAACGATTTGTGCATTTTGGGACCACGTGTCATCCACGTGCTCACTTACGTTATTTTTGATAGATTTTACTCTAAGAACTAATGGTTATCATCAAAATAAAAGATTAATAACAATTTTGTCCAAAATAAAAGATATGAGACTTTAAATATCAAAAAATGCAAAGATCAAAGACCATTTCGATAAATTATCCTTTTTTATAATTGTCGAGGTTGAAAGTCTCACAGTTGCATTCGGAAGCTGCTTTGGCCGAGCTGGACTCCTTTGATCCGACTCCGAGCTAAACTTTCCTGGTCGGCTGCAGGTCCTGCACAAGGAAGGCAGGGAAAAGGCGGGGTGACGACCCGAATTTTCCCCTCAGGCGTGCGAATGATTAATATGTCCGAGCTGGCAAAGTAGTTGAGAGCAATTAATAACGAGAGAGAGTAAGTGAGGAGGGTTGAGCTCTATTTATACTGAGTTTGGGTCTGACAATATTTAATGCGACGCAGCTTTATGTCCCATCAGTGCTTTATGTCCCATCGGAACAGCTGGAACTGAGGTCGGGGTTAATGGGGTCGGGTCAGTCATCTGGGGTTGGTCATTGGGCTGAGCGAGCTGCTGATGGAGCGCGGATTGGCCCATCTCTGATCAGAAGGTCGGCTAATTTAGCTCAGCTCGGGAACCCCTCGTCAATTCCCCCCCCCCCCCAGTCGAGATTGAGTGGGCGAGATCTAGAGGTAGGAGCTAATCCCGAGCTGTAGGTGCCCGACCCCGATAGAGTAGGGATGGCCACGTCAGCAGTGCATGCCCAACGGATGGCTGCCACGTCACCTGGCGGTTCTGACGAGACGCGACGTTTGGCCTTCCCGAGGCGAATTTCACGGGCGCCTATAAATAGGGCCACCTCCTCCGAGATTTCACTGCATACTTCACTTTCTATTTCTCAAGGAATTTAGGTCGGACGCAAGAGTGGTCGGACACAACTAGCTCGGAAAGAATATTCTCGGGATTCTGCAGCTTGGACCAGAAGAGTCGGCCACACTCCGCAGTTGGGAGCACTAGGTACGTCCCGACTCCCTTTAGTCATTCCTGTACATTTGTATTTGCTGTAGACAGGATGGGGAGGTCGGAATCAGAAGATTCTCAGGCAATGGAAGTAAGGTCTTATGGCGAAGATGAAAGTCCGCCGAGCTCGGCATCTACCTCGAACAGGATCCGTGGCGGAGAGAGCACCAGCTCGTCCTCAGGGCCGGCTCGGAAATCCAATCGCGAGGAGAGTGACGACGACTGCCAAGTTATTGGGGTTAGACTGGTGCGAGAAGAGGCAGAAGAGGACCCTATGGCCGACCTGGGAGAATTCGATGTCGGGGGGGATGAGGAGCCGCTGAATCGACTGGAGGGCATTGAAATACCGCAAGAATTCTTAGCCGGGGTGGCTGCCACCGAGCCGATCGAGGCTGTTCCAGTCAGTGCTGTTCGACCCCGGAGCTCGGCTTCAGCTAACGCTTCTTCAATTCGGGGGAAGAGGATCGAGCAGTTGTTTGCCTGCTGCAAGCGAGAGTGCCATTCCACCGTGCAGATGGCGAACGCAAGACTGAGGAACTGGTCGGTTGATCGGCATCACAAGTTGAAGGTTCCAGGTCGGCAAGAATCGGCGTGTTACCCCCCAGCCAACCACTACACCATATATGATCTGGCCTTCGACGTCATCCAGCTCCCCCTCCCTGGCTTCATCGTTGGAATCCTGAACCATTTCGAGCTCAGCCCGGGTCAGATGTCACCGAACGGTTGGGCTATAATGGTGGCTTTCTACGTGTTCTGTTTGGAGAAGGGAGTGGAGCCGACCTTGCGTCGATTCAGGCATTTCTTCGTATGTAAGCCCAACCCGAAGCAACCGGGGTGGTTCCACTTCGCAGCTCGGGTCGGTCACTCCATATTCACCAAGTGGCACTCATCTAACAAGGGCTGGCATAATGATTATTACTGGGTGGAGTCGTCTGTGAATCCTGGATGTAGGCTAGACTGGCTCCCGAGTCTGAGGAAAACCGTCAATGATGACCCTAAACTTTCAAAGGAGGAGCGTAGGGAAGTGGCAGTGCTCAAGCCCGCGCCCGGGATGCTGATAGACATTGACAGTGTGCTGAAATGGGAGCGAATCTGGGATTCTAAGTTATTTGGTCGGGAGCCCGACCTCTCAAAGGATCATCCCCACCTGATTCCCGACCCGGAAGGAGATGACGGGGCCGGCTCGGAAGAGGGTCAGTTTGCAGGATTGGCGTCCGACCTCCCGTCCCGTTTTATTAACTTCGCTTTAGCTGGGTCTTCGATTCACTTTTGATTCCCTTTGCTCTTTACCTTTTGCAGATATGGCGGATATGAGGAAGCTCGCGTACGCCCAGGTGCGGAGGAAGGGCGAAGTCAGTGGTGATGCTTCTGCTCGGTCAGGACCGGGCGGCACTGGACAAGGCCAGAGGCAACGCCACAGCGGCCAAGGGCGTGAGGTCGGTCCCGAGGTCTCTTCAAAAGGGGCTTCGGGGTCCCCATTGCCGAAGAAATCTGGGTCGGGCCTAACGATCCCAGAGCGCTCCTCCTCCCGATCCGAGAACAGAAAGCGGCTTCGGCCCGGGCACTCCGGAAAGGGCAAGGAGTCGGAGTTCAGTCCTCCCGACCAGCACCTCATGGAAGCGTCCAAGGTGGATCGCGACCCCAAACTGGCGACGGTCCCAGCCGAGCAACTCTCGCTGGACTTGAGGACGGCCATTGTTACGGTAAGTCCCTATCCATCTTACATAGGGATCGCATTCTTAGCTCGGTTAATTGCTTTATCTTCTGCTGAACAGGCCGAGTCCCACATCCTCTCTGCCCCCAGCTTCTTAATCAAGGCCCAAACTCACTGCGTTGAGCTCGAGCAACGGTACGTGGATTCCCGAGCCGAGCTTGAGACAGTGAGAGAGGAAGCCGCTCAGAGGCAGAGGGCTGATGCGGCGGAGGTCGAGCGCTTAAGGAAGGAGCTTGACCTAGAGAAGGGCCGACGTGAAGCCGCGGCCAAGGACGTCGATCGCTACAAGCGAGAGAAGCGGGAGGCAGAGGCAAAGTTCAAGGAGTTGGCGGAGCGGGTCGGCGTCCACGGGGAGAAGGCGGTGGAGGCCTTCAAAACCAGCGATGCGGCGGTGGACTGGTTGGCCACGGAAGGCGGGGCCATGGCAAAATACGCGGAAATGGAGTTCTACTTCCGGGGTCAAGTTGCGGCTCGGGAGAGAGCGAAGACTTTCTTTCCATCCTCCAAGAACGACTACATCGAGATCTTGGAGGTCCCGCCGCCAGAATTCTGGGAGATCCCCGAGCTTCCCTCCGACCTGATATCCCAGGCCAAGGAGGTTACTGAGTTTGTCCAGAAGGGCCTGGACCAGGTTGGGGATGAAGCTGAGGCCACCACCTCCGCTGTCGCGCCAAAATAGAATTAGCAACGCCTCCCTAGTAGAGCTATTGTAATCTTGCCCGAGCTGGGCCTTTGTAAAAACTTTCCGGTTTTTAATGAAATATTTATTTTGGGTTCATTTGCGTTTTAATTGAGTTCGCACACATGCACTTTTCTTTCCGCAAATTTTTTCCCAAGTTAGTCTGGTCGGACCAATTTTTAATGGTCTGCACAAACTTAGTTGTTGTAATCCGAGCTGGACGCGACTAATGTTTTAACATCCTTATCCGAGCTGGCATAATAAGGGCAACTCATTACGGTTACCGATCCGAACTCGTCAGTCCGTTTATAAAAATGGTCAAACTAATGTCGACAAGTATTGAGCTCGAGTTTAGACCCAAGCTAATACACCGACCTGAGGCCGGAATGCACCGAGTTGGAACTTAATCCGAACTGGCAAAACCAATCAAATTGTTATCAATTATACCCGAGCTGGAACTTAGTCCGAGCTGGTGTACTTTGTCGTTTGCTCGTGATTAAGCGTGGCCACCGCGTTAATCTTCGTTTGAGTCGTTTCACAGTCGCAGCATTTACGCCCGGGTCGGGTATTGTGCTGGTTTGTGTATTTATTCCCGAGTCGGGAATTGCACTAGTTTACAAAATCGTATTGTATTGAATTCGTACAAGTAATGTTTTGGCCCGGGGCCTTTACAAAATACCTTGGCTCGGGGCCGTTTTACAAAATATTGCGGCTCGCGGCCGTGGACAAAATATTCCGGCTCGGGGCGGCTTTTATACAAAATACCGCTTCAGATGTTCTGAATGCCATGCATTCTTTAACAGTTTTCCTTTCTTGTCTCGAAGGTAGAAGGTCCCGGGCCGGACTTCTTTCATGACTTCGTAGGGTCCCTCCCAAGTCGGGGAAAGCTTGTTAGTGGAGCGCGGCAAAAAGATGGCCTTTCTAAGTACGAGGTCGCCGACCTTAATAGGCTTAGGTTTGACTTGTTTGGAGAAGGCTCTTTTCATTGCGGCTTTGCTGGCCAGCATTCTGATTTGAGCTTTAGCTCGGAGCTCTTCGGCGAGGTCGAGCTCTTCACGGATCCGTGCTCCGTTTATTTCTGGGTCATGGAGGAGGGTCCTACTGGTTGGAGATCCGATCTCCACTGGCAGAACCGCTTGAGTGCCGAAGGTCAGTTCGAAGGGCGATTCTCCCGTCGCCGAGCTGACATTGGTCCGCTGAGCCCACAGCACTTCTGGGAGAACTGATGCCCATTGGCCCTCTGCTTCCTCCAGCTTGGTTTTCAGACCCTGCAAAATGATTTGGTTAGTCCTTTCGACTTGGCCATTACTTTGAGGGTGAGCAACAGACGAGAATCTGAGGTCGATCCCAATCTCAGCACATTTGCCTCGAAAGTATGTACTGTCAAATTGCTTGCCGTGGTCGGTAACGATGACCTTTGGTACCCCAAATCGGCAAATGATATTTTTCCATACGAAATCCCAAGCTGCCTTTTCTGTTATTCTGGCAACGCCTTCGGCCTCGGGCCATTTAGTGAAGTAGTCTACGGCCACGAAGGCGTGTTTCTTTTGGCCTACACCGATCGGCAAGGGGCCGATGATGTCTAGGCCCCACTGATAGAACGGCCAAGGGCTCACCATCGCTGTGAGGTCAACAGCAGGCTTCCGCTGTATGTTAGCGAACCTCTGGCAGGTGTCACACTTTTTTACATACTCTTTGGCATCTTGCTCTAAGGTTGGCCAAAAATAGCCGTGTCTTAACGCCTTCCGAGCCAAAGCTTTACCCCCCAAGTGGTTTCCACACACCCCTTCATGGATCTCCCGGAGTACATAGTTTCCTTCTTCGGGTGCGACACATTTCAAAAGAGGCCAGGTGTAGGCTCTTTTGTAGAGCTGCCCGGCGATTATGACAAACCTTGAGGCCTGCTTCATTAGTTTCCGAGCAGTTTTTTCATCCTCCGGGGTCATACCCCCCTCTAAGTAGTCCATGATTGGTTTGGTCCAATCTGGATTTAAGTTGAGCTCGGCTACCGCTTGTACCCCCAACTGGATACTAGGTTCAGACACTTCTTCCACGTAGACAAGGACAGGTCGGCTCTCTCCCAAGGCTAGCCTGGATAGGGCGTCGGCCTTCATATTCTCTTCCCTGGGAACCTGCTGTATGGTGAACCTTCTGAGTGTTGAGGTCAAATCCTTGACTCTGTTGAGGTAGGCTAGCATAGCACTGTCCTTGGCTTCGAACTCCCCAGATATCTGACTAGCAACCAACTGAGAATCGGTGCTTAGATCGATTGTCTGTGCCCCGAGCTGAGCAGCAATTTTTAACCCTGCAATCACCGCTTCATACTCTGCTTCATTGTTGGACGCCGAGAAGGTGAACTTGAGGGAGTACTGGTGCTCATGCCGGTTTGGGTCGAGGATGACCACCCCAGCTCCGCTCCCAGACTTCCCTGAGGCCCCATCGACATGGACCTTCCACATTTCCTCCGGGTCATACTCTGCTCGGGCAGTGCACTCTACGACAAAGTCAGCAATGGCTTGGGCTTTGATGGCTGTCCTGGGCTGGTAGTTGATGTCGAATTGACTCAGCTCAACTGCCCACTTCAGTAGCCTGCCCGACGCCTCTGGCTTGTGCATGATGGATTTGAGCGGAGCATCAGTCATGACTTTAATCGGATGAGCATCAAAGTATGGCTTCAACTTTCTAGCAGCCGTGATGAGCGCGAGGGCGAGTTTCTCCAAGGGGGAGTATCTCACCTCGGCTCCCTGTAAGGTTTTACTAACGTAGTAGACCGGCTTCTGCTCCTTGCCTTCTTCTCGGATTAGCGCCACCGCCACCGCTGTTCCCGAGCATGCCAAGTATATTAGCAGCTCCTCTCCCACCTCAGGTCGGGATAAAAGAGGTAGCGAGGCTAAGTACCTTTTCAGCTCCTGGAATGCGTTTTGGCATTCCTCAGTCCATTCAAAGTTCTTAGGGTTCCTTAATATTCTGAATAGGGGAGCGCACTTGTCAGCCGACCTGGACATGAATCTGCTCAGTGCTGCGACTTTTCCTGCCAACACCTGGACGTCCTTCACGCAGGTAGGGGGCGCTAGGTCTAGGATCGCCTGGACTTTCTCCAGGTTGGCTTCTATTCCGCGGGCTGTTACCATGAAGCCCAGGAACTTGCCTGCCTTGACGCCGAATGCGCACTTTTCCGGGTTCAATTTTATCCCAAAGTGCTCCATCACGGCGAAGGCCTCAGCCAGGTCGGATACATGATCTTCCGCCCTCCTACTCTTGACCAACATGTCATCTACGTAGATCTCCATGTTCCGGCCAATCTGGTTCTTGAAGACCTTATTCACCATCCGAGTGTATGTGGCTCCCGCATTCTTGAGGCCAAAGGGCATGACCTCATAGTAGTACAATCCTTTATCGGTGGTGAAGGCGGTCTTCTCTCTGTCCCCGGGGGCCATCTTGATCTGATTATAACCTTTGAAGGCATCCATGAAGGAGAGCAGCTCGAACCCGGAGGTGGCGTCCACCATTTGGTCAATCCGCGGCAGGGGGAAGCAATCCTTGGGGCAAGCTTTGTTGAGGTCGGTAAAATCAATACATAGTCTCCATCCACCCGAAGACTTCGTCACCAGCACCACATTGGACAGCCAGGTTGGGTACTGTATTTCCCTAATGTGGCCGGCGTTCACCAACTTGTCCACTTCTTCCGCAATGATTTGTTGTTTATCATAATGAAAGTGCCGGCGCTTCTGTTTTACAGGATAGTGATTCGGGTCGGCATTCAGGTGATGCTCAATCACAGCCGGGTCAATACCTGTCATGTCAGAAGCAGACCATGCAAATATGTGTTCATTTTTCAGAAGGAATTGGCTTATACCTTTCTTGAGGTTGGCAGATAGTTCACTCCCAATCTTTGCTCTCTTTGTTTCATCGGAGAGCTCCAACTCGTGAAGGTCCTCAGCCGGGCTTCCTCTCTTAGCGTCTCTCTTTTCCTCGGGCAGGTCCGGTCCCCAGCCGATTTGATATTTGGGTCGGAGTGAGTTTTCATAACACTCCCGGGCTGAGAGCTGGGCCCCGCGGATGGTGGCTATCCCAGACGGGGTCGGGAACTTCAGGGCCTGGTGGTACGTTGAGGGGAGAGCCCTGAAGTGATTAAGCGCCACCCGACCTAAGATCCCATTGTAGGTGGAGCTACAATTCATTACAATGAAGTTGGCCTGCATCGACACCCACTTATCCCCATCCTCCAACTTCAGCAGGAGGTTAATGACTCCTTCGGCTCGGTGGGACTGCCCGGTGAAACCTGCTAAAGTACCACGCAATGGCCTGAGTCGGCTCCTGTCCAACCCCATTTGCTCAAAAGCACTGAGGAACAAGACTTCTGCCGAGCTCCCAGTGTCCACCATCAGCCTTTTGACGGTGAAGTTGGCTATCTCTGCGCTGATCACAAGGGGGTCGTCGTGAGGCAATATGACCCCCTCCAAGTCTTCTGAAGAGAAGGTGATCCCTTGCATCCCCGGGGCCGGTCCCTTCATTGGTCCATATTCCCTCCCTGCACGAACATAACCCTTTCTGCCTGCCGAGGTCTCGCCTCCTGACGCTAACCCTCCCGCTATGGTTTCAATCACAGCCAGACGTCCGCCCCCAACCTGGCGCCTGGTCGGACTTCTCTCCCTATCCCTTTGTTCCGTATTTCGGGTCGGCTGTTGATCTACATACCTCCGAAGGTGACCTCGGGCAATCAGTGCCTCGATCTCCTGCTTCAAGTCTTTACACTCTTCGGTGGTATGGCCATAGTCCATGTGGTAGCGGCAATACTTGGTTTTATTGCGCTTATCAGGCCGGCCTTTCATTCTCGGAGCCGGAGGCAGGTGGTTCTGGTGCTGGATCTCCATCAAAATCTGTTCCCTCGAGGTGTTAAGGGGAGTGAACATAGTGAACCGGGGGTTCGGCTTCGGCTGTTGCGGTTGCTTGCCTCGGTCGTTCTGAGCTTTGCCCCCGGGTTGGGCTCGGGAACCCTCTCCTTTCCTCCCAGCCTCTTTCTCCTTGTCGTCGTCCCTTTTTGCCTGATGGATCTCCTCCGAGTGTATGTACCCTTCTGCTCGCACCATTAACTCAGACACGGTATCCACCGGGTCGATCGCCAATGAAGATGTGAGGGGGCCTGACCTGAGCCCGCTCTGGTAGGCCATCAGAGCCATGGAGTCCTCTAAGTTTGGAATTCGGAGGGACTCTTCATTGAACCTAGCCGTGTAGGCCCTCAAAGTTTCCCCTCTATGCTGCTTTACCAACAGCAATGTAGAAGTATGGCGGGTGGCACGGCGGCTTCCTGCGAAGCGGGATAGGAAGGCCTCCGCCAGCTGGTGGAAGCTTGCAATTGATCCAGGACGAAGTTTTTGGAACCAGTCCAAAGCATTGCCAACCAGGGTGGTCGGGAATGTCTTCGCCTTCATGAGATCTGGCATGTCGTGCAGAGTCATGTGGTGATCAAAATTGAGCAGGTGGCTGGCAGGGTCTCCGTCTCCATTATAGATGGCCAGGTTGGGCATTCGATTGCCAGTGGGTAGGGGCGTGGCTAACACCTCTGGAGAGAGTGGGCTCACACCGAGTTGGTTGATGACTTTAGCTATGGCAGCCGCGGTCTTTGCTTGCTCGGGGTCGGCTAGAACCGCCCTTTTACCTCTCTCCGGGTCGGACCTTGGTGTTGGCTCGTAGAAGCCCTCCTCTTCCTGCGTCCGTTTTCGTCTAGACTCCGGGATGTGGAACTGGGGGCGCGATGGCCGCGGCGCGGCCTCTTGCGGTGCCAGGGGCCCCTCAGCCAGCCGGGCCACCTGTTCCTTGAGTTCTTCGAACATCCTCAGCATCATCCTTATCTCCGGTGATAGGCTGGAGTTAAGGTCTCCTTCCGCTGCGGGGTTAGTTTGAGTGGCTAAGTGTATACGTTGGCTCGTTCCAACGTCGGCTTGGGTCAGGTTCTGGCTGGGCGCCTGCACGGCTTCGGAGTCCCCTTCTAGGTTGGGCGAATCCTCTACTGGTATGTTGTGGCTTCTTGTTTGTACCATGATGGTTTCTCAATGAGTGGCGAAGAGAGCTACAATAGAACTCGTCGTTTCCCACAGACGGCGCCAAACTGTCGAGGTTGAAAGTCTCACAGTTGCATTCGGAAGCTGCTTTGGCCGAGCTGGACTCCTTTGATCCGACTCCGAGCTAAACTTTCCTGGTCGGCTGCAGGTCCTGCACAAGGAAGGCAGGGAAAAGGCGGGGTGACGACCCGAATTTTCCCCTCAGGCGTGCGAATGATTAATATGTCTGAGCTGGCAAAGTAGTTGAGAGCAATTAATAACGAGAGAGAGTAAGTGAGGAGGGTTGAGCTCTATTTATACTGAGTTTGGGTCTGACAACATTTAATGCGACGCAGCTTTATGTCCCATCAGTGCTTTATGTCCCATCGGAACAGCTGGAACTGAGGTCGGGGTTAATGGGGTCGGGTCAGTCATCTGGGGTTGGTCATTGGGCTGAGCGAGCTGCTGATGGAGCGCGGATTGGCCCATCTCTGATCAGAAGGTCGGCTAATTTAGCTCAGCTCGGGAACCCCTCGTCAATAATAAAAGTCGAAATTATGATTAATCAAATTCAAAATTTCTAATTACTATAAGTGAGCACTTGATCATTCGACTCTACTTTCGAGTATTGCTTATTTAGTTTTCAAGGTCAAGACATCTAACAAAGTAGTAAGGTCCCTGTGCCGAAAGATCACTGGTACGAAATCAACATTTTTTATTATTTTTAACTAATTTCATGCACGAATTAGGACGAGCAGTTTCACCGCAGCATTTATAATCTAAGGCTGTTCTTATTAGAGTTTTTAAAATAGAGATTTTAGTATCGTATAATTATTATGTAATATAGTTTACTTGGCGAAATAAAAATTTATAAAGTAAATATTAAAATCACCAAATGTGGGCTCGAGTTTTTAAAAAGTACAGAGTCTCTAAAAATATTAACAATAATATTTTTAGAGACTCTGTATTTTTTAGAGACCCGGGTCTATTTTTGGTGATTTTTAATCTCTACTTTATAAATTTTTGTTTCATCAAATAAACTATATTATGTAATAATTATACGATACTAAAGTCTCTATTTTAAAAACTCTAGTAAAAATAATTTTATAAAGTAGATCCAAAGTAGTTCTATATAAGACGAGTCCCTTTTTATAAAAGAGAAAGAAAAAAAAAATACATCTTCGTTAGTGCATCTTTACTTGGAAAAATACATCTTCATTAGTGCATCTTTACTTGGATTTATCATTTCTGGGACCCTGAAGAGAAGTATCCAGGAAAGTCATAAAAGATTTTGATATATATCTTTTTTTGTCAGCCATGATGAGAAATAGATTTTGACTTGAAGCTGATAAACGCTGCCCATATATCAAATCTTTTCTCATCATGATTCGTAATGTGATTTTTGGGAAAATTATGTAACTAGTGCCCATTATTTTTTTAAAATTTTAAATTCATCTTTATTGTTCAAATTTAGTTAATTTAATTTATATTATTTCTTACAAAAATTTAACTTTGTCTCTATTGTTCAAAATTAAGACAATTTAGTCTCTATTATCTCTCAAAAAATTTAATATAGTCCCAAAATAGTAGTCACGTGTATAAATTAAATTATTTTTAAAAAAAAAATAAGGACTAAATTGAAATTTTTTAAAAAATAATAGGGATTAAATTGAAATTTTTTGAAAAATTATAAGGACTAAATTTGCTAATTTTAACAATAGAGATGAATTTGAATTTTTTTTTTTTAAATAATAGGGGTTAAATTAACTAATTTTAAACAATAAAAACAAATTAAATTTTTTTTAAAAACAATAAGTACAACTTTTGCTATTTTCCTTGTGATTTTTCTTGAAATTGCTTACACTTAAAGAAAGTCTCTTCTTGAAGTGGCCTGTCGGTTGGAAATTTCTCCCTATCTTCATTCTGAAGGAATTATTGTTCTGCAATTCTGTTTTCTTGCATTAATCATGTTAACAAAGAAATCGTTTACATAAGCATAATCAACTCAATTTTTTTTTCTTTTTTTGGGGATGAATTTGGGAGTAGCCACAAATAATAGGACGGAACTTACGGTGTTATGAAAAGACTTTAACCGTGTCATTAATATGAGAATCCACAAGCTCACAATTGAAACGGACTTACAACTAGTGATTATCCTTATCTAGGGGCCAACAGACAAACAGTCCTATTAGATTGTTGATTGAGGATTGTAAGAAAATGCTACAAGAGAATGTCAGGTTTCTTCTGGTATGTGCACATAAAGAAGCAAATTGTTTGTGTGGATTAACTTGCCAACAACGCCTTGCAATGCCTAATTGGCTATCATATAGTGGATGTAGTGTCACAAACCATGCTCATTCTTTTGGAAAAAGAAAGAATTGAAAGGGGGAGACTTGAATTTGGATCCTCATATATTATATAATATTATGAGAAAAATTCAATTATTTAGATTATTTTATTATGACTACATGAATATATTAACACCATTATTAAATCTCTATATAGACATACCATTAATATTGAATCCACAATTTGCAAAGATGCACTGGCCTTTTTAATGGATCCGTGACCTGCATTTTAAAGTGATTGCTTCTGTTCAATATGACGACTTGAGATGTTCTGGTAACATTTAAACATGATAGGGTATTCTCAAGATGATGTAGATAAAATTATTGACAATTTGATAAAGTATTCTCAAAATAAAGTCAAAGTTGAAGTTGATGATGATATACAACTTTTGAAACTCGTAACACACAAGAAAGCACTCAAAACATCAATGACAATCATGTTTTAATACTTATTAAATGAAGTTCACAAACAGTGAGTATACATATACATATATATATATATATATATATATATATATATGTATAATATAATATAAATAAATACATATATGGAGAGATTTTTTGGGCTAATTAAAAATAAGGACATAACAGTCTTTTAACGTAATATGTTACAAACTTTGACAGAAACATGGGTTGGTGGTGCATATGCACTAATTGGTAGACCACAGGGGAGTTTGGAGGGGGTTTTGCAACTATGGGGGGATCTAGTGCATTTACGGTGGGCCACAGCGGAGTCTGGTGCTCTTCACCTTTATGAATAATTAAAAATGAGATTCAATTATGACGAGGGGGATCCCGAGCTGAGGAAAGATACCCGCACCGAGTTGAGACAGGCCAACCCGAGCCAAGGGCAGCCCCTTCAGCTAACGTCCGACTCGGATACTGATCCAACCTCAGCCCGACCCAGGAAAACCCCGACCTTCGCACCAGTTGTTCTGATAGGACATAAAACTTTGATGGGACATAAAGCTACATTTAAATGCCGTCAGAACCGAATTTAGTATAAATAGAGCTCCACCCCTTCATTTTAAAGGTAACTCGCCATTAAATGCTCTCAGCTACTTTGCCAGCTCGAACATACTAATCATTCGCACGCTTGAGGGAAAAATCCAGGTCATCACCCCGCCTTTTCCTTCATTTTCCTTGTGCAAGTCAGGTGGCCAACTCGAAAATCCAAGTCAGGTAGCCGACCTAAAAATCCAGCTCGACAGGAGTGACCATCCAACTTCAACTGCGAGATTCCCAACCTCAACAGTTTGGCGCCGTCTGTGGGAAAGTTGTTCTTTCTATCACTCTTCTCACCACTCATTGAGAAACCATCATGGTACAAACCAGAAGCCACAACGCACCGGTAGAGGACTCACCCAACCTGGATGAGGACCTCGAAACCAACCAAGCACCTAGCCAGGACCTAACCCAAACTAACGTTGGAACGAGCCGACATATACACTTAGCCTCGCAAACTAACCCCCAAACAGATGGAGACCTTAACTCCAACCTTTCACCGGAGATGAGGATGATGCTTGGGATGTTCGAAGAGCTTAAGGAGCAGGTAGCCTGGCTAGCTGCAGATTCCCCGGCTCTGCAAGCAGCTGCACCGCGGCCCACACGTCTACAGTTCCGCATCCCAGCCCCAAGGCGAAAACAGGCGCAAGATAGAGAGGGCTTCCTGGAGCCGGAGGCAAGGCCCGAAGAGGCAAGAGGGAAAATGGCAGTACAGGCCGACCCCGAGCAGGCTAAGACCGCGACTACCATAGCCAAGGTCATTAACCAGCTCGGTGTAAGCCCGCTCTCTCCCAAGGTACTGGCCACACCGCTGCTCACCGGCAATTAGATGCCCAACCTGGTAATCTATAATGGGAACGGAGACCCAGCCAGCCACCTACTCAACTTTGATCACCATATGACTCTGCATGATATGACCGACCTCATGAAGACGAAAACATTCCTGACCACCCTGGTTGGCAATGCCTTGGATTGGTTCTAAAAACTCCGTCCCGGCTCTATTGCGAGTTTTTGTCAGCTGGCAGAGGCTTTCCTGTCCTGCTTTGTGGGAAGCCGACGCGCAACCCGTCATACATCATTGCTGCTATTGATGAAGCAGCACAGAGGAGAAAGTTTAAGGGCTTATACAGCCCGATTTAACGAAGAGTCCCTCCGAATTCCTAACCTGGAGGACTCCATGGCATTAATGGCTTACCAAAGTGGGCTCAGGTCAGGCCCCCTTACATCGTCCTTGGCCATCGACCCCGTGGATACTGTGGTCGAGCTAATGGTATGGGTAGAAGGGTACATACACTCGGAAGAAATTCAACAGGCGAAGAGGGACGATGACAAGGAGAAAGAAACCGATAAGAAGGGGAAGGTCTCCCGAGACCAACCCGGAGGGAAGGCCCAAAATGACCGAGGTAAGCAGCCCTAGCAGCCAAAGCAGAACCCCCGGTTCACCATGTTTACTCCCCTCAACACCTCGAAGGAACAGATCTTGATGGAGATCCAGCATCAGAACCACTTGCCTTTAGCACCTAGGATGAAAGGCTAACCTGAGAAGCACAATAAGATCAAGTATTGCCACTACCATATGGATTACGGCCAAACCACCGAGAAATGCCTAGACCTGAAGCAGGAGATCAAGGCACTGATAGCCCGGGGTCACCTCCGGAAGTACGTAGAGCAACAGCCGACCTGGAGTCACGATCAGAGAGATAGAGAAAGAAGTCCACCCAAGCGCCAGGCTGGGGGCGGATGTTTGGCTGTGATTGAGACCATCGCAGGAGGATTGGCATCGGGTGGAGAGACCTCGGCTGCCAGGAAGGGTTATGTTCTGGCTGGAAGAGAGTACGGGCCAATGCAGCGTCCGATCCTGGAGGTGGAAAAGATCACTTTCTCCTCAGAAGACTTGGAAGGGGTAATACTGCCCCACGATAACCCGTTGGTGATCAGTGCTAAAATAGCCAACTTCACTGTGAAGAGGCTGATGGTGGACATCGGGAGCTCGACAGAAGTCCTATTCTTGAAGGCATTTGACCAGATGGGGTTGGACAAGAGTCGACTCAGACCATTGAGGGGCACATTGGCTGGTTTCACCGGACATGCCCACCGAGCCGAAGGGGTCATCAATCTCCCACTGAAGCTGGAAGACGGAGACAAGCGCGTTTCGATGCAGGCCAACTTCATTGTAATGAATTGCAACTCCATTTACAATGGGATCTTGGGTCGGGTGGCACTCAATCATTTTAGGGTCGTTCCTTCAACTTACCACCAAGCCTTGAAATTCCCGACCCCGGACGGCACGACCACCATCTGAGAAACCCAGCTCTCGGCTCGAGAATGTTATGAAAATTCACTCCGCCCCAAATATCAGGTTGGCTAGGGACCAGATTTGCCCGAGGAGAAGAGGGATGCCAAGAGAGGGAGCCCGGTTGAAGACCTTCAAGAGGTGGAGCTCTCCGATGAAACAAAGAGAGCAAAGATCAGGAGTGAACTCTCTTATGACCTCAAGAAAGGTATAAGCCAATTTTTTCTGAAAAATGAACACATATTTGCATGGTCTACTTCTGACATGACAGGTATCGACCAGAGTGTGATTGACCATCACCTGAATGCCGACCCAAATCACTACCCGGTAAAGTAGAAGCGTAGATACTTCCATTATGATAAGCAACAGATCATAGCAGAAGAGGTTGATAAGTTGGTTGACGCCGGCCATATAAAGGAAATTCAATACCCACCCTGGTTATCCAACGTGGTACTGGTGGCCAAGTCCTCAGGTGGATGGAGATTATGCATTGACTTCACCGACCTCAACAAGGCCTGCCCCAATGACTGCTTCCCACTACCTCGGATTGATTAGATGGTGGATGCTACCTCCGGGTTTGAGCTACTCTCTTTCATGGATGCCTTCAAGGACTATAACCAGATTAAGATGGCTCCTGGAGATAAAGAGAAAACTGTCTTCACCACCGATAAAGGACTCTACTACTATAAGGTCATCCTTTTGGCCTCAAGAATGCTGGAGCTACCTATACTCGGATGGTGAACAAGGCCTTCAAAATTCAGATTGGCCGAAATATGGAGATCTATGTAGATGACATATTGGTCAAGAGCAGAAGGGCGGAAGACTATGTAACCGACCTGGTTGAAGCTTTCATCGTAATAGAGCACTTTAGGATAAAGCTGAACCCAAAAAAGTGTGCATTCGGCGTCAAGGCGGGTAAGTTTTTGGATTTCATGGTCACAGCCTAGGGGATAGAAGCCAACCCAGAGAAAGTTCAGGCGATACTTGACCTGGCACCGCCGACCTGCGTGAAGGATGTCCAAGTGCTCACAGGCAAGGTAACAGCGTTAAGCAGATTCATGTCCAGGTCGGGCGACAAGTGTGCTCCTCTGTTCAAAGTATTGAGGAATCCTAAGAATTTTGAATGGACTAGGGAATACCAGGACGCCTTCCAAGAGCTGAAAAGGTACCTAGCTTCGCCACCTGCTATCTTGACCTGAGGAGGGGGAGAAGCTAGTACTATACCTGGCATGCTCAAAGACAACAATGGCGGTGACACTAATTCGCGAAGAAGAGAATGAGCAGAAGCCGGTCTATTATGTCAACAAAACCTTGCAAGGGGCCGAGGCGAGGTACTCCTCCTTAGGAAAACTTGCCCTCGCGCTCATCACGGCGGCAAGAAAGCTGAAGCCATACTTTGATGCTCATCCAATTAAGGTCATGACGGATGTCCCACTCAAGTCCATCATGCACAAGCTAGAGGCATCGGGTAGGTTGTTAAAATAGGCAGTTGAGCTGAGTCAATTTAACATCACCTACCAACCCAAAACAGCCATCAAAGCCCAAGCCATCGCGGACTTTGTGGTGGAATGCATTGGCCGAGCCGAGCATAACCCGGAGGATGTGTAGAAGGTCCATATGGATGGAGCTTCGGGGAAGTCGGGAAGCGGAGCCAGAGTGGTCATCTCCGACCCGAACGGACATGAGCATTAATACTCTATCAAATTCGTCTTTCTGGCATTCAACAATGAGGCTGAGTACAAAGTTGTGATCGCGGGATTAAAAAATACGGCTCAACTCGGTGCATAAACAGTTGACTTGAGTACCAACTCCCAATTGGTTGCCAGTCAGATATCAGGAGAGTTCGAAGACAAGGACAATGTTATGCTAGCCTACCTCAATAGAGTCAAGGATTTGACCTCAAGACTCAGGAGGTTCACGATACAGCAAATTTTGAGAGAGAAGAATGTGAAGGCAGACACTCTGTCCAGGTTGGCCTTTGGGCGAGAGGCGGCCTGCACTGGTCCATGTAGAAGAAATCTCCGAACCAAGTATCCGGTTGGGGAAGCAAGTCGTAGCCGAGCTCAATTTAAGCCCAGATTGGACCCGACTAATCATGGACTACTTGGAGGGCGGTATGACCCCAGAGGATGAAAAAGTAGCTCGAAAACTCATGAAACATGCCTCAAAGTTTGTCATAATATCCGGACAACTCTACAAAAGAGCCTACACTTGGCCTCTTTTAAAGTGTGTTGGGCCCGAGGAGGGAAACTATGTACTCTGGGAAATCTATGAAGGGGTATGTGGAAACCACTTGGGAGGCAAGGCTCTGGCTCAGAAGGCATTGAAGCAAGGCTATTTTTGACCAACCTTAGAACAAGATGCCAAAGAGTATATAAAAAAGTGTGACACCTGCCAAAGGTTCGCCAAAATACAAAGAAAGCCTCTGGTAGACCTCACGGTGATGATAAGCCCGTGGTCAATCTATCAGTGGGGTTTATATATCATCGACCCATTGCCACCAGTGTTGGCCAAAAGAAGCACGCCTTCATAGTTGTAGACAATTTCACCAAATGGCCCGAGGCTGAAGGTGTTGCTAGGATAACAGAAAAGGCAGCTTGGAATTTTGTATGAAAAAATATCATTTACCGATTTGGGGTGCCAAAGGTCATCATCACTGACCACGGCAAGCAATTCGACTATAGCCACCCCGAAATCTCAGAGGCTCAAGGGCAACTACTACCGAGGTATTGTCCGCTCTATACACCCCGAATCTCAATGGCTCAAAGGTGCATCACGGGTTTGTCCCTTCAAGGATCTCTCCCCAAAATGCGCCTTGGCTGATATAAGGGACTAACCCCTTATATGCAGCTATATCACTTCCTCCGCGTCCGATGTGGGATATTTCACCCGGCCCCCCTTAGGAACCCAGCGTCCTTGCTAGCCATGCGAACGCGTCGGCTCTGATACCATTTGTAGCCACCCCGAAATCTCAGAGGCTCGAAGGCAACTACTACCGAGGTATTGTCCGCTCTCTACACCCCAAATCTCAACGACTCAAGGGTACCTCACGGGTTTGTCCCTTCGAGGATCTCTCCCTAAAAGGCGCATCGGCTGATATAAGAGACTAACCCCTTATATCTAGCTATATCACTTCCTCCGCATCCGATGTGGGATATTTCATTGACAATACATACTTTCGAGGCAAATGTGCTGAGATTGGGATCGACCTCAGATTCTCATCTATCGCTCACCCTCAATGTAATGGTCAAGTTGAAAGGACTAACCAAATCATTTTGCAGGGCCTGAAATCCAAGCTAGAGGAAGCAGAGAATCAGTGGGCATCGATTCTTCTCGAGGTGCTGTGGGCTCAGCGGATCACCACCAGCTCGGCAACGGGAGAATCGCCCTTCGAGCTGACCTTTGGTACTCAAACAGTGCTGCTAGTGGAGATCGAGTCTCCTACGAGTAGAACCCTCCACCATGATCCAAGAATAAACGGAGCTCTGATCCGCGAGCTGCTCGACCTCGCTGAAGAGCTCCGAGCTAAAGCTCAAATCAAGATGTTGGCTAGCAAAGTTGCAATGCAAAGAGCCTTCGCCAAGCAGGTCAAGCCTAAGCCTATTAAGGTTGGCGACCTCGTCCTCATAAAGGCCATATTTTTGCCACGCTCGAGTAACAAGCTCTCCCCGACCTGGGAGGGACCGTACGAAGTTGTGAAAGAAGTCCGACCTGGGACCTTCTATCTCCGCGACAAATACAGGAAGCAGCTGAAGAATGCATGGCACACAGAACACTTAAAGAGATATTTTGTCTAACGGCCCCGAGCCGAAAACTTTTGTCTAACGGCCCCAAGCCGAAAACTTTTGCAATGGCCCCAAGCCGAAAACTCTTGAAAGGCCCCGAGCCAAAACTCTACATGTAATTGGCTCCCAAGCCCAAGTACTCCATGTACAAATTCAATACAATGTATTTTGTAAACTAGTGCAACGCCCGACCCAAGCCCAAGTACCTCAGCTAAGCTATTTCAAACTCGGATTAACGCGGTGGCCACACTTAATTACGAGATAAAGTAAACCAGCTCAGACAATATTCCAGCTCGGGTATAATCAATAACAATTTGATTCGCTTTACTAGTTCGGATTAGAGTCCAACTCGGTACTAGCCGGCTCCAGGTCGGTATGTTAGTTCGGGTCTAAACTCGAGCTCAACATTTGTTAACATTAGCTTGACCAATTTTAAATTGGACTGACGAGTCCAGGCCGGCGACGATTATATGGTTGCCCAGTTAAGTTCATTAATCGCATCCAGCTCGGTTCTTTATATTTCAACTAATTACTTAAGTTTGAAAGGTCCATTATACTGGTTCGACCCCACTTGAGAAAATTTGCGAAAAGAAAAATACACATGTAAAAACTCGAACAAAACGCAAATAAAACTAGAACATTCATTTCATTAAATTGAAAATTCAAATTACAAAGCCCGACCCGGGCGAGGTTACAAAATTCATTTAGGCAAAGCGACAGAGGGAGTAGCGTCGGCTTCATCCCCAACCTGATCTATCACCTTTTTGACAAAGTCAATCACCTCCTAAGCTTGGGACGTCAGGTCGGCTAGAAGCTCAGGAATCTCCTAGAATTTCGGCGGTGGGGCCTTCAAGATTTTGATGTAATCATTCTTGGAGGCGGGAAGAAAGGTCTTCGCTCACTCTTGAGCTGCGACTTGGCCTCGAAAGTAGTACTCCAGCTCGGTGAACCTGGCCATTATCCCGCCTTCAGCAGCCACCCATTCCACGGCCGCCTCGCTGGACTTGTAGGCTTCCACCGCCTTCTCTTCTTGGGGGCCGACATGATCCAGAAGCTCTTGGTGCTTCGCCTCGGCTTCGCGCCTTTCTAACTTGTAGCACTCGATGTCCTTGGCCTGGGCCTCACGTCGGGATTTCTCCGTCTCGAGCTCCTTCTTCAGCCAGTCAAGCTCCGCTGCGTCCACCTTGTACCTTTGGGTGGCCTCCTCCCTTTGGGCCTCAAGCTCAACTCGGGCATCGGTGTATCTCTGCTCGAGCTCGACATAGTGAGCCTGGGCCTTGGCGAAGAAGTTGGGTGCCGAAAGAATGTGGGACTCGTCCTGCGCAAAAGACGACAGAGTGGTTAGCCAAGCTAAAAAACATAACCATACCTACACAATCGAACATATCTCACCGTGACTATGGCTGTCCTTAGATCAAGTGAGAGCTGCTTTTCCAGGACCTTTACCGGCTTGGGGTCGCGGGCGACCTTGGTTGCCTCAATGAAATCCTTGTTGGGAGGGCTCGCCTCGGTGGCCTTGTCTTTCCCAGAGTACTCGGTTCGAGGTCATTTCTTATTGTCAGGGCGGGTCGCCAAGCGCTCCGGGATCACCACCCCCGAGCTCGACCTTTTGGGTAGGGAACACTCTGAAGTCCTCTTGGAAGATACCTCGGTGCCGACCTCCCGTACTTGGCCACTGGGCCGCTACCTCTGCTCTTGAGGGACGGTAGAGCCCAAACTGGACCGAGCTGAGACTTCGCCGCTGGCCTCGGTTTTTCTCCTCCTCTGTGCATAAGCGAGTTTTCCCGTATCCACCATATCTGCAAAATAAAAGATGAAATAAGTAAGAGATGGTCGAGAGCCGATTTAAAAAGGCAACGACAGTCAGGGTAATAAGGAGGTCGGTGTTGATCTTGCGAACTGACCCTCTTCTGAAATGGACTCCGCATCCTCCTCGGGCTCGGGAAGTAAGTTGGGATGATCCTTCGAGAGGTCAGGTTCTCTCCTGAATAACTTGAACTCCCAGATCCTGTCCCACCTGAGCATGCTGTCAATATCTATCAGCATTCTCGGCTCGGGTCTCAATACCCTGACCTCGGCGAGTTCCGCGTTTGAAAGCCTGGGGTCGTCGTTCACATTCTTCTTTAAAGTGGAATTCCAATCCACTTTGCACCCCGGGTTTACAACCGACTCCACCCAGTAGTAGTCATTGTGCCAAACCTTGTTGGAGGAATTCTACTTGGTGAATATAGAGTTGTCAACCTGAGCCGCGAAATGGAACCACCCTGGCTGTTTCGGATTGGGCTTGCATACGAAAAACTGCCTGAATCGACGCAGGGTTGGCTCCACTTCCTTCTCGAGGTAGAACACATAGAAGGGCATGCACCGCTGACGTGGCCATCCTCTGCCGGGGTCGGGCACCTCCAGCTCGGGAACAACTCCCAAATCTAGATCTCACCCTCTCGATCTCGACTTGGGGGGGGGGGATTGACGAGGGGGATCCCGAGCTGAGGGAAGATACCCGCACTGAGTTGAGACAGGCCAACCCGAGCCAAGGGCAGCCCCTTCAGCTAACGTCCGACCCGGATACTGATCCGACCTCACCCCAACCCAGGAAAACCCCGACCTTCGCACCAACTGTTCTGATGGGACATAAAGCAGCACTGCATTAAATGCCGTCAGAACCGAATTTAGTATAAATAGAGCTCTACCCCTTCATTTCAAAGGTAACTCGTCATTAAATGCTCTCAGCTACTTCGCCAGCTCGGACATACTAATCATTCGCACGCCCGAGGAGAAAATCCGGGTGATCACCCCGCCTTTTCCTTCATTTTCGTTGTGCAGGTCAGGTGGCCGACCCGAAAATCCAAGTCAGGTAGCCGACCTAGAAATCCAGCTCGGCAGGAGTGACCATCCAACTTCAACTGCGAAATTCCCAACCTCGACAAATTAGTTTCAAGTTCAACAAAAGAGCAGATAATATTGATTCATATTTTGAGTAAACCTCATAATCAATTTATTATCTTATAAAATATTTGGAAGTACAAACTAAAAATTTTAAATGTATTATCTTATAATTTTATCGAGATTATTAATTTTTTTCAATAGTCTCAAATGGAACCGGATAATTTTTTTATTTAAAAAAAATTATTAATTGATTGAGTGTTAATTTAAAAATATTATATTATAATTGCCTATACTTTATGACCAAGAGATATAGAAATTAAAAAAAATTATTAATTGATTGAGTGTTAATTTAAAAATATTATATTATAATTGCCTATACTTTATGACCAAGAGATATAGAAATGTGGCAAGATATTTACCTATTCTTGGGATTAGAAGGTCAAGCAAGTCTTTCTTGACGTCTTTCGCGTGATCATGCACCCTTTCTTCACCACACCCCTCATCATTTGTGGAACCTCTTAATTATGAGGCTTTAGGAATGTTCAAAGACATGACATTGGACCTTCTACATGTCACTTAAATCGAGGGGTGCATTTTCAAGATCTCCTCTAAAGCAAGGGTAAATGTACATATAGATCGACTTAGCAAAAAAAAAAAAAATTACATATTGATCGGTTAGGATTGTAACTCTTATTAATCTTAAAAAAATTTAAAAAAATATATAGATATTTTTAGTTGTTTTGAGTTTGAAAAAAATCAATTAACCCTACCGAATAAAAAATTATTCATAAACTGAACCTTATAAATGTAGAATTCACGTGTATATTTTTGGATCGAATTATCAAATGCTGGAAAGAAGATCAATCCTGAGAAAATATGGTAGGATTTGAACAGTAATCACATATATCTATATATCCAAATAATAGTCGAAGAGGAATATAAAGTGTGCGCCTTTCACTTCAACTGATTCCTGACTTGACCAATTGCAAATAATTTTCCTAACCAAATCTTGAATCTGAGGGAGCTGCACCTTTTTCTTTAGAGCTTCCAACCCATAGCTGTTCAAAGTCAAGTTCTCTTTATATTTTTTAGGAAGTTTGACTGGATTGGCTTCATGAAATACTTCCACCAAAGTGTCCAGTGACCATGTTTAGATTAATTATTCCATCTTGGCCTTCTATGATCTTGTTGGTGGATTCTTTTTTCTATCAGAAAACGTTCCCCGTTCGAAAAAGGTTGCGTATTATGTTTTATATGAATGTTTGGAGGTGGGATTCATTAGTAATTGTTGTTGTGCTTGTTATATCTGTTATAGAGTGAAATTCGCTAACAACGGCCGTTTTTAAAACTTTCCCTCTAGTATTTATTTTTAATGTCAATTTCAATAGTTTTTTTTTTGTCTACATTTAGAGAGTTTTGGGCTGACTTTTAATGTTTAGAGAACCTCTATTCTAGTTTTATTCTAATAACCTCCTTATTTTTAATCAATCCATTATTTTAAAATTTTCATATTTTAATTTTACTCTAATAACTTTTCTATTTTAAGGT
Source organism: Ehretia macrophylla (assembly GCA_037974665.1). Lineage (NCBI taxonomy): Eukaryota > Viridiplantae > Streptophyta > Magnoliopsida > Boraginales > Ehretiaceae > Ehretia > Ehretia macrophylla. The sequence goes on along the minus strand of CM075769.1, from coordinate 44,017,404 downwards.
CTTCCTATATTATTTTTTAATTATATTATGTATTAATTTATGAATTTTTTTTTTTTTAGTTAATATTATATTTTAGTTTACTACTACTGATCTCCAACGTTCATATTTCTTATCGCTGTAGAGACACTTTCAAATGTAGAAAGCTAATTTAGCCCTCTACATCTAGAGAGCAAGCATGGTGTAGGGAGCCCCATACAGAGAGGTTATTGGAGAAATTTTTGAAGTTTTACAATGTCAATTTGGGAATTTTATTAATGTGCTGAAATTGTATTGCTAAGTGTCCTTTAGGCTGGGGAAAGTTACAAAGTAAGGTTTTGTTTGGCTTAACTTTTAGACGTTTAAAATATGAAACTAAGTTGTTTGCTCCATGTTTAAAAGTACTTTTATGTAAAAGTTGAAATTGAAAAAAATTAAAAAAAAAAAAAGCTCCAAATTAGAGCTTTTCAAAAGAGGCTTTTGTGAATCCATTTTTATATAATGTGGGAAACTGTTTTTTTTTTCTTCTCAAATATGTCCTTCCATATTTTTTTAAGTCCAACATTTTCTACAAAATTTTTAAAAGCTCAACATTGCTAGACATAAGTTAAATAGTCAACGACTTTTATTCAACAATATTTCTAACCAAAGCTCTACTGCTACAAGTTCTACAGTTCAAAGGTTAAAATTTTACAATTAGACCAAACAGAGCCTAAACTTTCTTAAGGACTGAAAAAAAAAATTCCATTACACGCTTTTGCTCTTAAAAATCATAGGAGAATCAAAGAGGTTCAATGGCTAAGCTCCATCAGCCCTAGAGAATTTTTTTTGGCAAATGAAAAATTCATTAATAACAATAGATTACACACATAGTAGGCGGACTAACCCGGCCCAGAGAATAACAACACACAGGCCCAAAGTAAGGGGCTAAGAAAAGGAGAAACATTTTGAAATTAAAATTGGGCTGAGACCCAAACATTTGAAATTATCACTTTCACAGATTTGTCTCTGAAGGAACCTTTGGGGCTTCCTTCACCCTCTCCAGAACCTTCTTTGGGTTCCCCCCTCTTGGTGTAGCCATAGCAACTACACTTCTCCCTCCATCTTTAACTCTACCCCCTCGCAAGACATCTCCTTTTGGAGGGCCATGGCCCCTCTCAATGCTTTTTCCTCTTCCTTCTGGAGTCCAGTGACGATGAAGACTTACATATTGAGGTAGATCTACCGCCTTTGTACCCAAATGATGTATGCTCTAATAGTCATGAGGAGAGATCTCATGTTCTCGTGGTTAGATCTACAATGAAGTGCTTCTCCTCCCTCTGTTGCCGACCACCAAGTTTGTTGGCCCACATTTCCACTACTCAGACCACCATGTGTGGTGTTTTCTTTTGGAGGTTTCCCGGTGGCTTAGCTTACCACCCTTGTTGGCTTGGGGCCCTACGTTTCCTTGTTGTTGTTGGTTGCTGCAGGATTTGTGGGTGTTGGACTTCCCCAGCTAGGGTCATCTCAAGGGTTGTTGCGTCACTCTTTACACATCTTCCAACTTGCTTCGTGCAGGATATTTGCCATTTATTTGGCTTTTGCGGGCTTAGGTGGTGTTGCCGTCTTCTTGGTGGTTCTGGTGACGTTGGAAGAAGATCGGCATTGCTTGATCAGTGCTTTACTAATCTCACCTCTACCTTGTGGCTGACGGGCTTTGGTGTGTTTCTTTCAACCTATGTTCGGTGATCGGTCTCCCGATCTGCTGCCGGCGCCTTTGTTGGAACAGGGGCAGATCTGTCCTTTTGGTTATTTTTGTGTTTTCCCAGGCCCTACAAAATTAACAATGTAACATTTTTGTGACTTTTTACGACACCTTAAAGCCAAGAATGAATTTAGAAATTCTTTTTACAATGACTAAAATACATATTTTTCTAACTATATAAGTATATTTTTTCATTGGGGTCTAATTAATTTTTTTAAACTTAAAATACATAGATATTTTTTTTTAATAGAAAAAATATATAATTTTTAATGTTTTACTGGACCAATAAGAGTTGTAACCCCCGCTAACCTAAACGTTGATCCGCCATTGCTTAGAGCATTGGGTGATTGTAGCTATTAGAAACTATACTAGGAATTTAAAAAAAAAATTAAATAATGCAGCGGAATAAATCAACCAAAACTTGGTATTTGTTCACGATTAATATGCAGATTTCAATTCTAATTATCACATAATTAAATAGGAAATTGGGAATACCTTTGCAGATTCATATCTGATATAGATTTTGATGCGAAGCAGGTTCCCAAATGTGAAGCCTCCAAAAAGAGTCCACACGAGCTCTCCTAATCAATTAGCTAAAATCCCCCACTAAGATTTTAGAGAAAAGAAAATTATGAGAAATTATTTTTTGCTAGCTGACAGGTTTCTCATAACGTTATATTTATAGGAGACACCTGCTCCTATTAGGTTAGGTTTTTGGGCCAGCCAAAAACCTGTAATTGGATTATTTAATTAACCAGACCAGAAATCCAATTTCTAGCCTGTCCCATAATCCAATAAATTAAATCAGATTCCCAATTAATTATTTATTTTCTCCCTAATTGATTATCAAGTCTTTTTGTGTGTAACCTTTCGGGTTCAAGATTAATCGGTAGTGGAAATTATTAATCTAGTTAATCAAATAAACTAAAACTCCTTTTAATTTATTTATTTTCACAAATTACAAGTGACACCTAGCAGTATATCATAATTACCCAATTAATAATGAAGTGGTTAAATGAACCTCAAATACGAGTCATGGTAGGAAAAGTCAAACTCTCATTATTGACCAACATGACTTGATTTAATTAATTTAGCAATCCTTAATATGTGGAACGCTATTTGATTGCGTAATTAATAAAATCTCATAGGACTTCCTAAATGGACAGATCCCTATGGGACTAATCACACGATTCCATATATATAGAAAATCTTAACCGCAGTTTGCATAATCTAATCCATAAATAGAATCAGATTATTACACAATCGCAAATTCCGATCTCACATACATGAGCCGACTATGATTCCCATAAGTCCGAGGAAATATTCATAAATAAACACATGGATCATTGACTAACCATGTGATCCATATATTAGTAGTCAAGTCCAATAATTTATTCATTAATAATTATTTCACACTTACTGATACGATATGAGCCTTATCGCTACACTACCATTAACATCACATGTTAACTAGGATAGTAACGTGCAGATTGATCTAACCGAATAATTCAATGCCCAATTTAATTATTCTACGACATGGGACATCTTTCAGAGTTCATCATATGTTCGTAAATTTTGACTTATACATTCTTAACACCTTAAGAAGAAATTCACATGATGATTCTATGGACAATTAATTAAAATTAAATAAAATAAACCATCATTAAATAACTTCTATTAAATGAAACATATAAATAAATAATACAAATAATTATGTCTTAAAATTAATTGGTTTCTAGGGCATAAACTCTAGCAGTAGCAGTGTTGGATTGACTTTTCCTTTTGAGGCTTCGAATTTAATGATCTAATCTAGAGGTAAGTTGGGATTTTCTTCATTTGTTATGAAACTTAAATTATATACATATTTCGTGAAATTTGCTATAGTCTACAGTTTATAATTGTATTGAAAATTTATTGTAAGATATCACAAATTGTTGATTCTTGAATTTTTGTAGCATGTTTATCACTTTAGAAAGTACTAACTTCAGATTTTGATAAGAAATATGACAGCGTGCACCATTGTTAAACTATTGTCGTTACAGAAAATTTTAGTATCTTTATCGTGTTCTTTATTTATATGATGGCATTTATATATGTATAGAAGAATTATGTGACAAAAGTTTACAAGTAAATTGGCATGACATTACATTATATATTTGGTCGTTTGAATGATTATAGTAATCTTTCTTCCAAAATTCTATTATGCCTCACGCTTATATGGATTGCTTATTTAAAAAAGAATAAACGACTTAATATTCTGTATTTTATTAAAAGTGCACTACATTTTTTTATATTTTAAAATATAACTAATTACTCCATATGTTTTATATAAATAACTGAATACTCCCATGTGTTTTAAAATGTAACTAATTACCTCATGTGTTTTATAAAAGTAATTGATTACCCTTTTATTTTTAATACTTTCTGTTAAAATAAATGATTTTTCTAACAAAAACTGGGGTATTAAAAATACAAGAGGATATTCAATTACTTTTATAAAATAAAAGGAGATAATCATATATGTTTTAAAATACAAGAAAGTATTGTATATTTTTGACAAAAAGCAAAGTAATGTTAAGTCGTATACTCTTCAAAAAATCATAAGCTGCTATTTCATGTTAGAATTTTATTTTGCTATTACTTATTGTTTGACTGAATAAATCTCAAAAGCTTATTTTTGTAGTGGGGTAAGGCATCCCTGGGCCACTTGCCCCCCAGTGAGTGATGGTGGTGGCCCATAGGGGGAGTCAGTCCCTTTAGGAATAAGCCCGGCTCAGCATTAACGGGAAGAAGACATGTAAGGAAGGTGGCGGATTCTCAAGAGGGAATCATGGGCTGCGTATTCAGAGGGGAGAAAATTATGGTAAGATTGACTTCCCAGCGAAGGGAGAGGTTATTTAAAGATCGAGAAAATGATTCGTTTGGTCTTAAATGTTTAATCGTTTTAATATTTTAGTTTTAAACATTTTAAATCAGATACTTTAGTCCTAAACGTTTAACTTATGGGACACCGTTAGTCCATTTCACTAATTCTATTAAAATTCCTTCGTTATTATCACGTGAATGGCACACGAGTTAAAAAAAAACCATACAGGACTATTTTCGTCATTTATCTTACAATCTTTTATCTTTTTTCTTATAAGCTCACCACCATATCTAAAAGAACCTTAAATTCCCAATTCTCCCCAATTCAAATCGGCATTACCAAGCAACCAAAAATGTAGGTACCAACAGCTTCTTTTTTTCTTTTTTTTTCTTTTTCTTTTTTCCTAAGTGGCATTGTTATATTTATTAGCTTAGACATTCTTGCTTGCTAGTATAAATCAGCATTGCAAAGAAGTACCGTGATCTGCTTGCCTGAGAGTTCTTCCAGATGCTTCTCTTATTTGCATATTGTATCCAATTTTTAACAATGAAATAGGACATTATACCCATAGCTGTAACAATTATGATTGTTCCTATAATGGTCACACCAATTGCTAGCACCCTGTTTCTCTCGCCAACCACGATAAATGACAATGCCAAGAATGCCATTGTAACAATAGATTTCAACTCAAAATTAAATAACCACAAAAAAGGAAATTGGTTTCTAACATCTTATAAAAATCAAGTTAAGTTAGTATGCAACAAACCCAGCTTGTTCTAACATCATAAAATGACTCGTAGTGTTCTTATGTTGACGTGGATAAACGTCCATTGCTCGCACGAAAATGTAATTGTTAGAAATGACCAATATAAATAGTGATGAGTTTGAAGAAAACTTCAAACAAATATTATTTTTCAGCTTTTCTTTTTCATTTTTTTAATTTTTGGTAAAGTATTTATAAACTCAATTTGTAAAATACAATGAGACAAAAGGCAAGTATGAGCTTGATACTTACTGTATGGAAATGAAGAATCCATAAGCGATTTGTTGTTGCTTGGTGATGGCCGATTTGAAGTTTCCATTTGATGATGGGAATAGTGTTAGGGTTCTTACATTGAAAAGAGAAAAGAAGAGAATTGGGGAGTGATCGTTTGTGAAAAACATGGATTGTAAGTTAAATGACAAAAATAGCCTTGTATGGTTTTTTTTTTAACTTGCCGCGTGCTATTCACGTTACAATAACGGATGAATTTTAACAGAAATCATGAAATGGACTAACAGTGTGTCATAAGTTAAACATTTAGGACTAAAGTGTCCGATTTGAAATGTTTGGAATCAAAATGTCAAAACGATTAAACGTTTAGAACCAAACGAGCAATTTTCTCTTAAAGATCGGAAGAGTACCCATAGGAGGCATCTCAAAATTAGCCCGAAAACACCGTTACCGTCCCCTCACTAAAGAAGCCCCAGCAGCGTCATCACTGGTTCCTATTACCTCTCACTTGCTAGGACCCCCATCAAAAAGAAATTAAGAGTTCCTTAATCTTAATTGTAGAAATCATAAGGTCTACAATTTTGTTATCGGCTCCAATTTATTACACTAACTATGCGAAGGTCTCTGGCAATTTTTTAGAACTGCTTCTCACTACTGAGTTATATACTCATTTTAATTTATGTTATTTTGCAAATAACTTGGAATAAAATGTCATTTGTGGTAATTTATACTTGATAAGAGTTTATGAATTTTGCTCTCAATTTAGTTTTTTCGAACCTCGTGTATATGTTAAGATTAATTATTATTGTCTCAGTATTTTGGGATTGACGATACTTTTTACTTTAGATGTTTTCAACTTATAATTTCCTTGTTGGGACTTTTGATTAACTTCTTGACGAGGGGGATCCCGAGCTGAAGTGAGATGCCCACGCCAAGCTGAGACTGGCTAATCCGAGCCAAGCCAGACACATTCAACTAATACCCGACCTGGATGCTGATCCAACCTCACCGCGACCTTGGAAAACCCCGACCTCAGTGCCAGCTGCCCTGATGGGATATAAAGTCTTGATGGGACATAAAGTTGCACCGCATTAAATGATGTCAGGTCTTAATTTAGTATAAATAGAGCTTCTCCCCTTCATTTTAAAGGTAACTCGTCATTAAATGCTCTCAGCTACATTGCCAGCTCGGACATACTAATCATTCGCACTCCCGAGGGAAAAATCCGGGTCATCACCCCGCATTCTCCTTCTCTTTCCTTGTGTAGATTGGGTGTCCGACCTAAAGATTCAACTCGGAGGCCGACCTGAAAGTCCAACTCGGAGGCTAACCCGAAAGTTCAGCTCGGCAAGCGTAGTCATCCAACTCAACTGCGAGGATTTCGACCTCGACAGTTTGGCACCGTCTGTGGGAAATCGAGTTATTTCTATCGCTCTTCTTACCACTCACTGAGAAACCATCATGGTGCAAACGAGAAGCCACAGCACACCGGTGGAGGATTCGCTCAACCCGGATGGGGACCTAGAAACCACGCAGGTGCCTAGCCAAAACCTAACCCAGGCCGACATTGGAACGAGCTAACGTATACACTTAGCCACCCAAATCAGCCCCATGACAGATGGAGACCCCAATTCCAGCCTGTCACCGGAGATAAAGATGATGCTGAGGATGTTTGAGGAACTCAAGAAGCAAGTAGCCCGGCTAGCTAGGGACCCCCCGGCCCCGCAAGCAGCTATGCCGTGGCCCGCACGTCCACAGTTCCGCATCTCAGACCCAAGGCGAAAATGGACTCAAGACGAGGAGGGCTTCCTGGAGCCAGTGGCGCGACCTGAGGAGGCGAGAAGTAGAAGGCCGGCTCAAGCTGACCCCAAGCAGGCCAAGACCGCAGCTGCTATAGCCAAGGTCATAAACCAGCTCGGCGTAAGCCCATTCTCACCCGAGGTGCTAGCCACGCCGCTACCCACCGGGAACCGGATGCCCAACCTGGCAGTCTACAATGAGGACGGCGACCCAGCCAGCTACTTGCTCAACTTTGACCACCACATGACCCTACATGATATGTCCGACCTCATGAAGACGAAGACATTCCCGACCACCCTGGTCGGCAATGCCTTGGACTGGTTCCAAAAACTTCGTCCCGGATTTATTGCAAGTTTTCATCAGCTGGTTGAGGCTTTCCTGTCCCGCTTCGCTGGAAGTCGACGCGCCACCCGCTACACTTCTACATTGTTGTTGGTGAAGCAGCATAAGGGGAGAGTTTGAGGACTTATACGGCCCAATTCAATGAAGAGTCACTCAGAATCCCCAACCTGGAAGACTTCATGGCGTTAATGGCTTACCAAAACGGGCTCAGGTCGGGACCCCTTACATCCTCCTTGGCCATCGACCCCGTGGATACGGTAGCCGAGCTGATGGTACGAGCAGAAGGGTACATACACTCGGAGGAGATCCATCAGGCGAAGAAGGATGATGACAATGAGAAGGAAACCGGCAAGAAGGGAGAAACTTCCAGAGCCCAACCTGGGGGTAAAGTCCAAAATGATCGAGGCAAGTAGCCTCATTAGCCGAAGCAGAACCCCCAGTTCACTATGTTCACTCCCCTTAACACCACAAGGGAGCAGATCCTGATGGAGATCCAGCACCAGAACCACCTGCCTCCAACTCCAATGATGAAAGGCCGACCTGATAAGCGCAATAGGACTAAGTATTGCCGCTATCATATGGACTACAGCCACACCACCGAGGAGTGTAAAGACTTGAAACAGGAGATCGAGGGACTAATAGCCCGAGGTCACCTCCGGAGGTACGTAGATCAGCAGCCGACCCGGGATCATGATCAAAGAGATAGAAAGAGGAGTCCACCCAGGCACCAGGCTGGGGGCGGACGTTTGGCTGTGATCGAGACCATTGCAGGAGGATTGGTGTCGGGAGGGGGAGACCTCGGCTAGCAAAAAAGGTTATGTTCGGGCTGGGAGGGAGTATGGACCAGCACGGAGTCTGGTCCCGGAGATGGAGGAACTCACATTCTCCTTAAAAGACTTGGAGGGTGTGATATTGCCCCATGACGACCCCCTGGTAATCAGCGTTGAAATAGCCAACTTCACCGTGAAGAGACTGATGGTGGACACTGGGAGCTCAGCAGAAGTCCTATTCTTGAAAGCATTTGAGCAAATGGGGTTAGACAGAAGTCGACTCAGGCCGTTGAGGGGTACTTTGGCTGGTTTCACCGGACAAGTCCACCGAGCGGAGGGGCTCATCAACCTCCCGCTGAAGCTGGATGATGGAAACAAGCGGGTCTCAATGCAAGTCAACTTCATTGTGATGGATTGCAACTCCACTTATAATGGGATCTTAGGTCGGGTAGCACTTAACCATTTCAGGGCCGTCCCTTCGACCTATCACCAGGCCCTGAAATTCTCGACGCCTGCGGGCACGGCCAACATCCGAGGAGCTCAGCTCTCAGCTCAAGAATGTTATGAAAATTAACTCCAACCCAAATATCAGGTTGGCTGGGGACCAGATTTGCCTGAAGAGAAGAGGGATGCTAAGAGAGGGAGCCCGGCTGAAGACCTTCAAGAGATGGAGCTCTCCGATAAAACAAAGAGAGCAAAGATCGGAAGTGAACTCTCTGATACCCTCAAGAAAGGTATAAGCCGATTCCTTCTGAAAAATGAACACATATTTGCATGGTATGCTTTTGACATGACAGGTATTGACCCGGCCGTGATTGAGTATCACCTGAATGTCGACCCGAATCACTATTCGGTGAAGCAGAAGCGCAGGCACTTCCATTATGATAAGTAACAGATTATAGCAGAAGAGGTTGACAAATTGGTGGACGCCGGCCACATAAGGGAAATCCAATACCTGACCTAGTTATCCAATGTGGTACTTGTGGCCAAGTCTTCAGGAGGATGGAGATTGTGCATCGACTTCACCGACCTCAACAAGGCTTGCCCCAAGGACTCTTTTCCCTGCCTCGGATTGATCAAATGGTGGATGCGACCTCTGGGTTTGAGCTACTCTCTTTCATGGACGCCTTCAAAGGCTATAACCAGATTAAGATGGCTCCCGGAGACAAAAAGAAGACTACCTTTAACACCGACAAAGGTTTCTACTACTATGAGGTCATGCCTTTTGGTCTCAATAATGCTGGAGCTACCTACACTCGGATGGTGAACAAGGTTTTCGAAAACCAGATTGGCCGAAATATGGAGATCTATGTAGATGACATGTTGGTCAAGAGCAGGAGGGCGGAAGACCATGAAGCCGACCTGACTGAAGCCTTCGCTGTAATGGAGCACTTTGGGATAAATCTGAACCCGAAAAAGTGGGCATTCGGCGTCAAGGCAGGAAAGTTTATGGGTTTTTTGGTCACAACCCGTGGAATAGAAGCCAACCCGGAGAAAGTTTGGGCTATACTTGACCTAGCCTGCTGACTTGCGTGAAGGACGTCCAGGTGTTAGCGGGCAAGGTCGCGGCGCTGAGCAGATTCATGTCCAGGTCGGCGGATAAGTGTGCTCCTCTGTTCAAGATATTGAGGAATCCTAAGAACTTTGAATGGACTAGAGAATGCCAGGACGCCTTCCAGGAGCTGAAAACATACCTAGCTTCGCCACCCCTGCTATCCCGACCTGAGGTGGGGGAGGAGTTGGTACTATACCTAGCATGCTCAGGCACAGCAGTGGCGGCAACACTGGTCCGCGAAGAAGGGAATGAGCAGAAGCCGGTTTATTATGTCAGCAAGACCTTGCAAGGGGCCAAGGTGAGGTACTCCTCCTTGGAAAAACTCGTCCTCACGCTAATCACGGCTGCAAGAAAGCTGAAGCCATACTTTGATGCTCATCAAATTAAGGTCATGACGGATGCCCCACTCAAGTCCATCATGCACAAGCCGGAGGCGTCGGGCAGGCTGCTGAAATGGGCAGTTTAGCTGAGTCAATTTGACATCACCTACCAGCCTAGAACAGCCATCAAAGCCCAAGCCATCGCAGACTTTGTGGTTGAGTGCACTGGCCGAGCCGAGCATGACCTAGAGGATGTGTGGAAGGTCCATGTTGATGGGGCCTCAGGGAAGTCTGGAAGCGGAGCTAGAGTAGTCATCCTCGACCCGACCGGGCATGAGCACTAATACTCCCTCAAGTTCGCCTTTCCGGCGTCCAACAATGAAGCTGAGTACGAAGCAGTGGTCGTAGGACTAAAAATTGCAGCTCAGCTCGGGGCACAGACAGTCGACCTGAGCACCGACTCTCAATTGGTTTCTAGTCAGATATCGGAAGAGTTCGAAGCCAATGACAGTACTATGCTAGCCTACCTCAACAGAGTTAAGGATTTGACCTCAGGGCTCAAAAGGTTCACGATACAACAAATTCTGAGGGAAGAGAATATGAAGGCTGATGCCCTGTCCAGGTTGGCCTTGGGCGAGAGCCGACCTGCCCTGGTCCATGTGAAAGAAGTATCCGAACCGAGTATTCAGTTGGGGGTACAAGTCATAGCCGAGCTCAATTTAAGCCCAGATTGGACCAAACCAATCGTGGACTACTTGGAAAGGGGTATGACCCTAGAGGATGAAAAAGCAGCTCAAAAACTCATGAAACAGGCCTTAAGGTTTGTCATAATTACCGGGCAACTCTATAAAAGAGCCTACACTTGGCCTCTCTTGAAATGTGTTGGACCTGAAGAGGGAAATTATGTACTCGGGAGATCCATTAAGGGGTATGTGGAAATTACTTGGGAGGCAAAGCTCTGGCTCGAAAGGAATTAAGGTAAGGCTATTTCTGGCCAACCTTAGAACAAGATGCCAAAGAATACGTAAAAAAGTGCGACACCTGCCAAAGGGTCACCAATGTACAGAGGAAACTTGCGGTAGACCTCACAGTGATGATAAGCCCATGGCCATTCTATCAGTAGGGTCTAGATATCATCGGCTCATTGCCGACCAGTGTTGGCCAAAAGAAACACGCCTTCGTAGCAGTAGACTGCTTCACCAAATGGCCTAAGGCTGAAGGTGTTGCTAGAATAACAGAAAAGGCAGCTTGGGATTTCATATGGAAAAACATCATTTGCCGATTTGGAGTGCCAAAGGTCATCGTTACTGACCATGGCAAGCAATTCGACAGTGCATACTTTCGAGGCAAATGTGCTGAGATTGGGATCGACCTCAGATTCTCATCTATTGCTCACCCTCAAAGTAATGACCAAGTTGAAAGGACTAACCAAATCATTTTGCAGGGCCTGAAAACCAAGCTGGAGGAAGCAGAGGGCCAGTGGGCATCGGTTCTTCCTGAGGTATTGTAGGCTCAGCGGACCACCACCAGTACGGCAACGGGAGAATCGCCCTTCGAGCTGACCTTCGGTACTCAAGCGGTGCTGCCAGTGGAGATCGGGTCTCCGACCAGTAGAACCATCCCCCATGATCCAGAAATAAACGGATCACTGATCTGTGAAGAACTCGACCTCGCCGAAGAGCTCCGAGCTAAAGCTCAAATCAGGATGCTAGCCAGTAAAGCTGCCATGCAAAGATCCTTCGCCAAACAGTTCAAGCCTAAACCTATTAAGGTTAGCGACCTCGTCCTCAGAAAATCTATCTTTTTGCCGCGCTCGAGCAACAAACTCTCCCCGACCTGGGAAGGACCGTACGAAATCGTGAAAGAAGTCCGACCTGGGACCTTTTACCTCCGTGACAGATATGGGAAGCAATTAAAAAATGAATGACACGCTGAGCACCTGAAGAGATATTTTGTGTAATGGCCCCCGAGCTGGAATCCCTTGTAACAGGCCCCGAGCTGAAATCTTTGCTAAGGCCCCGAGCCAAAGCATTGCTTGTAATCGGCTCCCGAGCCAAAGTACATGTACAATTTCAATACAAAAATATTTTTTCTAAACCAGTTCAATGCCCGACCAGGGCCTGAGCGCCTCAGCTATTGAGCTACTCCCGACTCAGATTAACGCGGTAGCCACGTTTAATCACGAGCTAATAATCCAACTAAACCAACTCGAACTAAGTTTCAGCTCGGGTATAATCGATCATAACTTGATGAACTTCGCTAGTTCGGATTAAGGTCCAACTCAGTACAGTCCGGCTTCAAGTCGGTATGTTAGTTTGGGTCTAAACTCGAGCTCAACATTTGTCAATGATAGTTTGACCAATTTTAGATCGGACTGATTAGTCCAGATCGGCGACGATTATAGTTGCCCAATTTACCAGCTCGGATTAGGATGAAAAATTCATTAATCGCGTCCAGTTTGGTTCTTTATACTTAACTTTGAAAGGTCCATTATATTGGCCCGACTCTACTTACTTGAGAAAAATTTGCGGAGAGAAAGTTACACAAGAACGAACTCGAATAAAACGCAAATAAAACTAGAACATTCATTTCATTTCATTGGAAATAGTGACAATTACAGAAAGCCCAACCTGGGTGAAATTACAAAAGCCCGACTAGGGCAAATCTACTAAAACCCGACCTGGGTGATTACAAAAATTTTACTTAGGAGCGGCGATGGTGGCATCGGCTTCATCCCCGACCTGGTCCATGCCCTTCTAGACAAACTCAATTATTTCCTTGGCTTGGGACGTTAGGTCGGCCAGAAGCTCAGGGATCTCCTAGAACTCCTATGGCGGAGCCTCTAAGATTTCGATGTAGTCATTCTTGGTGGCGGGGAAGAAGGTCTTCGCTCTCTCTCGGGCTGCGACTTGGCCTCGGAAGTAGTATTCCAATTCGGCGTACCGGGCCATCGTCCCACCCTCCGTGGCTATCCAGTCCACAGCCTCTTGGCTGGAGTTAAAGGCTTCTACTGCCTTCTCCCCTCGCGGGCCGACCGGGTTCAAGAGGTCCTTAAGCTTCGTCTCGGCCTCGTGCTTGTCCTTCTTGAAGAGCTCGACATCCGCGGCCGCGGCCTCGCGCCGGGACTTCTTTGCCTCGAGCTCCTTCTTCAGGCGGACGATCTCCGTTGCATCCGTTTTTTGCCTCTGGGAAGCATCCTCCCTCAGGGCCTCCAGCTAGGCTCGGGAGTTGATAAATTATTGCTCGAGCTCGACGCAGTGAGCCTGGGCTCGGGCGAGCAAGCTTGGTGCCGTAAGGATGTGTTACTCGGCCTGCACAACAGATGACAAAACAATCAGCCGAGCCAAAAAACTTAGCCACATTAATGCGATCAAGTATGCCTTACCGTGACTATGGTCGTTCTCAGGTCGAGCGAAAGCTGCTCTGCCGGGACTGAAGCAAGCTTGGGATCGCGGGCGACCTTAGCTACCTCCACGAAATCCCTTTTGGGAGGGCTCACCTCCGTGGCCTTGCCTTTCTCAGAGTACTCGGGCCGAGACCGTTTCCTATTATCGGGGCGGGATGCTGAGTGCTCAGGGATCGTCACGCCCGAGCTCGATCTTTTGGTTTGGGGAGACGCCGACGTTCCCTTAGAAAAGACCTCGGGCCGCTGCCTCTGCTCCTGGGGGACAGAGGATCCCAAGCCGGACTGAGCAGGGACCTCGCCACTGGCCCCATTATTTCTCTTGATCTGGGCATACGCGAGCTTTCTCGTGTCTGCCATATCTGCAGAAAGCAAGGGAGAAAGGTGAGAAACAGTCAAATGCAAACTGAAGGGAACAACGGTAGACAAAGAGACGGGGAGGTCGGGCATTGGTCCTGCTAACTGACCCTCTTCTGAGCCGGACTCCTCATTCTCTCCGGGCTCGGGAAGTAGGTGAGGGTGCTCCCTCCTCAGGTCGGGTTCTCTCCCGAATAACTTTGATTTCCAGATTCTGTCTCACCTGAGGACGTTGTCAATATCAATCAGCATACCTGGCTCAGGTCTCAGCACCCTGACCTCGGCAAGTTCAGCTTCTGAGAGCTTAGGGTCATCATTCAAAGTCTTTTTCAATGAAAGGTTCCAATCTACTCTGCACCCCAGGTTCATGGCCGGCTCGACCCAGTAGTAGTCATTGTGCTATCCCTTGTTGGAGGAGTGCCACTTGGTGAATATGGCGTTGCTGACCCGAGCTGCGAAGTGGAACCACCTTGCCTACTTCGGGTTGGGCTTGCAAACAAAGAACTGCCTGAACCGATGCAGGGTCGGCTCTACCTTCCTATCAAGGCAGAACACATAAAATGCCACCATCACGGCCTAGCCGTTAGGTGACATCTGACCCGGGCTAAGCTCAAAGTAATTCAAAATGTCGGCGATAAAGTCGGGAAGTGGAAGCTGGATGATATCGAATGCGAGGTCGTAGATGGTGAAATGGTCGGGTGGAGGATAGCAGGCAGGCTCGGTCCGACCTGGCACCTTCATCTTGTGGTGTTGGTCCACCGACCAGTCCCTTAGCCTAGCCTTAGCCATCTGGGCGGTAGAGCGGCACTCGCGCCTACAGCAGGCAGACAACTGCTCTATCCTCTTTCCCCGAGCCGACGAACCGCTAGCTGTAGCTGAGTTCCGAGGTTGGACCGCCCTAATCGGGACAACTTCAATCGACTCCGATGCGGAGACTCCAACTAAATACTCCTGTGGTATCTCGACTCCCTCCAACTGGTTCAGTGGCTCGTCATCCTCCCTGTCTTCCAAGTTACCCAGGTCGGCTAAAGGATCCGCCTTGGCTTCTTCTTGCACTCGCCTGACCTCGATCGCTTGACAATCATCGTCACTCTCCCTGAGCCCAGATTGCCGAGATGATTCTTGAGATGCACTTTTGATGTCACCACCGTGCCCTCTATCTGAAGTCGACTCCAAGCTCGACTGATTCTCATCCCCTCCATAAGACCTCACCTCCATCGCTTGGGAATCTTCCGACTCCGACCTCCCCATCTTGTTTACAAATTAAAATATGTGCAAGAATAACTAAAGGGAGTCGGGACGTACCTACTGCTCTAGTTGTCGAAGATGACCCGATCTAATGGCCTCCGAGCTGGTAGATTCCGAGCTGAATACCCCGAGAAGATATTTTCCTAGCTAAATTGTCCGACCACTCCGGTATCCGACCTGAAAGCTCTGAACTTTTTATGCAAAGTGTGAAATGAATCTCGGATGTCAAGGCCCTATTTATAGGCAACTCTTGTAACCGCCTCGGGAATCCCAAACGTCGCATCTCGTCATAACTGCCAGGTGACGTGTCAGCCATCTGAAGGGCATGCATCGCTGACGTGGCCATCCCCACTCTACTGAGGTCGGGCACCCCCAGCTCAGGAACAACTCCCAAATCTAGATCTTACCCTCTCGATCTCGACTTGGGAGGGGGGGATTGACGAGGGGGATCTCGAGCTGAAGTGAGATGCCCACGCCGAGCTGAGATTGGCTAATCCAAGCCAAGCCAGACACATTCAGCTAATACCCGACCTGGATATTGATCCAACCTCACCCCGATCCCGGAAAACCCCGACCTCAGTGCCAGCTGCCCTGATGAGACATAAAGTCTTTATGGGACATAAAGCTGCACCGCATTAAATATTGTCAGGTCCGAATTTAGTATAAATGGAGCTCCTCCCCTTCATTTCAAAAGTAACTCGTCATTAAATGCTATCAGCTACCTTGTTAGCTCGGACATACTAATCATTCGTACGTCTGAGGGGAAAATTCGAGTCATCACCCCGCATTCTCCTTCCCTTTCCTTGTACAGGTTGGGTGTCCGACCTAAAGATTCAACTCGGAGGCCGACCTGAAAGTCCAGCTCTGAAGCCAACCCGAAAGTTTGGTTCGACAAACGTAACCATCCAACTCAACTGTGAGGATTCCGACCTCGACACTTTTGATTATTGATGATAGGAGCCCCTATAGTTAATGACTTTGAATTAAGTGAAGCCTTGCGAGCTTAAGTAGGATGGTCTTTTCTAGATACGATAGTTGTATTCTTGAGATTTATATCATCGCATTTTGGAGGCATGAAAGTGTTGATTTTATAATGGGACATTCGCCATGTAAGTGACCACAAGTTATATGCTTACTTTTATTAATTGATTGCTTCTTTTTTTTTTTTTGGTCAAAGAAAGAAAATTTATTGATCACACAAAAAACATCAACCAATCTCCAAAGTGGGAAGTTCAGGATTGAGGATAAGGGAAAGGGGATCAAGAATATTTAATAACTAGTCAAAAGGTAAAATACAAAACCTACATCCTGATCTCTCCTTGTAATGAATTTTTCGCCTTGTATCACCATATTTGTTTGGACCATCGGCCCATATCAGAAGTAAGCATTTGCAAATTACAAAGACTTGTAATCACAGTATAGCACATTTATCATCCCATAATGGAACAGCAAAGGCTGCAAATAGTATCTTGATCATGTATTGTATTGTTACTTTAACGACTGCTGTTACAAGTCAGTAAGGAGACGAAATTTATGTGTCATTTGGTATAATTTTCGCTTTAGATGCAAGAGATTTTAAAATTTATCTCGTACGTAACAATTTAAATAATGTAAAATAGTTTATGCCTTTATTAAATAAAAAATAAAATAAAATAAAAAATAGAATGGTATTTAATATTACTCATTCGAAAAATGCGTATTTCTTATATTTTTGACTCATATACAAATGCAAGTTTAGAAGTCAAATATTTCTCGAAAATCATAATTGAAGTGTGCTTTTTAAATCTTTGTTTTCTAGAAAGAATGATAGTTGAGTTTCAAAATGGCCTGACTTCAAGAAAAGGTCCAAGGAAAAACGATGGACTCTGCCTTGGTTATTAGAATTTCGATAGGTCCTTGGGTTACTCTACTAACATTCGTAGAGTTGTTTCACTCGTAACATTAGTGAGTATGTAGATATTACGTGATTGTAAAATTTATAAATTTTTAAGGGTGAAATTGTTACGTAATAAAAATATTAATATTTTAAAGTTTATGTATTTTGTAATCACGTATTATTTACATATTTACTTATGTTATTTTTTGATAAATTTTACTCTAATAATTAATGGCTATCACCAAAATTATTTTATCTAAAATGAGTGAAAAGGGACTTAAATATTAAAAAATATAAAAATTTAAGACAATTTCGATAAATTACCCAAAAAAAAAAAAAAAAAGACAAAGGTTGACCGTTAAACAAAGGCTGACTGCTGACATTTCAAACTCAGCACACCGCGACGACAACGCAGACCAGCGCATGAGTAAAGCGAACAACAAAAACGAGAAATATCTATTATCACAAGCAGTATAAAATATCCAATTCATAAATAATAACGATAATAACAATAATATTAATAATAATAATAAACTAAAAATCATTTCACAAGAAGCACAACACACTTCACCTACATCTCTCTCAATTTTCTTTCTTTTTTTTCGAGGAAGGAAAAAATAAATTATTTATGAGGTCGATTGTGTGGAAATTAGGGTTTGTATTGTTATGGATGGTAGTGGTATTGAGTGGTGTTGGGGAAGGTGGAGGTGTAAGATCGCGGAAGCAGTCGACGGAAGAGGCGTACGTGACGCTGCTATACGGCGATGAATTCTTGTTGGGAGTAAGAGTCCTCGGCAAGTCGATTCGCGACACCGGATCCACTAAGGACATGGTCGTTTTGGTCTCCGATGGCGTCTCCGATTACGCTATAAACCTCCTTCAAGTAAATTTTCTTCTTTTTATTTTTTTAGTGAAATGCAAAATAGTCGTATATTTTGACGAAGTTGCAAGTAGATACTGTAATGTAATAAATGTTTATTTGAAAGGTGCACTAATCGGAACTCACAAAGAAGGGGAAGGATGCCAAAAATCCATTCGGTTTCCTTGGCATGGTCGTATATAACGTAGAAATTACACTTGGAAAAGGTAGATAATTAGCTAGAGCAGCGGGTGCTGTGAGAGGTCGAGGGGAGAGAGATATCCTTTAGACCTTTTTGAAGAATGTCCTGCCTGCCTTATGTAACACGTTGGGATTATTTAGCTACTATGGTCATAGAAGTATTCATCCATAACGTAATTGAATGAATCTTCTTATAGATAAAAAAATCTAGAGCTTTGAGCCATTGTTGAATCTCTCTTTGATTCATCAAAATCTGATGTTCCGAATACTCATTTAATAACTCGGTTGTTTATAGAAATGTGGGAAGAGAATTTTTAGTATTACTGGATATAAGGTCCGGTGAGTCACATTTTCATTACTTCTAGGAGTTATTAGATTAATTATTAGTTATAAGATTATTAGGGTAAAGCCTAAGTACAACTTCAGCAGAAGACACAGCTTCGGTAGAAAACAGGGTTTTTCACTTTAGCCTGATTGAAGTGAAGAAAGTTTCACTAAGAGTGAAATATTTTGATTTTCATGTACCTTTTGTAGATATATTTGATAGTTTGAGTTTGTCGTTATTGACACAAATTATGCATGTCTGAGTTTGTACTTGGAGAAGATTGTGTTTAAGCTTTTATAAGTAGTAAATTTTAGAGTTTAGTTAGCGTAAAGTTGAAGTAATTAGTAGTAACCTGATCACATGTTATAAGATGATAAGAATGTGGCAGCAAAAAATGGTATCGATTTGAGAATTTGAAAAAATATGTGAATGAATAGCTGTTTATGGATTCGCAAATGAGGCCTCTACGAAACTCTCTTAAGTTCTGGGAGTTGAACTGTCTGGTTCGATTTGGAGAACATCATTTGCTTGAGTCGGTTAAACAAGGGTTACTAAATGAATAAAGTGGCTCAATTTGAATTTTCAATCTGAATTTTAAGCTATTATAGTCACCAATTAAGCAATTGCATCTTTGACTGTTTTACTTGCAATGGAAAAAAATTTAACTTCAGACAAGTGCACTTTTGTATGATTCTGCGGCTGATTTGAATAAGAATTGTGAATTATCCATTGATGCTAAAATAATCTGTGGTACTTCTCTTTTTTGTGTCCCTTTTGAATAATTTCTTATTTGCTTGCCTTTTCTGCAGGCTGATGGTTGGATCGTGGAGAAAATTACTTTACTAGCAAATCCAAATCAAGTTAGGCCAACGAGGTTCTGGGGAGTCTACACTAAGCTAAAAATATTTAACATGACTAACTACAAGAAAGGTAATTTGTTCTCCATTGCTTATAAAGGAAGAAAAGGAAATGAAGCAATACTTTAGCTTTTGAAGAATATATTTTCCAGAACTTAGCTAAGTGTTAGTTCATGCACTGCCATGATTGAAGTTCACTTCTCAATTTCTTGTGTATCTCGTGCAATAAGAGTTTGAGATGAAACCATTGAACACAGCATAACACGAAATCCAGTTCGAAAATAACACTAATTTTTACCTGCAAAGAAATGATCAAAAGGGCTGTATTTGCTAGAGAATTGGGAGCGCGTTCAGGAAGAGCAGCAAAGACAGGGCAGCGGATCGGAATAGTTCCCTTTGTTGGTATACTACTATATTAGGATGAAATGGGATCGGGTTCGAATATTTCTTATCGATTCCCGTCATTCATTGAATGATAAATAACTACAAGTGACGGAGATAGGCGATTTAAATAACGGAAAATCCAATATTTAAAAATTGTATCGAGAATGACTGGAAAAGTGGAAACAAGACCAGATATAATTTGATCATTATGAACAAATCCAAATACAAGCCGTTTTCTTTCACTCATATAACTATCTGGTTTTTCTTTTCTTCCCTTGTCTTGGCAGTGGTATATCTTGATGCTGATACAATTGTAGTTAAGAGCATTGAAGATCTATTTAAATGTGGGAAGTTTTGCGCTAACCTAAAACATTCAGAAAGGCTCAACTCAGGAGTCATGGTGGTTCAACCGTCTGAAAAACTTTTCAAGGATATGATGAGCAAAGTGAATACTTTGTATTCTTATACTGGAGGTAGAGGACTACAAACTTCTATCACTGAAATACTTTATTACTTATTGCCTGGATAATTCATGCTTCTTATAATGAAGACGTTGTTTTACTCCACAATTGTTGGAATTTATGTTAGATAATCCCTTATTGCCTGGATAATTCATGTTTCTTATAATTAAGACATTGTTTTACTCCACAATTGTTGGAATTTTTTTTAGATAATCCCTTATTATTTATTGCTTCAACACACAGGAATATCTAATTATCATTGGTGTCTGACTTGAAAGTGTATTTTAGTGTATTCCAAGATGAACATAAGCTGATAATACAAATTTCAGTCCAGTTACGAGATGTTAAAAAGGTGTTAAGTATGACGCAATGTTGTGCACTGCAGTTTGCAGTATATAATCTTCTGTGTTGCATAGGTGCATAATTTAGGTCTTGATTGGGCATTTTGGTTTTTAGTTCTCATTTATTGATTTCATGATATCTAAACAGTGGTAGATCTATTCCTTTTTTCCCTATATATATTTTTTCTATTCCATGTGTAATGGAAACTTGATTAAGACTTATCTTTGGTATTGATTTAAGCCCTTTCCCTATAATTAACATTTCTGTTTTAAAAACTTGATATCGGTTGTTTCTCATTTTTTCAGAAGCTCTGTGTGTGTGTCTCATATTATTTTCTCCTTTTCCTGTCAGGCGATCAAGGTTTTCTTAACTCGTATTACAAAGGATTCGCAAACGCACATGTTTTTGAGCCAGACCTATCACCTGATGTGTTGAATTCTAGACCAGTTCCTGAAATGGAGAGACTTTCTACTTTATATAATGCCGATGTTGGTCTTTACATGCTTGCTAACAAGGTATGAGATTCTGAGATCTGAACGAGCTGCATCTTTCTATGCCTCTCCTCCCAGTGTCTCCGGATGCCTGCCTTTATTCTCCTGTAGCTTTTTGGATTCTTCTCTTTGAGGGAGGGGGCTCTGTGGGGGTAGAGAGTAGAAACTCAAAAGAGAACATTTGGTCTTTATACGTTTTAAGTGTATATGCATGCATATGAACAATAATCACTTGGACTCTTGCTTATGTTGGTTTCGCTGCCTTAACCCCCCTCCCTCTCTCCAAGTAAAACTTCCTTTTCTTTTTTGTTTTCTGCACCTTTTAGTATATTTTTCTCCTTGTGTATGTATTTTTTCTTTTGGTTTTTTTTTTTTTGGGTGGGGGGTGGTTTGCTTTATGCAATCTGCGAGAAGTGGTTGCCTTGAGAATGCAAAAGTAGAAGTACACTTTGAAACTTGGAGCAGTTTTATAATTGACTTTTGTTGTTTTTTAAGTGGAAGGAAAACTGAGAGGTTTGCCAAAATAGAGAAAGAAGAAAATTTGAGAGAGAGGAAGAGGAGAGGAGTAAAAAGAAATTTAGCAATTACATGCTCTATCCTACTTAAGGGGACCAATGCTAAGATGAATGGAGAAAAGAAAATCGATCTTATTTGACTTATATCTCCAAAGGAAGTATTTTCTTTAGCTAGGAATGATATGAGGCAGAAAATGCATTTTCATATTATCTATAGTTTTAGGAAACTGAAAAATTATAGTGCAGAACATGGAAAACAGTTTAAACGTGTCTCTTGTTATGTAAAGGATTTGTTAATGTTCCCTTTTTAGGGGACCCCTCTCAAAAATTTACTGGAAGATGTAGATTCCTTCTCTGAAAGATCAATTGAGAAAAATATCTTTGAGAAATAGATTAAATGGGTCCATAAGAATTCTATATTGATTTATCTTTCACTCTTGGTTGATAAGTGGAACAAAATAATAGAGGAGAAAAGGAAAACTAATAGGAAAGAGAAAACTTGTCATTTCTCCGTGTTTGATGAAGAGACGAGGGGTGTTGATTTTCTTCTCTTTCCTCCCCCCACCCCCACACCCCCACAAAACAAAGAAAAATATGAAAAAGGAAAAAAGAGACCAGTAAAAGTGACCCTGAAGCTGTCACCGCAACCCATGTGGTAATTGATATGAATGTTGAACCTATTATAATCATGCCAAGTAAGATTTGAGTGGTTAATATTTCCTTTTTTGTATTATTTTGTGCAGTGGATGGTAAATGAAACAGAACTTCGTGTTATTTACTACACTCTTGGGCCGCTTAAACTGTGGGATTGGTGGACGTCTTGGCTTTTAAAACCTGTTGATGTCTGGCAGTCAAGTTTCCTAATAAATTCCAAGTCCTGATCTGCATTCTCTTAACATGATCTTTTTTTCCTCCTTTTTAGCCTAATACCCCAGGTTTTTAATTTTATATTCTTCTTCATGTTGAGTACTTTCTGTGTGTGTGTGTGGAGGATCATGGACAGCATTGTTTGTCACCTAGGATTCTCTCAGCAAATCCACTTCTAGTTGTTGGACTTATTTAGGTTTTCTGATGTTCCAGAATGTCAGGGTACAGCTCGAGGAATCTGTTCCGGGAACTGGAGGGGGCAAGAACCCTAAAGATGAACTTCTAGTCAAATTTCTTTTCCTATTTCCATTTATTGTCCTACTGTTCTGTTACTATCGGTCTTTTCTACAGGTTAGTAATTTTTGAAATCTGCCATTCTATTGAAATAGTCAAGGATGTACTTATTTTCTGTGCCTGAATGTGTTAATTGTATCTGCAGACACGTTCACTTTTTGATCATATCAGACACCTCTTCTACAAGTTGAGGACTGGAGGAGTTTTAGCTTATTCTTCAGTTTCTTCCGCTATCATAAGCTCTAATCAGCAGGTTTTTGTTCTCTTTCTTTACTGCCATCTGATTAGTACCTATGTCTTCCTGTTCCCTCTATTGGTTTCTTCGAAAGAAAGTAGTATAATAGAAATCTAGTTTATAATCTTCTAAAAGAGAACTGCTAAGTTGTTTCTCTAGGCAGGCTATAGACGGTTACTCAGTGGCTCTAACAGTTTCCTGCGTGCAAATGAGTGGTCAAACTAACAGTATATTATGATGAACTACAGTTCCCAAATGGTGCGCAAATCAAATTGCCTGCTTTTCTGGATGGGGTTTCTGTCTTTGTCTGTTTTACGGCTACTGTGGTGTCCCTTGCAATATCATTCCTAATTATTCCTCGGCAAGTAATGCCGTGGACTGGTTTGCTCCTCATGTATGAGTGGACATTCACACTTTATTTCGTATTATTTGGAAGTTATTTGCATATGATCTACCGATGGGGAAAGCATGTAGCACATCACATGGGGTCTATTTCCTCCCCTTCTGGATCAGACTATGATTCTGGAAAAGGTTTGGCCTATCACGAAGTCATAAAGTCTGATATGCATGGTATTATGGAAGGGAACTGACATATATTTCTCTCTTTCTATTATAGGTCATGTTCGCGAATTGTCGTCTTGTGATGCTGCAGCATGGCAGTATGGGTTAGGAATGGCATTTCTTGCCATTGCAACCCCTGCATTACCTTGTATATTCGGAATTACTTCTCTGTTTCCAAGGTAAATTGTGTTAAATTTGTATTCTCGAAAGAATTTTCAGATTTGTGTCCTTTCCATCTTACAAGTATCACTGCAGTTTGGGTTTTAGATTGTGAATTCAGTTTCATTGGTACTGCTGAAGGCCTTGCAACTTTGACAGAATTTATGAGCATATTTACCTTGTACTCACATTTCAGACTCAGATCTGACAGTGGAGTTCTTGTTAGATCTCCCGATTTATCATATTAGATCATTCTTTCATTTGTCAAGAAGATACGTGAATCATTCTCTTAGATTTTTTTCTAAACTTTTCATCTTCATTTGCATATAAAGAGGAAAAAAAAGAAATATATCGTGAGGATTAGTAAAATTCTTTTTGGCCTGTTTTATAGATCTAATTTGATTGTTAACTGGATCACATCAATGTTTGATAGATGCCAAAGATATTATCTATCAAGAGTCTTTACCTTGGGTTGTATATAGTTAGTTATTGGTATTCATCATCTAAGCGGATAATTAAATCTTGGACCAAATTTATTGAGTCTACGTCATCTTAATTAAGGGCATCTTTTAGTTAATAATACCTTTATAGGCCTCTATTGACTTTTCCTGAATGTTTCTGAATTGGATCATCTAAAACTTCAGGAAATTCACAGTTTTATACTAATCCCTTTGTCCATTTATGTATTTATAAAGAGCTCGTAATCATTTTCTTTCTACCATATGCCCAGCTTAGTGATACAGATTCTTTCCCCCACATCGGGGGAAGGGCATTAGCAGGTTGATATTTGTTTGTGGTTGTATATTATGTTTGCCCAACTCCACCCTTGTCACGGGTAGGGTGGCATTAGGTAGCCAACAACTGGCTTAAACATACATGTTGAATTATTTTACATAGATTTGTAACATAGCCGAACCAACCTAGAGTAATAAGACTTAGTTTGGTTTGCTTTGGTTGGCTTATATTATGTTTGCTCGTGATTCACCCCTTGAGAATGCATATAAACTAATGCTTATTGTACTTTGCATTTCCAACAGGTTAGGTTTGATGGTAGTGGGAGGGTTTGTTTTAGCATCTTTTATGACATACGCTTCGATCGCCTTGCAATTAAGATCGTTTATTAGAGGATTTGAAGATCGAGGAACACAGAGGAACAGGAATATATGTTTCTTATGCTAATTAAGTTCTGTAATTTCTGTGTAAGCTAATGTGCTGTTGATTCCTTCTTGTATTCTGTAATTGATCTTAACATGTGTTCTTCTTTAACATGTGAATTGTAGAATATCCCAGGGAAATTGAGTTCAGAAAATGTATTCTTTATAGTTGTTCATAAAGTCAGTCTAGTGTAGAAAACTCTTGTTATATATCAGATTCAGAAAAGTGTCGGACACACTTTGAAGTCCTATTATAAGCAGTTTTATCTTTCATTTTGTAAGAGTTTCTTTTTACGATTTGAATCCGTGACGTCCTAGTGACGTGGTGATAACTTTATTGTTATGGCCAGATCCCTCCCCCCTCCTTAAAATTGTTGTACATGATTTTGAAATTTATCTAATGAAGAGAAGAATTCTAAGAAGATTCATATTTTACTTTTTTGTTCCAGGAGATTGTATCTAAACTTTTGATTTTATTAATTATTGGAATGAAGTGAGTGGAGAAAATTTATATGCATTTTAGATATTCATGAAATGGTACATAATTAATGCCAAAAAAAAAAATGGTACATAATTATGTGCAGATGTTTTGTACTATTGTAATTTAAGTCTTTTGTAGCCTCTATTGAAATTATTCAAAGTATATATCTATATGTAGGGCCAAAAATATAATTTTTATATGCATTTTTAGTAGTTTTATATATTCAGTGAGAAAATTAACTTACAATAAGTGACATAATTTGTTTCTTAAGCAATCGAAAATATGTATAATTATGAAATAATATTTGTCTTATATGTTACATTTGAAATTTCTGTTTTGCCCTTCAAATGCTTGAAAAGTTTTATAATACATAAGTGTAGATATAGAAAGAAACAAACTATATTGCAATTATATAGTTGGTTGTATTAATATAAAAGTTTGTATGATTTGAATGATAATACAGTTATATGAATTTTATAATGTTTATTTTGTTAGGATAGTACTTACCACCTAATATTACATTTCTCTTCTAAGTACAAAATCTGTTACCTTATATACTATTCCGGTTCAAATTCATGTTTTTTCAAGGAGAATTATACAAATGGTCCCTATTGTTTCATCAAAATTTCAAATTGGTCTTTATTATTCAAAATGAATCAAATTAGTCTTTATTGTTTTTCAAAAAAAAAAAAATCATCTTCTTATTGTTCAATTTTAGTTAATTTTGTATTTATTATTTTTAAAAAAAATTAATTTAGTTCCTGCACTTGATCCCTATTTAATTTAGTTTCTGCACTTGATTTTTTTTAGAAATAATAAGGATTAAATTGATTAATTTTCAGCAATAGGGACGAATTTGAAACTTTTAAAAAATAATAAGGACTAAGTTGACTAATTTTGAACAATAGGGATTTGAAATTTTAGCGAAACAATAGGGACCATTTGTGATATTTTCACTTTTTTCAATTACAATTTTCCTTAACTCACATATAATTTTTTTATCTAAATAAGTTTAATTTTCTTAACCTATACAATATTATGTTCAAATTTATTTTTCATTCAATTGCAATTTTCATTAACACTAATATACAATTTTCATTCTTGTTCAATTATCCTTAAAAAAGAAAAAGTCATTTTTCATTAACCTTTATGCTATTCCATCAAATTGGACCACATTTCCTTGAGAAGGCTATTTTGTTCTCTCTCTCAAATTGGACCTTGTCAAAGTGATCAAGTTGGTACATATGTTGCATTTAAACAACACGTAATCCTATTTATCGTAGACACAACATTTATGATTTGATCCCTGCTTTTATACATATGCATCAATCTTGCTTGTTTTGGGGACGCATTCTTTGTTTTCCTAGGTGACCCATAAAGAAAACAAGTCCCACCTTAGCTTAGGATTTTCACCTGGCTGAGGTAGCTCTTTCATTCATCATTGACCAACGTTTTTCATTGTTGGACGCAATAATTTTTAACCTAGATGATATTAAAGAAATGATATATTATTGAATTAGTTCGAAATAATATCAATCTTCTTATATGAGATGAACCCTATATTAATTAATTCAAAATAACATCAATTCTATTATATAAAGTGAATCTCATACACAAGCGAAGCCAGCTTATGACTAGGGGGTGGATAACGCAAATTTTTTTATTTAATTAATAATTATAGTAAAAAAATAAAAATTATATATTGAAAAGATGAAAAAGCAGTAAGGAATGTGAGATTAGTAATAATAATAGGTATGTCAATGTGGTTCAAGGAGATATTTTATGTATTATATAGGTAACCTACGCTCTTTACAGTTGGTTCATTGTCTACAAGATTTTTCTTATGATCTTTCTAACAATATAGATTTTTTCTCAAAATCCAATTCAATCTGATAATATCGGTTACTCAAAGATTTCTAAACCTACTGTCAATAACATTTAGGGGCTTAATAATACCATTTATGGCTTTCATAATCGCATGTATAAGTTTTATTGTCTCTCTCTCATATGTAGTACAACACATATGCATACATGTATAATAGTGGGTTGACTTTAAATAGCATTTTTTTTATTTGACTGTAGACTCTTATTTCTTATTTTTTATTTATAATTTTATTGTTTTTATTCTTATTTATGAGAGCAAATCCTATTAAGAAAAAATTGGACTCTTATTTAGAAATAATAACAAATAAAAGTAAAAAAGAATAAATATTTAAATTATATAAAAGGAAAAAGAAAAAGAAAAAATAAAATATCATTAGCTAATTATAAGTGGGCAACGATAATGACTATTGATTTGGAGAAAAAAATAAATTGTATATTAGTTACAATGAAGTTGTGGTAATTAAATAGTGAAGAATGAATTTTAATTACCTATATAGAAAGTTTATAAAATTTTAACATACTCGTAGCTAGATTACAAGGATATATAATGCATAAATAAATATTTCAACATCTATTTATTATTTTCATCACTGTAATACACTCTTGACCTGACTCCGCCACTGATCCTACAAAACTTATCCAGATAATTCCCAAAGATATTCCAACAAAAATATTCTTGCCAATTCCGTAAACTCCACGCAGCATGATTTGTTACTATTGAAGTGAAATTACTCTTCCATTAGCATGTAAGGGTATCTCCAATAGAAACTCTAAAATGTGAGATTTTTTAAAATTAGATAGTTTTAGAGTCTTAAATGTTCAAAAAGTAACATTATTCATGACAAAAGTATGTGGGTCCATCACTTTTGATTTAAAAGATGCCAAAATAGAGACCCAATCTAATTTTTAGGCTCTAAATTTGATGACAAAAATGTAAATTGGATATCTATTTTGACATATTTTAAATCAAAAGTGGTAAACTTCACATATTTTTATCATGAATATTGTTACTTTTTAGACATTTGGGGCTCTAAAACTACTCAATTTTGAAATGTTTTTAATTTTAAAGCCCCTATTAGAGGGTCTTTTAAGTCAAAAGTGGTGGACCTCACATACTTTTGTTATAAATAGTATTACTTTTTAAGTATTTGGGACTCTAAAACTACTCAATTTTAAAAAATCTCACATTTTAAAGTTTTCATTGGAAATACCCTTACATGCTGATGGAAGAGTAATTTCACTTCAATAGTAACAAATCATGCTGCGTGGAGTTTACGGAATTGGCAAGAATATTTTTGTTGGAATATCTTTGGGAAGGAAAATTCTTCCATCAGCCATAGTTGATGGTCAGTCAAAAAAATCTCAGTCATTAAGATGATTTATTGATCATCTCAACCATTAAAATTCTCTAAATGCTAGCCCCACAATGATGACCTGTCACAATCTTATTCATTTATTTTTTGATTAATAGGAAACTATTAAAAACGCTAAAGTGTAGGTTAGTCATGCAATGATCCAATAAATGCGTGCCACGTGGATGTAGTGGTTGACATTGGAAAGCTTTCATTAAATGTGACTTTACCGAATTACCCTTTGTCTTATAAATGCAGAATTTATGGAATTGCGGTGGGACCCATTGAATTGACTTGGTGTCATTATTAGAATTGGACGTTTTTACCATTCTACCCCCAACTAACTATGCATAATTACTAAAATGGACTGAAAACTAATGTGCATAAAGACAAAATAAGTCTCAAAAGACTAAAGTAGCCCTCTGCAACATTAAATGCAACCAAAGTCAATTTCCCTCCAACATAAAATAATCCCGCCCAAAGTTTAAGTCTGAAATGGTTAGTAATTTTTTGTATATGTGTTATGTTTATCTGTTGCTTAAGTTTCAATATTCGTAGAAAATTATTATAATGCGTAATTGTCTAGTCCAATAAAATTTTAACGTAACTACTACCATTATACAAACATCAAATCAAATTAAATTGTGTTAAATGCAAAAAGAAATTTTAATGCATTATAAATATGAAATGGTTTGTAATGAATAGTATATGGGGCATGTTTATCTGTTGTTTAAATTTCAATATTCGTAGACAAGCATTACAATGCGTAATGTCCAATCAAATTAAATTTCAAATATAACTACCACCACTAGATAAACATCACATCAAATTAAATTGTGTTAAATGCAAATGAAATTTTTATGCGTCTGAAATATGAAATGGTTTGTAAAGAATAATAAGTGTGGTACGTTTATTTGTTGTTCCAGTTTCAATATCCGGAGACAAATATTATAATGCGTAATTATCCAATTAAAATTCACGAATTGTAATAGCCAGTTTAGTCAAAGAGAAAGGAAGAAGAAGGAAAGAATATCAGGTTAGTTTTTAGATAGAAAAAAGTTGTATTTAATTTTTTTTGTAAGTATTAGGAGTTTATTTTTTTGTAAGTATTAGAAGATTAGAGAGATGAGAGGCCTTTGTGATAGTTTTTTTTTTTTCTAAATCGTTTGTGATAGTTGTTGCGGAGAAGATGAACAGTTCTTTTGCAGGTGTGAAAGACGTTGATTTGATTGTTGCTTGCTTTGGTATTGTTCTCGTAAAACATGAAAAGGTCAACAATGTAATTTTACTTTGAGGGTAAAGTAGACTATTATCCGTGCTCATCATCTTTCAATTGAGGGGTTAGTTTAGTCAATATACAATATATATTATATTTAAAAAAAAATAAGGCACAGCTGTCTAGATGTTTTGGTACACTTTAGCATTTTTAATAGTTTCTCTTGATTAATTATCAACCATGACTGATAGAAGACTTACTCATTTGAGAATTATCTGGATAAGTTTTGGACACGATTATCTAGCCTATAGCCCTAAGTTGCGGCCATGGGGGGCCTATTGCTTTTTTTGTTTTTTTGCTAAATAAGCAGGGGGCCTATTGCTTTCTAGAGTGAAATCATGTCATGAATGGATGGGATATTCATCCAACAGTAGGGACATCAGCCAGTACGCTACCTTTATGTCTAGCCAAGAATTTGCTCTTGATTAGACAAAATGGACCGAAACCGGCTTGGGCAGTCACGAAGCTGGCCCAATGTTAATGGGAAATTCTACTAGCCGGGGTCCGGGAACACTCGCGAAGGCACGTAAGAGTCAGTGGGAGTTGTAATTTTTATTGACTTATAAAAATATTAAAATTTTTATGTATTTTTTTTAAAAATTAAAAATTAATGTATTTTTAGTTAAAAAAAATTAATTAGCCCCCACTAAAAAATAAATGTGCTTGTATAGTTTAAAAATTATGAATTTTAGCTCTCACTGGCTCATAAAAACGTTAAAATTTCTATGTATTTTTTGAAAAAAAAAATAGATATCTATATATTTTTAGGTAAAAAAATTAATTAGCCTTCACTGAAAAAAAAAAAAGTATTCGTATAGTTCAACAATTATAAATTTTAGCCCCCACTAACAAAAATTCTTAGCTCCGCTTCTGTCCAGAAACCGGGGGTGGCCAAGAATTTGCTCTTGATCACAATTATTATATCTCACTCATAATATCATAATGGTATGAGTAGATTAATTCTTAATAAAAAAGGGGCCAGCTTGTTATGGAGGTAGCCCATTTCGAGACTTGGCCTAGCTTCGGGGCTTCGGCCGGTTGCTAATATCTTTTAAAATAAAAATCCTTAGAAAAACTCTAATAATCTCTTTATTTATTTATTTTTTATAATAAAGAGTGAAATTAGTGGCTCTCTATTTTAGTTTTACTTCAACAACACTTTTTATTTAATTTCTCTTTAAAAACTCTCCATATTTTAACTAAACTCATTACTTAACAACCTCTTTTCTATCTTTGATTTAATTATTAATGATTATGTTGTAACAAAAATTGTAATGTTAATATAATTTTTAACATTGCTATACGTTTAGGCTAAAACACCAACAGTAAAATAAAAAAAAATAAAAAAATGCATCTATTGCCCTAACTCATTTCAAGTCCTGTTGCTTGACAAATTAGAAAGAAAAAAAAACCATGTAGGACAAAAACAGTGCATGACTATAAGGGAGCGTTTGGTTCGTGAAATATTAAAAGATCCTTGGAAATATGAAGTTTGAAATACAATATTTTTATATTTGGTTCGTAGAATAAAAAAAAATATAATTGAGAATATCATATTCCTAAGAATGCATTATTCACATGATTTGACCAATTTCTATTCTCGTATGAGAGAGTAAGAATCTCACATTCCGAAGTCATGGGAATATTTTTTAGAAAGTAAAAGACACAAATACACATCTTAAAAAATACAAAATTAAAATAAACAAAATAAAATAATTCAAAAAATAATAAAATAATAAATAATAAATAAAAACTAAAAAATAAAATAAAATAGAAAATAAAAAATGGAAAAAATAAAATAAAAAATAAGCAAATAAAATAAAATAAAATAGAAAATAAAAAATAAAAAATAAAATAATAAGATAAAATAAAAATAAAATAAAATGAAATTAAAATAAAATAAAAATAGAAAAGTAAATGATAAAATAGAATAAGAAAATAAAATAAATAAATAAAATAAAAAATAAGATAAGATAAAATAAACTAAAATAAAATAATAAAACTATATAAAATTAAATATTTAGAAAAATTAAATAATAACAATAAAAATAAAAAGTAAAATGAAATTTATAAAAGTTATCAATTTTCTAAGTTACACTTGAATTTTATATTTAAAATTATTTTTAATGCTAAAATCTAGATTTTAAAACTTTAAATTAAATAAATTTAACAAAATAAAAATAAAAATAAATTAAATAATCTTTAAATTTTTTTATTTAAAATAGTAAATTTTATGTTTCTAATTTTGAAGTGTCAAGTTTAATATTTTTTTATTTGCGTGTTAGCAAAAGTATGCAAAATGTATCATTATTTGTATATTTTGTTTAATTTTCTTGTTTTTTTAAGTTAAGGGGCATTGTTTGAAAATTATTCAATATCCTAGAAATATTGAGTCTAAACCAAATATAAAATAATATTCTTAGAAATTTTTACAAAATATTTTCAAGAATATTTTTAACAAATGATACACTTTTAATCACATTTCAGGAATATGTCATTCCTGAGAATAAAAAATTTATATGTGAACCAAATGCCCGTTAAAATAAAAGAATGGCTGTGCTTTGTTGAGCTTGACAAACAAAAAAATGAAGTGTAGCGAATGAATTTCGCTCGTTGCTCCTAGCTAGCAAACAAAAGTAATTGAAGAACTATCTATTTTGGCGAGAATTAATAGCTAACTTGTTGGATTGTTTTTTTTGAAATTGGCTCTCTACATTCCTTCCGTAATGTTTTTTTCTTTACTTTTTATCTTTTACCAATTAATAGCAAATACAGGAGGAAAAGCAAGCGGAAGAAGCCCGACGAGTTTCACGAAATTGTTGGTTAGCGACTCATAACTTTTAGTCTCAAGTCTATCACTAATATTATTTAACTTTTGATTTAGTTGGAGCATATGATGAGATGTATCATTGTATTACATGATTTATATATTTAATTGGAACGTAAATAAAATTATTTGAAAATGACAAAATTAACTTAATTAATCACCGTCCGTCTAGTCCATGAGGGTGACTTGCAAGTTGGGGGGGAGGGGTGGTCTTTGTCACCATGGTCATCCAATTCTTAAATGGTACAAGTAAAGATTCCGAGTAAGTCTTCCATCAGTCACAAAATAAATAGATAGGATTGTGACACGTCATTATCGTGAGGCTAGTATTTAGAGAGCTTTAATGGTTGAGATGATCAATAAATCATCTCAATGATTGAGATTTTTTTGACTAACCATCAGCCATGACTGATGGAAGAATTTTTCAAAGATTCCTTCCCCTGATACAAATTTTGTTACATTGTACAACGGAGAATTGAAAGTGGACCCCTCTCTATCATTTTTTCACTATAAAGATTGAATTATTAAATTATTGGTCATTTGTTTTAATGGTATGATTTTCATTTTAAATATAAAAAATTTTAAAATCAAGTGTTGTGTATAACATTTCAAATAATATAAAACAACTTAAACTTTCTTTAAATTAAAAAAAGAGTATTATTGAATGCCATAATAGATTTTTTATTTTTTTTGGCCATAATAGACGTTAGAGATAGGTTCTATACACATATGGTGCTTAGTCATCAATTTAATGTTGATAAAGTAACGCATCCCCATCGTTAGCTTTGCCACTCTCTTTCTCAAGAAGTTTGGGAATCTTCACTTGGTTAAGTGATATGTACACATCAAAACCTCAATCATGGATTCCATCACATGTGAAGTTCCAATATATGAGTTAAATAGTCACAATTATATGCTGAATAGTGATGACTGTTACCTAAGGATTGGGTATAGTGTTTGATACAGTGACTTTTATTGTGATTAATAATTTTAAATTTGAATTTATATTTTTTTGATCATAAATATTATTTGGTACATGATTAATTTTGAAGTATGTGTTAGGATGACATACAATTGTGCCTTCTTAAAAGTGATCTTGAGTCTCTATGGATTTAGTATAATTGTGGGATAGTGACTTCAAGTTTGAACTTATGTTTTCCGATATTAAATATTATTTAATTCTTGACTGATTTATATCATGAGTTACACGCAATTACACTATAAAACTTGTACCTTTTAGATAAATTTAATATATTGTGTTTAGGACATTATCACGTTATTTTTATTTTTTAAAAAAAGAGTGATGGTTGACATTCTTTATATGTACACTAGCTTAATCAATCATTCATTTGCTCAAGTGGACAATGCATCAAACTGTGCTACTAATTTAGTGCTCAAGTGGATAAGATATCAAACATTTTGATATATAAAGAATATAGAGAAATAAAATATGAAACCTCTCATTTAAGAAAATTATTCACTTTGTTCTTTCAATGGAAAACCCACATGTGGCTTGATGATCTGGCTCTATTATTTGGAGGATGGCTAACTAGAGACGCAAATCGATCAAAAAAAACAAAGATGGTGATTAGAATTTCTTGATTGGCTTTCTTGTCTTTTTCGTTGGTAGAGATATGGATATGTATTAATTGAATGAAGTATATATCGAATTTGAAAGACCATATCGTACAAACAATAATACGAGGTTGAAAAAGTAAGACTATCGTCTATCTATTTGTTGTGAAGTGCTCCCATGCTTATAATAAAAGATAATCTCAAATATTTGATTCTCTTCATTAGCTTCTTTGAATATGACTAGGGGCTTTGTGACAAGTGTTTGGAAATAAAATGTTTCACGTTTATGAATTATGAGTGTTAAGGTAAAAAATCCGAAAAGTTAAATTAGGTTTTGACTTGTAAAGAACAATGCTGTGGGTTGAGTTCACATTAGTATTTTGATGATTAAGTCAGTAACTTTTTTAGTAATGAAGAAAGGAAAGAATCGTAGGGGTTATGACCCGTGTTTTTTCTTTGGCGTGAGAATTAGTTAATATGTCCAAACTCAAATAACTGCGGTAAATAGAGAGTAATTTATGAGTATGAGTTACTTTTAATGTGAGTATTAAATGAAATATTTATACTAACAATTAATTCAGACTGCATTAAATGCTTAATTTGACGGGACCCTGTATTTGCCTACCCGAACTCATTATCTAACAGATAAATCTATTAGTCACTGGTTAAAATTTTTATATCCCATTTAATATTAAATATTGAGATTGAGTGTTAATATACATGTCAAATACAGGTCGAATCTATTCTATAGAAGTCCTAATTGAGTTTACACCCATGTGTCAATATACAGGTCAAATATAAGTCAAATCTATACTATAAAAGTCCTAATCGAGTTTACACCCATATTAGAACTCATGTTTTTCATGAAAATATTTGAAGAATCTTATGATGCAACAGTTTATGTAATAGACCGAAGACTCAATCGTAAGGAATGACGAAGCATGTGTATTGGTCATCAGGTCATAAGATGAGAACTAAAAGCTAGCTAAAACAATGCTCAGTGAACACAGTTTAGCAGGAGTAAAAGTGAAATTATTTTTATGAGATTGCGAATTTAATATTTTTTACTATTTTAAAAATTTATTCTTAATTAATTTAATATATATGTGAGAAGTATTAATTTATTCAAAAATTTACTAATTAATTGTCAGTTTTGTCAAATAATTCATTGATCAGACATCACCAGTTGAAACAAAGACATCGACTGAAATTTGAGGCAATGAGAGTTTAGCAGCCAGACAAGTGTGCTTTCAAGCTTTTGAAATCGTTTGCTGCGACTTGGAAATTGGAATTACTTTCTGCTCATCAGTAGTGGCAGACGTGTAATGTTTTAAATCCTCAAGCTAGCTTTTTCCTACAATATTTTCATCGTTTGTTATATTAGAGCAAGTCTAATAATTTAGTTATTTTGACTTTTTAATCAAAGTAGAGAGTTAAATAAAAAAATATATATACTCTAACAATTTAACTATTTTGTTAGTTAAATTGAATAGCTCGTCAATGCCCTTAGAAATGCTCGCTAGGTTTAGCGAGCCAATTTCACTCGCCACAATTCTTTGATATCATCATGCATCATTGCACAGCATAGAAACGAAGACAAATTCCAATGGAACAATTCACTTTTTTGATTGCTGTAGAACTATGACCCACTTGATCTTTGGCCAAAAAAAAAAAAAAAAAAAGACCAACTTGATTCATTCCTGTACACATCTTGTCTTAATTTTTTTTTTTTCCAAAATCAAAAGAATGCTACAATCATTATTTTATTGCTTTCAAAAAAATATAAAAAATTACTCTAAAAAAATGTTAGAGTGAAATATGAATTCAGAAATAGAGAATCTAAATTTATTTATGATATTTTGTAGATGAATTCAGAAATAGAGAGTTTGAATAGAGAGTATTGTTGGAGTAAAATTGAAATAGAAAGTTTATAAAAGTAGAGAGTCACTAATTTTGCTATCTATTATAAAAAAAAAATAAAGAGTTTATTAGACTTGCCCTTACGTCCGGTCTAAGAAAGGAGTTAGAATTTGTGTTCGACGGTCGAATGATTTTTCGACCAAAAAAAAAAGACGGTCGAATGATTTAATTGTGTGGTTCTTTTTTTATGAGGTAGTGGCAAATTTGTCACATGTACATAGACAAAAAGTTATTCAATTAGTTGACAAATATTAACCAATTATCATAAGTGGTGATATTATAGTAATTTATTTAAAATTCTGTAAAGCCAAATTAGTAAAAAGAGAAATTTCAGATATTCTGATATAATATATCTGTACAATACAGACTAATATAAATTAATTTTATAAAATAATAATTTAATATGTGATTGTGACAAATTTATCACATGCTTCATAAAAGAATTTTCCTTAATTGTGACACATGGAGTGCGGGCTTGTATTTGATGTTTTTCTCAAGTCATTGTTGACACATATTAGTTCATGGACTAAAGTTATTCCAGTTGTCAAATTACCGGACATGTCATACTAATGGGCAGATGCACATGGGAAATAATGGGAGACCTCCAAATTTTTTTAAATATAATGATATTTTTAAAATATTAATTAAATTTTATTAAAAAAATAAAAAATTATACACAAACATTAATTATATATTATAGCCCGACCCCATTGAAAAGAAATTATGGGCCAGTGACCGTGCTTTCCTAAAAGCACCATAAGGCGGCAGTGCACTTATGTTTGACAGTTACTATAAGACATTATTTAATGCTTTTTGCAGCCCCAATCATACTTGTCATATTACCGGGTCGTGCTTCAAAACAGTCAAAAGGATTTGTAATATGTGTGATTCATTAAAAAATACATAATAATAGTGATACATATTATTATCAAACTCGATTGTTCAAATAACAACGCGTTTTAAAGGTTTTTTCAAATACTGGTAAATAGTAAAAGCATAGTTAATTTTACCATTTTCTTTGACTATTGATGATGATTTAATTAATTTTTTAATATTAAAAATATGTATACCTTTATAATATTTTATGAAATTAGTAAGAAATTGCAACTTTTATTAATTTCAATATAAACCCACCAGTGCATTTAGATATGGGTTGTAATTAAAAAAATTTACTTTGGTACGTGAAAATACACACTAAAGATAGGATCTTCCCTTTAATTTGGGACATTTATATTTACTAAACGTTTTAAAAAAATTTCCTTTAAATATTTCTAACAAAGTGTTTATCACCAAATAGGAAATAAAAGAAAAAGAAAAAGCAAAGTGTTTTTGCAACCACTAGTTTTTGCTTGGTTTTGAATTCCTATCCCAATTATCAAATATGGAGAATGTCCTTTCCTTGTACCTCTCATTGCAAAGGACAACGGAAGGTACTAGTCCACTTTAACGGAAAAATGTGTCGTGGCCCTCTTTATCCTCTAGAAAAGCCATTAATTAGGCTGATTACTAGCCTCAAAGCATAAAGTTAGGCCAATTTGCTAAAGTGTTTGCTTCTTTTATTATTAATTAATTGTGATTGCTTTTGCTTTATTTTGTCGCTCTGTTTTTTATCTTTTACATTTTGAAATGGATTGAAATATAGCTCCAATTGCTTGGGAAGATATGAAAATCCAAAGAAATATAAAGCTTGTCGATAAGGGCATCTCTAAAGGTAATCTTAATCGTGATACAATATATATATTTTAATTGTGAAGGTTTTATTTTAAGTAGATTATATCGAATTCATTTAAAATTATAAATTTTATGGTGTAATGATATTCCTTAACGCATGTGTTAATGTATTCAAAGGTGAAATAATATTTGTAAATAGATAATATATATTCGAATTTAAAGTTTTAGATACAATAAATTACTATTTGACAGACTATATCGAATTCATCCTAGACTAAAAATTTCATAGCTTAACGATATCTCCTAGCACATCTCCTGATTCAATCAATGGTCATATAATTTTTGTAAAAATAAAGTACAACTTTAAACTCAAAATCTTTAATATAATAAATCACTATTTGATCTAATCCCAATAAATTGTTACTTAACCACTCGCATAACCCTTTGAGCCAATCGTGATGGAAGTTGATAACTATCAAATAGAAGTATATCACTCTTGCTCAATTTTTTTATTTTTTGTCAAGATTCTTGGTCAGTGACAAGTAGTGAAGCATTACAAATTGAAAGAGAAGTGGACTTCATCATCATCATCATCTTTTACAGTAAAAGACCGATGGGACCACCTCAACCTCCTCCTTCATTGGGTTCCTGGTATACAATAGATAAGCATTGATTACACTGAACAAGTAGAGTCATGACACTTTGCTCAAGTGTAGGTAGGGTACTCTATGTTTTCTTGGGGGTAAAAAGTCAAATAGGTCCACCAACTTTGTATAAAAACCTATTTTAGTTCTTTATTTTTAAAAAAATACTTATTTTAGTCCTTCTAACTATATTCTAAGTAATTCAAAAGACCAATATGCCCTTATGTAGAAATGTTAAAATTCATATGTTCGTTACAAATTATCTTAAAGATTACACATCATCCTAAAAGTAATACATATTATCCCAAAAGTAATACAAATCATCTCAAAAGCAATACCGATCATCCACAATAATAAATGAAAAAAAAACTGCAATTATATTCATCTATTTGAAACATATACAACGTAATATTCATCCCGAAAAAATAAAAAGTCATAGTTTATAGCAAAAAATAAAAAGTCATGATTTGTCATAAAGAATAAAAAATAACCAAACATCTAATTCTTTTGACTAGTACCTCCATTCATAATTACTTGAAAGCTAAACTGGCCTCCATCATTTGTTCAAACACATGTTATACGGTGTGATTTCTCTAAGATTTGTTCTTTTTTAAAATTAGTTAATTAATTTGGGATAAATTTTATGTTGTTTATGTTTGGAATGAATGAATATAATTGTAGTCTTTTTCATTTTTTCTATTGTGAATGATGTTATTGCTTTCGGGATGATGTGTATTGCCTTAAGATAATTTGTAAAAAATATATGAATTTTAACATTTCTACATAGAGGCATATTGGTCTTTTGAATTACTAAGAATATAGTTAGAGGGACCAAAATAAGTATTTCTCAAGGGCGAGAGACTTAAATGAGTTTTTGCACAAAGTTGAGGAACCTATTTGACTTTTTCCCTTTTCTTGGAGGTGACTCTTGTAGCATCCTCAATAATTTAGTTTAACCTGTTGCAATATATGCCTTTATTGCATGTCTAATTATAGTAGGGTGAAACTATTTTTACGAGATTATGAGTTCGATATTTTTTATTATTTTAAAATTTTACTTTTAATTGACTAGAAGCATGTGTGATAACACACTGCTTTACTCATAAATTTATTAATTAATGATCAAATTTTATCAACTAAATTTTCATATTATCTAAAAAATCCTGTTGCAATCTACGGTGGTGGTTGTTGATTATCCGAATTGGTCCATTACTTTTGCCAATTTTGTAGTAAATCAAGGTACTATGGTTACAGAACTGAACCATTATGGTCATGAGGAGCTATCATCTCTAATCGATTTTTGCTTTTAATCTAAGTATGGAATACATGGGTTGAGTGGTTGAAAATTTTCGAGTGTGTGTTTGTGTGATTTGTGTGTGGTATCTGTGTGTGCCGGGTGTGTTGTAATGATATGTAAGAAGAAAAATTAGGAGGAGGAAGATGAAAAAGACAAAATAGAAAATGAGAAAGAAAGGAAAAGAAATAAAAGAATAAATTAAAATAGTTTCAAAGATATCTTTGATAGAGTTAATCTTCTGTTACCATTGATTTCGGTTAACGCATAATAAGTGGTAAAATTGAAACATTGAGGGTGATAATTGTCAACGAAGGTAAATATTTAATTTAAGATACAAGTGAATTTAACCCAAATGATAATAATGCAAGTAATTGCTTCTATGTTTTAGTAATAGAAATTGAGAATAATTTCTTTTCTCCCTTTGGTTTTTTTTTTTTTTAAATTCAGAAGAGTCCTATAATCATACAACACATATATAACTAATAGGAATTGATTTTGTAATCTCTCTTGCAAATAAGTGAGTAGCTTTACCACCAGATTAAAGCCTTGGTGGCTCCCTTTGAAGTTTTTGCAAGTAACATGAATATTTTATTCGCTTCCATTATTCCATAAAGAAAAAAAATATGATTTTCATCGTAGAAGCTATTAGGAATTGATGAGAAGAAATCCTCTTGGCAGTAATCCAGTCCTATGAACACTAATATATTTTACCTTTATGAAAATTAACCTCCCTTTTATAGATTTAATATTGAATGCAAATTCATTGTATCATTAATTGGGGATAGAGGCAAACTCCAAGATTTTATATATATATATATATATATATATACACAATTCAATTACTATGCAAATAGTACTTTTTAGTAGGAATTTATTATTTTTTTTAAAACTAAAATACTTATATAATTAAAATAATTATTGCAGTCAATAAAAGACTGTTCACAACTGATTCCGCTGCTAATTGGGGTTAACCAACACGCAAATTTGTCACAATAAAAATTTAGCACATCTAGCTAAACATGTGAAAATGAAAACTAAAAAGACAACTTCTTAACAGTAAATTAAATTATTAACTCTTATCGTTATTTTGAAAAAATTGCGTAAATGGTCTTTATTATTTTTCTAAAATTTTAAAAACGGTTTTTTTCATCCTTAATAAAAAAAATACATAACAATAATATAAAACAAAATCACAAAGTCATCACAATGCATATAAATATAAACATGTTGATGCACTATTCCGTAGTCGGGATTGTAAATTTTTATAAAATTTGTATTTGTCACTTTATTTTTTATATTTTATTAACTTAGACTTATCATTTGTTTTTGAGTGCGTGAGTGCGCGTGGGTGCATATGTACGTGTGTGGTTGTACGTGTATTTTTGTAATGACGACTAATTTAACCTATTTACTCACGTTACACTCTCAAACCACACTAAGAAGAACACTGCCCCGACACACAAAAACAACCCATTAGACATAAGCGCGAAAGGGACAGCCTCGTATTGTAGCACACTTTTTTCAACGGGTCACTCTTCCCGGGGCCCTCTCACATTGCACCCTCATAGAGAGGAGCTCTCGAACATTTTTCTTTTCTCAACATCAACAACTGCCAATCTGCCACCACCTCCTAAATAACTTCTTACCTTTCTACATGTTACACCTCGTGACTGGATACCTTCTTGAATTTACAAGATTTAATAATAATAAATTAATAATATAATAATAATTAAATAACTTTAAGAACTGTCGCCAATTTTGGAAGTACCCGGTGGACTGCATCTTTATCATTCACAATCAAATTTTGTCGTTTCAACGATTTATAAAGATCCAAACATCTTTCAGCATTAGATAAGGTGGCGTTACCTGCATCTCACGCCGTTTTCTTGTTTGCTTTTGACACACTTGGAGCCATGTAAATGGCATATTTGGGTAGCAGGTTATGTGTTCTCTATTCTCTATGGTGTTGTCGTTACTCCGCAGTCGGCTTTGTGAGCCGATAACTTGCTTTGGTAGTTTAGAGTTTGTTTCAAGGTTTGTGGTGTTAGACATTCGATTGTTCATGTGACTCAATTTGTTTGGATTTCATATGAGTCTTTTGGTGTTAGGTCTTGGTATATATGTTCGTAATTTCTTTTCTTAGGCTTTGACGTGTTGGCCCCACTTTTATATTAGTTTGTTACTATTAATACAAGTATTTCTTTTGATAAAAAAAAAAAAATAACACTGTGAAATTTGCTCAAAATTTTATAATTTAACAGTTGATACAATTATAATAAAATAATGTGAATAGTTTACAATTATTATAATATTATGATGTTATCATAGGATTCTTACTCAACACCTCACACCTATAGATCAAGAACAGTTATACTCATAAGATTATAATGTTATTAACGAAATTCTACAATAATGAATTATTTATACAGTTATAATAAAATAATATAAATAATCTACAATCGTTCTTTATAAAACGTTACGATATTATAAAAAAATCCTTACTCTTTACATACCACAGTTTTTCTTTTTATGTACAATAAAAATAAAAATAGTAATTTATATTAAAAATCTTAAATTATAATAAATTATTATTTAATCGTTTTACCCGACTTTTAGTCCACGGTCCACAGTTCACTCAAACACTGCAAAACGTAATACAAACGCACACCTGAATCTCTCTCTTAAAACTTCACTGAGAATATTCCTCTATATACCATCCCTCTCACATCTATAAATAAAACCAACCCTCTCGAAAATCACAACCAACCATATCACACACAGACACAATATAACATGTGCGAGAGCCTCAACAGCGACTACCAACTGTGCGAAGAGATCGGTCGTGGTAGATTCGGCACAATCTACCGCTGCTTCTCACCACTCACAGGCCAATCTTTCGCTTGCAAAACCATCTCAAAGCCTCTCCTAACAGACCCAACAGACCGCGAGTGTCTAGACAAAGAACCCAAAATCTTACAACTCCTTTCAGGCTATCCAAACATCATTAATCTCTACAAAATCTACGAGGACGAAACTACTCTCCACATGGTGATGGAGCTCTGCAGTAGCGAAGACTTGTTAGCAAGAATTTTGTCAGCAGGCAGCTTCTCTGAGCGTGAAGCCGCCGTTGTCATGACCCAGTTGGTGTCTGCGATAAGCTATTGCCATAGGTTAGGTGTAGCTCATCGCGATATCAAGCCGGATAACATCTTGTTCGACTCGTACGGGCGGTTGAAGCTGGCGGATTTTGGGTCAGCGGAGTGGTTTGGTGTCGGCGATGGGGCGGTGAAAATGAGTGGAATCGTTGGTACGCCGTACTACGTTGCGCCGGAGGTGTTGTTGGGTAGGGAGTACAACGAGAAGGTGGATATATGGAGTGCTGGTGTTATTTTGTATATAATGCTTTCTGGGGTGCCTCCATTTTATGGTGAGACACCTGAGGAGACTTTTGAAGCTGTCGTGAGAGGGAATTTGAGGTTTCCTACTAAGGTTTTC
This sequence comes from Ehretia macrophylla, assembly GCA_037974665.1. NCBI lineage: Eukaryota > Viridiplantae > Streptophyta > Magnoliopsida > Boraginales > Ehretiaceae > Ehretia > Ehretia macrophylla. Next base: position 43,974,026 of record CM075769.1, on the reverse strand, counting down.
AGATCTGTTTCGCCTGAAGCTAAGGATCTGTTGAGGAAGATGATGTGCAAAGATGTTTCTAGGCGCTTGTCTGCAGATCAAGTCCTGAGTACGTCTTTTGTCCTTCAATCTCTTTTTCCCTAAGCGAAATTTACATAAATGTTGCACGCTATGAGAATTGATCTCATTACATCTCGTACCCAAAACGAGAATCATACTTCTGGATCATACTTCTGGACTGAAGGGTCAGAGGGTTTTGATTTCCTCTGTTTTTGTTGTTCTGTTTCTTGATTCTCTTGGCTTTAAAAAAAAAAAAAAAAATTACAGTTAATTTTAGAAATAATTGTAGCCAAATAATTAGATTTATACTTTGGTGTCAGAACCTCTAAATAGGAAAAATTGGGTGCTATTATAGCTTTGTATAGCCTAAATAGGCAGCATTTCTTTTCTTTTTCTTTTGCAATTTTAGATTAAGTAAATAATGGCAAATTTTTAGAGCTATGCATAATATAGATAATTTTGGGAATTGTAGTGGTCTAATTGAATTGTTGGTGAGGAAATTAAGGAAAAAGTTAAGGTGGTTGCACCATTTTGGCTTTTTTCTTGAAAAAAAAATTAATGTTTATAATTTTAAGCTGTACTTGTCCTTTGAATTTCTAAACAAATGCCAATTGCGCTTTTTAATTGCTTAATCTTTTATTTACCCTTTTCCAATTTTGGTCTAATCTAGAATTTTTTTTAATAATTGCAGGACATCCATGGATGATTAATGGAGGAGAGACCAGATCAGTGGCTGATTTAACCTAAAAATCAAGTATTTACAGTACCACCCTGACTAGCTTCTGCTGTATATACACCAAGACCAACCATGAGGAGATGGGAATGGATCTCGCTCGTAATTGTTAAATCCGTATATGATATTATGATATTATGAAGGAATCCTTATCCGAGACACATCTGCTTCTGGTTTTTTCCTTGCTGGTGGTGTTGTGGAGAAGAAGAAGAAGAATCTGAGAGAATATACTGTATATATATATATTTGGGGAGTTATTTTGATAAATAAGATTTTGCGTCTATTTATGTAAAAATTATTGATGCTGAGAGGAGAGGTCCTTTCTCTTTCCATGCCTTCTGTTTTTTTTTTTTTCTTTTTTTTTTTTGTGGAATATAAGGTTTTGAGGAAGTGAAGGAAAGTAAAGTACTTGTGCTTATCTCTTGAGTATCTAACAAGAGAGCATAATTTTCTTGTAATAATGTTTTGATGCTTTACTAATGTGAATCTGCTAGAAGTTTTACATTTGTATTTTGACTATGAAATCTGGTAAAGTGTTGCTTTTTTGAATATTTTGTTGGGGGATATTATTAGCATATCCATTGTTGAGTATGAAGTGATGTAGTACATGGTTCTTGTACTGGCTCTAGAAGCCCACACATATGGATCTTCAAGCGTGTTTTTTCATTATTATTTTTTATTTTATTTACGTTGTTCAAGTTAATTTTATATTATAAAAATATCGTATATTTGAAGAATTGATCTCGAAAATTCTGATATTTAAAGCCAATATCATAGATCAAAAGGCAAGTTGTGTGCTTTTTGTTTTTAAATGTTGATTCGATAAAAATAAGACTATACAGAGTCTACTCAAAAATCATCAAAATGACTATTTTGCTTGCGGTAAAAGTAAGATTACATCAAATTTATATAAAAATTATTAATTTTATGGTGCAATAGTGCGTTTTAACGTAAAGTAATAGTACCTCTTTTCTGTTCTTGAATTTTGGTGGAGGGATATTCTGGCATATGCTCTTTTTTAGTTTGTGTTTTTTTTTTTTTTTTTTCCAAATAGAATAGGATTTGGGTGTAATAACATTGTATGAAGTCAAATCAAACACCCATCCAGCAAACAACTTGTGTGTCAAAAACGTGTCTTCCTTTGTAATTCACACAAGACAACTGTCACTATGAAATATCATCGGCAGATCTCACACTAAAGAGTAAGGCTTCTATACGAGGCTCTAATGGAAAAAGTAGGCTCTACAGATACAGTTCATTTTTTATTTTAGGAAAAACTTTATATTTACTCTCTATTATTTATAAAATATTTTAATTTAATTTTTATTATTTAAAATATCTTAATTTAATCTTTATTATTTTATCAAAAATTTTAATTTCGTCTCTATTATTTAAAATATCTCAATTTAATTTCTATTATTTCTTAAAAAAATTTAATTTCGTCCCCATTATTTTTAAAAAGTTTCAATTTTGTCCTTATTATTTTCTTAAAATTTTAAATTCATCCCTATTATTCAAAGACTAAATTGAATTTTTTTGAAAAATAATAAGGACTAATCTGAATTTTTTTGAAAATAATAGGGACGAAATTGAAAATTTTGAAAAAATAATAAGGATGAAATTGAAAAAATTTAAACAATAAGGATGAATTTGAAATTTTTAGGGAAATAATAAGGACTAAATTGAAATATTTTAAACAATAAAGACTAAATTAAATTTTTTTGAAAACAATAAAAACTAAATGTGAGATTTACCCTTTATTTTATATCCGCTCCAATAAAAAAAGTAAGTCCCACACATAAAGCTCATTTTTTATTTCAGATCCACACTTTCGCATCTGTATAGAAGCAAATTTCTATAGTAAATAAAACTATTGTTTTGGTGTTCAATTATTGCAAAGAGAGTCAAGTGTCTTTTGCAGACATAGAGCACGCCGGTTTTGAACCATGCAAGTGTGCTTCGCAAGAGGAAAAAGAGTATCATACCATACATTGTCATTTTATTACGATATAGGTTTGGATTTTGGTATACAACTACTCTATTTAATAGAAGTATTATTCGAATTAATTAGACATTAAATCTATTAAAACTGACAATAAAAGAGTATTCTTTTAACTGATTTATCTTGATATTTGATCAAGTTTCTCGCTCACTCCTCAAGTACTCCACAAAAGCTAATCTCTTGAGATTACACAAAATATCATTTTTCTAAATCTAAAGTTTCTGCAATATGCAAAATGAATCAAATTGCATTGCACAATTTATATTTATGGTCAAGGGAAGTATGCGTCTTTATTTAATATAAATATATGATGGAGAAAAAGAAGCTTGCAAAGAATTAAAAGAGCAAGCCTTCCTACTTTCCACAAAGAATAACAAAATAATTTAGATCACTTGTCAACCATCATTACTAAAGATGTATACAAAAAGATTGAATCCCTTAAAAAGCAAAGGAAAAGAAAACGGTATGAAATGAACCATAGACACAAATCTCCATCAAAAGATAGCACCACTTCACCACCCTACAACTAATATATGATCCATCTAAAAAATATTTAAATTGTCCAATTATCTAATGCGTAGATTTTACTCTGAGGTGAGTCTATATCACTTTTTCAAACTTTCAACAACGACAAATTATTTTTAAAAACTTTTCTAAAATAAGTAAAGTGTTTGCTTCTCGTTTCCTATCAACTTATTATAGTTGTAGGTTCTAGTCAACATCACACATAAGTTTTTTTTTTTTTTCCTTTTTTTATTGGAAAAAAAATGTACACATAAGTCCAAAATGACCAATGCCATGTATCGTTAGGTAAATGGCGTTACAAGAAAGTAAATTAAGATCAGTTGTATATCATATCAAATTATGAATTTGTTGGCGTTGAAATTTTAGACCTTGTTGTAGAATGAACTTGACGTATAACGCTGTCCAGATTGATAAATTATATTTGTTTGTTTTCTTCCTTCAATGGAAACTTTGCACCTGCAATTGCGCGATGATGGCTTTTTGCCTGGTTTAATGAAAGTGATAGGACGTGGTAAAGGATAAATAAATAAATGAAAAAAAAAATTGACATTCGTTTTTTATATGACAAAGCCTCCCTCGTAAAATTTGTTTTATACTTTAATTAAAAGATTGATTAATTTAAAAAAAATCAAGCTGACAAAAAAAAAAAAATGAATCTTACTATATACAAAAGATTAAATATTTGATACATATTTGTCTTTACCTATCATTTTCTATGTTAAATGACACGTAGATAATGTTGAAATGAAAAAAAAAATTTAATTATCAATAAAATCAAATTAATGAAATTATATTTGCCATCATCTGTTATGTTTTCTTACTTATTTATGATTTTCTTTGTCATCTCTTATGTTTATATCAATGATTAGGTTTGGTCCAATATGGAACTTTTCTTTTTTTTTTTTTGTCAAAAATAAAATTTGATTGAAAAAGAGATTCAAAATTGAACTCGTCCTTTTTTTTTCATTAAAAAATAAGATTGCATTAAAACAGAGGTCGAAGTTGAACTTCTTTTTTCTTGATAAAAAATAAAATTATACTGAAAAAAGGTTCAACGTATAACTTTTTTTTTGTTAGTTAAAAATGAAACTATATTGAAAAAGAAGTTAGACATAATTTTTTTTGTTTTTGGTAAAAAATGAAATTGCTCAAGAAAAAGTGTAATGTGAAAAGTTTCGTTTCTTTTTAGTCAAAAAGGAAATTGCCTGAAAAAAGTGATCTAATGTGAAACTTCCTTTTTTGGTAAACAATGAAATTTGTATTGAAAAGAAGGTCCAACGTGTAATATTTATTTCTTTTTTTTTGGGTAAAAGAATAAATTTGCATTCAAAAAAGGTTTAAAGTGGATTTTTTTTTTTTTGGTAAAAATAAAATTGCATTGAAAAGAGGTCTAACGTGGAACCTTTCATTACATTGGACCTTGGTTAAATGACTTTCAACTAAAATCTTGATTTATTAAATTAGATTATGATTATATCTTAAGTTTCTATTCTATGTATTTTAGGACTCTATCTTATCTTCATTTAAACTCTTTTATCTTTATTTAAAAAATAATAATAATATTAATAAAAAAAAACTTAGGATACAACAACTTGAGCAGAGGAGATACATACATGTATCTTTTGAAAGTTTGATCTATGTAAAATAGTGCTTACTGTCACATTTTAAAAAAAATAGGTGCTTATATTTGTTTTTTTTCTTTTGGTAATGACGTAGTATTTAGAGTAACTATACTTTATTGTCGTCTACTTGAATATTTCATCCAATTCTTAAATAAGCTTTCAAAATTTTACAAAGTTGGAATATAGAAGTTCATTATTGTAGACTATATAACAGGTGACACCAAGGAGGGGCTGGCAGGGGCCTCGACCCTCCAAGGTTTTTAATTTATTTAAAAATATTTATGTAGTATCGTTTAAAAAAATTATTAGTCCCTTTATTTAAAAAAAAAATATATATATGTAGTATGATTAAAAAAATATTTTGGTCCCATAATGTTAAATTCTTAGCTCCGCAATAATAACTAATTAGTGTCTTATTCAGCAAAAAAAAAATTGATTAGTGTGTTAGTGTAGTGGCTAAAATTTGGTCTTAGTTCAAATTCAATTATCCTAGGCTATGAAGAAGAGTAATGCTATATGTTAAAAGAAAATAAGTTACCATGCCAATTAAGCATACATGTAAGATGTGATATTTAAATGAAAAATAAGATAACATCTAACATTTCTCAATAAAGAATTAATTACTCGTGGCTTTGTTATGAAAAAAGATATTCCCTACCTGCATCTTTTACAATTTAATGCAAATTATTGGAATTTTTTTGTTAAAGTCACGAGGCATCTCCATAATTAAAGATATGAGATTAATTTTCGCTCAAGGTTCGAAAATGTCTCTAGCTACGAATTGCTTCTGATGAGTTTTAAATTCCTAACTTTACAAGTAAAATCCATTCACTAATAATCTATTTATTATTAAATTACAGCTCGTGGTTTAAAATCTTTTTTTTGGCAAGCGAATTATTGGAATAATTAATGACATTTTGCGTGCAAAAGGATGAGTGGAATCTACTAACCCTCACTCAAATTCATATGGCCACTTAGATTTAAAAAAAAAAAAAAAAGGACAGAAAGTTCTGGAACCCTTTTTTTAAAAGTTACATTTAATGCGAATTATTATTGGAATAATTAATGACATTTTGCGTGCAAAAGGGTGAGTGGAATCTACAAACCCTCACTCAAATTCATATGGCCACTTAGATTTAAAAAACAAAAAAAAAAGGACAGAAAGTTCTGGAACCCTTTTTTAAAAAGTTACATTTAATGCGAATTATTGGAATAATTAATGACATTTTGAGCCCGTCTTACTCTTTAACAGTTAAAAGCTGCAGCAAGGAGAATCTAGTGTGTACAAGTATCTTTTTGTTTATTAAATCTTTTTAAAACTTATTTCAGCTGAATAATTAATTCATTAATTAGTCTTACAATTAATTTTCTATATTTTAAGATGACTACATAACTGACGTGGAACTGATGTAAGCGTTTATGGGTCATGTGACCGGTTATGAAACTTAGTTTTTTGTAATATGTTTTACGTTCTAGAATTTGACTGAGAAATTAGTTGTAGTGATGTGAGAGAACGAGAAAGTTTTGTTTCTGTCGGGAACAATAGAGTTGAACATTGAGCTAGGAAGCACTTCCTTTCGACAATCCTCAGTTTGACTGTCTAATACAAAAATTGATCTTATAATATATACACTCATTTTTTATTTTACGGTTAAATTATTTTTTGACTAAAGATAATTTTTTTTTTTCATTTATTCTGTTATACCTTTTGATAACATTAATTTTTTTTTGTTTCTATTTTTTGGTTACAGTGGAGGTTAATTCTAATTAGATTAGGATATGTCTAAGTTACGTTTTACCCTTTTTCTCATTTTATATCAACAACCTAAAATCATCGGGTGTCTCTTCACACGACGGGAGCGTTCCTTGGACCAGTTGGATGATGCTCAAAGAGTCTGTTTCAACTTCTAAATGTCAAACGCCCATATCTCTAGTCCTGCGCAACCCTTCATGTAAGGCTCGAATCTATGTGGTATTATTCGAGTTAATTCCAAGATTGATTACAAAATCTGTCACCGTGCACCCTATCGTCCCGAAATATACCTCTCAAAAATCAAAAGATATTATGGCCCTGTTTGGAATAATTTTTGTTTTTTAATTTTTTAAAATAGTTTTTAAGAATGGTTTTGGAAAACTATTTTTAAAAACAAAACAACAGAAATTTTGTTTGAGTATACTTGTTTCCAAAACAAGTTTGCAAAATAGAAAGGAAGAAGAGAGAGAATGTGACAGAGATCTATTGTTTGAGTGTGTTTTGCAGTTAGGTATTAGAGTTGGTTATAATTATAAAAATGCCATTAATGAAAGGAGAAATTCTGTATTTTTACTTTTTTTGATTCCAAAAAGTACAAAAAAACTACTTTTATTAGTTTTGTTTTTTTGGTTCTTGAAAACTGAAATTTAAAGACACTTTTTGAAAAATATTTTATAAAACCATTCATCCAAACAAAATTTTTAGTTTTTAAAAATAAAAAAATCAAAAAATCAAAAAATACTTTTTAAAAACTATTCCAAACAGGCCCTATAACGTCATTTTCACTACCTAAATTATTTGATAGAAAAAATAATTCTAAAAAGATATTATTGATAGTATAATACACCGGCGGAGGCACATATCGGCCACGCCCCCACTGACCCGTAAAAACGTTAAAATTTATATGTATTTTTTTTAAAAAAATTAGATATTTATGTATTTTTAGTTAAAAAAATTAATTAATCCCCACTGAAAAAATAAAAGTACTCGTATAGTTTAAAAATTATGAATTTTAGCCCTCACTAACTAATAAAAATGTTAAAATTTCTATGTATTTTTTTTAAAAAAATTAGATATCTATATATTTTTAATTAAAAAAATTAATTAGCTCCTACTGAAAAAAAAATATTCGTATAATTTAAAAATTATAAATTTTAGCATTTACTAACGAAAATTTTTGACTTTGCCCTGGTATAATATATCGTTGATATTATACGAGGCATGCATGGGAAACATTTTGGATTATCAAGGCCCACAAACAAATTATTCAGAGAAATGTTCCCGAAAATCAAAGTAAAGTTAAAGTCTTAGCTCGGAAGGATCGAGGAAAATTTTAATGATTTTATTTTGTCCTCGAGCTTCACATAGTGGATTTTAAAATTAGGAGATAAAATTCTTGTCAAGAATCAAACCATGTCCCACCCACTATCTTGTTTATTGAACTTTTTACCTTGACCAAAACCATTTTCCATTGTTCCCCTTGTTTTCTTTTTCCTGTTTTTTGGTGGGTAAATTTCACATTTAATCTTTATTATTTACAATTTTTTTAAATTAGTCTTTAATATTCTTAAAAAAATAATATTAGTCTCTAATATCTATAAAGTGATTTAAATTAGTCTTTATTGTTTAAAACTAGTCAATTGAATCTCTATTAATTTTCATAATATTTAATTTAATTCTCAAATAGAAGTCATATGTATGGACTGAATTTATTTTTTTAAAAAAATAATAAGGACTAAATTAATTTTTTTGAAAAATAATAAGACTAAATTGGTTAAATTTATATAATATGTTTCATTTTAAATATTTTTTATAAATATTATAAATCACTATAAATTTTTTTAAAATTTTAAGAACTATAATAAAAAATATGTAAATAATAAGAACAAATTTACTCTTTTTTGGTGGTAAAGTTTTCTTTTTGTTTAACAATTTTTTTTAAAACGGTCAAAAGGCATTTATGAGGCCCAAAAAAAAAATGTGAATCTCATTAATAGTAATTTATATTACTGTTTAAAAATATTAGGACTGTACCAACGGGTGACCAAATTAACCTGTCTTTCTTTTCTATTCCTCAGTAAGCGGATTTTTCTTTCATTGATTGATTGATTTCATTCAAAGTAAACTTATTCAATTCGCAATCAAAGATTTCTTCCACAAAATTCGAAGAATTCTCTTTTCGCTAGTAGGTTTGAAAAGTCAACCGTGTTTTACAAGTTACTTTCCAACAAAAAAATGGACTATTATTGAGAAAAAGGACACTCCATGTGAATTTGTAATCCAAGGTTGGAGTGTTAGCAAGGGACACACTTTCATTTAACAAATTATTATTTAACTATTTAATATACGAGTCAATTTTTATCTCACGATCGCACAACTTATCAAAATTCTTCAAAAGTTCATCGAGTGGCGTGAAATGAGAGCCACTCGATTTTGTGAGAAATAAGGGTATCAGGATCAGGTCAAGAAGTCGTGGTGCTTATATAAGTGCTTATCCTGTATAAGTGGGGCTTCCATTTGCTTTTGGGAAACGCATAATAGGAGAGCACATGTTCTTATAATAATGTTTTCCTGCTTTTTTTTTTTATGGCGAAAAATTTAATTTAAAATTATAAAATTCGTAATATAGTTATGTGTTTCATTATATGTTTTAAATTATTTAAAAAATTAAAAACTATTTATTATAAAATAATATAAATTCAAATTTTAAATTTTAAATTATAACAATTTATTACCCGACCCTCAATCCAACTATTAGGAGATATATTTTCTTGCTTTGCTAATGTGATTCTGCCAGAAATTTTCCATGGGTATTTTGACTTTGGAATAAATTAAAAGTATCACATCTTTGAATATTGTTAATATTATTAGCATATCCATTATGGAGTCTGAAGAAATGAAGTACTTTGATTCTCGTACTTGTTCTAGAAGCCCACTGTTGTGGAACTTTAAGCACGTATCTTTTTGTGAATGTAAATCTGTAAGAATATTTTCCTTGTGTTTTGTATGTGGAATTTGAGTATCTCTTTTGCTTTTCTGGAATTTCAGTGGGGGCATATTATGGGTATATGCTCTTTTAGTTGTGTGACTTCTTGAAAGTAGAATACGAAAATTTAGACTATGAATTCCTTGGTAATATTATTTAATAATGATAAATAACAATATAATTATGATAAAATAATTTAAATAATTCACTATTATTAAATCTCTTTTATAACATTGTATATTATGATCAAGGATCGAGGGAATCCAAATCTAAAAAATACCATTGAAGCCAAATCAATTTGTGAGCTCTCGGCTCAGATTTTGCTCGAGAATGAAAAAATTAAATTTTGACCTTAACATCCCCTAAAAGCGTGCTAGTTATTCTCACTTAATTTAATCTCACTAGTATGTTTGTATATTTTTTCACCGTTAGTTACTTTTGCTCAACTCCTAAGTGCAACTCAAAAGAATATGGTATGAAATGGGGTTTGAATCCTATTACTTTTTATTTTCTCTCATTTTCGAAAGATTGTTAGATTCGATCTTTTTAAATCTCATTTGTTCGTATAACAAAATTTATTTTTAACGGATTTTTCAAATTTATTAGTTTATTAATCTAGCTAAAACTGATGCCTGAAATTTAAAAAGATAAAATTTAATTATTTATAATACAACTAATTTCGAAAATAAGAGAAGTAAAAAAAGAGTCATACGTTCAAGTATTAAAATAAACCACCCATCTCCATCACGAGACAACACCACTTTCCCACCCTCAAAGTAGAGCGGGCATTGGACTAAGTATGTGCCTTCTTAGTAGTAGGGCCTAGTCAACAATGCACGCAAAGTCCAAAAAATGACCAAACCTTTGTGTTGTTTCTTGTTAGGTAAATGGCGTTACAAACAAGTAAATTAAGATCAGTTGTATATCATATCAAATTATCAATTTGTTTGACGTTGACATTGGGACCACGAAGAAAAAACTTTGAATTATAACGCCGTCCACATTGATAACTTATATTTGTTTCCTCACTCTATGGATTGCTATGCAATGGCGTGATAATGGGCATTTTGCTTATTTCAATTGAAAATGACAAGACGAGGTAAAGGAGACCATAAAATGACATTCGTTAGACGTCATCGATCACGCACGACTAAAATCATTTAAGAAAATTTATGAGTTTTATTTGGGTGAAAGGTTTTTAAGTTTAAGGCTTCGTTTGTTTACAAAAAAACAATTCGATAAAAAAAAAATGATTTGGAAAATAAAATATTTTTTAGTATTCGATTATTATACTGAAAAATATTTTTTGATGAGAAATTTTTATAAAAATACACGTAAATATTGTGTATATATATAATACATGTATTTATAAGTGTGATAAGGGGCATGTGAGCGTGACAAGGTGGGGATGGAGTGTGGAGTATAAATTTTTTACAGATTTAAAGTCCATGAAAATATTCTTTTCCTCCTTATAAGTAGTTCTTTTATATTGAGTGAAAATATTTTTTAAGTTTTTACTTATTTTACGGTGTTATTAGAATAAAAAATTCAAAAAACTATTTTTGAGGAAATTTTTTTACATCAAAACAAAAGAAGTCTTAGTAATTATGATAAATATATAATGTCTCATGCTATGATTGTAAAATATAAAACCATTTCTTTTTTTTTTTTGGTCGAGATATAAAATCATTTCAAGAGTAGATGAAAGATAACTTTTTGAAATATTACAAACTATTGATCAAAATGCAATATTAAAAATCATTTTAAACATTTAAATAAATATTAGAGACTTAGCGAAAATTTGCTAACTAGTAACTTATTGCCGCTTTCATCTGCCAATACATCATTTTAGGGCATTAGAATCTGCTTTAGTTGATGGATTTTTGGAGAATATAACGTGTGCTAATTTCATGCTTATAACAAGGGCTATATTCCTCCTAATCTTTATTGGCATAATAAAAAGTTACTCTTGTTTCCGTTAGGAAAAAGATATTCCCTACCCTGCATCTTTTTCAATTACTTCACGTCATCTTTTTAGAATGTCTTTTACTATTTTGATTTTCCAGAGATTTTGTGAAGGCCCCGTATCGACATTGTGAAAATATATGTTACTCCTTAAGCTCCTTTATTTATTTATTTTTATTTTTTAAGGTCGAAACCTTAATTTGAACTTAGAACTTTTGGTTTTAACACGGTACTTGACCATTTCACTCAAATCTTAGATATAGTCGCTATAGATCTCCCGTAAACTTACAATCAGGATTGAGTCAGACAAGCCAAGGAAGGTCCACTATCGCCCCAACCTTTTTTATGATTTTCCAAAAGCGGAACCCTAATGGATTTCCATTCTTGGGCTACTAGTCTCTCGTTGGATTGGGCTAGACGGACTTGCTGGGCCAAAGCCTTTGTTGGCTGCTCAAGTGGGTTGTGTGGAGAGAGTCTAACCCAAGGAATTTCCTAAGGCTGGTATGTCTGTCTTGTTGATAACCTAACAATTTCTATTTATAACCGTTATATGCTAGGTTCCACGGCCTAAGCCGTTGGAAACCTCCACAGTTTTTGATTGGTTGATGCAACTCTGAGGTAGTAGCATCACGACAAGTCGATGCTCCTGTAGTCCTCTGATTGGTGGAGTTTGACAGCTTGATATCTTAGTTAGCAAGTGCAATTTCCCATTCTTTCTCCTCATTGGCTAAGAGTGGTGCTTGGGCTCGTTTTACAATTTACATCTCTTTACACGCTTCTTCTGATGGTACGCACGTCAGTGCATTAAATGCAATCGCCTTCAGGTCCCATTGTATTTGCCCGCCTAATGCCATTGTGTCGCTTTGATTTTTTTAGACCCATTTGCATCTATTGGATCTTTTCTTAAGGGAAAGGCTGACGGGTGGCTATTGGCTTATGCTATAATGAGTTTGCTTTGATCCCTATGCTCGAAGTGTCTCTTCCACAGGCTAAGGTTGCTGATGCCGTTACCTTTGCCTGGTGTAAGGTCCCAAGGTATTTACGTTGGTCTTCCTTTGACATGTCACGTTTACCGCTCATTCCCTTTGGCGGGAACTCATAATGGGCTAATCTCTTTTGGGCCTTGGCCATGACTTCTTCACTCTTTTCCTAGGCCTTTTTTCCTTTGGACCGATTTTGGGTTATGACTATTTTTAGCGTCTACAGGCGCTAAGTTTTTATATGCATTTTATCCATATGGTAGTTAAAATTCTTTGGATATTGAAGAGTTTTTTTTTTTTCTTTTTTTTGACATTTTATGCAATTATTATAATTCTCTTAATTATTGATAATTTCTTCAGATAGCGGTTTTTTTACAAAATCCATTTACTTGTTTATACTGTAAAATAATCTTTGGATAATGAGTAGATAAAGCGAAACAAGAACAAATATAGTATAACAAATGACAATTTCACCTAACTAAAAGCATTAGCATAATGGGTAAAAACTTAAATGACTACAATAGTGACATGGAACTGATAAAAGTGTTTAAGCTGGGTCATAGGACTGGCTATTAAATTTAGTTTGTATACTTTTTTTTTTGGCTGCGTTAATACGAGTCAATTTTCATTCAACTAACGAAAAATCTTAAATCGAAATACATGGAATGCTATTCGGGGACAGAGAGTTAAAATGAAATGGGCTGATCTTGTTTGGAGTAAGATTGTTATTCCTAAACAAAGTTTTTGTGCCTGGCTTATTTGCCTCTACAGGTTGTCAACTTTATCTAGACTGATGGAGTGGGGTATTGTCAATGAAGCTAAATGCTTGTTTTGCTCCATGGGTCAAGATTGTAGAGATCATTTGTTTTTTCAATGCTCATTTACCAGAAGAATTTGGAACCATTGTGCAAGGAAGCTGAGATGTGGTGCAGTTTGCTATGATTGGGGCTCCATTATTGACAAGCTGGCTGGTGTGAGTAGGAAAAAGGGCTTGAAGTCCGATCTTATCAAAGTCACATTCTGTGCTTGTGTTTATAACGTTTGGATTGAACGTAACAATAGACTTTATAATTCGACTGCGAACACAAAGAAACAAATTATTGAAAAAATTCTTTTGGATGATAGAGGAAAAATTTGTATTCAACGTAATTATAGTAATAGTCATCAAAATAGTATCCTTTGTACAGAATGACGTATCAGTATGTGTTGATCTCATACGCTTTGTATTGTTTTTTGAGGTGGAATGAAAGAAATTACTAGCTTGCTTAGCAAAAAAAAAAAAAAAAAAACCTTAAAACCTAAACAATAACTTAGTTTGTATATTACATATTCTAGAACTTGACTATATATATAATTGTTTTTTCTTTGGTCGAAACTTGACTAAATAATTAGACATAGTGACATTTGATCTGAGAGAAAGAGAGAGTTCAACAATCAGCTACTACCTCTTGATAACTACATTTTCACTACGTAAACTTGATAAAACCTTGACCGAAAATGATATAAAACGTTTTTTTTTTCTTTCAAAGAAATGTATCTGAAAATCAAAGTAGAATAACAATTAGAAGACTGAGCTTGCAGATCTCGAGGACCGAAGACAATGCTACTAAATTTATTTGGGCATTACTTTTCGGACCCTCTGCCCTCACTTATCGCCTTTAATTGAATTGAAAGATATATTAGAATACATCATTACATTAGAAAAAGGTTCATCTTTGAATTGAATTCGGAATAATTCTGTTTAAAATAAATTCTATCATATAATAAAAGAAATGGATATTTTAGGTTGACCAAAAGCATTTTATCTAGTTCAACTTGTGTTTAACGACACTGAAGGACAGATGATTCTTGAAACAAAGGATAGTCCATGTGAATTGTATTAAAGTCCTAGCATTTTAAATTCTTTATTAAAATACTATTATTGACAAGTAAATTCCATCAATATTTTCAAGAGTGGCGTGAAATGTCAGAAATGAGATACCTTTTGTCTGAACACCATATTAGAATCGATAAGAGGAATCAGGTTCCAAGTCAAGAAGTCATGGTGCTTATATACATATATATATATATATATATATATATATATATATATATATTATGTATATGTGGGTCTTCATACCATACCAAAATATAAGAAAGAAGACTTCCATTTGCTTTTGAGGAAGGCAACATATCAACATGTGAGCTTGTATTGACTCTTGCCCACTTTCCACGAAAAAAAAAAGAAGAAAAAGAAGAATAAGAAAAAAGAGCATGACTTGCGCTTTGGTTTTAGAATCTACTTGGCATATGCTATTATATGCTATACCTTTGTTGAATATGGTTTCATGCCCTAATTTTTCCAGGAGTTCATGCTTTATTAAGTTCTCTTATTCCTTTTTATCAAACGATAAGTTCACTTTGTCATCAAAGAGGATATTTTGACAGGATCCTCTCGTAACGTTATAGTATTATAAGAAAGATTTAATGATGGTAAAATGTTAACTAAATGGTCTTAATAGTTCACTATCATTGAATTTTCTTTATAATATTCTATTGAAGAGACCGGTTCAGCAGACCTCTTCCAATCGGTGTTTGTTCAATCGATTGTTGTATTTTACGTTAGACATACGATTTTTAAATTAAAAATTTATGTAATTGTTAATTAATCACATCATCTAAAATGTTAAGTTATCAGACAGATTCGTATCAACCGGATTCTTTTTTATTAAACCTCGTACATAAATGTATTTTTTTGAATTGTCTACGACACATATTAGATGGATTTTGAATTTTTATTTAACTCTAATCTCTTCACCTTCTGTAAGACCAACCCAATTTACTTTATAATTTCCAGTACTTTTTTGGGTCAAATTTCATGAAATTCAAAACATAGACTATCTGTGCCTTACATTTTCTGTGTTGACCGTAAGCATTAGACTATCAATGCTTACATTTTCTATCCCCACCCCACCCCCACACACACACCCACACACACACACACACTACCCAAAAAAAAAAGAAGAAAAAAAATCCCCTTGTGATGCGATCTAAAACGCATTTTTCAGAACCATTTCTCTTCTCTTTTTCAATTTCGTTTTAAGGAGCTTTTCCTACTTATCATTTTCTAACTGCTATTTGGTCAAATCTCCATAACTTCAAATACATGTTAATTAATTATTCTAATGCTTGATAATCATATAAATTTTTTTCATGTGTTTCACTTATTCATTTAATGTTTAATTTTTTTAATTTTTTTTTCAATCTTTTACATGGAGGCCAAAAGCCGAACTACTGCATAACAAATCGACGGGCCACATAGAAGCAAAAGTTTATTATGTTGGGCCATTACCTATATTGTTGCAAATGACTAGCATTGTCCAATAAAGAAGCCCAACTTTTCAAAAATCCTCCACATCTTAAATCTTAAATCTTAATGGGTAGCTTGTAGAATATTGGCTTTAAATCTCTATAAGCTTTAAAATGGAAAAAGACAACCACAAGAGGATCACAAGCCCTATTGGGCCACTCCGACGGGCCGTGAGATCAGTAATGGGTCTACAAGTTGGGCCTGTATAGGATGGATAGTTGAAGATATTCGGAAAATTGCAACTGAGATTACTTCCATTTAATTTTAATGCGACAAAAGAACAACTAACATATCGTCTTGTTAACTTCTAATTAGATATCTAATATCCTTCAGTGTCTTAGAGAACAATTAGATATGTAATATCGCTCAGTGCCTTAGAGAACTTTTGCTTTTAAACATCCATTCCATTCGAGTAGGATAACTATGTAATATGCTTTGTTAATTATTACTATAATCAACCGTTTTTAGACAAAAAAGGCCAGTAAATTTAAGATCCAAAATAACTATTATTAAGCCTAAGACATTAATCTCGTTCCCCTTGAGGGACACTGCTTGTGTATGTTTTTGAAGTTTAATATACTTTCTTGCTTACCTAGCAAAAAAAAAAAAAGTTCACCCAATTCTCAAATGATGGATATCGCAAGATAAAAGATACATCAGACGTGATGGGATACAAGATACCTAATTAAAAGGCAAATCTACACTAAGTTTACATTTAGTTATCCAGTCCCCGAAGGATGAATCAATTCCTACTTAAACCCATGCTTCATTGCTGTTATTGCCTTGTTGGTAGCAAGTAGAGCAACATGGGCGTAAAACCTTCCGGGGCCCAAACCAAAACCGAATTATTAACGAGATGGGCTCAAGGACCTGCATCCCATAAAACAACCTGCAAAGCCCAAAGATAGAAGCCCAAAAAAAGCACCTGAGTTCATAAAGTTGATCAACAATGTATAGATTTGGGAAAGGCTAAAATATATGATACTCTACCAAGTATCTTTACCATGCTAATCAAGTAAATACCTCACCACTGTGCAAGGAAAAGGAAATGAAATGATAATTTTTCAATACTTTTTTTTTTTTGCATTCATTGTTATGTTAAGAATATAATTAAAATTAATTAAAAGTATTAAGAATAGAGTGAAACTAAAATAGAGATTTTTTGAAATAAGGAATTTACTAAATGTAGGGAAACTGTTAGAGTGAAAACTAAAATATTGAATCTCTAGATGTAGAAAAAAATGTCTAAATTCTTTACATATAAAAAAATATATAAGAAAGTCATCTAAGTAAATTTGCTCATGCCACTTCATGTAGTCTTCTGAAGTTGCTTTGACCAAAGATAAATGGACTTCAAACATGAAGTCACCAAGAACGAGTCAAATCGTGTACTCTAAGCTAAGGGCAGATGATTGAAATTCCTAAAAAGTTGGTGATGCTCAACACCGGAGCGGAGATGTTCATAACTAAGGACTGAGTTAGAAATTTTTTTCTGTAGGGGTTAAAATAAATAAATTTTTAATTATATGAGTATATATTTTTTTTTTTCAATGGAGGATAATTAATTTTTTTAATTAAAAATATATAAATATTTAAATTTTTTTCTAAAAAATACATAAAATTTTTAACATTATTATAAGTCAGTGGGTGCTGTAACCCCCGCTGGCCCCTAGGTACTTCCGCCCCTGTTCATAACTTCAATTAGTATAATGTTATGACGTTGTAATTAAGATATAACAATCATGAATTGTTGATACAAGGCGTATTGTTAAGTAAGTTGGTAATCAACAATACATTTTAAGCCGTGAATCACTTTTTTATTTTTATTTTCCTTTACTACATAGCTTATTGATGTCATATTGTCTCAATTACAACTATTTTTAACTTCCAATTACACATAACTCTTCCTAATCAGGTCAGCGTATAAAGAAAAATTATGTTGTAAACACTATAGTAATGATCTTTCGTTTTTATCAAGAAATCAAATTATTGAGTTCCCATAAAAATAACGAAACACTGAATATTCTACACTTTTGACAACATCAATTCTCGGCAATTAAAATAAAAAACCATAGAGAATAGAAATGATCAATTGATCAACTATAAAAAGGGATTCTCTTCCTATTTACTTCAATTTTCTTTTTGGGTTCTTTCAATTGAGTAAATTGATTTCACTAGTCTTATTGATAGGAGCATCACTACTGAACGTAACCTCTGAAGTGCGTTGACCAAACATAACTGGACTTCTAAAATAAGGTCCGACTATAAAACTTATAGAATCATAGTATTTTGATATGTCTGACTTCTAGTATTTAAAAATTATATGTTGATAATTAAGGACAACATTTGACTTCTTTGCATTTTCAACCGATAATCATTTCAGTTTGGTGCTATTATGATTTATATATACTAGAAGAATAAATGATATTAGAATTTAGGTATCAAAAGGTGTTAAATTCAAAATTTACTGTTATTCATTTATAAATTTACGTCCTGCTCAATTAACTATTATTTAGACTACACGTAAGGGAGCGTGTTGAATATAATAAATAAATACAACAAATTCATTTCTAAAAGTTTAAACTTTTAACTTAGATAATAACTTAATACTTGCCAAATATTGGTGGAGTTCTTAGAACATGATCCGTGGTAGTATAGTTTAGATCTTTAGACTTCCAAATTTTTTTTTTTTTTTTTGCTAATCAGACTTTCAAACTTATTGAATAAAGAAATATTAATGCTGGTGTCATGTTTAAGTAAAATAATTAGCCAATGAAGGTTCCTAACGCATTCACGAAAGATCATCAGAAAAGAAGAAAAATTAAAGAAATCCAGTGAGAACTTGTTATATAGGCCTAAACCCATGCTGATCAATTAGCCATTCTGCATCAAAATTTCCCCAATGAAGACTGCTTCATACTTGCTAGCATTCCTTTTGATATTTGAACTAGCAATTTTACATAACAACTATCAAGGTAGCGAGGTCCTCGTCGTTGCTGTACGGCCGCAGGCGTTTGCGAGGCCCCTTAGAGATCCTCCTCCATCACCACCACCCCCAAAGCCCCATTTTCCGATCCATTTACTACCACCACCACAATCTTGAAGTCATCTCAAGGAGTGTAACCTTCATGGTGATCACTTTTCAGGGTTGGTTGGCTGATATTGGTTCTCAATTAATTTCACGAGCAACTATGTAAAAGTTATATATAATTGTTCGATTCTATATTGTATTGTACTTTCGTTTCTAATTCATTAAATTAACAATTTTGTACACGGTGTATCTCATGCTGATTGAAAAAGTTCTCATTGCGTGCCACGCTATTACTCAAGCCATCTCCTTCTCCCTTGTTCGTAGAAGTGGCAACATGACCGCTAATTGGATAACTAAAACATGTAGAGCCAACCTACCTCTGAATTGATGCTCCAACGTACCACCTAGATTATTGCATATTTTACTTTCTGACTTTGATGTTTCTGGCATAGAGTAAGTTTAGCATTATAACCTTTTATTCTCAATGAAATTTAACCTTTCGACCAAAAAAAAAAAAAAAATCCTAATTACTCGGTCGTTGCGACGAGATTATACGTCTCATGAGCATTTTCTTTTGGTCAATTCACTTTGCAGGCAAATAATTCAAATGAAAGCATAGCATTGCTTCATACCGTATCCAAAATCGACCAATTCTTCAGATTCAACCTATTAGATATGGTACTATATTAGTTCACCTTCACTTTTCCATTTATTGGAAAACAAAGCTACACAAGCGAGGTCTTTCTTTGTGGGATCTAATTACAACAGATAACTAGCTAAGAAGATGTCTATAGTTTAGATTGCTTGTCATTGTTCTTCCGGTGTGATGTGTTGAAAATTTCTGATACTTGGTGAACGCAGAAAGCTGAGCTTAGATCCCACATCGGAAGCAGAAAGCGAAGGACAGGAGCTGGGTCATTTTAAATAGGGATATGGGTGCTACTTTAAACATACTTACCTGGACGGGGTCAATGGGTGATCAGGAAGGCCCATGGCCTAGGTTGGTGACTTCCATTGCACTTAGGAGGGGTGCCCGTCTAAGGTCAGCCCAAGTGGCTGAGCCTACGTCATAATTTGTGGCAGTGGGGGCCTGCGTTCGCGCGGCCCCTACCCAATGCTGAAACAAAGGTTGTCTTTTATCGTTGAAATATATAGAAAGCTAGATGTGCTGCACTTCTCGAAGGCCACCTTAATATTACTTCAATCATCATTGCCTTTTAAACTCAGCTATCAGATCCTAGGCTTCTACTCATACTCATGACCCCGATAGTTCAAACAGATCAAGCTTCCTGAAAATTAGAGTGGACGCAGCTTATTCAACTAGTCGCTATCTCTATTGTCTGCAGGAATAATTTTGGCTTTATCACCCAAGCATGGTCTTTGCTCCTCGGCTTTGGAAGCTGAGGCCCTTGCAGTTTGGCATGCCTGCCAGTTCGCAAAGACTTTGGCTTTTGGATAATATCATCATCGCGAATGATGCAATCGCAGTCTCTCAAGCAATTACATCAACTGGTCTAATCAGCTAGAAGATTAGACTAATTCTTGATGACATCAAGAAAATTACCACCGGATCCAATAGCATTTGTTTTCAGTGTTCAAAGAAGGCTACAAACAGAGTAGCAGATTGGGTCATTAAATGTTGTGTTAGTTGTAAGTTGAGTATTAATTGGGTTGCAAACATTCCACCTCTTCTTGAGGAGTTTTTGTACTTTGACTTTCATCCCCAAGGGTTGGATAATTTTACTTTTATAAATGAAATTTCTCTTTCACCAAAAAAAAAACCAATTTATTTAAATTTTAAAATAGAAGCACCACAAAATACTTCACTGTTAATTTATAAATTTGGGACATAATTATTGTTAAGAGAGTCCACGCATGGCCTCTGAAATTTTTGAGAATTTGACGTAACATATATTTTTATTGCTTTCAATCAATAGTGGAGGGACGTGAATTAATATTGATTGGCACTAAAAAATTATTGAATTTTTAGTGAGAAGAAGAGATTTATGAAGTTTGCAAGTAAACAAAATACTATTTCCTTATTTTTCTCTTAATTCATATCCACATATTTCAATTTTTATCTTTTATTTTTTATTTTTATCACTGACTTGGGGCATATAAATGCACCGTGGACCCTCCAACAAACTATACTATCAATAGCAATTTCGCGAAATCAAGATAGGCCATTCATGTCAGGAAGAACTTAATTATGCACAAATCTCCACTTTGAAGGGTGAGGGATGAACCTTCTGTCTCATTTAATCTCATATATCTATTGCTGCTTGCACTCTTGGTTATTTTATAATTTGGGGTATCTAACTCATACATTAATTGGCTAATAATAGCAATGTAGCTTTCTCGATCATTTTCTTTTTCTTTGTTCTCCGATAGGGTAAATTACACAAATGATTCCTATTATTTCACTAAGATTTTAAATTCATCTTTATTGTTTAAAATTAATCAATTTAATCTTTATAATTTTTAAAAAAATTTCAATTTACTCCCTGTATGTACTTGACCTCTATTTGGGAACTAATCTGATTTTTTTTTTTTTTTTGAGAAATAACATAGACTAAATTAGTTAATTCTGAATAATAGAGACGAATTTAATTTTTTTTGAAAAATAATAAAAGCTAAATTAATTAATTTTAAACAATAAAATTGAAATGGACCTATCCTTCATGAAAAAAATTCCTCTTTCCATTTAAGGTGATGTTAAGGACAAATTTAAAATTTAGATGAGACAAGAACTATTTGTGATATATTCCCTTCTCCGATGGGTATAAGAAAACTTTTCCACGGTTTACTTGACTTAAGGGAGTCAATGGCCCGCTTGAATAGAGATCTTTGAATTTCAACATTAGATGACAACAAAAGAATTTAATCTAGGATAAGACAGAACTTCGAACATTGAGGAGGTAGATTTGTGGCAAAATTAGAAAGAATAAGACTAAAAATAAGGTTATATGAGAAAAAGTGAGGATGGTTTCAATCGAAGATAAGATTAAGAAGAATTATTTGAGATGAATTGGACTTAATAGGAGAGAGCTACTAAAAATATTTGTTAGAGGTGAGAACTTATATATATATGAACCTAGTATATCGTAAAATGAGTTGAATGAGGATGTTTAAACAAGATCTTGCGTACATAAAACTAATTAAGGAGACGACTCTAGATAAAAATAATTTGCATTATATGATCTATATAACCTACTTTATTTTGCATGATAAGACTCAGTTTTATTAAGTTTAATTTAGTTTGGTAAATCTAAAACTTCGAAATCTTGGCAACTACTCCCTAGCTAAACTCATAGGCTTTTCCTCGAAATTGTGTAAGTTGTGTTTTTCCTCTCCCATTTTATTTATTTATTTAGTCGTCTTTTAATTTCTTTCAGATCATTTGCTTCTCGCTTTCCCCTATACTGCTGAAATCATGACCGGCAGCAGAAGTTACACATATGCATGCTGGACGAAGTCATAGGTCTCTTTGTTTAATACTTTTCAACGTGGTAGAAAACTACCAAATATTTGTTTAATTGACTAGTAAACTTTGTGGCGTGTTTTAGATGAGGAATAAATGTGGGAGGGTGAAAAATGAAAGGACGATTTTTTCTAGCTTTTAAATATTATGTTTAATTGGTATAATATATTGCACATTAAGTATTTATGGATGAACAGAATTTTCGGGGCTCGATCCACATTTTTTTCTAGATTTTAAATATTATGTTTCGTCTCTCTTTAATTAGGCTCTGTCTCCATGTAACCAAAAAAAAAAAAATTATATAATTTTCCTTCTTTTATTTGGTAGGAGGCATGAAAAAAAAGAAGAGTAAAATGCACTATACCCCCAATGTTTTTATAAAATTATATATATCATAATCTCTGTGTTATAAAAAATATTGTATATGATTCTCCACCGTCTATTTTTCTGTTAATTTTAACGTGGTTCGCCTTTGATACAAATATGACATTTATTAGATAGGGTATTTGTAACTTGTTTAATATCAGAATGGGGCATTTGCTACTTTTTGAATATCAGATGTAGATATTTACAACATTCTTGATTTTGTAATATGATTGAGAAAATATCTTAAACAAGGAAGAATCAAGATGAAATTGATTCTTGCACGATTTTGTTTGTTATGTTAATAAGCAAATAGGTAAGTAAGCACAAACAGTACGAATTCCTTTAAATGGATCCCTCTCTCTTAATGACTCTTCTTAAGGAGTAGGATCTGTTGCCTAGGAGCTTATAGAAAGGTAGCGAAGTAATATTTGTGCCCAACTTGCAAACACTGATGACAAGTATGTGTAAGAATCATAGACATGTGTATTACACTCAACGTTAAAATTGACAGAAAAATAGACGGCATAGAGTCATATGCAACAGTTTCATAACGCAGGGTTTATAACGCAACTTTTTAAAATATAGTGTTTATAATGCAATTTTATAAAAATATAGGGAGTATGATGCATTTTATTCAAAAGAAAAAAACGTAGAAGGAAAACATAACTTTCTTTAATTTGCTCCTATTTTTTCTATCCTCCCCCCTTGGACCATGCAAACATAACATCAAATCTCATAAATAAAAGTTTGAAAATGGAAAATTTACATTAAGTCATTGATAAAGCCATTCTGGTACTGGCTTAAGATGTCTTAATTTATGTTGACAAAGTCATAGGTCTCTTTGTTGAAAAGTGGCAGCAGAAGTTACACATATGCATGCTTGACGAAGTCATAGGTATGGTCTCTTTGTTTAATACTTTTCAACATGGTAGAGAACTACCAAATATTTGTTTAATTGACTAGTAATTAAACTTTATGGCGTGTTTTAGATAAGGAATAGCTGGGGAGGGTGAAAAATAAAAGGACGACTTTTTCAAACTTTTGAATATTATGTTTAATTGGCATAATATATTGCACATTAGGTATTTATGGATGAATATAGTTTTCCGGGCTCAATCCACCTTCAGTTAAAAAAAGACAAAAGGAGTGAAACATTATATTTAATTTTTCTTCTTCTGTTCTTCATGTTTTAATTAATTTTTGACTGAAAAAATCGACTTCTTTGACAATGATGATCCTAATTTGCTATTTAAAGCCCAAGAAGGCAGCTTAACAATCTGTCTTTCAACAATGAAGACAATCACATATTTGCTCACATTCTTATTGTTACATGAATTTGTGTTACATAATAGCTACATAGGCAAGGCCTCCATTGCTGCGGCAGTATGGCCACAAGGAGTTTCGGCAGAGACTTCTATACCTGGTCCCCCACCACCTCCGCCACCACAGCCCGGTCCCTCTCATAGTCCACGTATGCTTCTTTCAAAGGAGACGCGGCCGCCACCGCCGCCAATATATTGAAGTGGTTTCAAGTACGGATCAATTATATATAGGTGCTTCTCTTGATTCATGCATACGCTATATGCAATATTGCTTCACGAGAAAAGAGAAGAGCCAGAGTCACGAAGGCATTTTACTATTGTCATATATGATGTGCACATCAAAATAATGGTTTTGTTTAAGCTGTTATGAAAGGAATGATTAGAATCTTTAGCTTTTAATCTCTTGCTCTTTCTCTTTCTCTTTATAATTGTGTCCTAAGTTGAATTTAGGTTTCCTTTTCGGTCTGGTTTACAAATTTATTAGGATTGGGATCCTCTCCTAACTAATAATTTATTCTAATATTCTCAATCTGCATTTTAGCTATTCGTTTAATTTTTAAACTACAAAAGTGCAGGGAATGTACTTTAATTAGGTGAGTGAATGACTGAGATGCAACGTTAGAAGGTAAGAATAAGATTCTAATAAAGTTCATTTAGTTGTTGTCCTTATCTGTAAGTGCCGGTTGGAAAGGGCATCTTTCCCCAGTTAAGACGCAATCTTGCTTCCTCTTTGACACTTGAACGACATTGAAATAAAATGGATAATAAAAAGTGAATGGTAGAAATATAATGTTAGAATGCTAAAATAAATAATTAATTAGAAGAGGATCATGATCCTGGTTTCGGACCCCTTCATCATTTTACGCCTTGCATACCACAAATAATTAAAAAAAGCATCTAAGGTTAGGTAACCTAAATTAACTTGGTCTACGAATCACTAAGTATAATTAATTGGGCAATTCATGGTTGATTCATGTTTCAACCAATTGATTTAAATTTTCAATTGGAAGCACCACAAGCTACTTTGAAGTTTATTTAAGTATAAATTTGGAACATAAGTTATCATTAATGTTAGAAATCAGGGATAAAAAGAAAAATAATTGAAACGTAAGTGATTTACAAGAAAGTGTTATTTTCAGAGAGGATAGGGAAAACCGGTTCATGGCCTTCCAAATCTTTTGAGAATTTGTAACATATATTCATGAAGTCAGTATTATGTTCTAAATTCTTTACTGTAACATGATTGTGATAAATTAGACATGACTGGCTGTAGAAGTTACACATATGCCGGAAGATGTCATAGGTCTCTCTTTGTTTAATTCTTTTTAACTTGGTTCGATTTGGGAAAAGTACTATCAAAGATTTGTTTAATTTAATAAACTTTATGGCGTGGTTTAGTCGAGGATTGGGTTATGCGGGAGCATGAAAAATGTTAGGATGACTTTTTCTATTTTCTGAGTAAGGGAATTATGTTTTCTTCCTTTACTTGGTAGAAGAGATGAAAGTTAAAATGAGTGCGATGAGCGAAATGTGAGTTATGCAATATTTCCGTTCTCCAGAGATGCGCTCTCCCTTTGCATAACACCATAAACAAAATATTGTATATTACGTGTAGGAAGATATGAATTAATTATTTTGAAATAAAATTGCCGTTAAAATCCGTTGCCCTCATCTGCATTGTGGGGGGTGTGGGAGGGGGTGAACAGGGACAACACTTTCATCCCTTGTCTTCACTCCAAGCCTAAGTATTACCCAGTTTGAGCATCTCATGATTATGATTTTATACGCTCAAAATCTTTTAATTTGTCTCCACTAACTTAATAATTAGTGGGTCTGTCGTTTAAGATATATTGGATTGTCACCAACTTAGGTTTTTTCGTCCCTTTTTTTTTTTTTCCTCAAGCCAAACAAGAGAAAGATTTTTTTTGCCTTCTTAATCCAAGTATGATATATCATTTTGCCATTTCTTCAGCAGTGTACTTTCGTAATTTCTCACCATTCATGAGTCTAATGTTATATGTTGGGTCGAGGGATGGAGTT
This sequence comes from Ehretia macrophylla, assembly GCA_037974665.1. NCBI lineage: Eukaryota > Viridiplantae > Streptophyta > Magnoliopsida > Boraginales > Ehretiaceae > Ehretia > Ehretia macrophylla. The sequence continues at coordinate 43,947,832 of CM075769.1, read as the reverse complement.
GTGAGTATGGGAAATAAGAAGCAAAAAAAAAATATTTCTCTTGTTTGGCTTGAGGAAAAAAAAGAGGAGGATAGAAAATGGAAGGAGAAAACATATATTTCCTTATTGAGTTCTTTCCAACTTTTTCTTTCTATATTCTGGTGATGCGAAAGTTGAATCTAAGGCAGTGATTGATATATTGGAATGAATTTTGACAGGAATTGAATGACTCAAGAATTGGAATGAAACAGAGAATGAAATGAACTTGAAAATGTGAATAATATGCTTAGTATGTTCTAAAAATAAAGAGCAATAATGAAAATGTCTTGTATAATATGATAGGATTGCCCTTTTATTATTATAGTATTAAAAATAAAAATAAACATAAATATAATAGTAAACAACGTAAAGATAATAAATAATAATAATAATAATAATAACAACAACAACAACAATAAACAACAATAATAATAATAAAATAAAAATAATAATATCAATAATAACAACGACGACACAACAACAACAACAATTATTATTATTATAATTATAATTATTATTATATTTGGTATTATTATTATTAATTTTGTTTTTATTTTTTTCATTATTATTTTACTTTATTATTATTATTATTATTTTTATAATAATAATTAGTATTTCCTTTTAGCCATTAGTATTTTATTATAATTAGTATTTTATAATAATAATTATTATTATATTTCCTTTTGTTATTATTATTATTATTATTATTGAAATATGGAGGTATGGTAGTCAAGTTCATTCCCGAATACATGAGAATGACCCATTCCATGTGTTTGTTCTGAAATGGGTATTACCATATATATGCGCGGGAATAAGATTACCTTGGGAATGAGATTGCAAAATTTATTCCTTCATACTAAGCATGAGAATCGAAAAAAATTAAGAATGTCATTCCATTTCAAACCCTATTTTAATATACCAATCGTCACCTAAAAGTAATCCAACGTCAACTCAAATGGTCAGAGTGATTTGTAAATGGAAAGACGAAAAGACGCAAGTTAGTGAGAATCCAAGAAATCTTGGACAGACCCACTAATTATTTAGTGGAGACGAATTAAAAGATTTTGAGCATATAAAATAAGTCATGATATGCTCGAATTGGTTTATCCTTAGGTTTGGAGTGAAGACAACTTTTTTAGGGATGAAAGTGTTGTCCCTGCCCCCCATCTTTATGTGATATGCTAAGTTCTAGGAAGATGTGATGCAAATGCGAGCACGGATTTGAGCTACGATTTTATTTCAAAACAATCAATTTATATTATTCTCCATGCAATATATAATATTTTTTTTGCAACGTTATGTAAAGAGAGAGCGTATTTCTAGAGAATAAAAATGTGAAATAACTCACTTTACGCTAATCGCACTCTTTTCATTTTTCATCCCTCATTTTCCATGCCCCCACATTTCCAATCCTCGACTAAAACACACCATAAAGTTTACTAAATTAAACAAATCTTTGGTAGTACTTTTCTCAAATCGAACAACCAAGTTGAAAGACTTCTTCCGGCATATGTGAAACTTCTACCGCCAGTCATATCTAATTTGTCACAATCATGTTACAGTAGAGAATTTAGAACTCAACATCGACTTCATGAATATAGGAAAAGAGCAACAAGCAGATATGTAGATATAAATTAAGACAAAAATGAGGGAATAACATTTGATTCACCTAGTAAACTTTATAAAGCTCTTCTAATGGAAATTTTTATAATTTCGAGGGCCAAATAATATAATTTGGGTCCGCTCCACTATTCATTGAACACATTAAACCATATGTTATCTGTTTCTTTATAGGTTAGAAAAATATTTGTTACAAATTCTCAAAAAATTTGGAAGGCCGTGGGCCAGTTTCCCCCATCTCTCGTGGAGGTAACACTTCCTTGTAAACCACTTATGTGTTAAGTGACCACCTTATCTAAAAGTTTAAACTGTTAGAGAGGGATTTGTTATATTAATTATTATCTTCAATAAGCCCCCGTAAGTGCATGCGGAGTTAGTTTTTGAGTCTTGCAGTTAGACAGTTTTAATGTTTTCAAATTGGTGACGGTGAGTTTTGAATCCAAGACCTTTTGGTACCTAAATTCTGATACCATGTTAAGTGACCACCTCATCTAAAAGCTTAATCTGTTAGAGAGGGGTTTGTTATATTAATTATTATCTTCAACATTATGATCTTTTTATCCCTAATTTCTAAAATTAATGATAATTATGTTCTGATTTTTTTTTGCTAATCTGAAGAAACATTCTCACTCAACCAACTTACGAGAATTAGTTATCCATTTGAATTTATACTTAACTGCGAAGTAGCTTGTGGTGCTTCTATTTGAAAATTTAAATAAATTGTTTGAAATATGAAGGCCTAAATTAATTATACTTACTGATTCATAGACCACGTTTAGATTGGCTAATCTTATATGCTTTTTCTAATTAATTGTGGTACGCAAGGTGTAAAATGACGAAGGGGTGCAAAACTAGGATTATGATCTTCTAATTAGTTATCCATTTTAGCATTCTAACATTATATTTTTACAGTTCATTTTTTGTTGTCCTGTATTTTATTTCAATGTCATTCAAGTGTCAAAGAGGAAGCAAGATTGCGTCTTGACCAGGGAAAGATATCCTTTCCAATCGGCACTTATCGATAAGGACAACCACTAAACGAACTGGATTACAACAATCTCCTAACTAACTCTTTATTTTAACTTTCTAATATTGTATCTCAGTCATTCACTTACCCAATAAAATACATTCCCTGCATTTTTGTAGTATAAAAATTAAATAAATAGCTAAAATGCAGAGTTAGAAAGTTAGAATAAATCATTAGTTAGAAGAGGATCCTAATCCGAATAAACTTATAAACCAGACTAAAAACAAAACCTAGAAATTCAACTTAGGACACAATTATAAAGAGAAAGAGCAAGAGATTAAAAGCTAAAGATTTTTATAACTTTAACTTTTATACCTCATAACAGAAGAAACAATAAGTACCATTATATTGATTTGCACACATCTAATATAAGAATAGTACTATGTCTTCGCGACTCTGGCTTCTCACTATTACAATTTATTTCTTTGTTTTCTTTTTTCGTATTTCATTGAGGGTTAATATAACTTTTGATCTTTTATCTTTGACCTCATTGATAGTTTGGTCTTTTATGTTCAAAAGTGAAATATTTCTGTCCCTTATCTTTTAAAGTTAGGGCACCGTTAGTCCTTTTCGCTCAATCCGTATTTTTTTAACTCAATCAATTAATTTTTTAACGGGAGAAGCACGTGTGCAGCACATGTGTTTTATTTTTCCGTTAAAAAATTAACTGATTGAGCGAAAAGGACTAACGTGTAAGAATTCATTAAGCATTTAATATTCATTAAGCACTTCATTAAATGCTTATCTTAAGAGTTTATTAAATGGTCGAAACTCTTCCTCTTCATATTCTTAGTATTAATTAATCTCATTAGTTATCATTAATTAAACTCATTAGTTATCAATTAATATATTTATGATAAGAGTTCATTAATTGTTCCAAACTCTTCATCTTCATATTCTTGTCATTAATTGAACTCATTAGTTCATTAATTGCTTAAATAGTGGTAACTCTTTACATTTTATAAATAGTGAGTTTTGATCCCTAAACTCAATCACTCATTCTTGAAATATACACCATCACTCTAGAGTGTTTTGAGAGCGTAGAAGTTAAGTGAGAAATCCATAGCCGATCTCGTTAGCAATGGCCGGAGTTACGCTTTCAGTTCATTTCGTTTCCGCATATATGTTTATTGATCTTTGTGTTTCTTTTAGTGTTAGAAACATGTTGGGATCAAATCTATTTTAGTTAACATTTGGTATCAGAGCCATGCCCTACCTCGGTCTTGCTTATTTTCTCCTTACAAGAAACTCTATGTTTTGGCTCTTCAGATACATGTTCTTTGACGAGTGAGAGAGGCATTTTTATTATTTTGCTTTTCTCTGCTTGTGTTTATGTATAGAATTATTGGAGGTTTGATTAAGTTCGGGGAAGATGACATAAAGGGTTTCATGATTTAGGAGGATATATATCCTCATAAGCAGAAAACAACTTGCCTCTTTTAATGTTTCCCCAAATACAGAATACAGAAGTTTAATGCATGTACTCCGCGATAAATGGTTTGCAAGTTTGGCTATTTTGATACATCTATATTATCTGCTATATTCTTCAAAGTTTTTTCTTTAGAAATATAGATTCATCTCATAGTTAGCAACATGAACCGTAGATACAGTTGATATGCAAAGTCCCATTATTAACTGTATTAATGTTACTTTTGGTTTAAATGATCTCTTATATATTGATTGATGAATTTGACTATGTTGTCTACTTCATTCAATTCATAAGATTTTAATATCATATAATGGAATTAATGTGTTTATGTCACTATTACAGAATCATATAGTGAAACATGATTATGAATTCAGGAGAGGATATTATATATCCTCACTTAATTTTTATGCAATTTATTGTCCCATATTAAATTTCATGTTTAATTATGCAACTTTGGTATAATGCTCATATTATGCATGAATATTATGTTATTAATTTATGCTTTTATAATAAGTTTATTTTATGCATGGAATTAATTTAAGTGCATAATATTATGTTTTTGTCATGCAATTTTTGTTTTATTTATGAGAATTTTATTTATATACGACAATTCATTATTAAGTTTTCATATTGTTAGTATATATAATTAGGATTATTCTCATAAAACTTAATTTTATGCACATTTTTTTGTAATGTCTAAGTGATCTTTATAATCTTAATTAATTAGGAATTAGTCACAACATCTTTAATTAATTAAAATTATATATTAAGATTTATTTGGGATCACATAAAGAATTAGACATACTATTGTGATTAATTATATTTAATATAATAAATTTTATCCCATATAAATTTTTATTATATTTATATAATTAATTAGGATAAAATGTCAGATTATTTTCATAATTTACCCACAGGAATTATGAATTGGTACATAATTTGATAGTTTTATCTTAAAGTAATATTTTTGGATAGAAAATTTAATTATTTTCATAATGTATCCATAAACTATGAAATTAAGCTCATCAAAAAGATCAAATGGATCTACTTGAATTAAAAATTTAGCCCACAAATAATTTTTATGTCATTAGATTCATTTTTGCATGTTTGCATTGGTAATACATGCAATTTAGACTAATAGGCCTCAACTTTTGACATAAGCTTTTGGATTCTATACAGCTTCTCAACCTGTTAGTTTCTCTGATATCCGATGTGATATTCCTGAACTTAGCAGTGATAATCCGACGTCGTTTGTTTGTTATGAATCTAATATGGCTAAAGTTAATATTAACACCTGGTGGATTAATTCTGGATCAACAATCCATATCGCAAACTCTTTAGAGGGTATGCAACACCTAAGGAAGCCAGTGGGCAGTGAGCAAAACATCTTATCAGGCAACAAGATGGGCTCACATGTAGAGGCTATTGGAACTTGCATTTTAACTTTAAGTAGTGGTTTTGTTTTAAAGTTAGAAAGGACATTTTATGTACCAAGTTTCTCACGAAACTTGATTTCTATCTCCAAACTCGTACCATTTGGATATTCCTTCACTTTTAAAAATGCATCATTAAGTTTATTTTATAATTCTGATTGTGTTGGGTATGGTATTTTGTATGATAGTCTTTATCGTATTTCTTTACAAAATGAGACCACTTATAGTACGATGCATGTTCACACAGGTACTAAGCGGTGTAATATTAACGAAGATTCCTCTATGTTATGGCACCAGAGATTAGGACATATCTCCATAGAGAGAATTAAAATATTAGTAAAAGATGGGGTACTTAATACTCTAGATTTTACTGATTTTGAGACTTGTGTGGACTGCATTAAGGGCAAGCAGACCAACATGTCTAAGAAAGGTGCTAATAGAAGTTCAGACATATTAGAAATCATTCATACTGATATATGTTGTCCAGACATAGACGCGCATGGTTAGAAATATTTTGTTACCTTTATTGATGATCACTCTCGATATATGTATATTTATTTGCTTCATAACAAAAACGAAGCATTGGATGCATTCAAAGTCTTTAAAGCTAAAGTTGAGAACCAATGCGAAAATCGAATAAAGATTGTGAGATCAGATAGATGTGGAGAATATTATGGTAGATACACCGAGAATGGACAAGCATCTGGTCCTTTTGCCAAGTTTTTCAAGAACATGGGATCGTTGCCCAATACACTATGCCTGGTTCTCCAGACCAAAATGAAGTTGCAGAACGAAGAAACCGAATGTTATTGGACATGGTGCAGAGTATGCTTAGTAACTCTAATCTTCCTAAATTCTTGTGGACTGAAGCACTAAAGATGGCTGTGTATATATTAAACCGAGTTCCAACCAAGGCTGTATTAAAGACACCTTTTGAATTATGGAAATGTTGGAAACCGAGTTTGCGACATATGCGCGTTTGGGGATGTCCGTCTGAGGTGAGGATTTATAACCCACAAGAGAAGAAACTGGATCCAAGGACCATTAGTGGGTATTTCGTTGGATATGCCGAACAGTCTAAAGGTTATAGATTTTATTGTCCATCTCACACTACTAGGATTGTGGAATCAAGAAACGCCAAGTTTCTTGAGAATGACTTGATCAGTGGGAGCGATCGATTCAAGAACTTAGTTTCTGAACATGATCATACAAAGTCTCAATCTTCCACTTCGGGTCACAGATTGGTTATAATTAATAGTATCCCTCAAGTACAAACTGGTATTGAACAACCAATCATTGAGGTTCCACAGGTTGTTCATTTAGATCAAGTTGTTCAAGAATTACCTGTAGCTCCTGAACAACAAGTTGAACCACAAGATCCTCAGAGCGATAAGGGTACACCATTAAGAAGATCTACTAGAGAGAAAAGATTAGCAATTCCTAGTTATTATATAGTGTATTTACAAGAGTCTGACTACAGTATAGGAGCCGAAAACGATCTTCAAACCTTTTTACAAGCCATGAGTTGCAAAGAGTCAAATTTATGGCATGATGCCATGAAAGATGAGATGAATTCCATGAAGAGCAATGAAGTTTGGGATCTTGTAGAGTTTCCTAATAGGGCAAAGACCATTGGCTATAAGTGGATATTTAAGACCAAGAAGGATTCATTAGGCAACATTGAGAGGCCGAAAACGATCTTCAAACCTTTTTACAAGCCATGAGTTGCAAAGAGTCAAATTTATGGCATGATGCCATGAAAGATGAGATGAATTCCATGAAGAGCAACGAAGTCTGGGATCTTGTAGAGTTTCCTAATAAGGCAAAGGCCATTGGCTGTAAGTGGATATTTAAGACCAAGAAAGATTCATTAGGTAACATTGAGAGATACAAAGCGAGACTCGTTGCTAAGGGATTTACTCAAAAAGAAGGAATTGATTATACAGAGACTTTTTCTCCGGTATCTAAGAAAGATTCACTTCGTATTATTTTGGCATTAGTTGCTCATTTTGACCTTGAGTTGCAACAAATGGATGTGAAAACGGCTTTTCTTAATGGCGATCTAGAGGAGGAGGTTTATATGAAACAACTTGAAGGTTTTTTTTTTAGTGTTGGTGACCACTTGGTTTGCAAGCTTAAGAAATCCATATATGGATTAAAACAAGCCTCCCGTCAGTGGTATTTTAAATTTCATGGTGTAATTTTTTCATTAAAATTTGTTAAAAATCCCATGGATCAATGTATATACCAGAAGGTCAATGGGAGCAAAATATGTTTTCTTGTTTTATATTTGGATGATATTTTGCTTGCAACCAACGATAAGGGTTTTCTGCATGAGGTGAAACAATTTCTCTCTCAAAATTTTGATATGAAATATATGGGTGAGACATCTTATGTCATTAGCATTAAGATCCATAGAGATAGACTTCGAGGTATTTTAGGTCTATCACAAGAAACCTATATTAATAAGGTTTTAGAGAGATTTCAGATGAAAGATTGTTCACCAAGTGTTGCTCCTATTGTAAAGGGTGATAGGTTCAATTTGAACCAATGTTCCAAGAACGACTTTGAGAGAGAATCAATGAAAACCATCCCATATGCTTCTACCGTTGGAAGCCTTATGTATGCTCAGGTTTGCACTAGACCTGATATTGCATTTATTGTGGGGATGCTAGGGAAATATCAGAGTAACCCAGGTATGGACCATTGGAGAGCTGCAAATATAGTGATGAGATATCTTCAAGGAACCAAAAACTACATGCTTATGTATAGACAGACGGACAATCTAGATCTGATCGGCTATTCGGATTTAGACTTTGCTGGCTGTGTTGATTCTCGCAAATCAACATCTAGGTACATTTTCATGATGGCCGATGGAGCTGTTTCTTGGAGAAGTGTTAAGCAGACCTTAACTGCTACTTTTACTATGGAAGCCGAGTTCGTCTCCTGTTTTGAGGCCACTTCACATGGTGTATGGCTTTGGAGTTTCATTTCTGGGCTTAGAGTCATGGATTCTATTTCTAGGCCATTGAGAATTTTCTGTAATAATTCAGCTGCTGTTTTTATGGCCAAGAACAACAAAAGTGGGAGTCGAAGTAAACATATCGACATTAAGTATTTGGCCATAAGAGAACGTGTAAAAGATAAGAAAGTGGTCATTGAGCATATTAGCACTGAATTAATGATCGCTGATCATTTAACTAAGGGCATGCCACCATTGAAATTCAAGGATCATGTAGAGAAAATGGGACTTGGTTCCATTTTGTAATTGTATACATACAGTTTTTTAATGAAACTTTTATATATTGTGATATTTTCTCATATTCATGCACGCCTTAATTTATTTGAGAAAATATTTATATTGGACCAGAATAAACATAGGGTTTATTCATTAAGTATGGTTACCACATTAAGAAATTTTATTGAGGAATCAAATGCATTGTAATACATGGATGATAATACTCAATATTAGAGGACTTATCGCCATGATTCATGTGTTTATTCCTTAAGAAAGATAGTCAATGAGATTAAGTTAAGAATCAGGTTTACGTTTGGACCAAGTGGGAGAATGTAAGAATTCATTAAGCATTTAATATTCATTAAGCACTTCATTAAATGCTTATCTTAAGAGTTTATTAAATGGTCCAAACTCTTCCTCGTCATATTCTTAGTATTAATTAATTTTATTAGTTATCATTAATTAAACCCATTAGTTGGCAATTAATATATTTATGATAAGAGTTCATTAATTGATCCAAACTCTTCATCTTCATATTTTTTTCATTAATTCATTAGTTCATTAATTGTTTAAAGAGTGGTAACTCTTCACATTCTTGATAGGAGAATGTTTATAAATAGTTGATTTTGGTCCCTAAGCTCGATCACTCATTCTTGAAATATACACCATCACTCTAGAGTGTTTTGAGAGCTTAGAAGTGCTAAAACTAAGTGAAAAATCCATAACCGATCTCGTTAGTAATGGTCAGAAGTACGCTTTCAGTTCCTTTTGTTTCCGTATAAGTTTATTAATCTTTGTGTTTCTTTTAGTGTTAGAAACATGTTGGGATCAAATCTATTTTGGTTAACATAACGATATCCCAACTTTAAAAGATAAATGACTGAAATGTCTCACTTTTGAAGATAATGGATCAAAGTGTCAATGAGGTCAAAAATAAGGGACCAAAAATGATATTAACCTTTCATTTATTGCACTAGGTATGCATGAATCAAGAGAAGCATCTATATATAATTGATCCATACTTGAATTCACTTCAATACATTGGTGGCGGCTTCTCTGAAAGACGCCTACGTGGACTACTAGGGGGACGGCACAGAGGTGGCGGAGGTGGTGGTGGACCTTGTCTCGAAGCCTTTGCCGAAACCCCTTGTGGCCATACTGCTGCAGAAATGGAGACCTTGGCTATGTAGTTATTGTGTAACACAACAAATGCATGCAACAATAAGAATGTGAGCATATATGTGACTGTCTTCATTGTGTGTTGAATATATTAAATGATAAAAGAAATCATTTTCTAACCGTTTAAACTTTTAGATGAGATAGTCACTTTATATGATATTAGATCATAGGTATCAAAAGGTTCTGTGTTTAAAACTTACCGTGACCCATTTAAAAAAAAATATTAAAACTGTTCAAAACTTACCACCACCTATTTAAAAAAAATATTAAAACAGTTCAAAATTTACCGCTACCTATTTAAAAAAAATATTAAAACTGTTCAAGTGCAAGACTCAAAAATTAATTATACTTGCACTTGCGGGAGCGTGTTAAAAATTATAAATAATATAATAAACCTCTATCTAATAGTTTAAGTTTTTAGATGAGATGGTCACTTAACATTGTGAAAGATAGATTTTTAAGCTGCCTTCTTGGGCTTTTAATAGAAAATTAGGATCATCATTGTTAAATTTCCAGTCAAAAATTAATTAACTTATGAAGAGAAGAAATTAATACATCTTAAGCCGGTATGGTTTTATCAATGCCTTTGAGATTAGACGTTATGTTTGCATGGTCTAAGGTGGGAGGATAGAAAATAGGAGCAAACAAAGAATCTTTCCTTTTCCTACTTTTTCTTTCTACGTCTTTTTTTTTTCTTTTTTCCATGCCTCCCACCAAATAAAAAAAGGAAAATTATATATATATATATATATATATATATAAATTTTTTTTTTGGTTACAAGGAGGCAGAGCCTAATTAAAGAGAGACAAGATAAGGGAATGTCTCACCTCTTTTATATTTTCCAACAAAATATGGATCGAGCCCAAAAAACTATATCCATCCATAAATAGTTAATGTGCAATATATTATGCCAATTAAACATAATATTCAAAAGCTAGAAAAAGCCGTCCTTTCATTTTTCACCTTCCGCATTTATTCCTCATCTAAAACACGCCATAAAGTGTACTAGTCAATTCAACGAATATTTGGTAGTTCTTTACCATATTGAAAAGTATTAAACAAAGAGACCTATGACTTCGTCAAGCATGCATATGTGTAACTTCTGCTGCCACTCATGCTTATTCGTCACAATCATACAATAGTAAGGAATTTAGAACTTAATAGTGATTTCAGCAATATAGGATCGAGGAAGCTACATTGCCATTATTAGTCAACTAATGTATGAGTTAGATACACCCTTTATTCCTTGGTTTACTCCCTTAAGTCAAGTAAACCAAGGAAAAGTTGTTCTTAATTATACTATAGGAGAACAAAGAAAAATAAAAGGATCGAGAAAGCTACATTGCTATTATTAGTCAACTAATGTATGAGTTAGATACGCTTCAAGATAATAAATAATATAACATTTTTTTTTCTAATTGTTTAAAATTTTAGATGAGGTGTTCACTTAATATGATATTAGAACTTAAGAACTAAAAGGTCCTGAATTTAAAACTACTATCACTTATTTAAAAAAATATTAAAACTGTCTAAGTATTGTAGGTTCAAAAATTAATGTGTTGAAGATAATAAATAATATAACAAACTCTTATTTAACAGTTTAAACTTTTAGATGAGGTGGTCACTTAATAAATATCCCAAATTATAAAATAAACAGGAGTGCAAGCAGCAATAAATAAAATTAAATAAGACAGAAGGTTCATCCCTCATCCTTTGAAGGGGGATTTGCGCATGAATTAAGCCCTTCCCGGCTACCCAATTCTAAAACTGTAACTTTCTCTTCTTGCGTTGCCCAAATACCTGTACTGATGAGCACGTACCATGAAATCATATGAACAACTCATACTAACTTGATATAACATGAAGGGATAAATGGTATGGAGACATGACTTAGGCTCCGTTTGTTTGCCGTAAAATATTTTCTGATTTTTCAGTGTTTAATAATATCGAAAAATTGATCAACTGTAAAATATTTTTTAGTTAATAATTGCGGCTACTTTTGTTTAATTTTCTGGTATTTGGTAACACTGAAAAATTAGTCAACTGGAAAATATTTTTCACTCAACAATTGTGGCTAGTACAAAATTTGAGAAAATATTTTCATGTCATTTGGGAGAAAAAAATATTTTACGGAATTCATTGTACATCCAAACACCAGAAAATATTTTCCAGTATTCTATTTTTCAGAAAAATATTTTTCTCCAATTAATTATTTTACGAGGTGGTAACTTAACACGGTTAGGAACCAAAAGGTCTGGAGTTTAAAACTCACGACCATCCATTTAAAAACATTAAAATTGTCCAAGTGCAAGATTTAAAAACTAATTGCGGGGGTAAATAATATAATGAACCCATTAAAACTATCTAAGTGCAAGGCTCAAAAACTAACTCAATCTACACTTGTGAAACCCTTTTCTAATAGTTTAAATTATTTAGATGAGGTGATAACTTAACATTCATCAATCTTATCACCTATCATACAATTATTAATTACTGGGTGTGAATCACAAAGCATAATTAATTAGGCCACTATGTTTTAACCATTGATATAATATAAATAGATGCACTACAAGCTAGTTCACAGTTAAGCATAAATTTTCAATATATACTACCATATGATTTATCTGTTACAACAACACTTAATACTGCTGAAAAAAATCAAGGATCATTGAATATTTAATCATTGTATATGGCTCCATTGCAAATTCTTATTAGTTCACAGTTTTTTGGTTGAAAATTCTCTATTTATAATCTTTAAACTCAATATGTTACCGATATCTCATGACATATCTATATTGTGTTCCAAGGGCGGAGCTACTTATATGTGAGTGGGACTGCAATCTCACTTACCTCAATAAAAAAATATATTAAAAAAATATCTATTTTAAAAATATTTTTAGATTGAAAAATTAATTTAACCCCCATTGAATTTTTTATTATTATATATGAATGTTAATTATTGTCATTTTAATCCTCACTAAACAAAAACTTTGAATCCGCCTATGTTGTGTTCCCCTGTGAAAATACTTCAATATGCACCCCTGATTATTTCATAACTTAGGATTTGTAACTCGTACGATTTTTCTAGAATAGCAAAGCAAGCTTTCGTGATTCTCTCTCTCTCCTCCCCCGCCGCCGCCCCCCTCCCCCCCCCTTCCCCCCCTTCCCCTTATAAGCAAGAACTTTTCCTTGATTTACTCGATTTGTTGATCAAAGAAATAATAAACGATGAAAGAATTTAATTAAGAAAGAGAGAAACCTCCGAAATCTTACCAGGCATTTGGTTTGTTTTGAAAAAACTACCAGAATGTAGAAATATATGTTCAAGTGCAACTCATTAAAAAAAAAAAAGAGAATCTCATATATATATATATATTATTTTTATAATGACGAACTTGCAACGGTAAAAATACAAATGATTCTACTTTTGAAAACCATTGTAATAAGTAGCAAAAAATTGTCAAAAAAAATATTAAAAACTGTTGTTACTCTTGAAAACCATTGCCAATAAGAGAACACTTATCATGTACTCTTTGAAAAAAAGTATATACATAGAATAGAAATGACTAGATCAACTATGAATAGTGATCATAGAGTATGAAAAATTAATATAGATTTTTGAAATATTGACGTTGGTGTCACCTTTAAGTAAAAAAGTCCAAGGAAGGTTCAAAACACATTTCCACGAAGAAGTGTCATAAGAAAATAGGAAGATTAAGGAAATCCATTGTGAACTTGATATATATGTGTATATATATATAGGCCCAAAAGCCATGCTCAGCTAGCCATACTGCATCAAATTAAATTCCCCAATGAGGACTGCTTCATACTTGCTGGCATTCCTTTTGATATCTGAATTTGCAATATTGTTGCATCATAGCTATCCAGGCAGCGAGGTCCTAGTCGTTCCACTGTGGCCGCAGGTATTTGCACGGACAGGAATGATGCACGAATATAGAAAAGCTCCACCGTCACCACCACCCCCAATTCCAGGTCCAGGTCGTCCTCAACGTCCATAATCTTGGAAGTCATAGTCATCTCAAGGAGTGTAATTAATAATCTTCATGCATGCATGGTGATTACTTTCAGGGTGGTTCTAGTGATGATGATTTTCAATGGATTTTACAAGCAACTATATTGTAGTTTTCATAATCGTTTGATTCTAGGTTAAATCTGAGTGTAGGTCTTCACTATTATTGTATTATTGTTTTTTTTTTCTTTTTTACGTCATGATATTCGAGCCCTGAGTCTTATTTTTGTTGTTTTGTTTCTACTTCATTAATTCGCGATTTCATCCAAGGTTTGTATTTCATGCTGGTTGCGCATATTAGCTTAACAACTTGGTCGTCTTTGCATTCGATGAGATGATATGTTACATATTGCACCAAGCAAAGAGATCACACAATTATAGTTGAAAGAAACAAACAGTAAGAAGGTGTTGAACTAGCTTAAAATTCACTTTCGGAGTCTATACTGATCAAGAACACATACCTAAACCTCACTTCTGCATTCTTTCATGTCCAGGAAACGCATACTGAGAATAACTTGTCATCAAGAATGCAACATGCAACACTATAATGTGAACTATCTATTCACAGCAGCATTTCGTTGGGTCATACCATTTCCAACATCAACCAATTCTTTTTATTAGAGTTAATGCAGCGTAAATATGAATAATTTAAGTAATAAACTGAGTTTGTGGTGTAAACAAAAACTATTACAGACGATATTGTAACATTAACTGAAACACTGGATCTGTCTCAGTAACTTAATAACAGGTTTTACTTAATGTTTTAACATAAACAGAGAAACCATAGAGTAGCGGAAAAACTAAAGTTGTAACAAAATAAAGAACACTAAGATTTAACGTGATTTAACCATGCGGTCTACGTTCACGGACCAACCCCTGGTCCAACAAACCAATTCATTAAGAAATATCAAGTTACACCATCAATGGACTTACACAAGTAAAAACTCTCTCTTAACCTTTGACACCTCGATGAAGAACTCCTTAATGAACTTTGGTTTGACGAGCTATCCTCGACTAACAATGTTCTCTCCCAAGAATTACAACTTCTTCTCCCGAAAAATGATGAAAGGTTACTGTAAACTGATTACTCAATGCTTATACAAGTTGCTCATGACAAAACTAAACAGAATCACAACACTGATAAAAACAGGAATTTAAACACATATTGTGTTGCAATATGCCATGGAACAATGGACAGAACTCTCTTATATTTTCTTGTGGCTCTCTCTCTGCCTATTTCCTGCTGTGACCTTATGCTTCATATAAGTACTCGACTGCTGCACATCAACACGGCTTGGGCTTCAAGAAAGGCCTCTTCTTACAAAACCCTATTGTAATTTCTTATGAATAGACAATTAATGCAATTTCTTAATCCTTATGAATAGACAATTAATGCAATTTCTTAATCATCACAAAGCCCTGTCTATTATGGTAAGTTACCATAAGATTTTTCTTGCACAATACAAATGGAAATAACACAAGTATGGTAATAACAAAAGTTTTGTTAAAACATAGCCAATTAATGCTCAATCAATTTAATTGCCTGTAACACTTTTGATTCAACCGAGAGCTAAAACTAAGGAGACGATAGTTGTCTTTCTTCTCATTGTTCATTTGGTTTGGGAGGGGGAGAGCATGGTTTGGTTTGGTCTGTCGAAATTCTTATACTTTAAGCAATGCGGCGCAACCCCACCCCCCCCCCCCCCCCCCCCCCCCCCAACTTTTAAAATTACCCAATTTTGCTCAAGTGAGGTTATTTCATTGACAATTTTTTCCATAATAATCATTACGCCATGATCCAAATATGTAGTTATTAAGACTTGTTAAAACACCACTATTCGTACTTGATTAATTTCCCTTAGCAACTTTCTTTTTTCTAATTTTCTAATTATTCTAATTTAATATATTAATTCGAGAGAAACATAATAGATTTAAAATATATCACATAAACTACTGTTCTTTACATTATTCTAGAGATAATATAGTTAGATTTAAAATTAAAAAGGAATAAAGTACAATATTATGAGTAGTTTCAGCAGTTGTGATTTAATTTTTTCCCTACAAAAATCTTTATACAATTAAAATATATGATTTTAATTTAAGAACAACATGAGACTCCCAAAATATCACCTAAGATAAATAGATATTAAACCTGAATTGCATCTTATAACAAAACTACAGTAAATTACAATTATAGGAAATGAATAATAATTTTAAAAAACCAAAAATATCTAGTTTGCTTAAATAGTATATTAAAAATACATGAATAAAAGTTTTTCTTGAGAATATATATTTGGAGCATGGGTATGACCGTCTATAGACAAAGGAGAATATAAAAAAATTAATCAACATGGAAAAATTTGAGTGATCTTAAAAAATCACGAGGCTGTTTGGGATTTACTCATTAATTGAAGCGACTTTTTGACTTTTACTGAATTTAGAATACAGGTACCATTAACTCTAGAGATTGACGACAAAAAAGAGAAATATTTCAAAGAGTAATGCTATATATCACTTCTTTTTTCATCACCCTTTTATCACCTCCTACGTGAAAACTTACATGTCATGTCAACTAGACAATATATTTATTTTTCTTTCTTCTTTTAATTATTTTTCTCTCTCTTCAATATCTTTTTTTTCTCTCTAATTAATACTTACCCTTCAATTTGAAAAAATAATAATAATAATAATACTTACTCAAATCTTTTCTTTCTTTCTTTCTTTCTTTCTTTAACATATCAGACTCATTCTCAAGTCGTTGCTTATTTTAAGAATTCTCCATCTTCTTCTTCTCCAATCAATATCGATATCGCTACCAAACCGAACAAAAATATGAGTTTTTATTAGATACTTCATCGTTAAGCACCGGACCAAACAAAAGATCATGCCAAATCGAGTGATATACGGAAATCTGAGACATGCATCAGGGGTTTTTTTTTTATTTTTTATTTTCCTTTCAAGATATGGCCCTTTTTGTTCGGGTATATAAGTTGTAGCCCATGCCCTCTGGTGTTCAGATTCACCAGTTTTCTTTTTCACTTATATGTTTGATGCATATTTAATCTTCCGTTGTTGTGGTTTCCTATTTTAAAAAGCATAACTTTGATTTTCACTTTGTAGGTAAATAATATTGATAAGTTTAGATCTCTCCTCTCCATTTTCATTGGCACTTGAGCTTTTTTTTTTTTTTTTTTTTTTTTTCCAGAAATAACGAGGAATCGAGACATGCATCAGTTATGCAAAATTGACTACTAAATTTTACACAAAGTATTAGCTAGAAACAAATGAAGGCCGTGCACCAACAATGAAGAAGTTAAGCCATTACAGAATATTTATAGCACTCTTATGTTTTTAGGAACAAAGAAATTTGACCGCCAACAAAATACGTAAAACCACAGCGTTCCACTCTGTAATGTTGATTTTTATTGACGTTATATGTGATTAAAATCTAAAATGCTTAGTGTTATTGATGTTATATGTGATTAAGAATAAAAGTCGAAGTCCAATATGGTATTGTTTGGTCTGGTGCTTAATGGTGAACTATGCAATAAAAATTCATATGTTTTTGTTTGGTGTAGTAGCAACGTTGATTTTGATCGAAGAAGATAGAAGAGTTCCTAAAGCCAACAACGGATTTGAAACTAAGAAAGGTCTCCGCTTAGATATGATTAAAGAAAGAAAGACAAAGATTTGAATAAATATTAATTAAGAGAAAGGAAAAGAAATTAAAGAGAGAGAGAGAAAGAATTGAAAAGGAAAAAGAGATTTAAAAATATTGTTTAGTTGGCATGTCATGTAAGATTATATGTAAGAGGTGATAAAAGGGTGATGAGAAAATGGGTGATATATAATATTACTCTATTCCAAAACATGGATGGTGTACAAACAAATGTTATCTCCATGAAGGGCTAGGGGATCCTGGCCTCCCACAATTTTGAGGATTTTGGACAACATATGTTTTCTTACCAAAATGAAAAAAAGAGATTTATAAAGTTTTCAATTAGAAGAAGACATGTTGATTGGCCTTCAAAATATGAAATCTTCAATTAGCCCGGATTAATATTAGTCCGTGAGAGAGAGAGAGAGAGTAAGACTTGCGTGTATGTGAAGTCCATCCCATCACTATAAGAAAAACTATTTTTAGCGATGATTCGTCACCAATTTGACAACGGAAATTAGACGGAAATTTTTGTTGCCCAAAATTATGACAAATTGAAGACAGAATGGAGATGACATAGCTAAGTCGTCTCCAAGTAGCGACGGCATGGAGACGACATTATAATCCGTCTCCAAAAGTCACTAGTTGGCGACTACTTGGAGTCGTCTCCAAACCGTCTCTAATTGGTGGCGGCGTGGAGACGACTTATCGATGTCGTCTCCAAACCGTCACCAATTTGCAACTACTTGGAGACGATCTAGATAAGTCGTCTCCTTTGGAGACGAATTGGCGACTACATAGCTAAGTCGTCTGCAATTCAGCTTGAGCTCTATCGAGCTAATAACCAGTATCTTTGGGTCGTCTTGACCTCTGTATACACCATATTCAATTTCGTAATTAATAAACACTAATATTTATTATTTTGGATTAAGCGGACAAAAAAAATATTTTGAATTAATTTTGTACAAATATAAGTTGGTGCAAAACAACTAACATAGGGTATTTAACGTAATGCAAAATATAAACAATTAGTTATTTCCGAAAAAAGGGAATTCCAATAAAAGTTAATGCATATCAAACATTAACTGAATATTACATTCATAATTAAGGATTACATCTCATCCTAATGAAATACAGCAGCACAAGTACATAATACCTAACAACGTACATCATCACAAGTACATAACGAGCGGATAAAATACATCATCACAATCACATAATAGCATCATCTAGTTTAATAACTCTTGACCTCCAAGATGATCGTGTTGGTCTGTCGATAGCTAACGGACACGGCGTGCGCGCTGCTACGTCCATTCAATTTTAGATCACGCCAAATCTCTCGAAAAGGGGGATCTGGCAGTCTATTGGTCCTCGACCACATGGTAGTGGACCAATGGACATATACATTAGTAGATCTGACAGACCAATGGTCCGTCTGACAACCCTTAACAAACAATAGTGGTGACGGGACTTGACGACATTGAAAAACGTGTTATAAAATAAATAAATTATATTAATTAAAATATAACTATTAAGATTATAACTTATATTATTTATTGATTACCAAATTAGTTAATTATTTGTTTAATTCAATACTTTTATTCATTTAATAGCTATTTGAATTAAATATTTATCTAATTAAATAAATAATATTTTTAGATAATTAAAAAAAATGTTAAAATTCAATAATTTAAATATTAAATATGTTCATTTAATGATTAATATATTATCTAAATTGATAACTAATTAAATTATAATTAATATTATTTATTTAGCACCTAATTAATTAATTATTTGATTAATATAAGATTATTGTTCATTTAATAACTATTAATTAAATAGTTCTCTAATTAATTTAATAATAAGTCATACTCAAGATTAATTAATTATTTAACTAATTTTATTTATTAATTACTGGGCTGTCGACCCATAGCCCCCTACCCCCGCGACCAACAGCCCCCTCCCCCACCCCAACCCCGCAGCCCTCTCCACCCCTTACGCAGCGACCCACAACACCCTCCCCCAACCATAAGGTAAGTTTATTTTATTGTTTTTTGTTATATAAATATATATATATATATATATATATATATATATATATATATATATATATATATATATATATAATTTTTGTATGTTATTTTTGGTTTTTTTCATTTTTTTGGTTTTTTTTATTTTTTATTTATCTTCTATTTTAAAAAAATACTGATGTATTCCTGTTAGATTTACTTTGCTTGTATACTTGTGGTTGATGGTTACATCTTGTAAGAAAGCTCATCTGATAATGATGGACATTAGAATATTTGATGTAACCATTTCGATTTCATCATGTAGATAGGTCTATTTTCACTTAATGATTGCTGGTTAAATGCTTAATCTTGTAAACTTGGTTTTTGGCAGTAATTGAACATGCATATAATTTAACTATATTCGCCCGAGCTTCAGTTGTTCAAGGACTTGGTCTCAATCAAGGAGAACAGGTAAATTTCAACTGTTCCCTGTGGTAGTTTTACACTAGAGTGTCTAAAAAGATATTGATATTTTTATTCATCGTTCTATGACATAAAATGTGTGCTCTACGTTTTACCATCTGTTTAAGGTATTCCTGAGGTCACAGGATATATCATTTTTCTTAGAAGCTATAAGATGTATCCTGATAAACAAAGTACATGAAGTTGGAAAAATCACAATTGGAAGATTTCCCATGGAAGGAATTCATCATCCATTTAAATGAAAATTAAAAATATAGGTGTTTCTCTTTAATCAGTAAGCATACTTCAGACATCCTACGTGCACTCTTATTGCTATGAGGGGGGCAATCCTATTTCCTGGACTAGTTGTGGGTTCACTATTGTACTCATTCTATTCTAAATCGAATCTGCGTTTATGTCTTCTGCTGCAGAGGTAATCCAGCAATTGTCAGGCTGGCCCACTTCTTGTTCGAGTAATACACACCAAGGATGGATCCAGACTTGGGATACTCTGTATCAAGCAGGGCAGTGCAAAGGTCTTTCCTGATCAATCTGGAGCTTTTACGTTTGCGTCAGTCTTAGTTCTGCCTTTCCTACCTTACCTTACTCATGTCATTTGTTTAACATATTTAAGTCCGATCCTAAAAGGCTACTTGAATTTATCCTTGCAGGAGAGAAAGAAGATTATCAAGGGACTGAAAGGCCTCGTGGACAAAACAGCTCGTGATAAATATGTAAATATGGTATGAATAAATAAATGTAATCTAACTTTTCTACATTCCATTTGTTTTCCTTTTTTGGTTCTTCTTCTGTTAACTCAGTGGATTTTGTCAAATTAATTTTTTTTTTCTTAAACAGCGAGATTATTTAAGTTGTCATCTTATGTGTGGCCATTCTTGTCTTAAAAATGATTCTTAGTTGTGGATTATGGAAAGTTTAGTACTTCATATGATTCCTTGAAGTTATACAATTAAGCTTCATTTCATGTTCACTCACTTTTCACGGGCTTGTGTGCATTATGTCAGTTGTTGATGACACAAAATTAAACTCGTATCAAATGTTTGTTTCCTATGGCTTTTGCTTTTCCCACAACTTTTCCTCTATATCCTGTTTATAGTTTCTGATTTTAATATTCTACTCTGCAGATCATCATTAATGAGTTGCAGATGGTCTTAATAATTTTCAAAAGTTGCTCTTTCTTGTCTCCCCAACATTTCTTCACTAATTCCTTTCCACTTAGTTTTAGAAACGATCCAATATAGTAGTATCGAACTGATAGTTAACCCGGAGTATGAAGCCTTCTTGAGATCTGCAAACTCTACAGGTTTGTCTAAAAAAGTACCCCGGACGTCTAATTTTACTATCCTTTGTTTTCACTTGCAGTTTGGAAGGCGGCCACTTTTGCAGCTGCTTCATCCCAATTGTCACCGCTATTTTAGTCCAGAGGATTTGGCGTCCTTGAGTTTATCTGTCCCTTAGTGCCAAGGTATCTTCTCTGTTTAGGGTATCTCCAATAAAGGCTCTAAAATGTGAGATTTTTCAAAATTGGGTAGTTTTAGAGCTCCAAATACCTAAAAAGTAACACTATTTATAACAAAAGTATGTGGAGTCCACCACTTTTGGTTTAAAAGATGCTAAAATAGAGACCCAATTTATATTTTTGTCATCAAATTTAGAGCCCAAAAATTAGATTGGGTCTCTATTTTGACATCTTTTAAGCCAAAAGTAGTGGACCTCACATACTTTTGTCATGAATAGTATTACTTTTTGGGCATTTAGAGCGCTAAAACTACCTAATTTTGAAAAGTCTCACCTTTCAAAACCTCCATTAGAGATACCCTTAAAACTTTCTGATACACAAAGTACTGAATAAAGGATCTGCATTGAGACAAATCTTCTTTCTTCTTCACATAACCTGGAGGTTCCGGAGGCTGATAAAGGTGGTGAAGAAGATGAGAAAGGCACAGATGGAAATGTAAGTGAGGATGAGGGGAATGAACACCCTAGTGAAAATGTACATGTAAATGAGGGTGGGAAGAAGGATCCATTCACACGAAGGAAAGAGTTATTGGTCAATAGTGGACTTGTTGAGGTTTGTATTTATTCTTCTTAATCTTCTACTCAATTTTGCTGTCAATAGTGGGCTTGTTGAGTGACATAAGTGGTTGAGTTCGTGACGGATAGTATAAGGATGACGCCTTCAGCAACTTGGTTGGTCACATTACTCATTTTCACTGTGGCTGCTTCATTTTATGTTAGGTGGTGAAGTTGTGCATTGTTAATTGGGCATGAAGTTTTAGCTTTTTAAAAGAAAATTCGTGGCTTTTTTTTTTCATTTTCTTTTTTGTTTCTGAATTTAAGTGTTTTTGTTGGTGATTTATTTTGTAAACACAGGTTAGTGTCATTGGTCTCCGGTATTCTCCAAGAACATATTCGCCTAAAGGTAAAAGTTAATTTTCTTTTATGTTATCTATATGTTATTCATTTTCTTTTATGCTATCTGTGTGTTCTTCAACCTTAAAGTTAATTCATTGAGTAAATCCATAGTTGGTGAATGATGATTTTGTGATGTGGGTTTTGTGCGTATTGTGTGTGTAGTGTGTAGTAGAGCCTTGTCTTCCCTTGCTTGGCTATTGCAGCAACAGGAACACTAGGAGAATTGGGAGCAAAGGAATTAAGAGCAATTAGGGATAGTATGTTGAGCTTTAATGCACTAGTCTATTAGTTGGTGCTCTTCTTCATAGCTAATGACCTGTAGCATAAGACGAAGGAGCAGCGAAAAGAAATTGGAAGAAGCATATGATAATAAACAATAGAAAAGAAAGAATTGGTATAAGAAAGATACAGTTTCGTTTCATTCCTATCTTATATTTATGCTATATAATATTATAATTGAAGCCAAACATCTTATATGAATGACCATATTTTACTCTATCTATAGCAAGTTTATTAAAGATTTTATATCTGATTTGTGTACAGGAAGCTGCAAACCATGACAATGGGAAAACACTTAATGTCCCTCAAAGAATGGAAAGAATTTGAGATGCAAGTGGTGGGTGGGAAAATATTAGAGTTTGTGCATTTAGTTATACATATGTGATTGTTCAAGAACATATCGCGCTACATATGTAATTAAAACAATTTGTAATTTTAAATTTATATTTTATAAGTATTTAATTTAAATTTAAATTTTTATTGTCAACATTTTAATTAAATTTTTTATATGAATTTTACATTTCAAAAAAACTTTTAATTCTGCTATTCTAATTATAAAAATTGCCGAAAAAACTTATTTAAAAATTGGCGATGACATGGAGACTAAGTAATTGGAGATGGTTTGGAAACGGCTTGGAGACGGAATGTAGTTGGAGATAGTTTGAAGATGGAATGTGTTTGGAAATGGAATGCAGTTGGAGATGAAGTTTTATTGGCGACGGTGTGGAGATGACAATTTTTTAGAGACAATTTGGAGACGGACTAAAATGTCGTCGCCAAAGCCGACAATTTGGCAAAATTGGCGATGGTATTTTGGACGACGGACGATTTTCATCCTTTTGTCGTCGCCTTGACTCTTTTTGGCAACAAAAAAGAGATGGAAATTGGTCATTCGCATTTGACAATTTTTTTTGTAGTGCATGTGAAATGACTGATATTAGTTCGGACTGATTGAAGAATTTCTCCACACAAAAAGACGAATGTATGTGCAAGTAGGTAGGGACTATAGAATTGATCACAAACTCCAAAAATATTTTAAGTTCATGTCTATTTAAGTGAAAAAAAATAGTCATCACTGGTCTATTAATTAATTTTAGTTTTCAAAACCACTTAACTCCTAAATAGCACCCACTTATAAAAGATCCTAATCCACCCTATACATTGCACCGTGGACTTCATAAGAATATACTTCAATATGCACCCCAGGTTCTTTCAAAACTAAGGATATAAGTACTACCACATTTTTTATCTATTGTAACAGTTAAAAGTATTTAATGCTATTATAGGGTTAAAAATCATCACAAATAATTTTAACTGTTACATATGCTCTAATTGCAAATTCTCTACTGTAACGATTTTTAAAATAATATACAATAATTTAAAAAATTGTTGTAATTAAACTATAATTTTTAAAGTGTTACGAAAAAGTAATTTTACGAGAAATTATTAACAAAAAATGATAAAAATAATTTTAACCATTGCAATTAGATAAAACTGTTGCAAAAAGTTTTAGTTTATGCAACGAACCGTTTCAATAAAACAAGTATTACAATGATTTTTTTAATTTTTTCAAAGTAATTTTTTATTTTTCAATTGAAGTTTTGCAAAAAGTTAAAATATAGTGATAACTACATGAATTTACTAGAATAACAAGGTAGCTTGCATTATGCTTTTCTTTTCCGTTCTTTTTCTTTGTTCTCCGATTGGTATAACTAAGGACTTTTCCATGCTTTGCTTTACACAAGATTCATTGTGAATAGAGATATTTGAATTTCAACACTAAACGATAACGAAAGAATTAAATTAAGAAAGAGACTGAACTTGGAAATCTTGAAAATTTAGTCCCTACGTGTTGAATATAGATTCCGCTGAGCCGAGCTGACCACTTGAGTGCGCACCTCCGAGCTGAGAACCTGCACAAGTAAAAGAAAGAAACAGCGGGGTTATCTCTTATGTTTTTATTCGGGCGAGAGAATTAGCATTTAACTCGAGAATAATCCAACTAACACAAATTTAGAAGTAGGGATGAATTAGTTATCTCTCACTCACTTTTCTTGTGCTATTTATAATGGTATTGGATGTCCTTTGTGATATTTTCATTCGTTCTCGTAAACTATTTTTGTGACAAATATCTTTTAATAATTATTTTTTTGTCATTATGAACACTTTACACTTGGGCTACTTTTTATATCCATATCACTAGGTAAGCTCATGAGCTTTTCCTCGAAATTGAGTAAACCGTGTTTTTCTTTTTTCTTCATCTTTTTGGGATCATTTTCTTCTCACTTTTTCCCTACATTGAAGTTAGTATTAAGGTCCAAACTTCCAAATTGTTTACTATTTATGATTGTGACAAATTAGACATGACCCGCAGTAGCAGTTACCCGTGCTGGAAAACATTTTTCAAACTCATTAATAGTAGGCTTAAGAAGTATATCTTTTTCTTCTTGATCATCTTTTAATTTTTGACTTGAAGATTCCACTCCTTTGACAATGTGTTGATCCTAATTCGCTATAAAAGCCAAAACCGGGCAGCATCTCAATCCACGTTTCACCAATGAAGGCACTCACATATTTTCTCACATTCTTTCTGTTACATGAACTTCTTGTATTACATAATAGCTACATAGCCGAGGCCTCCATTTCTTCGGCAGTATGGCCAGAAGAGTTTTTGGCGGATCCAAGACCTTCTCCACTTTTACCAAAACAAAAAAGACCTTCTCCACCATCACCTCCACCACCAAAGGCCCCTCCTGGACCGGGGATGTTTGCACGGACAAGGATGATGCCTTTAAGAAAACCTCCCCCGCCACCACCACCCCCACCCCCACCCCCACCCCCACCCCCAAATCCCCGGCCCCCTATCAAAACTCTAACACATCCATAATCTTGGAATTCATCTCAAGGAATGTCATAATCTTCATGCACGCATGGTGATCACTTTCAGGGTTGTTCTAGTGATGATGATTTTCAATGGATTTTACAAGTAACTATATTGTAGGTTTTTTTATAATTGTTTGATTCTAGATTAAATCTGAGGGTATGTTCTCATAAGTATTGTATTACTCTTTTTTTCCTTTTACTTTCATTCCCATAAGATTCGAACTCTGCTCTCTCAAGAAGATTAATCCATTATTAGACTACTCTTAAGTCTCTTATTATTGTTCTTTTGTTTCTACTTCAATAATTCGTGATTTTTTCCAAGATTTGTATTTAATTTCATGCTGGTTGTGCATATTAGCTTAAGTATCACTCGGTCTTTGCGTTCGATGCATGAGATGATATGTTACACCCAGCAAAGAGATCACACAATGATCGTTGAAAGAAACAAACAGTAAAAACGTGTTGAACTAGCTTAGAATTCACTTCGGAGTCTATACTGATCAAGAACACATATATAGTACGTACCTAAACCTCAATATAATTCTGCATGCTTTCATGTCTAGGAAACGCATACTGAGAATAACTTTTCAAGAATGCAACATGCAACACTATAATGTGAACTATCTATTCACAGCAGCATTTAGTTGCGCCATGCCATTTCCACATCAACCAATTCTTTTGATTCAACGTAACCGAGAGCTAAAACTACGGAGACGATAGTTTTGCCTTATCACAAACACTACAAAAAAAATTACTTTTGGCGACGACCAAAATTCGTCTCCATGTCGTCGCCAAAAGAATATTGGCGACGGCTAGCGACAGCACGGAGAGGAAAATTGACCGTCGCCAAAAGTATCATCGCCAATTTGTCGCCCCGTCGCCAATTCATCTCCTTTGGCGACGACATTTTAGTCCGTCGCCAAATTCGTCTCCAAATCATCTCCAAAATATTGTCATCTCCACACCATCGCCAATATAACTCCGTCTCCAGAGTCGTCGCCAAAACTACATCATCACCTAGCCATCGCCAAAACTATGTCGTCACTGAGTTGTTGCCAAATTGTCGCCAAAACTATGTCGTCACCAAGACGTAGCCAAAATATACTATCATCGAGCCGTCGCCACAAGTTGTTGTCACCAAACCGTAGCCAATCTTTAATTATTCTTTTATAGCAATTTTTATAACTAAAATTACAGAATTAATTTTTTTTTCAAATAACAAATTAATATAAAAAATTAATTTAAATTTTAATCCATATAAATTAAAAAAATATATAATCTAAAATTATAAATTAAATTAAATCAACACAAATCATAAATTTAAAATTACAAACTGTTTTAATATCTTAACAAAAATATAAATTTAAAATACAATAGATTTTAATATCTAAAAAAACACTCAATGCCTCGATTGATCTTTAACCATTGGGGCTACAAGAACTATTTCATCCCATTCATGTGGTTCCTTCAGAAGAGCTTTCAGAGCAACAGCTCCTCCCATGGACTGACCAAACAAAATGCGAGGCAGCTCAATCATTTCCGACCTTCCTGCCAAATCATATGAGGAAAAGTTAGCTTTAATTGATCATTATTTGCATTAATCTGCTGAATTAAAGAGATTGCATATGACGAGAGATGAGATGAAAATTTTGAAATTTAACGAGAAGAACGTGCTTCCGCTGCTCATTTTGAGATGCAAAAAGGAAACTCACAAGCCAAAACATTCAAATGCACAATTTTTATGTAGATTTCTCACTAAGCTGAAAACTATATTAAGAAATGATCACAGGGTTTACCTTTAATTTTTGTAAACTGTTCAATGACATTGTCAACTAGGCCATCAAAGTCAGGTACATAACCATGCAATTCTTCAGAGAGGCCAAAACCTGGATAATCAATTGCATAAACACCATAGCCAGAAGCAGCAATGTATTTGGCTATACCTGAAACTCCAAAGGAGTATCCTAGATGTCATTCTATGAAGAACCATAAACTGAGGGAAGACGAACACAAGTTAAAACTCTTTAAACTCACTGATAAGAATATGCACAAAAAGTACTCCAAATGTTCAGGAAAGGCAGTTATGAAGTTCAATTTACTTTGTGGATGTTATTTCCGATAGTTTTACTGAAAAGCAAAATTACCTCACTGTAGTTACTAACTTGACTAGCTCAATACTAAGTGCACACCTAGCTGTCACTACTTTCAAAGGTAGAAACTCCACTCTTAAGTCTATACACACACTAGAGTTTGTGGAAAATTTTCAACATGCAACACTTCTTTCAATTTTTCAGTTCAACTTCAGAGAATGATCTTAGTGTCATGTGAGCTTAAACTAAATATTGACTTTCAATTCGTGAGGGAAAAGTCATTATGAAATCCTGCAGCCTCCTTGTGCTTCCATTGACATTGCCCCTTCACATTTCTTTCATCAAACACATGTTCCACTGAAGATAAATATTTTGATGTGTAATGCGTATTTACATAAAGAAGCACAAATATTTACTTTTGATATTTCTTTTCAATATAAAAAGTGTTGATATCAAAATATAGTAGAGAGTTATATTCATATAATGACATTTGACACTTCTACGCCAGTGCATGAAACAAGCTGAAGCATGCAAACTTCTCATCTTTCTCATCAACTTTTTTGACTTCAATAATAGGCTTTGAATCCACATCCTTTTTCATGGATTAATCTTTATATCTCCAATACATATCTAAAAGGAATAATCACCACAAATTGGGAATATAGAGGTATCTTTTCTACTTATCCAAAAAATGAAAAAGAGATGCCTTTTCTTTTGACTACAATAGAAATCAAAATTATAGTTCAAATTTTTAAGACAAAAATAGTTAAATAGTGACCTATTGTACACTTCTAATCTCTCGAGAGCTTTCACCAAATACAAATTCAAGTCTATAGCTTTGCATCAAGAAACAAATATTAGTTCTCTTTCCAACATTTTGCATAGATATTAACTATTCTGATTTGGAACCACAAATAGGTTTCATCAAACTACAAGCAAGGCAATATTTTATTTCAAGATGAATACTATCCAAGAAAGGGAAGAATTGCTGCTGCACAATCAATTTGATTAGTTAACTTTGCATTTGGCCATTTGCAAAGATAACGATTCAAGCTGCAGAATCATACAAGGCATGAATAAAATATAATATGCAAGGTGCAAGATCAATTCAAATCATTAAAGTTCCAGCAACAATTTTCAAAGGCTATGCAATTGAGGTATTTCCACGAACAGGTAGTGTACAATTGGGATTTCAAAGCCAGATCCTCAAGACAAAACATATGGAATGCATTACAAAAGCAATGAAAAATGAAAATAATTGATTACCACGAAGCACCACAAAGATTCGGCAAAGAGAAAAAGATTCAGCAACAACGATCCGACAAATAGCCTCGTAACTGAAGCATCACAAAGATTCTGCAATTTTCCAAAAAAAAAAAATTAATGATAAACCCTAATTCATCCCTTATTCTATTGAAATCAATAATCACAAAATTAAACAAAAAAAAATCAAAAATAAAAAATAAAAATCTGAATTTTTTGTAAAAAAGTCCAAAAATTAAAAAATAAAAAAATTCAAAAATCAAAAAAATAAAACAAAAAACCGAAAATAAAAAAATAAATAAAATCTGAAATTTAAAAAAAATCAGAAAATAAATAAAAAATAGAAAAAAGACAAACAGAAATTAAAAAATGAAAACTAAAGAAGACAAATATATATATATATATATATATATATATATATTGTAGGTTACTCAGATACAATGATTCACTACTAGGATTAGTAGAAACGAGTCTTTGTAATGGACCTATTTTCTTCAATTGTTTTCCAGATCATACCATATCGCTTACATGTCCTCATATCATGAAAGCTTTACAGTTAGACATTAAGACGCATAACTATTATGTTGATTGTGGTACACATGCATATGAAGTTATTTATCGTCTTAATTATAAATTAATGACAACAGGATTAAATCCTAGATCCATAACTAGACATCGTCCTAAAGGTGAAACTATCCTTTGGAATATGGACAGAAACAGATCAATAGTTAACATACCCAGAACAATCATGTGGAACGAAGTTTCACTTCCAGATAGGTGGGATATTGAAAATGCCACTAAACCAGTTGTTCAGGACCAGAATGTCCAGAACTCCAGAATAGAACAAATCATCAAATATGATGATGGTACTGTTTCTATTAAGATAGATAGAGGAAATAGAGGATCAGTCTTATCCCGATCAGCCTCTAGTATCTTTAGGATCAGTATTTCAGACCCAACCCCAGGATTTGTTGATCTTTCTTCAACAAGCAGAACCCAGACTCAATCTGTTCCCATAGGAATCAGAATTGAAGATCAGACTGCTAGACCAATCTATCCAGAATTTGGACCATCTGAACCAACAGACAATTCATCTGTTGACTTCAATCCTTCAGCTTCAGACTTCGGTGTCAACGTCTTATCAGAAGTCTTTGAACGAGATGTTCAGGGATTAAAAGATGAATTCATGTCAGAAGAAAATAAACAGATTAGAGAATGGTATTTTGAGAACCATAACAATGAACAATTAGCAGAATTAAAAAGCCAATGGCTCAAGTATCTGCAACTTGTTAGGTTAAATGTGCCATTTTTTATGTGGTTTAAACATAGGAATAAGCCAATGAACATTAATGTTCTTACTGCAAGAACAAGAAAATGGAATTTGCCTAATTCCACAAAAATCATTGAATCGGAGCACCCTCCGTTTCAACATACACAGATTCCTGCAACAGAAGGAAATGTTGATCTCAAACCAGTTATTGTTTCAGAAAAACCAGAACTAAAAGACATAGTTCAACAAAATAATTGGACTAATCTTTCAGTTGTTACATTACAAAAACAGATTCAGAATATCGAAGATATTCTTGAAAAACAGAATACAATCCCCATTACTCCAGTCAAGACAGATGAATCAAAACAAAAGTCAACTGAACAGACCACTGTTGCATTGACAAAACCATTTGATTCATTAAAACTAACCAGTTCAAAGGTTAAACCAGAATCTCCGATCAAGGTTTTACCTTTTAAGATATCAAAATATATTCCAAAATTGGAATCTACAGAAGAGAAGAATACCAAACTTCTCCAGGAACTGATTTCCAGAACCAAGAAATCAGAACCTTCATCAAGCCAATTAGCTCTGCAAACATTAAAACAGTCAGACAGTAATTCTGATTGCGATTCCTCATCTTCACAGAATTCCGGGAGGGATAAAGTTATCCATCTCAATAGAATTTCTTTCCCAGACACAAAGAACTTCTATCCCAGACCTTCACCTCCAGATCTTCAAATTGAAGAATCACATACCCAAAGATCTTTCTCAGGATCTCAGATCTATGAATGGAACATAGATGGGATGTCAGAATATCAGATTCTCAATGTTACCAAACAGATGATCATAATCGGTAACATTTACAAATAAGCTGTTACTGAGAGAGCAGCAACCAGAAACATCATTCTTGGCTTCAATGGACATCTAAAGGGATGGTGGGATGACCACCTCAGTGAAGCTACCAAAGAAGGCATACTCAACATGGTGAAAACCAATGAGAATGGAGAACCTGTTCTCAACCAGAATGGCCAGACAGAGTCATGTGCTCTTTCAGCACTTGTCTTCGATATCACCTACCATTTTATAGGTGATCCCACAGTTTACCAGGAAAGAACATCTGAAATTCTTCAGAACCTCAGATGTAGAACACTCCAAGACTTCCGATGGTATAAGGATGTCTTCCTTAGTAAACTATACCAAAGATCTGACAACAATGCCAGTTATTGGAAAGAAAGGTTCCTTTGTGGACTTCCAAAATTGTTTGCTCAGCAAGTGAGAGATTCTCTCTCAACAGAATATCCCAATTTAGACTATGATCTTATGACATATGGTGACATCATTTCCCATATTAATAAGACAGCTTTAAAGCTTTGCACTGACCTTCGTCTCAAAGCTCAGTTAAAGAAACAGTCTAACAGAAAAGAATTAGGAAATAGGTGTGAACAGTATGGTATGGAACAGATCAAACCACCCCATACTCAGAAGACACATAAATCCAGAATTTTCGCCAGAAAATATAAAAGTCACTTCAAGTCTATTGGACAGAAGTATAACCAGAAGTATGGCAACAAACCATACACTTCCCATAAGAAGAAACATTACCAGAGGTTTCCACGAAGAAATTGGAAATATCAAAAAGATATTAAAAAAGAACAGAAATCCACAGGATGCTTCAAATGTGGTAAATCAGGACATTTTGCAAAAGATTGTAGAATCAGATCACTAATTCAATCATTAGAATTAGATGAAGCTACAAAGAGCAAAATAATCCAGTCCATTGATGATCTTGAATCATCATCCAGTTCCTCGTCAGATTACTCTGATGAAAAAAACATTAATCAGATTGGAACAGATAACTACTATTCCAGTAGTTCTTCCAACTCCATTCAGGAATGTGCGTTCCTCAGTAAAGGAGCATGTTTCTGTCAGAAAGGATTAAATGTCCTTACAGATTCTCATAGTCTTATGATCGATATGATCTGTAAGATTAATGACCCTGAAGAAAAGCAAGCTTATCTTCTCAGACTCAAAGAGATAATGGATCAGAAAGAGGAAGATAAACCTCAATCCATTCCTATCCAGAATAACATCAAGAATACCAATTATTCTGATGTTCTCAGCCACTTCCAGAAGAGAAAAACCCAGCCAGTAGGGATCTCTAATCTCCAGCATGAGATTAAACTGTTAAAAACAGAAATTCAGCAACTCAGACAAGAGTATAGACAAGAGATTGGTGATCTCAGAATAGATCATGAACATCTCCAACAGGATGTCCAACTCTTACAAATAGAATCTTTAGAACGTCAAGAACATCTTTCCCAGAACGATGAACTTGATAAGCAGACCCAGATTGCTTTAGGCAAACTACAAGAAGGAGCCAGTACCTCCAAACCATCAGAGGATTACCTCAATCTTCTTAACAGAATCACTTACCAAAAATGGTATGTCCAGTTAACCATCAAGGTTAATGATTTCAAATTTGAAACCATTGCCTTATTAGACTCAGGTGCAGATATGAACTGTATCCAAGAAGGTCTAATTCCTTCCAGATTTTTTGAGAAAACCAAAGAGAAGCTTTCTACAGCTGACTCTACCAGACTTCATATCCAGTACAAATTACCTAATGCACATGTGTGTAATCAAGGTATTTGTTTCCCTACCAGCTTCGTGCTGATAAAACAGTTAAATTCCCAAGTCATTCTCGGGAATCCATTCCTTCAACAGTTATTTCCCATGACTGTTACAGAACAAGGTGTATCTACTAATGTGTTAGGTAAACCTATTCTTTTTGAGTTTTATTTCCCTTCACAACGAAGAAATATTAACTCAATCCAACAGAAAGAAAACCAGATCAGTTTTCTTAAACAAGACATCAAGACCCTCAGAATCGATGAGCAGATTGCTAAACAGCAAAAGGCTATCAATGAATTCTAGACCAAAATTAGGTTCCTTGGTAACATGATTTCTTTCGGGAAAATCACCCCAATCCAAAGAACACTTGATTTTGCAGAAAAATTCCCAGACATTCTGCGTGAGAAAACACAGTTGCAAAGATTTTTAGGATCTTTAAACTATGTCGCAGATTTTTACCTAGGCATCAGACATTTATGTAAACCTCTTTTGAACGTCTTAAAAAGAATCCTCCAGCTTGGACTGATGTCCACACAAATGCTGTTAAGGAAATTAAGCGTCAGGTTAGAGTTTTACCAGTTTTGACTTTATGTCAACCAGACACCCCAAAGATTGTTCAGACAGATGCTTCTGAATTAGGATTTGGTGGTATTCTTTTACAGATTTTAGAAGGAAAAGAACACATTGTTCGTTTCCATTCCGGAACTTGGGATAAAGCCCAACAGAACTATTCAACAGTTAAAAAAGAAATTTTGTCCATTGTCAAATGCATTTCAAAATTTCAAGATGACCTGTTGAACCAGAAATTCTTAGTTCGTGTTGACTGCAAGTCAGCAAAAGATGTGCTTACTAAGGATGTTAAAAACATTGCATCTAAACAGATTTTTGCCAGATGGCAGGCAATCTTGTCAATTTTTGACTTTGACATTCAGTACATCAAGGGAGAGGATAACTCCATCCCTGATTTTCTTACCAGAGAATTCCTGACAGGCCACGTGCCTATCACTTAGGATTCCTTCGGGAATACCTTTCATTTTTTGTTTTCTTTTACAGATCACAGAAGCGGACACCAAGGATCAAATTAGTTGATTCAGATGGATTGTTTCAAGTCCACCGCATTTAAGTAGATTGAAACACAGATTCAGATCCAGAAGCGTAATTGATAATTGTTTCAATTCCGTAATTTTCCTATAAATTGTTGCTAACCATTCTGCAGGAAGATCATCTCATCTCCTCGCACTTAGTAACGATGGCACCCAGGAAAGACAAAGGAAAAGCTAAAGCATTTGATCTCACATCTTATGCTCAGAAAGCTAGAACTCCAGCAGCAACCCCAGTCCAATCTTCAATCCCAGTAAAAATTGAAGATAAACAAATCACATATACACCATATTCTACCCAGTCACCCCTAGGTAGAAACCTCACAGTTTTGGGGACAGTTACCCCACAAAAACAGTTAACAGATGTTCGTGCAGGTACTGCAGGTACATCATCTTCTCAGATGACAGTCAGTAACAGGTTTCAGCCGCTTGTTACTAAGAAGAAAACAGTAACCCCAGAACCCAAACAGACACAACCACAGTTACCAACAAACACATATATTTACAAGAATGTGTTCGATCAGATTCTTGTAACAGAACCTTTTCATTTCAGACAGAACCCCAACATTACCCCTGATGAGTTTGCAAGAGCGTTCCTTCACCCTCATTCAAACTAAGGGATTTACTCAAAAAGAAGGAATTGATTATACATAGACTCTCTCTCCGGTATCTAAGAAAGATTCACTTCGTATTATTTTGGCATTAGTTGCTCATTTTGACCTTGAGTTGCAACAAATGGATGTGAAAACGGCTTTTCTTAATGGCGATCTAGAGGAGGAGGTTTATATGAAACAACCTGAAGGTTTTTCTTTTAGTGTTGGTGACCACTTGGTTTGCAAGCTTAAGAAATCCATATACGGATTAAAACAAGCCTCTCGTCAGTGGTATTTTAAATTTCATGGTGTAATTTCTTCATTAAAATTTGTTAAAAATCCCATGGATCAATGTATATACCAGAAGGTCAATAGGAGCAAAATATGTTTTCTTGTTTTATACATGGATGATATTTTGCTTGCAACCAACGATAAGGGTTTTCTGCATGAGGTGAAACAATTTCTCTCTCAAAATTTTGATATGAAAGATATGGGTGAGATATCTTATGTCATTGGCATTAAGATCCATAGAGATAGACTTCGAGGTATTTTAGGTCTATCACAAGAAACCAAATCCGAATAGCCGATCAAATCTAGATTGTCCGTTTGTCTATACATAAGCATGTAGTTTTTGGTTCCTTGAAGATATCTCATCACTTTATTTGCAGCTCTCCAATGGTCCATACCTGGGTTACTCTAATATTTCCCTAGTACCCCCACAACAAATGCAATATCAGGTCTAGTGCAAACCTGAGCATACATAAGGCTTCCAACGGCAGAAGCATATGGGATGCTTTTCATTGATTCTCTCTCAAAGTCGTTCTTGGAACATTGGTTCAAATTGAACCTATCACCCTTTACAATAGGAGCAACACTTGGTGAACAATCTTTCATCTGAAATCTCTCTAAAACCTTATTAATCTGGCTGTGTTGATTCTCGCAAATCAACATCTAGGTACATTTTCATGATGGCCGATGGAGCTGTTTCTTGGAGAAGTGTTAAGCAGACCTTAACTGCTACTTTTACTATGGAAGCTGAGTTCGTCCCCTGTTTTGAGGCCACTTCACATGGTGTATGGCTTTGGAGTTTTATTTCTGGGCTTAGAGTCATGGATTCTATTTCTAGGCCATTGAGAATTTTCTGCAATAATTCAGCTGCTGTTTTTATGGCCAAGAACAACAAAAGTGGGAGTCGAAGTAAACATATCGACATTAAGTATTTGGCCATAAGAGAACATGTAAAAGATAAGAAAGTGGTCATTGAGCATATTAGCACTGAATTAATGATTGCTGATCCTTTAACTAAGGGCATGCCACCATTGAAATTCAAGGATCATGTAGAGAAAATGGGACTTGGTTCCATTTTGTAATTGTATACATACAGTTTTTTAATGAAACTTTTATATATTGTGATATTTTCTCATATTCATGCACGCCTTAATTTATTTGAGAAAATATTTATATTGGACCAGAATAAACATAGGGTTTATTCATTAAGTATGGTTACCACATTAAGAAATTTTATTGAGGAATCAAATGCATTGTAATACATGGATGATAATACTCATTATTAGAGGACTTATCGCCATGATTCATGTGTTTATTCCTTAAGAAAGATAGTCAATGAGATTAAGTTAAGAATCAGGTTTACGTTTGGACCAAGTGGGAGAATGTAAGAATTCATTAAGCATTTAATATTCATTAAGCACTTCATTAAATGCTTATCTTAAGAGTTTATTAAATGATCCAAACTCTTCCTCGTCATATTCTTAGTATTAATTAATCTCATTAGTTATCATTAATTAAACCCATTAGTTGGCAATTAATATATTTATGATAAGAGTTCATTAATTGATCCAAACTCTTCATCTTCATATTTTTGTCATTAATTGAACTCATTAGTTCATTAATTATTTAAAGAGTGGCAACTCTTCACATTCTTGATAGGAGAATGTTTATAAATAGTTGATTTTGGTCCCTAAGCCCAATCACTCATTCTTGAAATATACACCATCATTCTAGAGTGTTTTGAGAGCTTGGAAGTGCTAAAACTAAGTGAAAAATCCATAACCGATCTCGTTAGTAATGGTCGGAAGTACGCTTTTAGTTCCTTTTGTTTCTGTATAAGTTTATTAATCTTTGTGTTTCTTTTAGTGTTAGAAACATGTTGGGATCAAATCTATTTTGGTTAACATAACGATGTCCCAACTTTAAAAGATAAATGACTGAAATGTCTCACTTTTGAAGATAATAGATCAAAGTGTCAATGAGATCAAAAATAAGGGACCAAAAATGATATTAACCTTTCATTTATTGCACTAGGTATGCATGAATCAAGAGAAGCATCTATATATAATTGATCCATACTTGAATTCACTTCAATACATTGGTGGTGGCTTCTCTGAAAGACGCCTACGTGGACTACTAGGGGGACAGCACCGAGGTGACGGAGGTGGTGGTGGACCTTGTCTCGAAGCCTTTGCCGAAACCCTTTGTGGCCATACTGCTACAGAAATGGAGACCTTGTCTATGTAGTTATTGTGTAACACAACAAATGCATGCAACAATAAGAATGTGAGCATATATGTGACTGTCTTCATTGTGTGTTGAATATATTAAATGATAAAAGAAACCCTTTTCTAACCGTTTAAACTTTTAGATGAGATAGTCACTTTATATGATATTAGATCATAGGTATCAAAAGGTTCTATGTTTAAAACTTACCGAGACCCATTTAAAAAAAATATTAAAACTGTTCAAAACTTACCACCACCTATTTAAAAAAAACATTAAAACTGTTCAAAATTTACCGCTACCTATTTAAAAAAAACATTAAAACTGTTCAAAATTTACCGCTACCTATTTAAAAAAAATATTAAAACTGTTCAAGTGCAAGACTCAAAAATTAATTATACTTGCACTTGCGGGAGCGTGTTAAAAATTATAAATAATATAATAAACCTCTATCTAATAGTTTAAGTTTTTAGATGAGATGGTCACTTAACATTGTGAAAGATAGATTTTTAAGCTGCCTTCTTGGGCTTTTAATAGCAAATTAGGATCATTATTGTCAAATTTTCAGTCAAAAATTAATTAACTTATGAAGAGAAGAAATTAATACATCTTAAGCCGGTATGGTTTTATCAATGCCTTTGAGATTAGACGTTATGTTTGCATGGTCTAAGGTGGGAGGATAGAAAATAGGAGCAAACAAAGAATCTTTCCTTTTCCTACTTTTTCTTTCTACGTCTTTTTTTTTTCTTTTTTCCATGCCTCCCACAAAATAAAAAAAGGAAAATTATATATATATATATATATATATATATATATATAAATTTTTTTTTTGGTTACAAGGAGGCAGAGCCTAATTAAAGAGAGACGAGATAAGGGAATGTCTCACCTCTTTTATATTTTCCAACAAAATATGGATCGAGCCCAAAAAACTATATCCATCCATAAATAGTTAATGTGCAATGTATTATGCCAATTAAACATAATATTCAAAAGCTAGAAAAAGCCGTCCTTTCATTTTTCACCTTCCGCATTTATTCCTCATCTAAAACACGCCATAAAGTGTACTAGTCAATTCAACGAATATTTGGTAGTTCTTTACCATATTGAAAAGTATTAAACAAAGAGACCTATGACTTCGTCAAGCATGCATATGTGTAACTTCTGCTGCCACTCATGCTTATTCGTCACAATCATACAATAGTAAGGAATTTAGAACTTAATAGTGATTTCAGAAATATAGGATCGAGGAAGCTACATTGCCATTATTAGTCAACTAATGTATGAGTTAGATACTCCCTTTATTCCTTGGTTGAACTTAATAGTGATTTCAGCAATATAGGATCGAGGAAGCTACATTGCCATTATTAGTCAACTAATGTATGAGTTAGATACTCCCTTTATTCCTTGGTTTACTCCCTTAAGTCAAGTAAACCAAGGAAAAGTTGTTCTTAATTATACTATAGGGGAACAAAGAAAAATAAAAGGATCGAGAAAGCTACATTGCTATTATTAGTCAACTAATGTATGAGTTATATACGCTTCAAGATAATAAATAATATAATAAATTTCTCTTTAATTGTTTAAAATTTTAGATGAGGTGATCACTTAATAAGGTATTAGAACTTAGGAACTAAAAGGTCCTGAATTCAAAACTTACTACCACTTATTTAAAAAAATATTAAAATTGTCTAAGTATTGTAGGCTCAAAAATTAACGTGTTGAAAATAATAAATAATATAACAAACTCTTATTTAACAGTTTAAACTTTTAGATGAAGTAGTCACTTAATAAATATCCCAAATTATAAAATAAATAGGAGTGCAAGCAGCAATAAATAAGATTAAATAAGACAGAAGGTTCATCCCTCATCCTTTGAAGGGGGATTTGCGCATGAATTAAGCCCTTCCCGGCTACCCAATTCTAAAACTGTAACTTTCTCTTCTTGCGTTGCCCAAATACTTGTACTGATGAGCACGTACCATGAAATCATATGAACAGCTCACACTAACTTGATATAACATGAAGGGATAAATGGGATGGAGACTTGACTTAGGCTCCGTTTGTTTGCCGTAAAATATTTTCTGATTTTCTAATATTTGATAATATCGAAAAATTGATCAACTGTAAAATATTTTATAGTCAATAATTGCGGCTACTTTTGCTTAATTTTTCGGTGTTTGGTAACACTAAAAAATTAGTCAACTGGAAAATATTTTTCAATCAACAATTGCAGCTAGTACAAAATTTGATATTATATTTTCATGTCATTTGGGAGAAGAAAACATTTTACGGAACTCACTGTACATCCAAACACCAGAAAATATTTTTCAGTATTATATTTTCCAAAAAAATATTTTCTTCCAATAAGTTATTTTACGGCAAACAAATGAAACCTTAGTAGCAATGGTTTTGGACCTCCTTTATTGTTGAAAATAATAAATAATATAATAAAACTCTCTCTAATAATTTAAAACTTTTAGATGAAGTGATAACTTAACATGGTTAGGAACCAAAAGGTCTTGAGTTCAAAACTCACGACCATTCATTTAAAAATATTAAAATTGTCCAAGTGTAAGATTTAAAAACTAATTGTGGGGGTAAATAATATAATGAACCCATTAAAACTATCTAAGTGGAGGCTCAAAAATTAACTCCGTCTATACTTGCGAAATCCTTTTCTAATAGTTTAAATTATTTAGATGATGTGGTAACTTAACATTCATCAATCTTATCACCTATCATACAATTATTAATTACTGGGTGTGAATCACAAAGCATAATTAATTAGGCCACTATGCTTTAACCATTGATATAATATAAATAGATGCACTACAAGCTAGTTCACAGTTAAGCATAAATTTTCAATATATACTACCATATGATTTATCTGTTACAACAACACTTAATACTGCTGAAAAAAAATTAAGGATCATTGAATATTTAATCCTTGTATATGGCTCCATTGCAAATTCTTATTAGTTCACAGTTTTTTGGTTGAAAATTCTCTATTTATAAATTTTAAACTCAATATGTTACCGATATCTCATGACATATCTATACTGTGTTCCAAGGGTAGAGCTACTTATATGTGAGTGGGACTGCAATCTCACTTACCTCAATAAAAAAATATATTAAAAAAATGTCTATTTTAAAAATATTTTTAAGTTAAAAAATCAATTTAGCCCCCATTGAAAAAAAAATTTATATATGAGTGTTAATTATTGTTATTTTAATTCTCACTAAACAAAAATTTTGAATCTGCCTCTGTTGTGTTCTCCTATGAAAATACTTCAATATGCACCCCTGATTATTTCATAACTTAGGATTTGTAACTCGTACGATTTTACTAGAATAGCATAGCAAGCTTTCGTGATTCTCTCTCTCTCTTCTTCTCTCCCTCCCCCCCCCCCCCCCCCCCCCCCCCCCCCCCCCCCCCCCCCCCCCCCCCCCGTTCCCCTTATAAGCAAGAACTTTTCCTTGATTTACTCGATTAGTTTATCCAAGAAATAATAAACGATGAAAGAATTTAATTAAGAAAGAGAGAAACCTCCGAAATCTTACCAGGCATTTGGTTTGTTTTGAAAAAACTACCAGAATGTAGAAAAAAATGTATATTAAAGTGCAACTCGTTAAAAAAAAAGAGAATCTCATATATATATATATATATATATATATATATATATATATATATATTATTTTTATAATAACGAACTTGCAACGGTAAAAATACAAATGATTCTACTTTTGAAAACCATTGTAATAAGTAGCAAAAAATTGTCAAAAAAAATATTAAAAACTGTTGTTGTTACTCTTGAAAACCATTACCAATAAGAGAACACTTATCATGTACTCTTTGAAAAAAAGTATATACATAGAATAGAAATGACTAGATCAACTATGAATAGTGATCATAGAGTATGAAAAATTAATATAGACTTTTGAAATATTGACGTTGGTGTCACCTTTAAGTAAAAAAGTCCAAGGAAGGTTCAAAACACATTTCCACGAAGAAGTGTCATAAGAAAATAGGAAGATTAAGGAAATCCATTGTGAACTTGATATATATGTGTATATATATATAGGCCCAAAAGCCATGCTCAGCTAGCCACACTGCATCAAATTAAATTCCCCAATGAGGACTGCTTCATACTTGCTGGCATTCCTTTTGATATCTGAATTTGCAATATTGTTGCATCATAGCTATCCAGGCAGCGAGGTCCTAGTCGTTCCACTGTGGCCGCAGGTATTTGCACGGACAGGAATGATGCACGAATATAGAAAAGCTCCACCGTCACCACCACCCCCAATTCCAGGTCCAGGTCGTCCTCAACGTCCATAATCTTGGAAGTCATAGTCATCTCAAGGAGTGTAATTAATAATCTTCATGCATGCATGGTGATTACTTTCAGGGTGGTTCTAGTGATGATGATTTTCAATGGATTTTACAAGCAACTATATTGTAGTTTTCATAATCGTTTGATTCTAGGTTAAATCTGAGTGTAGGTCCTCACTATTATTGTATTATTGTTTTTTTTTTTCTTTTTTACGTCATGATATTCGAGCCCCTGAGTCTTATTATTGTTGTTTTGTTTTTACTTCATTAATTCGCGATTTCATCCAAGGTTTGTATTTCATGCTGGTTGCGCATATTAGCTTAATAACTTGGTCGTCTTTGCATTCGATGAGATGATATGTTACATATTGCACCAAGCAAAGAGATCACACAATTATAGTTGAAAGAAACAAACAGTAAGAAGGTGTTGAACTAGCTTAAAATTCACTTTCGGAGTCTATACTGATCAAGAACACATACCTAAACCTCACTTCTGCATGCTTTCATGTCCAGGAAACGCATACTGAGAATAACTTGTCATCAAGAATGCAACATGCAACACTATAATGTGAACTATCTATTCACAGCAGCATTTCGTTGGGTCATACCATTTCCAACATCAACCAATTCTTTTTATTAGAGTTAATGCAGCGTAAATATGAATAATTTAAGTAATAAACTGAGTTTGTGGTGTAAACAAAACTGTTACAGACGATGTTGTAACATTAACTGAAACACTGGATCTGTCTTAGTAACTTAATAACGGGTTTTACTTAATGTTTTAGCATAAACAGAGAAACTATAGAGCAGCGGAAAAACTAAAGTTGTAACAAAATAAAGAACACTAAGATTTAACGTGGTTTAACCATGCGGTCTACGTTCACGGACCAACCCCTGGTCCAACAAACCAATTCATTAAGAAATATCAAGTTACATCATCAATGGACTTACACAAGTAAAGACTCTCTCTTGACCTTTGACACCTCGATAAAGAACTCCTTAATGAACTTTGGTTTGACGAGCTACCCTCGACTAACAATGTTCTCTCCTGAGAATTACAACTTCTTCTCCCAAAAAATGATGAAAGGTTACTGTAAACTGATTACTCAATGCTTATACAAGTTGCTCATGACAAAACTAAACAGAATCGCAACACTGATAAAAACAGGAATTTAAACACATATTGTGTTGCAATATGCCATGGAACAATGGACAGAACTCTCTTATATTTTCTTGTGGCTCTCTCTCTGCCTATTTCCTGCTGTGACCTTATGCTTCATATAAATACTCGACTGCTGCACATCAACACGGCTTGGGCTTCAAGAAATGCCTCTTCTTACAAAACCCTATTCTTCATTTCCTTATGAATAGACAATTAATGCAATTCCTTAATCATCACAAAGCCATGTCTATTATGGTAAGTTACCATAAGATTTTTCCTGCACAATACAAATGGCAATAACACAAGTATGGTAATAACAAAAGTTTTGTTAAAACATAGCCAATTAATGCTCAATCAATTTAATTGCCTGTAACACTTTTGATTCAACCGAGAGCTAAAACTAAGGAGACGATAGTTGTCTTTCTTCTCATTGTTCATTTGGTTTGGGAGGGGGAGAGCATGGTTTGGTTTGGTCTGTCGAAATTCTTATACTTTAAGCGATGCGGCGTAACCCCCCCCCAACTTTAAAAATTACCCAATTTTTCTCAAGTGAGGTCATTTCATTGACAATTTTTTCCATAATAATCATTACGCCATGATCCAAATATGTAGTTATTAAGACTTGTTAAAACACCACTATTCGTACTTGATTAATTTCCCTTAGCAACTTTCTTTTTTCTAATTTTCTAATTATTCTAATTTAATATATAAATTCGAGAGAAACATAATAGATTTAAAATATATCACATAAACTACTGTTCTTTACATTATTCTAGAGATACTATATATAGTTAGATTTAAAATTAAAAAGGAATGAAGTACAATATTATGAGTAGTTTCAGCAGTTGTGATTTAATTTTTTCCCTACAAAAATCTTTATACAACTAAAATATATGATTTTAATTTAAGAACAACATGAGACTCCCAAAATATCACCTAAGATAAATAGATATTAAACCTGAATTGCATCTTATAACAAAACTACGGTAAATTACAATTATAGGAAATGAATAATAATTTTAAAAAACCAAAAATATCTAGTTTGCTTAAATAGTATATTAAAAATACATGAATAAAAGTTTTTCTTGAGAATATATATTTGGAGCATGGGTATGACCGTCAATAGACAAAGGAGAATATAAAAAAATTAATCAACATGGAAAAATTTGGGTGATCTTAAAAAATCACAAGGCTGTTTGGGATTTACTCATTAACTGAAGCGACTTTTTGGCTTTTACTGAATTTAGAATACAGGTACCATTAACTCTAGAAATTGATGACAAAAAAGAGAAATATTTCAAAGAATAATGATATATATCACTTCTTTTTTCATCACCCTTTTATCACCTCCTACGTGAAAACTTACATGTCATGTCAACTAGACAATATATTTATTTTTCTTTCTTCTTTTAATTATTTTTCTCTCTCTTCAATATCTTTTTTTTCTCTCTAATTAATACTTACCCTTCAATTTGAAAAAATAATAATAATAATAATACTTACTCAAATCTTTTCGTTCTTTCTTTCTTTAACATATCAGACTCATTCTCAATTCGTTGCTGATTTTAAGAATTCTTCATCTTCTTCTTCTCCAATCAATATCGATATCGCTACCAAACCGAACAAAAATATGAGTTTTTATTAGATACTTCATCGTTAAGCACCGGACCAAACAAAAGATCATGCCAAATCGAGTGATATACGGAAATCTGAGACATGCATCAGGGTTTATTTTTTATTTTTTATTTTCCTTTCAAGATATGGCCCTTTTTGTTCGGGTATATAAGTTGTAGCCCATGCCCTCTGGTGTTCAGATTCACCAGTTTTCTTTTTCACTTATATGTTTGATGCGTATTTAATCTTCCGTTGTTGTGGTTTCCTATTTTAAAAAGCATAACTTTGATTTTCACTTTGTAGGTAAATAATATTGATAAATTTAGATCTCTCCTCTCCATGTTCAATGGCACTTGAGCTTTTTTTTTTTTTTTTTTCCAGAAATAACGAGGAATCGAGACATGCATCAGTTATGCAAAATTGACTACTAAATTTTACACAAAGTATTAGCTAGAAACAAATGAAGGCCGTGCACCAACAATGAAGAAGTTAAGCCATTACAGAATATTTATAGCACTCTTATGTTTTTAGGAACAAAGAAATTTGACCGCCAACAAAATACGTAAAACCACAGCGTTCCACTCTGTAATGTTGATTTTTATTGACGTTATA
This sequence comes from Ehretia macrophylla, assembly GCA_037974665.1. Classification (NCBI taxonomy): domain Eukaryota; kingdom Viridiplantae; phylum Streptophyta; class Magnoliopsida; order Boraginales; family Ehretiaceae; genus Ehretia; species Ehretia macrophylla. The sequence continues at coordinate 43,902,948 of CM075769.1, read as the reverse complement.
TATGATTAAAATCTAAAATGTTTAGTGTTTTTGATGTTATATGTGATTAAGAATAAAAGTCGAAGTCCAATATGGTATTGTTTGGTCTGGTGCTTAATGGTGAACTATGCAATAAAAATTCATATGTTTTTGTTTGGTGTAGTAGCAACGTTGATTTTGATCGAAGAAGATAGAAGAGTTCCTAAAGCCAACAACGGATTTCAAACTAAGAAAGGTCTCCGCTTAGATATGGTTAAAGAAAGAAAGAAAAAGATTTGAATAAATATTAATTAAGAGAAAGGAAAAGAAATTAAAGAGAGAGAGAGAAAGAATTGAAAAGGAAAAAGAGATTTAAAAATATTGTCTAGTTGGCATGTCACGTAAGACTATATGTAAGAGGTGATAAAAGGGTGATGAGAAAATCGGTGATATATAACATTACTCTATTCCAAAACATGGATGGTGTACAAACAAATGTTATTTCCATGAAGGGCTAGGGGATCCTGGCCTCCCACAATTTTGAGGATTTTGGACAACATATATTTTCTTACCAAAATGAAAAAAAGAGATTTATAAAGTTTTCAATTAGAGGAAGACATGTTGATTGGCCTTCAAAATATGAAATCTTCAATTAGCCCGGATTAATATTAGTCCGTGAGAGAGAGAGAGTGAGACTTACGTGTATGTGAGGTCCATCCCATCACTACAAGAAAAACTATTTTTAGCGATGATTCGTCACCAATCGATGATGAAAATTAGACGGAAATTTTTGTTACCAAAAATTGTGACAAATTGAAGACAAAATGGAGATGACATAGCTAAGTCGTCTCCAAGTAGCGACGGCATGGAGACGACATTATAATCCGTCTCCAAAAGTCACTAGTTGGCGACTACTCGGAGTCATCTCCAAACTATCTCTAATTGGTGACGGCGTGGAGACAACTTATTGATGTCGTCTCCAAACCGTCACCAATTTGCAACTACTTGGAGACGATCTAGATAAGTCGTCTCCAAAGGAGACGAATTGGCGATTACATAGCTAAGTCGTCTGCAATTCAGCTTGAGCTCTTTATCGCCCATCGAGCTAATAACCAATATCTTTGGGTCGTCTTGACCTCTGTATACACCATATTCAATTTCGTAATTAATAAACACTGATATTTATTATTTTGGATTAAGCGGACAAAAAAAATATTTTGAATTAATTTTGTACAAATTTAAGTTGGTGCAAAACAACTAACATAGGGTATTTAACGTAATGCAAAATATAAACAATTAGTTATTTCCAAAAAAAAGGGAATTCCAATAAAAGTTAATGCATATCAAACATTAACTGAATATTACATTCATAATTAAGGATTACATCTCATCCTAATGAAATACATCAGCACAAGTACATAATACCTAACAACGTACATCATCACAAGTACATAACGAGCGGATAAAATACATCATCACAATCACATAATAGCATCATCTAGTTTAATAACTCTTGACCTCCAAGATGATCGTGTTGGTCTGTCGATAGCTCTTTTTTTTTTTTTTCTATTTTAGGCTATGGACCAATGGTCTGCTGCCACGTGGCTGCGTACCTTGGTCCGTCGATGTATCCAATCAGAACGGACACAGCGTGCGCGCTGCTACGTCCATTCAATTTCAGATCACGCCAGATCTCTCGAAAAGGGGGATCTGGTAGTCTATTGGTCCTCGGCCACATGGTAGTGGACCAATGGACATATACATTAGTAGATCTGACAGACCAATGGTCCGTCTGACAGCCCCTAACAAACAATAGTGGTGACGGGACTTGACGACATTGAAAAAAGTGTTATAAAATAAATAAATTATATTAATTAAAATATAACTATTAAGATTATAACTTATATTATTTATTGATTACCAAATTAGTTAATTATTTGTTTAATTCAATACTTTTATTCATTTAATAACTATTTGAATTAAATATTTATCTAATTAAATAAATAATATTTTTAGATAATTAAAAAAATGTTAAAATTCAATAATTTAAATATTAAATATGTTCATTTAATGATTAATATATTATCTAAATTGATAACTAATTAAATTATAATTAATATTATTCATTTAACACCTAATTAATTAATTATTTGATTAATATAAGATTTTTGTTCATTTAATAACTATTAATTAAATAGTTCTCTAATTAATTTAATAATAAGTCATACTCAAGATTAATTAATTATTTAACTAAATTTTATTTATTAATTACTGGGCTGTCGACCCATAGCCCCCTACCCCCGCGACCAACAGCCCCCTCCCCCACCCCAACCCTGCAGCCCTCTCCACCCCTTACACAGCGACCCACAACACCCTCCCCCAACCATAAGGTAATTTTATTTTATTGTTTTTTGTTATATAAATATATATATATATATAAAATTTTTGTATGTTATTTTTGGTTTTTTTGAACTTTTTGGTTTTTTTTTTATTTTTTATTTATCTTCTATTTAAAAAAATACTGATGTATTCCTGTTAGATATACTTTGCTTGTATACTTGTGGTTGATGGTTACATCTTGTAAGAAAGCTCATCTGATAATGATGGACATTAGAATATTTCGATTTCATCATGTAGATAGGTCTATTTTCACTTAATGATTGCTGGTTAAATGCTTAATCTTGTAAACTTGGTTTTTGGCAGTTATTGAACATGCATATAATTTGACTATATTCGCCCGAGCTTCAGTTGTTCAAGGACTTGGTCTCAATCAAGGAGAACAGGTAAATTTCAACTGTTCCCTGTGGTAGTTTTACACTAGAGTGTCTAGAAAGATATTGATATTTTTATTCATCGTTCTATGACATAAAATGTGTGCTCTACGTTTTACCATCTGTTTAAGGTATTCCTGAGGTCACAGGATATATCATTTTTCTTAGAAGCTATAAGATGTATCCTGTTGAACAAAGTACATGAAGTTGGAAAAATCACAATTGGAAGATTTCCCATGGAAGGAATTCATCATCCATTTAAATGAAAATTAAAAGTATAGGTGTTTCTCTTTAATCAGAAAGCATACTTTAGACATCCTACGTGCACTCTTATTGCTATGAGGGGGGCAATTCCTATTTCCTGGACTAGATGTGGCTTCACTATTGTACTCTTTCTATTCTAAATCGAATCTGCGTTTAAAGTCTTCTGCTGCAGAGGTAATCCAGCAATTGTCAGGCTGGCCCACTTCTTGTTCGAGTAATACACACCAAGGATGGATCCAGACTTGGGATACTCTGTATCAGGCATGGCAGTGCAAAGGTCTTTCCTGATCAATCTGGAGCTTTTACGTTTGCGTCAGTCTTAGTTCTGCCTTTCCTACCTTACCCTACTCATGTCATTTGCTTAACATATTTAAGTCCTAAAAGGCTACTTGAATTTATCCTTGCAGGAGAGAAAGAAGATTATCAAGGGACTGAAAGGCCTCGTGGACAAAACAGCTCGTGATAAATATGTAAATATGGTATGAATAAATAAATGTAATCTAACTTTTCTACATTCCATTTGTTTTCCTTTTTTGGTTCTTCTTCTGTTAACTCAGTGGATTTTGTCAAATTAAATTTTTTTTATCTTAAACAGCGAGATTATTTAAGTTGTCATCTTATGTGTGGCCTTTCTTGTCTTAAAAATGATTCTTAGTTGTGGATTATAGAAAGTTTAGTACTTCATATGATTCCTTGAAGTTATACAATTAAGCTTCATTTCATGTTCGCTCACTTTTCACGGGCTTGTGTGCATTATGTCAGTTGTTGATGACACAAAATTAAACTCGTATCAAATGTTTGTTTCCTATGGCTTTTGCTTTTCCCACAACTTTTCCTCTATATCCTGTTTATAGTTTCTGATTTTAATATTCTACTCTGCAGATCATCATTAATGAGTTGCAGATGGTCTTAATAATTTTCAAAAGTTGCTCTTTTTTGTCTCCCCAACATTTCTTCACTAATTCCTTTCCACTTAGTTTTAGAAACGATCCAATATAGTAGTATCGAACTGATAGTTAACCCGGAGTACGAAGCCTTCCAGATCTGCAAACTCTACAGGTTTGTCTAAAAAAGTACCCCGGACGTCTAATTTTACTATCCTTTGTTTTCACTTGCACTTTGGAAGGCGGCCACTTTTGCTGCTGCTTCATCCCAATTGTCACCGCTATTTTAGTCCAGAGGATTTGGCGTCCTTGAGTTTATCTGTCCCTTAGTGCCAAGGTATCTTCTCTGTTTAAAACTTTCTGATACACAAATTACTGAATAATGGATCTGCATTGAGACAAATCTTCTTTCTTCTTCACATAACCTGGAGGTTCCGGAGGCTGATAAAGGTGGTGAAGAAGACAAGAAAGGCACAGATGGAAATGTAAGTGAGGATGAGGGGAATGAACACCCTAGTGAAATTGTACATGTAAATGAGGGTGGTAAGAAGGATCCATTCACACGAAGGAAAGAGTTATTGGTCAATAGTGGGCTTGTTGAGGTTTGTATTTATTCTTCTTAATCTTCTATTCAATTTTGCTGTCAATAGTGGGCTTGTTGAGTGATATAAGTGGTTGAGTTCGTGACGAGTAGTATAAGGATGACGCCTTCAGCAACTTGGTTGGTCACATTACTCATTTTCACTGTGGCTGCTTCATTTTATGTTAGGTGGTGAAGTTGTGCATTGTTAATTGGGCATGAAGTTTTAGCTTTTTAAAAGAAAATTTGTGGCTTTTTTTTTCATTTTCTTTTTTGTTTCTGAATTTAAGTATTTTTGTTGGTGATTTATTTTGTAAACACAAGTTAGTGTCATTGGTCTCTGGTATTCTCCAAGAACATCTTCACCGAAAGGTAAAAGTTAATTTTCTTTTATGTTATCTATATGTTATTCATTTTCTTTTATGCTATCTGTGTGTTCTTCAACCTTAAAGTTAATTCATTGAGTAAATCCATAGTTGGTGAATGATGATTTTGTGATGTGGGTTTTGTGCGTATTGTGTGTGTAGTGTGTAGTAGAGCCTTGTCTTCCCTTGCTTGGCTATTGCAGCAACAGGAACACTAGGAGAATTGGGAGCAAAGGAATTAAGAGCAATTAGGGATAGTATGTTGAACTTTAATGCACTAGTCTATTAGTTGGTGCTCTTCTTCATAGCTAATGACCTGTAGCATAAGACGAAGGAGCAGCGAAAAGAAATTGGAAGAAGCATATGATAATAAACAATAGAAAAGAAAGAATTGGTATAAGAAAGATACAGTTTCGTTTCATTCCTATCTTATATTTATGCTATATAATATTATAATTGAAGCCAAACATCTTATATGAATGACCATATTTTACTCTATCTATAGCAAGTTTATTAAAGATTTTATATCTGATTTGTGTACAGGAAGCTGCAAACCATGACAATGGGAAAACACTTAATGTCCCTCAAAGAATGGAAAGAATTTGAGATGCAAGTGGTGGGTGGGAAAATATTAGAGTTTGTGCATTTAGTTATACATATGTGATTGTTCAAGAACATATCGCGCTACATATGTAATTAAAATAATTTGTAATTTTAAATTTATATTTTATAAGTATTTAATTTAAATTTAAATTTTTATTGTCAACATTTTAATTAAATTTTTTATATGAATTTTACATTTCAAAAAAACTTTTAATTCTGCTATTCTAATTATAAAAATTGCCCAAAAAACTTATTTAAAAATTGGCGATGACATGGAGACTAAGTAATTAGAGATGGTTTGGAGACGGCTTGGAGACAGAATGTAGTTGGAGATAGTTTGAAGATGGAATGTGTTTGGAAACGAAATGCAGTTGGAGACGAAGTTTTATTGGCGACGGTGTGGAGATGACAATTTTTTAGAGACAATTTGGAGACGGACTAAAATATCGTCGCCAAAGCCGACGATTTGGCAAAATTGGCGATGGTATTTTGGGCGACGGACGATTTTCGTCCTTTTGTCGTCGCCTTGACTCTTTTTGGCAACAAAAAGGAGACGGAAATTGGTCATTCACGTTTGACAATTTTTTTTGTAGTGCATGTGAAATGACTGATATTAGTTCGGACTGATTGAAGAGTTTCTCCACACAAAAAGACGAATGTATGTGCAAGTAGGTAGGGACTGTAGAATTGATCACAAACTCCAAAAATATTTTAAGTTCATGTATATTTAAGTGAAAAAAAATAGTCCTCACTGGTCTATTAATTAATTTTAGTTTTCAAAACCACTTAACTCCTAAATAGCTCCCACTTATAAAAGATCCTAATCCACCCTATACATTGCACCGTGGACTTCATAAGAATATACTTCAATATGCACCCTATATTCAATATGCACCCCAGGTTCTTTCAAAACTAAGGATATAAGTATTACCACATTTTTTATCTATTGTAACAGTAAAAAGAATTTAAAGCTATTATAGGGTTAAAAATCATTACAAATAATTTCAACTGTTACATATGCTCTAATTGCAAATTCTCTACTGCAACAATTTTTAAAATAATATGCAATAATTTAAAAAATTATTGCAATTAAACTATAATTTTTAAAATGTTACGAAAAAGTAATTTTATGAGAAATTATTAACAAAAAATAATAAAAAATAATTTTAACCATTGCAATTAGATAAAACTATTGCAAAAAGTTTTAGTTTATGCAACGAACCGTTTCATTAAAACAAGTATTACAATGATTTTTTTTTATTTTTTCAAAGTAATTTTTTATTTTTCAATTGAAGTGTTGCAAAAAGTTAAAATATAGTGATAACTACATGAATTTACTAGAATAACAAGGTAGCTTGCATTATGCTTTTCTTTTCCGTTCTTTTTCTTTGTTCTCCGATTGGTATAACTAAGGACTTTTCCATGCTTTGCTTTACACAAGTTTCATTGTGAATAGAGATCTTTGAATTTCAACACTAAACGATAACGAAAGAATTAAATTAAGAAAGAGACTGAACTTGGAAATCTTGAAAATTTAGTCCCTAGGTGTTGAATATAGATTCCGCTGAGCCGAGCTGACCACTTGAGTGCGCACCTCCAAGCTGAGAACCTGCACAAGTAAAAGAAAGAAACAACGGAGTTATTTCTTATGTTTTTACTCGGGCAAGAGAATTAGTATTTAACTCGAGAATAATCTAACTAACACAAATTTAGAAGTAGGGATGAATTAGTTATCTCTCACTTACTTTCTTTGTATTATTTATAATGGTATTGGATGTCCTTTGTGATATTTTCATTCGTTCTCGTAAACTATTTTTGTGACAAATATCTTTTAATAATTATTTTTTTGTCATTATGAACACTTTACACTTGGGCTACTTTTTATATCCATATCACTAGGTAAGCTCATGAGCTTTTCCTCGAAATTGAGTAAACCGTGTTTTTCTTTTTTCTTCATCTTTTTGGGATCATTTTCTTCTCACTTTTTCCCTACATTGAAGTTAGTATTAAGGTCCAAACTTCCAAATTGTTTACTATTTATGATTGTGACAAATTAGACATGACCCGCAGTAGCAGTTACACGTGCTGGAAAACATTTTTCAAACTCATTAATAGTAGGCTTAAGAAGTATATCTTTTTCTTCTTGATCATCTTTTAATTTTTGACTTGAAGATTCCACTCCTTTGACAATGTGTTGATCCTAATTCGCTATAAAAGCCAAAACCGGGCAGCATCTCAATCCACGTTTCACCAATGAAGGCACTCACATATTTTCTCACATTCTTTCTGTTACATGAACTTCTTGTATTACATAATAGCTACATAGCCGAGGCCTCCATTTCTTCGGCAGTATGGCCAGAAGAGTTTTTGGCGGATCCAAGACCTTCTCCACTTTTACCAAAACAAAAAAGACCTTCTTCACCATCACCTCCACCACCAAAGGCCCCTCCTGGACCGGGGATGTTTGCACGGACAAGGATGATGCCTTTAAGAAAACCTCCACCGCCACCACCACCCCCACCCCCACCCCCACCCCCAATTCCAGGTCCTCCTATCAATACTCTAACACATCCATAATCTTGGAATTCATCTCAAGGAATGTCATAATCTTCATGCACGCATGGTGATCACTTTCAGGGTTGTTCTAGTGATGATGATTTTCAATGGATTTTACAAGTAACTATATTGTAGGTTTTTTTATAATTGTTTGATTCTAGATTAAATCTGAGGGTACGTCCTCATAAGTATTGTATTACTCTTTTTTTCCTTTTACTTTCATTCCCGTAAGATTCGAACTCTGCTCTCTCAAGAAGATTAATCCATTATTAGACTACTCTTAAGTCTCTTATTATTGTTCTTTTGTTTCTACTTCAATAATTCGCGATTTCTTCCAAGATTTGTATTTAATTTCATGCTGGTTGTGCATATTAGCTTAAGTATCACTCGGTCTTTGCGTTCGATGCATGAGATGATATGTTACACCCAGCAAAGAGATCACACAATGATCGTTGAAAGAAACAAACAGTAAAAACGTGTTGAACTAGCTTAGAATTCACTTCGGAGTCTATACTGATCAAGAACACATGGTACGTACCTAAACCTTAGTTCTGCATGCTTTCATGTCCAGGAAACGCATACTGATGAGAATAACTTTTCAAGAATGCAACATGCAACACTATAATGTGAACTATCTATTCACAGCAGCATTTAGTTGCGCCATGCCATTTCCACATCAACCAATTCTTTTGATTCAACGTAACCGAGAGCTAAAACTACGGAGACGATAGTTTTGCCTTATCACAAACACTACAAAAAAAATTACTTTTGGCGACGACCAAAATTCGTCTCCATGCGATCACCAAAAGAATATTGGCGATGGCTAGCGACAGCGCGGAGAAGAAAATTGACCATCGCCAAAAGTATCATCGCCAATTTGTCGCCCCGTCGCCAATTCATCTCCTTTGGCGATGACATTTTAGTCCGTCATCAAATTCGTCTCTAAATCATCTCCAAAATATTGTCATCTCCACATCGTCGCCAATATAACTCCGTCTCCAATTCGTCTCCAGAGTCGTCGCCAAAACTACATCATCACCTAGCCACCGCCAAAACTATGTCGTCACCGAGCTGTTGCCAAATTGTCGCCAAAACTATGTCGTCACCAAGCCGTAGCCAAAATATACTATCATCGAGCCGTCGCCACAAGTTGTTGTCACCAAACCGTCGCCAATCTTTAATTATTCTTTTATAGCAATTTTTATAACTAAAATTACAAAATTAATTTTTTTTTCAAATAACAAATTAATATAAAAAATTAATTTAAATTTTAATCCATATAAATTAAAAAAATATATAATCTAAAATTATAAATTAAATTAAATCAACACAAATCATAAATTTAAAATTACAAACTGTTTTAATATCTTAACAAAAATATAAATTTAAAATACAATAGATTTTAATATCTAAAAAAACACTCAATGCCTCGATTGATCTTTAACCATTGGGGTTACAAGAACTATTCCATCCCATTCATGTGGTTCCTTCAGAAGAGCTTTCAGAGCAACAGCTCCTCCCATGGACTGACCAAACAAAATGCAAGGCAGCTCAATCATCTCCGACCTTCCTGCCAAATCATATGAGGAAAAGTTAGCTTTAATTGATCATTATTTGCATTAATCTGCTAAATTAAAGAGATTGCATATGACGAGAGATGAGATGAAAATTTTGAAATTTAACAAGAAGAACGTGCTTCCGCTGCTCATTTTGAGATGCAAAAAGGAAACTCACAAGCCAAAACATTCAAATGCACAATTTTTATGTAGATTTCTCACTAAGCTGAAAACTATATTAAGAAATGATCACAAGGTTTACCTTTAATTTTTGTAAACTGTTCAATGACATTGTCAACTAGGCCATCAAAGTCAGGTACATAACCATGCAATCCTTCAGAGAAGCCAAAACCTGGATAATCAATTGCATAAACACCATAGCCAGAAGCAGCAATGTATTTGGCTATACCTGAAACTCCAAAGGAGTATCCTAGATGTCATTCTATGAAGAACCATAAACTGAGGGAAGACGAACACAAGTTAAAACTCTTTAAACTCACTGATAAGAATATACACAAAAAGTACTCCAAATGTTCAGGAAAGACAGTTATGAAGTTCAATTTACTTTGTGGATGTTATTTTTGATAGTTTTACTGAAAAGCACAATTACCTCACTGTAGTTACTAACTTGACTAGCTCAATACTAAGTGCACACCTAGCTGTCACTACTTTCAAAGGTAGAAACTCCACTCTTAAGTCTATACACACACTAGAGTTTGTGGAAAATTTTCAACATGCAACACTTCTTTCAATTTTTCAGTTCAACTTCAGAGAATGATCTTAGTGTCATGTGAGCTCAAACTAAATATTGACTTTCAATTCGTGAGGGAAAAGTCATCATGAAATCATGCAGCCTCCTTGTGCTTCCATTGACATTGCCCCTTCACATTTCTTTCATCAAACACATGTTCCACTGAAGATAAATATTTTGATGTGTAATGCGTATTTACATAAAGAAGCACAAATATTTACTTTTGATATTTCTTTTCAATATAAAAAGTGTTGATATCAAAATATAGTAGAGAGTTATATTCATATAATGACATTTGACACTTCCACGCCAGTGCATGAAACAAGCTGAAGCATGCAAACTTCTCATCTTTCTCATCAACTTTTTTGGCTTCAATAATAGGCTTTGAATCCACATCCTTTTTCATGGATTAATCTTTATATCTCCAATACATATCTCAAAGGAATAATCACCACAAATTGGGAATATAGAGGTATCTTTTCTACTTATCCAAAAAATGAAAAAGAGATGCCTTTTCTTTTGATTACAATAGAAATCAAAATTATAGTTCAAATTTTTAAGACAAAAATAGTTAAATAGTGACCTATTGTACACTTCTATTCTCTCGAGAGCTTTCACCAAATACAAATTCAAGTCTATAGCTTTGCATCAAGAAACAAATATTAGTTCTCTTTCCAACATTTTGCATAGATATTAACTATTCTGATTTGGAACCACAAATAGGTTTCATCAAACTACAAGCAAGGCAATATTTTATTTCAAGATGAATACTATCCAAGAAAGGGAAGAATTGCTGCTGCACAATCAATTTGATTAGTTAACTTTGCATTTGGCCATTTGCAAAGATAACGATTCAAGCTGCAGAATCATACAAGGCATGAATAAAATATAATATGCAAGGTGCAAGATCAATTCAAATCATTAAAGTTCCAGCAACAATTTTCAAAGGCTATGCAATTGAGGTATTTCCACGAACAGGTAGTGTACAATTGGGATTTCAAAGCCAGATCCTCAAGACAAAACACATGGAATGCATTACAAAAGCAATGAAAAATGAAAATAATTGATTACCACGAAGCACCACAAAGATTCGGCAAAGAGAAAAAGATTCAGCAACAACGATCCGACAAATAGCCTCGTAACTGAAGCATCACAAAGATTCTGCAATTTTCCAAAAAAAAAAAAATTAATGATAAACCCTAATTCAGCCCTTATTCTATTGAAATCAATAATCAAAAAATTAAACCAAAAAAATCATAAATAAAAAATAAAAATCTGAAATTTTTGTAAAAAAGTCCAAAAATTAAAAAATAAAGAAATTCAAAAATCAAAAAAATAAAACAAAAAACCGAAAATAAAAAAAAGAAATAAAATCTGAAATTTAAAAAAAAAAAGAAAAAAAATAAAAAACAGAAAAAAGAAAAACAGAAATTAAAAAACGAAAACTAAAGAAGAAAAATATATATATATATATATACAGACACAAATCCATATATATATAGATGTATATGTACGGACGGATATGTAATGAATATGTACATATATGTGTATATATACACGGATTCATACATATATAATGAATCCGCACATATATGTGTATATATTTATGATGTGGGTCGCGAGGAAGGGTGGTGGAGTGGCGGAGGTGGTGCTGATCCAACTGACGGGGTGAAAGTGAGGTCGCGGGGTGGGAGGTGCCTGCGTGGTCGCGGGGTGGGGGGGGGGGGGTAGGTGCTTTTAAATTGCATAAGCTCTTGGAGCTGATGCAGATTTATTTTAATTTTTTTTATCAGCTCTTAGGGCTGATCAATGTATTGTAATTTTTTTTTCTTTTTTTTTTTTTAATGTTAGGTGGAGACGGACTGGCCGTCTCCATCTTTTATTTTAATTTTTTTTCTTATTTTTTTTTATGTTGGTGGAGACGGACCGAACCGTGTCTATCTATTTTATTTTATCTTTTTTTTTTAATATTGGGTGGAGACGGACTGGGTCGTCTCCATCTTTTAATTTATTTCAATTACAGAATAGAATTAAAAAAAATTATTTTTTTAATTCATTTTTTCCTAATTGGAGACGGACATGGCCGTCTCCAATTTGGAGACGACCTGGTCTGTCTCCAATTATATAATAGAATTGAAAAAAAAAATATTTTTTTTATTCATTTTTTCCTAATTGGAGACGGACATGGCCGTCTCCAATTTGGAGACGACCTGGTCTGTCTCCAATTATAGAATAGAATTGAAAAAAAAAATATTTTTTTTATTCATTTTTTCCTAATTGGAGATGACCTGGTCCGTCTCCAATTATTGAATAGAATAAAAAAAATATATTTTTTTAATTCATTTTTTCCTAATTGGAGACGGCTTGGTCCGTCTCCAAATTTGGAGACAAACATGGCCGTCTCCAAATTAGAGACGGCCTGGTCCGTCTCCAATTATAGAATAGAATCGAAAAAAAATTATTATTTTTATTCATTTTTTCCTAATTGGAGACGGACATGGCCGTCTCCAATTTGGAGATGACTTGGTCCGTCTCCAATTATAGAATATAATCGAAAAAAATTATTTCCTAATTGGAGACAGCTCTAAAAAATTATTTCCTAATTGGAAACGGCCTAGACCGTTTGCAATAAGGATATATATATAATTTATTTTTTTAAAGTTTTGTTTCTTAGCATATATTTTATCGAGGAATAAAATCAAGTACTATAAAATATATTAAATTAAAAAAAATTATTAAAATACTTTAAACTAATTTTATTTTAATTAAAAGCACCTTTTCAATTATATAATTTTTTTTAAAGATTTATCAAAATATAAATCTTAACTCACATTAATTGAAATAATTAATGTAATTAAAATAAATACATGAATAAATGGAGACGACATAGATAAGTCGTCTCCATGTTGTTACCAATTGGAGAAGGTTTGGAGACAGAATAAAGACGACATAGCTAAGTCGTCTCCATGTAGTCGCCAACTAGTAATATTAGGAGACAGAATCTAAACTGTCGTCATTCCGTCTCCTTTTGGAGACGGAATGGTGACGACTTAGCTACGTCGTCACCATTCCGTCTCTAATTTGTCACAATTCTTGGCTACAACAATTTCCGTCTCATTTCTGTCGTTAATTTGGAGACGGAATGGCGACAGATCGTCGCAAAATACAATTTTTTTTGTAGTGAAAGTATGACAATTTAAGCGATGAAGATTGAGGATGAACTCTAATCCCACATCGAGAGCAGAAACCAATAACTAGTTATTGGAAAGCAATATACGATTATATAATCTAAACTTGGTCTATGAATCACAAAGTATAACAATTTAGGGCCTTAGGCCATCACGTATCAGCCAATTAATGCAACTTTTGGAATAGAAGAACTTAGAATGGGTTGAAGTGAAAATACTCCATGAGTTTATGTGTAAATAATAAAAACCCCATCAACTTTTAAAATTACCCAATTTTCCTCAAGTGAGGTCATTTTATTAGCAATTTTTTCCATAATAACCATTATGCCCATGATCCAAATATGTAGTTATTAAGACTTGTTGAAACACCAGTATTGGTACTTGACTAATTACCCTCTGCTATCAAAGTGAATAATTATATTTTTCTAATTTTCTAATTATTTTTTAATATATTAATTAAAGAGAAACATAATAAATTTAAAATATATCACATAAACAATAGTTGTTTACATTGTTCTAGAGATAACTGTAGTTAGAATCAAAATTAAAAAGGAACCAAGTACAATACTATGAGTAGTTTCAGCTGTTGTGATTTAAACTTTTCCCTACAAAAATTTCTATACAGCTAAAATATATGATTTTAATTTGAAAACAATATGAGACTCCCAAAATAACACCCAAGATAAATAGATATTAAACCTGAATTGCATCTTGTTACAAAACCACAATAAATTACAATAATTAGAAATGAATATATAATTTTTTAAAAAAATCAAAAATATCTAGTTTGCTTAAATAGTATATTAAAAATATATGAATAATTTTTTTTCTTGAGAATATATATTTGGATCATGGGTATGACCGTCAATAGACATAAGAGAATATAAAAAAATAATGGGGTAATCTTAAAAGTTTATGAGGCTGTTTGGGATTTACCCATTAACTGAAGGGGCTTTTTGGCTTTTACTCTATTTTTGAATATAGGTACCATTAACTCTAGAAATTAAGGACAAAAAAGAGAAATATTCCAAAACATGAATGGTGTACAGGCAAATGTTATCTCCATGAAGGGCTAGGGAATCTTGGCCTCCCACAATTTTTAGAATCTTGGATAATGTATATTTTCTTACCAAAATGAAAAAAGAAATTTATAAAGTTTCCAATTAGAAGAAGACATGTTGATTGGCCTTCAAAATATGAAATTTTCAATTATAAGAAGATATATATAAAGTTTTCAAGTCAATAAAATGCTATTTATCACACACTCTCTCTCTTTATATATATATATATATATATATATATATATATATCATTAATGCAGTCGAAATCTATTATATTATATACTTGTACATTTATACATGCGTATTCAATTAACACGTGTTCGCATTTACCTATTTTTGTCGTTTGCAGAGAGATTATAAGTGGCACCCATGTGACAAGACACACATCAAGCATTGCTTCCATTATAAGGTAGCGGAGATAATAAAAGACCAATTGGCTAAGGCCCATAAATTTGACAAGCCTCCTAAGTGGATGACATTAGAAAATTGGGAGCAAATGCAACTAAGATGACGCGAACCAAAATGGATAGATAAATCAAAAGCGGCCAAGAAAAATCAATCAATCGGTACACTATACGGGTGCCACCCCCTTTCACGAAGTTATGAGAAGGATGGTATGTAACTTAAATTTAATAGTCGTTTAAATTTGTCTATCTTAATATTCTAGTTTTTGAGTAATTACTACTTATGAAATTAATAATGTAGGCGGACACAGTAAATGCCCCTATCTATAGAGCTGATGTTTTCAAGGTTGCCCACAGTAAATGGGAGGGTAATGGTATCCAATACTCTTATCCAAAGGCTGCTCAAACAATAATAAGTATTTATACAGTATATTACTTTTACTGTCGATTAATTTTGTTAAATTTATATAATGTATATGTTAAGTTTAAGTTGATACTTTTAATTTAAAAGGTTATAAAACTTGAATTTCATAAGTCTCTTTTGTAATGTATAAGTTGTTAGACTTATGTATTTCATTATGAGGATTGTATATTTATGATTATGTTGAAGTGGTTGTGATAGACGACATATCCTTTGATTGTTTGTTGGAGGCCCAGGATTGTAAATTTGGCTTATTTGTGGTTGTATGTTGGTTGTTGTGGGTATATGAATTGTTATGCATATTATATTTTTGTGTTTGGGGCCATATTACAAACGTTATAATGCTGAAATTTCGTCGCGTCCCGACTTGATTTTAGGTGGAATCGAGTTGGGGCGTGACATTGAGTGGTATAAGAATATTAAAAATTTATAAATGTTGTTTTTGTAGTCACGATATGAGGAGATGTTCCAGCAACGTCAACTTGCGACGCAAGAAGACCCCTCGACGCCACCCATTAATCCTGATGAGATATTCTACCAAGCTGTTGGTGGGGCAAAAAAAGGGCGTGGCTATGGACTCGGCTTGCAAGGAGTCCGCATTGGCAGGGAAGCACCCCTTATTCCCACCATGAACACTAGAGTTGGATTCTCGGAACAAGAAGTCGACAGGCGAGTCACTGAAGCAACGGAGTCCTTGAGGCAACAACTTGATGACCAAGGAAATGCATAGCAAGAGGTGCAGTGACAAGTGAACGAAGCCATGCAACTCGTGAGAGAATTGCAGCAGGAGATTAATCGACTAAAACACCCACGACAGTAGCCCGATCAACATGATCAATGGTACATTTAGGATTTAGTCTTTTGGGATAATTTTATAAACTAATTTCGAACAATATGTTAATATTTTTATGAATTTGAAAGATGCATTATATAAATATTATTTTGGATATTTAATTTTATGTTTTGTTGTGTAAATTTGTTTTATTTTTAAATTTTTACATTTCATATTATTTTCGTAATAATTAATAATTATTACGTGACAAAATAGCCACATAAAATTAGCCACTGTTTTTCGACGGACAAATAACTACGGAATTGGGCAACAAATTAGCCACCGATATATGACGGCAAATGGCTACAGATATTTGGTGACAATTGGCTACAGATATTTGGCGACAATTGGCTACAGATATTTTTCGACAATGGGCTACGGATTGGCTACCATAACAATCCGTAGCTGTGGGCGACGATCGATTTACGACCGAAATGGCTACTGCTTTGCTACGGACGTTAATAATTGTTGGTCCTTGATAACCTAAGAGGGGGGAGGGAGGTGAATTAGGTTGTTTGACAAGATTATTAAATTTAAAAATCTTAATGCGGAAATACTATCTAGCAAGAGATAATTATACTATAGAAGTTCTTATAGACAATTTATTAAGCGCTTAGTAAGCATATAGTTTAATAGCACTAGATAAATATTTAGCACTTCAAGGATTAAACTTCATGTGGATAAATTAACAATAACACTCAAACAATCAATGTAAGCAATATCCAAAGGAAGTAAAATGACAAATAAAGAGAGAGAGTAAGAGAAATCAAACACAATGATTTTCAAATGGTTCGCACTCCCGGAGGCCTAGTCCACCACCTAAGGTCTTCCCTTCCCTTAGAATTTAAACAAACTCCACTAAGATGCTTCTTCAAATGTTGGTGAAGCAAAGAACCAACTACAATTACTCTTGAGTCCACAAGAGTTACACAAGCTTCTTCAACTGTAGGTAAAGCTCAACCTACTAATCTCTCTTCCTTTGAGTCCACAAAAGATTACAACACTTTTTTCTCACAATGATTCTCTCAATCTATGTGCAAGAGTGTAATACAATGATTGTGTATAAATATGAATAAGAATAGCAACTCCTATTTGAGTTTGATATTATAATTGAATAACAATTTGAATGCTTAAAGATATGAAAGTGATAGCTCAAGATTTCTCAATAAAAAAGATATGAAAAGCTCTTTGAAATAGCTTGGAAATCTGAAGATTAAGGCTTGGAGAGATGTTTGAGATGGTGAGAGAGCATGTCTTAAATAGAGGGAAATTTCGGACACAAAATCAAATTTTAAGCATAAAATCTGGATTTTCCCGTTAAACCGTCCGGTCGCTGAGCCCTTCATCCGGTCGACCAAATGGGGCAGGTAATGCCCGAACCAGAGCTCTCTGTCAGGCATTGTGGCCTTCATCCGGTTGACCGGATGTAGCTAGTAATGCCCGATTGCTTAAAATGCTGAAAAGTGACCTTTTTGAGCCCCAAAACAATGTTAAATAATAAAGGGCACTTATGAAAAAATATTTCTAGCATTTTTAACATCTCAAAACATTTTCAAAAACTCTTAAAAAGATATAGAACAATTTTTATGCCACAAGAGTTTGAAATCCAAAAAGTCTTATTTTTCAAAAATGAGTTTGCAATGACCTTTTTGAAAATATATGTTCAAATGATATTTTGCAAATAGAAAATCTTTTATGAAAAACCTTTTTGGAGAAATTATGAGCTACACAAGTCATACTTAGGCAAACAACATTTTTAATGCCGGTACCCCTTATGTTACCACGTCTCCTTCCTTATAACTCCCTTTTTTTATCGTCGAGTCTTGGACTTCATTTCTTCGAGTTGACAAGTCTTTTTCTTCGGGTATTCATAGCTTGATTACTCATGAGAGACTTCATTTGAATGAGACAAGATATAAGAATACCTTTGGGCTTTGATACAATTTCTGATTGGACTTTGACTTTGATCCACTAGTTTTAAGGCTAGGCTTTGATCCTTTATAATGAACATGTTGATGTAGGCTTTGTTTGAGACATTCTTGTGTTGATGGATTGAATAATTTACCCAAGATAAAATAGAATTCTAAATCACAATCAAGATGTTTTGTTATTATCAAAATAAAGATTATAAGCTTTTTAGGCCAACAATCTTCCCCTTTTTGATGATGACAAAACATTAAAATTTAAAAACATGAAATAGTAGAATATTGGAAAATCAAACTAGATTTGAGGTCTCCCCCTCAATTTGTGCTTGCTTGAATCATTTGCTTGCACATGAAAAGCAGGCTCCCCCTGAATAAGTGCATAGCATTATAAAGTAAAATCACTAAAGTATAGTCATTCAATCATACACAAGTATTTTCATGCTAGATTTTAATATCTTTTCTCCCCCTATTTGACATCAACAAAATACAGATAATAGATCATAGAAGAACAAATAGTCAAAAGAGAATTTGTAATCAAAAGCAAATTGACATATCAAAAATCCAAAATATTCAATCAAAGTTAGAAATAAGATGCAAAATGCAAAGAAGTACTTGAGGCAAATAAAACTAGAAAGCTAAAAGGATTTGTTTGAAGAACAAATCTCAAGGCATCCACAAACTAATAACCAAGATGGTGGTCATGTAATGCTTTCAACATTTGATCCATACGATCCAAACGAACATCTTGTGCATCCAAGCGAGCAATGATTTCATCATGTGTAGAGGATTGAGAAGAAGATGATCCTGCTCTTCGAGAACTACCAACTCCACCTCTATCAATGCATTGTCTTTCAATAGGATCTCTGAAGGAATCGGGATCAATATCAAGAGATTCAAACACAATAGTATCACCACTTGTATCCTCATTAGCATCAAGAACTTGGTTGTTGTGAAGCTTCAACTTTTGACGAGAGATGCTAGTATGATTTAGAAGATAAGATCTAGCACTTATAGACTCAAACTCTTGATCTCGGGGAACATCTAAAGAATCAAGGAGATGTGTTAAGGGCACCCCATAAGCAAGTTGGTTTTTTGCTTCCTTAGTGTGGACGATGTGGTTGATAATGATGTGTGGAAGATTGATCCTTTTTTGCCTCAAACATTAGATACATCAACAAAGCAGTGAATTTCGGAATAGAACCATTCTTAACTTTCTTAGGAATAATGACTTCATGAAGGATGTAAAATAAAAGCTTCTTTTCGGGGGTGATTTCCTTCTTCTTAGGATAATGAATGCTAGTTTGTCCTGTTCTTTCCCAAAGGAATTCTATAACCCATTTTTCAAGATCCTCATGAATGTCTTCCGGCATGCCCTTGTAGGAATAAAGTTTAGTTCCTTGATTTGGAATTCTGAAAGCTCTAGCAATATCACTAGTAGTAAATTCTAACACCTTATCCTTAACTTGGCTTTGCAACTTCATGGTGTTAAATTCTAGATTTGCATAGTAGTAGAATTCACGAATCCAAAAGGTACAACCCTTATTTATAAAACTTAGCATAGGTAGCCAACCTTGAGCATCGAAAATCCTCAAAATTCTAGTGCTGTTAAGTAATGTAGGAGGATCTAAGGTCTTACCCCATAAGATGTTTTATTGAGGAAAGACATCGGGATTGACAACAGTTTGAGGCCCGGATAATAAATATTCTCCTTGCTTGCACTTCCTAGAGTCAGCTCTTGGTGGTGCCATTGAGAATTTGCAAGGGATTTAAGCTTTTAAGAAAAGATTGTCTTTGAGAAAATTCGTTGAACACCTTGTCGGAAAAGGATTTCAAAGCTTTTCTTTGAAGGATTTTGAAGCTTTTAATGAAGATAAGAAGAGGTTTTGATGTTATAGGAGTGTTGCGATGCAAGATTTGAAGAAAAATCGTGAAGGTTTTGATGTAGAAAATATAAGATTTTGAGAGAAATAGAGAGAATTTGAAGTTAAGTAGGAGAGTTTTTGGAAAAATGAGGCAAAAACCGTGCTCTTATCAGCACGATCCGGTTGCTAGGCTCTTGATTCAGGCACCTGGATGAGGGAAGTAATGCTCGGCAGTGGCGCGCGATCTAGTCGTTGCATCATTCATCCCGTCGACCGGATGAATGCGGTAACGCCCAAATCCCATGTTTTCTGAGAAAATGCACTTTTTCAAAAAATCAAGTGACCCAAAGCATCTCTAATTCTCTTCTAATGGCACAAAATTGATTCTCATGCAATGATTTTATAAAAATATAGGCCAATTGATGCAAATAATCAACAAATTCGAGTTTAATATCTTTTTTTTGCACATGATCTCTTAGAAAATGATGACGAATTTTAATATGCTTAGTTCTAGAATGTTGAATTGGATTCTTTGATAGACTTATGACACTTGTATTATCACATTTGATCGGCACACGATCATATTCTAGACCAAAGTCAAGCAAAGTTTGTTTCATCCAAAGAATTTGTGCAACACAACTTCCCAAAACTATATACTCGGTTTCTGCCGTTGAAAGAGCTACACTATGTTGTTTCTTCCTAGACCATAAAACTAAAGCAAGTCCTAGAAATTGACAACTACCACTAGTGCTTTTTTTTCAATCTTACAACCCGCATAATCGGCATCGGAGTATCCTAAAAGTTCGAAATATGTACCTTTAGGGTAAAGGAGTCCTAAATTAATAGTACCCTTAAGGTATCTAATAATTCTTTTTACAACATTCATGTGTGATTCCATAGGAGAAGATTGAAAATGAGCACATAAGTATAGATAAAACATAATATCAAGTCTTAATGCAGTTAAATAGAGAAGGCTTCCGATCATACCTCGATATTACTTTTCATCAACCGATTTACCTTTTTCATCTTTGTCAAGCGTGATTGACGTTCCCATAGGAGTGCTCATTTCTTTTGCGGTTTTAAGCCCGAACTTCTTAATGAGTTCCTTAATGTATTTGGCTTGATTTATGAAGATCCCTTCCTTTGTTTGTTTGATTTGAAGTCCAAGGAAGAAATTTAATTCTCCATCATGCTCATTTCAAATTCTTTATCCATATATTTAGAAAAATACTTGCAAAGGGATTCGTTAGTAGCACTAAAGATAATATCATCAACATATATTTGAACAAGCAAGATATCTTTAGCTTTTCTTTTTACAAATAATGTAGAGTCTAATTACCGCTAGAAAAACCGTTATCAAGTAGATAATTGCTTAATCTATCATACCATGCCCTAGGTGCATGTTTAAGTCCATAAAGAGCTTTTTGAAGTTTGAACACATGACTTGATAAATTTATATTTTCAAAACCGGGTTGTTGTTCAACATACACTTTTTCTTGAAGGTAACCATTTAAAAAGGTACTTTTGACATCCATTTGATAAAGTTTAAAGTTCATAAAACATGTATATACTAGCAACATTCGAATGGATTCAAGTCGTGCTACTGGTGCAAAAGTTTCTTCATAGTCTATTCCTTCTTTTTTATTATACCCTTGTGCAACCAATCTAGCCTTATTTATAGTTACATTACCAGATTCATATAGTTTGTTTCGAAAAACCTATTTTGTTCCAATAATCGGGTAATTACTAGGTCTTTCAACTAAGGTCCAAACTTGATTTCTTTCAAATTGAATAAGCTCTTCTTGCATAGCAATAATCCAATCATCATCCAATAATGCTTCTTTTATATTCTTAGGTTCAATTTGAGATATAAAAGCAATATGTTCACAAAAAGTATTTAGATTGGAACGAGTTCTTACTCCTTGTGATGGATCTCTGAGGATTTGATCATTTGGATGATTTTTGACAAATTTCCAACATCTTGAAAGATCTTGATTTGTTGACATGATTTGATCATTTGATGTTGGTTGTTCTTCCTCAATTGGAGTATCAATTTGATTGCTTGTGGATGTATTACCTTCTTCACTTGTAGGAATAGGTTGACCTTGTTCTTCAAACTTGTTGAATGCTTACATCACCATCTTCATCTTTTCTTGACATAAAGGAGTTAGTTTCATCAAAATTAATATGCATAGATTCCTCAATTACCGAGGTTCTTTTATTGTAGACTCGATATGCCTTGCTTCTAGAAGAATAACCAATAAAAATACCTTCATCGGATTTTGAATCACACTTACCAAGATGATCTTTATTATTTAAAATGAAGCATTTACATTCAAAAACTTTAAAATGTGAAATGTTTGGAGTACGTCCTTTCCATAGTTCATATGGAGTTTTCTTGAGTGAAGGTCTAATTGAAACTCTATTTAAAACATAGCAAGACGTATTGACAGCTTCTCCTCAAAAGTATGTAGGCAAGTTGTTTTCTTTCAACATTGTTCTTGCTATTTCTTGTAGAGTTTGGTTTTTCCTTTCAACAACCCCATTTTGTTGAGGAGTTCTAGGAGTCGAAAAGTTATGCTTAATGCCATTTTGTTCACATAATTTCACAAAAGATGCATTTATGAATTCCGTACCTTGATTACTATGAATGCATAAAATGTAGTATCCTTTCTCATTTTGCACTCTTTTACATAATTTTGCAAATTCATTGAAGGCATCACTTTTGAGAGCAAGAAACATGACCCATGTGTATCTAGTATAATTATCAACAATAACAAAAACATATCTAGATCCTCCTAGACTTATCACATCCATTGATCCAAAAATGTCCATATGAAGTTTTTGTAAAGATTTTGATGTGGTCATATGACTAATGGTTTTGAATGATGCTTTATGTTGTTTTCTAATTGACATGCATCACATAAATGATCTTTTTCAAACTTGGTCTTAGGAAGACCTCTTACAATCTCCTAGACTTTCGAGAGAGTTTATCAAATAGATTCATGCTAATATGTCATAATCTTCTATGGCATAACCAAGAACTTTCATTTGTTGAGATTAAACAATCAATATTTTGGCATGATATACTTTCAAAGTCAATGATATAGACATTTTCATGTCTATTTGCAATAAACAACACATGTTTCATTTTGTCAAAAACTGTGCAACATGATGATTTGAATTCAACTAGATAATCATTATCACATAGTTGACTTACACTTAGCAAATTATGTTGCAATTTTTTCACAAGTAGCACATCATGGATATATATATTATTTTTATTTCCAATGCTACTATTACCAATAATTTTACATTTCTCATTATTTCCAAAGCTCACAAAACCTTTGTAATTTTTGATAGGCTCATAAAAAAGAGATGCATCACCGGTCATATGTCTTGAACATCCACTATCAATGACCCAATTTCCTTCATACTCCATTCTTAAGGTAACCTATATATAAAAACAAAATTTAGGTCCCTAAGTTCTATTGGGTCCTAGATTGTTAGTATTGATTTTTAGCACATTTAATAATCCATTTTGGTTTGAGCCAAGAAGGGATTTTAGAGTCTCTACCTACCATATTTTGAAATTTACAATGTGAAGTTATATGACCTTGTTTTTCACAATAGTTGCATGATTTTTGAAATCTTTTTGATGTTGATGCTTCATTTGTAAAAGATGATTCTTTTACAAAATAACTTTTGAGATATTTTTGTTTTGAAGAAGGTTCATATCCTATTCCACTTTTATCAAAAGCCATTTTTTTTTGTGAGCCAAGTATTTTATCAAGATTTTCTTTTCCTTTTGTAAATCTTGTTAGACTTCCATTTAATCCTTGATTTTTTTTTCAAGCTTTTCAATTTTTGTTTGAAGATTATCGTTTTCAAAATTAATCTTAAGTGCCTTTTCATGAGCACAATTTCGATCTTTTTCAGGAAACTTATTTTCTTCTTTTAAAGCATTATTTTCCTTTTGAAGTTCATGTATTTTGATAATTGCAATTTCAAAACTATCATGCATTTTAGAGAATTCATATTGTAATTCTTCAAAAGAACATTCATTATCGATTAATGAACTAGAAGAGTAATATTCTGAATTAAAAGAAAAACATACCTCATCATCCTCTTTTGTCATAAGACAAACGATGTTTGCCACTTCTTCATTTTTGCTTTCTTTACCAGTTGATGCATCGTCATCAACGTATATTGCTTTCAAAGCTTTTCTTCCCTTGGTTTTGATTGGTTTTGGACAATTTGCTTTTATGTGACTCATCTTGTCACAATTGAAACATCTTCTTTTTTCTTTTGATTTGTTTCTCCCTTTGTTCATAAATTTATTGTAAGGAGCTTTACTTACCTTTTTGAATTTGAGAAATTTCTTAAAATTCCTTGTAAGAAGAGCTATCTCATCTTCATCTTCTTTGATTTCTTATTCTTTATTACTTGAATAAGCCTTTGATGCAATAAGTACAAGTGACTTCTTGTTATTCATTTTTTCTTCTTCTCGGTCCTTCTTCTTTAACTCATGGCTCATAAGAGATCCCATAAGTTCATTAAGAGTGAGAGTTTTGAGGTCTCTAGCTTCCTCAATAGCCGTTACTTTAGCTTCCCATGGCTCGATTAAACTTCAGAAAATTTTTCCTACCAATTCTTTGTTAGAATACTATTTTTTTAGAGATTTAAGAGCATTAACAATATCGGTAAATCTAGAAAACATTTGTTCAATATTGTCATCAAATGACATTTTGAACATTTCATATTTATGAACAAGAATGTTTATTCTAGTTTCTTTTACTTGGTTAGTTCCTTCATATGTGACTTATAATTGATCCCAAATTTCTTTAGCCCTTTTGCATCCAGAAATTTTGTTAAACTCATTTGAATCTAAGGCAAGATATAACATGTTCATAGCCTTATAGTTTCTTTCACACATTTTGAAATCATCATCATTAAAGTCTTTTTCCGGTTTAAGGACTGTGATGCTTTGTTCTCCTTCCTTCTTAGTTAGAGTAAGATTGATTGGTCAATTTTTATCACATTCCATACTCTTATGTCATTTGCTAGAATATAGATTCTCATCCTAGTTTTCCAAAAAGAATAGTTTGTTCCATTAAACAATGGTGGTCTAGAGGAAGATTATTCTTCAACTATATTAGACATTGATGAGCTTTCCATAGGGATCCTCTACTAGATGTTAAGCTATATGTAGAGTACTAGTTCTTGATACCACTTGTTGGTCCTTGATAACCTAAAAAGGAGGGGGAGGGGGGGAGTTAGGTTGTTTGGCAAGATTACTAAATTTAAAAATCTTAATGTTGAAATACTATCTAGCAAGAGATAATTATACTCTAGAAGTTCTTATAGACAATTTATCAAGTACTTAGTAAGCATATAGCTTAATAGTACTAGATAAATATTTAACACTTTAAGGATTAAACTTCATGTGGATAAATCAACAACAACACTCAAACAATCAATGTAAGCAATATCCAAAGGAAGTAAAATGACAAATAAAGAGAGAGAGTAAGAGAAATCAAACATAATAATTTTCAAGTGGTTCGCACTCTCGGAGGCCTAGTCCACTACCTAAGGTCTTCCCTTCCATTAGGATTTAAACAAACTCCACTAAGATGCTTCTTCAAATGTTGGTGAAGCAAAGAACCAACTACAATTACTCTTGAGTCCACAAGAGTTACACAAGCTTCTTCAAGTGTAGATGAAGTTCAACCTACTAATCTCTCTTCCTTTGAGTCCACAAAGGATTACAACACTTCTTTCTCACAATGATTCTCTCAATCTATGTGCAAGAGTGTAATACAATGATTGTGTGTAAATATGAATAAGAATAGCAACTCCTATTTGAGTTTGATATTACAATTGAATAACAATTTGAATACTTAAAGATATGAAATGATAGCTCAAGATTTCTCAGTGAAAAAGATATGAAAAGCTCTTTGAAATAGCTTAGAAATCTGAAGATTAAGGCTTGGAGAGATGTTTGAGATGGTAAGAGAGCATGTCTTAGATAGAGGGAAATTTCGAACACAAAATCAAATTTTAAGCATAAAATCTGAATTTTTCCGTTAAGCCGTCCGGTCGCTGAGCCCTTCATCCGGTCGACCGGATGGGACAGGTAACGCCCGGACCAGAGCTCTCTTCCGGGCGTTATGGCCTTCATCCGGTCAACCGGATGAAGCTAGTAACACTCGGATGCTTAAAATGCTGAAAAGTGACCTTTTTGAGCCCCAAAACAATTTGTTAAATAATAAAGCATTTGGGAAATTTTGAGGGCACTTATAAAAAAGTATTTTTAGCATTTTTAACATCTCAAAACATTTTCAAAAACTCTTAAAAAGATATAGAATAATTTTTATGCCATAAGAGTTTGAAATCCAAAAAGTCTTGTTTTTCAAAAATGAGTTTGCAATGACCTTTTTGAAAATATATGTTCAAATGATATTTTGCAAATAGAAAATATTTTATGAAAAACCTTTTTAGAGAAATTATGAGCTACACAAATCATACTTAGGCAAATAATATTTTTAATGCTGGTACCCCTTATGTCGCCACGTCTTCTTCCTTGTAACTCCTTTTTTATCGTCGAGTCTTGAACTTCATTTCTTCGAGTTGACAAATTTTTTTCTTCGGGTATTCATAACTTGATTACTCATGAGAGACTTCATTTGAATGAGACAAGATATAAGAATACCTTTGAGCTTTGATACAATTTCTGATTGGGCTTTGACTTTGATCTACTAGTTTTGAGGCTAAGCTTTGATCCTTTCGAATGAATATGTTGATGTGGGCTTTGTTTGAAACATTCTTGTGTTGATTGATTGAATAACTTACCAAAGATAAAAAATAATTCTAAATCACAATCAAGATGTTTTGTTATTATCAAAATAAAGATTATAAGCTTTTCAGGCCAACAATAATTAATAACAAAATCAAAATTTTAGTTAGCTACGGATGGGATACGGATTGGCTACGGAAAAGTGGATACAGATATTCTACAGATACCAATCCGTAGTCGTGGGCTACAGATGATTTACGACCAAAACGGCTACGGATTTGCTACGGACGTCAATAATTAATAAATAAAAAAATTAGTTGGCTACAAATGGACTATGACTATTTTGCTACAGAAGTAATAAAAAATAAATACAAATTTATTTCTGGAATTGGCTACGTACGAATGGGCTACGAAATATCAATTTGGCGACGAACCTTTTTACTACGGACGAGATTCTGTAGCCTAGCGGTCACCCATCCCAATTTGGCTAATGCTAGGCTACAGATTTTGGCCGTCACCTCAGCATTTTTTTCTTGTAGTGTATACTAAACTGTATAAGCACCCCTCAAACAACAATCTCTTCTTGAAGCGGATATGCGATAGCATACCTTATTATAAGCTTATTCTAATTAATAGTAGTACTAGTACTAGTAACAGCACATATACGACAACCAATCTGATATACGCTTGAAGCTTGCATGAAACAACAGGGAAGAGAAACTAGGCTTCTACGACCAGGCAGTGAGTAAATAATAGAGGAAAACCTATTACCTGAATATGTTCTTTGCCTGAACATATAGATGTTCGTGAATGAAACAGCTGCAAGGCGAAGGAGTAACCATGCGTATGTATATAAATATATACACACAAAAGACGGATGTACGTGCAAGTAGGTAGGGGTTGTAGAAATCACAAACTCTAAAAATATTTTAAGTTCATGTATATTTAAGTGAAAAAAAAATTAGTCCTCACTGGTCTATTAATTTTAGTTTTCAAAACTTCTTAACTCCTAGATAGCTTCCACTTATAAAAGATCCTAATCCACCCTATTTATACATTGCACCGTGGACTTCATAAGAATATACTTCAATACGCACCCCAGGCTATTTCAAAACTAAGGTTATATGCACTACCACATTTTTAATCTATTGCAATAGTTAAAAGAATTTAAAGCTATTATAGGGTTAAAAAGTATTACAAATAACTTTAACCGTTATATGCTCTAATTGTAAATTCTCTACTGCAATTGTTTTTAAAAATAATATGCAATAATTTAAAAAATCGTTGCAATCAAACTATAATTTTTAAACTGTTGTGAAGAAGTAATGGCATGATAAATTATTGACAAAAAATAATAAAAATAATTTTAACCATTACAATTAGATAAAACTGTTGCAAAAAGTTTTAGTTTAGCAACAGACTGTTGCAATAAAACAAGTATTACTACGATTTTTTTTAATTTTTCGCAACAACTTTTTATTTTTCAATTGTTGTTTTGCAAAAAGTTAAAATATAGTGATAACTCTTACATGAATTTACTAGAATAGCAAGGTAGCTTTAATTATGCTTTTCTTTTCCCTTCTTTTTCTTTGTTCTCCGATTGGTATAAGTTAGGACTTTTCCATGCTTTGCTTTGCACAAGATTCATTGTGAATAGAGATATTTGAATTTCAACATTAAACGATGATGAAATAATTAAATTAAGAAAGAGACTGAACTTGAGAATCTTGAAAATTTAGTCTCTAGATAAGCTCATGAGCTTTTCCTCGAAATTGAGTAAACCGTGTTTTTCCTTTTTCTTTGTCTTTTTGGGATCATTTTCTTCTCGCTTTTTCCCTACATTGATGAAGTCAGTATTAAGTTCCAAAACTTCCAAATTGTTTACTATTTATGATTGTGACAAATTAGACATGACCCGCAGTAGAAGTTACAAGTGCTGGAAGAAGTCATAGGTCTCTTTCATTGATACTTCTCCACTTGGTTAAATTGATTTGAGAGAACATACTAAATATTGAAATGGAAATGTACGAGGAAGAAAGATGAAAGGATATAGTGTTTGATGGATTGGAATAAAATTTTATATATTGGTCTTTTAATTTATTTAGTAAAAGGGATGAACAATGAAATGGTTTTTTTTTTTTTGGACGAAAAATGAAATGGTCATGTGAACAGAATAAGTAAAAAAGAAGCGAAGCTAATTTTTCTTAACTCTCATTCTCCATCTCCTTATTTTTCCTCAAACCAAACTGCTTGGAACCTTCATTTTCAATGAGGGGCCAGTACCCATGAAAGAATTTTTCATTGAAACCATCCGGGCCAGGTGCACTGATTGCATTGACTGAAAGCTGCTTCTTTCACTTCTTGTTTTGTGGTCGGTTTGATCAAAGAACTAAAGGCTGAATTGCCTCAAGAATTGGGGAATATTTTCTCAAGTTGCGTACATGAGCTAAAATGAAACTGTTAATTTACAGTTTGATCCGCACCAACACCTAGATATCGAACTCCGAGCAGGAATTAGTCACATATCTTCTGGTGTGAGAATACCTTATAACTTTTATTAGAATTATAGTGACCTACGTGTAAATAAAAGGGCCTTGTAATTTTATTAAATAATTATTTATCTAATAATTTAATAGGTTTAATAATATAAATTAACAAATTAAATCCTATTTGCTATTAAAGAGGGTGTGTGTATTTTGATTGGGTGTCTTCATGGAAGATACCTATTCATTTTAACATCTATAAATAGTAGAATCTGGCCTGGTTATCTCTCTGCACATTATTGAATGTACGTTTACACCATCTGGAAAGAAAAACATACATAATAGAAAAGAGTGTAAGAGAGAGACATCAGTATTTTTATTGTTCTTCAAAGTTCCTGAATAAAGTCTACATCAGAACTCTGCAATGGATCAAGGTATACATTTCTTTATTAGTTTTGTGAAAATCATAATTTTTTTAAAATCTTAGGCATTACAGTCTTTATTTATAATTGTTTGCACATAAATTATTAAAGTATTTTTTACAGCTTTAACCAAACACAACTTTTCCTTGATTTAGTCGATAAGTTGATTCAAGAATTAATAACGACGAAAATTTGATGAAGTTCAGAGAAAACTCCGAACCTTAGACTAGCTCCCACGTAAGCTTATGAGCTTTTCCTCGAAATTATGTAAACTATTATTATATGATTATGACAAATTAGGCATTACTGGCATTAGAAGTTGCAATATATGCCAGAAGAGGTCATATAGACGTCTCTTTAATTTCTTTAAATGTTTTCGAGTTGGTTTGGTTTGAAAAAACCGCCGAAGATTTGTTTAATTGACTAATAAACTTTATGGCGAGTTTCGGTCGAGGAATGGAAATGTGGGAGGGTGAAAAATAAAAGGATAACTTTTTCTATCTCTGGAGGAAGTTTTCTTCCTTTATTTAATACGATTCTTTTTTTTTTTTTCCTTTTTTTTCAAATGGTAAGGCTAACTCTAATAATTTTTTTATATTTTTCTCTACATGTAGCGCTAGATAGTTAATTAATTTTTTTATATTTAGGGATTCCATATTTTAGTTTTACTCGAACAACTTTTCTATATTTAATAAATCTCTTATTTCAAAGAACCTCTATTTCAATTTCATTTCAACATCTTTTTTGTTTTAATAACTCTCTATTTTTGTTTACTTTACATGTGGAGATAGATATACAGAATTGTTTCAGCATCTCCACATGTGGAGATGCTAAAATTTGACTGTAAGGATTGTCTACATGTAAGAATGGATTTAGGAAACTGTTGGAGACTAATAACTTCTCTACATGTAAAGTAAAAGGGGGATAGAAAATGAGTTGGAGATGACCTAAGAGGCATGAAAAATGATTAGAACGTGATGAAGGAAAAGTGAGCTATGTCACTTGTCCATGCACGGGAAGAAGAGATCTCCCTTTTATGAAATGCTACAAGCAAATTTTTGTATTTCAGATAGAGGGGATATGGATTGGATCTGCCGGAATGGAATTTATATAACTTCATATGTCTAGAGATAATGATAATCACATTGCATCAAATCTTCTCAAATGTGAGCAATCCTCCGTAATGATGCTCCTTGCCGGGGGTAGCTTGTTGCTTATCCAAGGGCAACATATTCGACCCATACGCCCATATTGGACTCCATATCATGAAGAGAGGCAGACTTACTTATGCACTAGGGGGTTTATCTCTCACTAATGAGGGGTATATTTGTAATTTACAATTATTATATTTAAAAAAAAGAGCTAGCTGATAGTTGTTTGATCTGTACGGCACAAAACTATAAAAAAGTTAACATTTCATTCAAGATCAAAAGTGTACTTTTCGTCTCCTTTTCCCTTACTTGTTTGGTTTTATTGAGTCAAAATAGTGAAATTAATTATTGATGATGCTGATTGACTACTGTATTTGTATTTGGTAAAATGTTTAGAGAGATAAATTAAAAAAGAAAATTTTATGCAAACAAATATAATCTTGTAAGACTTTGTTAATTCATGCTTTATGAGATAAAAAGATGGACAAAAAGACTATGAGAATTAGCTATATTAGTTTAGACTTATAATATGTTCACAAAATAGTTAATTAATATTTGTTTAATCTTGAGATTAGAAGCCATTGGATGTATTTCAAAATATAAAATTACACCGAGGAAAATTATAAGAGGTATTTTTTCTATTTACAAAGGCTTTATATATGTTTTAGTGCTTATATATTTATAATTACTATAATTGTTATGTGTTTTAGTGCTTATTTCTTCATAATTGCTTTAATGTTACTTAAATAATTTATGTATATATGAGTTTCCTCAACTCCCAATTATTAATTCATGACCAGGTGTGCACTGCATGCACTTCCTGACCCCGATTGGTTGGGTCGGCCATGAACAGTCATGTTGTGAATAGTCATAACATTTGATTAAAAGTCATTATTGTTGAAGGACACAACTATTAACTGGAATATCTCCTCTTTATAAATATATATGTGAAATCACCCTTGAGATTACCCCATTATTTTTTTTATATTCTCTTATGTCTATTGATGGTCATACCCATGCTCCAAATATATATTCTCAAGAAAAAATTTTATTCATATATTTTTAATATACTATTTAAGCAAACTAGATATTATTGGTTGGCATGCAAAGAGACGCCAAAGAGCTGGTAAAATGGTGTGACCTTTTCCAAAGATTTGCCCGAGTTTAGAGGAAGCTGGCTAATCCGTTAACCGTAATGATCAGTCCATGGCCGTTTAGTTAGTGGGGATTAGATTTAATAGGGCCCATGCCCACTGGTCGGGGACAAAGAAGACATGTTTTCGTGATGGTAGATTATTTCACCAAGTGGATTGAGGCTGAGTCTATATCCTCAATAAGTGAGAAGTCCGCTTGGAACTTCATTTGAAAATCTGTAATTTGTCGGTTTGGGGTGCCCTGTGTAATAGTAACCGATTATGGCCGGCAATTTGATAGCAAGTATTTCCGAGAACATTGTGCTGAGCTTGGCATTTGCTTGAGATTTTCCTCTATAGCACATCATCAGTGTAACGGTCAAGTTGAGGTTACTAATAGAACTATCTTGCAAGAACTAAAGACCAAATTGGGCGAAGCTCTAGGGCAATAGGAGGATAAGCTCCCCGAGGTTCTATGAGCACACCGAACTACACCAAGCACGGTGATAGGAGAGACACCATTCTACCTAACCTTCGAGATGGAAGCGGTTCTCCCTGTCGAGATCGGCTCCTCGAGCAACCGAGTCCAGATGCATCAAGAATAAATAAATGGCCCGACCATCCGTGAGGAGTTGGATTTAGCCAAGGAGCTAAGAACAAAAGCTCTAATCCATACCTTGGCAGGGAAAAGAGCTATGGAGACGGCCTTTGACAAACAAGTTAAAGGCAAACAAATCAAGATAGGAGACCTTGTACTCAGAAAATCCATCTTTCTGCCAACAAAGGAAGGAAAGCTCGGACCAACATGGGAAGGACCATACAAAGTAATAAAAGAAGTTTGACCGAGAACCTATCACTTAGAAGATGCCGAGGGAAGAAAACTAAAAAATGCTTGGAATGCCGAGCGTTTGAAAAAATACTTAATGTAATTTTACCATAACATCAATGAGAATCTCTTTTTCCTCAGTAGTATGTGTATTCATTCTAAAGTGTTTTATTCTTTCCCCACAAACAAGCAAAGTCCCGAAAAAGGGCAGAAGGCCAAAAGCGCCAACGAAAAGGTCGAAACAGACCAATGAAAGTCCCGAAAAAGGGCAAAAGGCCAAAAGTGCTAACGAAAGGGTCGAAATAGACCGATGAAAGTCCCATAAAAAGGCAAAAGGGCCAAAAATGCCGACAAAAAGTCAAAATAGACCGACAAAAGTCCCATGAATAGGCAAAAGGATTCGAAGTACTAACAAAGGGTCAAAATAAACCAACAAGATTTCACGAACGAACAAAGGGCTAAAAGAGTTAACAAAAAGTAGATACCGAAAATTGAAAAATATACTAAGTATCAACCCGGGCGACTAAAATAAACGCCCAAATTCAATAAAGAATCAGAATGCCTGCTCAAATTCAATAAAGGTTGTAGTTCATCAGTTTTAGATTATAAATTATCCTTTGAATAAATTGAAAGCACAAGCCAGAGAACAAAAGCAATAAGGAAAGACACCCGAGCTGGAAGATAGAAAATATTTCATTAAGAAAAAGTACAAGTTCAGATGAGGCCAAAGCTTTAAGGCCGATACAACCACAAGGAATTGAGGAAACTCCTAAAGGCTTAATGCTGCTAATTTGAAGGAGCCTGGGGTTCTCTACGGGCCTCGTCCCATCCTGAGTATCGAGCATCGCCTCGAAAGCCAAGAAGAAGTAAGCATCCTCTGGAAGCAAATCCAGCTCTTCGACCTCTTTAGGTTGAGCGGAAAGGAGATTCCTCAGGTCGGCTTGAGGAAACAAGGACTGGGCCTTCCTCTTGGCCTCGACAGACCCTAAGAAAGTCCCGATGGCCAAGGCGGTATTGAAGACATTCGCTGAGGACTTGCCCACGAACTTCGCGCACTCAGGGGAGGCTTTAAAGGCTTCAATGGCCTTTTCTCTCCGAGGGCCAACCTACTCGATATGGTCATTTAGCCTCTTCTCAGCTTTCTTCCTGGCTACTCTTTCTTTCTCGAAGCCTTCCACCGCTTGGGTTCAGGCATTAACGTTCTTGGTCAGAGACCCCTCAGCGACCTCGAGCTTCCGCTGGACCACCTTCAGGTTGGCCTCCAACTTCTCTCTGGCTTCAAAGGCCTTCTTAAGCTCCGCTTCGGCCTTGTCCGCTCTCTGCTTCTCAAGGGCCGACTTCTTCGTTGCATTCTCAACATTCTTCAAGGCATCTTTATTTGTGTCCTCGAGCGTGGAGCTCTGCTGATCGTACTTTCTGTTCAGCTCGGAGTACATTCCCCCAAGGACACCTATCTTGGATTGAATGTTGTCGGCATGAGAGGCGAGCTACGAAAAGGAAAAGAGAAAAGAAAGGAAAAAATTATTTTAAAACCCCATCACTTAAAAATAGGCAATAACAAAGCCTGAGGATAGAACTAGGGAACATACTGAGGCGGCCACTCGAAGAAACTCTTCGAGCATGACTGGGTAAAAGAGCTTATTCACGGCTACCTCCCGACTCTTGCTGTCTTTATCCTGAATAACCAGTTGCTTAGTAGTAGGAGGAGTTTTTCCCATAACCTTGTCAGTCTTTGGGTTCTTGGCTGGGGCAGTTACGGCCAAGGCTTTGGAGCCCCGGGAAACCGGGGAAGGAGAAGTATCGGCATCAATAACGACCGTGGATGGCTGAGGTTGGCCTCGCATGGGCATCAAGTCCTCGCCTGACGAGGGGGCTTTCCTTTTTTTACCCTGGTGGGAGGTCTATTTTTCTTTTAGAGTCGAGGAAGAGGACGCATCCCCAGGGCCCTTCTATTGAAGATTCTTAGGAGGCACGGCTTGACTCGAGGAAGAGTCCTCGGTCCTCGAAGATTGGCCCTTTGATTTGCCTATTGCTGCCCTAAAGATGCTTAAGGGATCCATGTTTGCAAAAAGAAGATCGAGCTAAAAGTTAGAAAAATAAAAGTAAAACACGAAAGAGTCGAAAGAAAGAAAAATCCCTAAAAAAGGTCGAACCTACAACTACCTCTTCTCGACCCTTTCCTCTTTTTGGAGGATGAAGCCTCGATTGTTAAAAGACAGGGGTGGGGGTCAGTCGAAAATGGATGAGGACGGCTATATAAACCCGACCCCCAAATCTTCTCCCAAGAAATATAATTCGAGGCATCTAAGCCTCGATCGCCGTGAAGGGCTGTGAAAATATCCTTCTCAGGACCGATTAGCTCTGTGGCGTTATTCTTCCCATCTTCAACTATCCCCCATGACGTAGGGACATGCCAAGGACGAGGACCCGTCACAAAATAGTATTTATTATGCCAACCCTTGTGGGAGGATTTCCAATTCCTAAAGATAAGGCACTTAGACCGGGCCAAGGGGTAATACCAACCCTTGAGCTGAGGATTGAGTTTAAGGGTGAAAAGACGACGAAATAGGGCCCCGGTGGGAGTAAGGCCCTTGGCCTGAACCAAAACAAAGAAAGCAACCATCATGGCCCAGCCATTTGGTGAGATTTGGCCGAGGCTAATTTCAAAATGATTAACTATGTCGGCAATATACGAAGGGATTGGGAACTTAAAAAACTCAAAAGCCACGTCATATATACAGGTTTCATTTTCCAGAGGATGGCACGCAGGTTCATCTCTGGAGGAAATCCTAACCTTATGATCATAGGGAATAGACCCACCTAACATCCTCTCATTCGCCATCTCGGGCATGGTAAGGCACGGATGATCATAGCAAGTGAACAACTTTTTGCTGATATCGTGGGTAGTTACGGTAGCGGCCGATGACTCTCCTACAACGGCACCTGACCCCTCGGTGGCATGAGAAGTGCTAGTCCTAGGGAGTGGAAAAGGACATTCTATGGGCTCCATATGGAGCTCTACATTTCTAAGGTCGGCTAAGGGAGATTCGCTAGAACCATGGTATTCATCTAGATCAGTAAAGCCAGCTAATTCGACCTGGTCTTGAGGAATGCAATCTCTGGCTTCTACACCCTTAGTGTGCTGAGGGATCCCTGATCCTCAGCATCAATAGGAGCGTTCGTTATTGACATGACCTCGGACTCGGAGTTAGTAGATGTTTCGGCATCTCCACCATATGATCGAACAGACTCATACTGGGAATCATTACTACTACCCGACCTAACCATATCCGAAGTAAGGGATAAAGAAGAGGAGGGCGGGTAAGAAAATACGTACCTAATGGCTTAAGGGAAGACCCGAGCAAGGGAATGAGTTGAAAAATGAAACTGATCCGAGCCGAGCTAAAATTAGATTAGACAACAAGAAAGTAAGAAAATACGAAAGGTAAGAGGCAAGGAAAAGTGTGAAAGTGATGACCACGCACCAGTATTTATAAGGAAGGGACGGCGCGAATCTCGGAGCATGAACCATCGCGACCTTTCATTTCAGCCGCCATGAAATCATTGCCTCTGGTCAGAGGCGCTAATATCGAAGCGCTAGGAGGAAGGTAATACGTCAAATGAAAATATAAGAGCCCTACTAGACTCCCCGAGGCCAATCCTCGGCCTCGAAGGGTCTGGGGGGCAAGTGATGTGGATAAAAAGTAGCCCAAGAATATTGTTTGGCCCAAGGCCCGCGAATGATATAACAGCTCACACAGTCGGACACTTATCATAAAGATGGTATATAAAGACGAAAGGGGGACCACTCTAAAAAAGACAACCACACTACTATAAATATCATAAGGAAAGTGAACAAAAGAGAGTCTCTTCTGACCTTTCTATTTCATTATTAAATTTATTAATTTCAATAGAGCCGAGCAAAAATACTGATTCTTATGCCCGAGGAGGGATGCAGGAAACAACCCCCGCTGTTTCTTTCCTTTTTCTGTGGAGGTTCTTGGCTCTGATTGAGACATTACGCATCCGGCTCGGCTCGAGAATTCCACATTCAACAACATCTTTACACTGAAACTGTTGTACGATTGAAATACTGTGGGTTACACTTGGTTGTCTTGGTGACATTGTGGATTCGATCTAGTAGTCTTTCCAAATAACTGGAGAGAATACAAAGCGAGATTAATTAAGAACGTGAATGAGTTTATGGCATTTCGATTTAAAGTACGCTTACGCATTGCTATGATATTTTGATATCTTCCCTCGATCCCTATAGAAGTTGTCTCCACTCTAAACCCAAGGGTAAGCCATTTCAGTATTGTATTATATTATTGTCCACAGTGTTCGTCGGGGGACTTCTAAGTAGATAAGGAGGATATTTTCGTCTAACCAAACAACAGAAAGATTTTTTCTTTTTCTCTTCTTATTTTCCAACCCTTACTTGTCCACCCCTCGACCCAACATAACGTTTGACTCATGAACATTGTGGTGGGAATAGCTACAAAAAAAATTTGACAAAATCCACTAATTAATCCCTTAACCAATGACGTCAAGATGGAAAACATTTTTCAAACTCATTAATGCTAGGCTTAACGTACAAGTATATCTTTTTCTTCCTCGTCTTTTAATTTTTGACTTGAAAATTCCATTCCTTTGACAATTAATGTGTTGATCCTAATTCGCTATAAAAGCCAAAACCGGGCAGCATCTCAATCCACGTTTCACCAATGAAGGCACTCACATATTTTCTCACATTCTCTCTGTTACATGAACTTCTTGTATTACATAATAGCTACATAGCCAAGCCCTCCATTTCTTCGGCAGTATGGCCACAAGGGTTTTTGGCGGATGCTCTAAGACCTTCTCCACCATCACCTCCACCACCAAAGTCCTCTCCTGGACCGGGGACATTTGCACGGACAGGGATGATGCCTTTAAGAAAACCCCCACCGCCACGGCCACTGCCACCGCCACCGCCACCCCCAATTCCAGGTCCTCCTATCAATACTCTAACACATCCATAATCTTGGAAGTCATCTCATCTCAAGGAATGTAATAATCTTCATGCATGCATGGTGATCTCTTTCAGGGTTGTTCTAGTGATAATGATCTTCAATGGATTTTACAAGCAACTATATTGTAGGTTTTTTTATAATCGTTTGATTCTAGATTAAATCTGAGGGTACGTCCTCACTATTATTGTATTATTCTTTTTTTTTTTTCCTCCTCTTATCCCATTTCCGTAAGATTTGAATCCAGGTCTCCCAACTGCCAAGAGGATTAACCCGTTATTAGGCTATTCTCGAATCTCTTATTATTGTTCTTGTGTTTCTACTTCAATAATTCGCGATTTCTTCCAAGATTTGTATTTAATTTCATGCTGGTTGTGCAAATTAGCCTAATTATCACTCGGTCTTTGCGTTCGATGCATGAGATGATATGTTACACCCAGCAAAGAGATCACACAATGATCGTTGAAAGAAACAAACAGTAAAAACGTGTTGAACTAGTTTAGAATTCACTTCGGAGTCTATACTGATCAAGAACACATACCTAAACCTCACTTCTGCAAGCTTTCATGTCCGTCCGGGAAACGCATACTGAGAATAACTTTTCAAGAATGCAACATGCAACACTAATGTGAAGTTATATATCTTTTCACATCAGCATTTCGTTGCGTCATACCATTTCCAACATCAATCGATTCTTTTGATTCAACCGAAAGCTAAAACTAAGGAGACGATAGTTTTGCCTTTCTTCTCATTGTTCATTTGGTTTGGGAGGGGGAGAGCATGGTTTGGTTTGGTCGGTCGAATTTCTTATACGTTAAGCGATGAAGATTGAGGATGAACTCTAATCCCACATCGACAGCGGAAGCCAAAATAATGGGGTAATCTTAAAAGTTTATGAGGCTGTTTGGGATTTACCCATTAACTGAAGGGGCTTTTTGGCTTTTACTCTATTTTTGAATATAGGTACCATTAACTCTAGAAATTAAGGACAAAAAAGAGAAATATTCCAAAACATGAATGGTGTACAGCCAAATGTTATCTCCATGAAGGGCTAGGGAATCCTGGCCTCCCACAATTTTTAGAATCTTGGATAATGTATATTTTCTTACGAAAATGAAAAAAGAAATTTATAAAGTTTCCGATTAGAAGAAGACATGTTGATTGGCCTTCAAAATATGAAATTTTCAATTATAAGAAGATATTTATAAAGACGGATGTACGTGCAAGTAGGTAGGGACTATAGAAATTACAAACTGCAAAAATATTTTACGATCATGTATATTTAAGTGAAAAAAATAATTAGTCCTCACTGGTCTATTAATTTTAGTTTTCAAAATAACTTAGAATGGGAGCTATCTAATCCACCCTATTTATACATTGCACCGTGGACTTCATAACAATATACTTCAATATACACCCTAGGCTATTTCAAAACTAAGGCTATATGCATTACCACATTTTTTATCTATTGCAACAGTTAAAAGTATTTAAAGCTATTATAGAGCTAAAAACTTTTACAAATAACTTTAACCATTATATGCTCTCATTGCAAATTCTCTACTGTAATTTTTTTAAAATAATATGCAACAATTTAAAAAATCGTTGCAATTAAACTATAATTTTTAAACTATTGCGAAGAAGTAATTTCATGAGAAATTATTAACAAAAAATGATAAAAATAATTTTAACCATTGTAATAAGATAAAATCGTTGTGAAAAGTTTTAGTTTTTGCAACGGATCGTTGCAATAAAATAAGTACTATAATAATTTTTTATTTTTTTGCAATGTCTTTTTATTTTTCAATCAGAGTGTTGCAAAAAGTTAAAATATAGTAATAACTCTTACATGAATTTACTAGAATAAGAAGCTAGCTTTCATAATGCTTTTCTCTTCCCTTCTTTTTCTTTGTTCTCCGATTGGTATAACTAAGGACTTTTCCATGCTTTGCTTTACTCAAGATTCATTGTGAATAGAGATCTTTGAATTTCAACATTAAACGACGACGAAAGAATTAAATTCGTGATTGTAAACTCAAGGTCGTGACTGTCACGGGTGTAAAAATATTAATCTTCCTAAATTTATAAAGCTCCAATATTATTATAGTACAAAAATTTAGAACTCACAAATATCCGCCACCATACCGACAATTAAAAGCTTAAAAAATCAAAGTAATACTTCAAAATATTTAATACAGGTGCATAACATGCACCAAAGATAATATTCTTTCATAATAATAATAATAATAATAATTTCAAAAATGCCCTGTGATTATATCGAATCATATATAGCTGTGATCATAGTTGTCAAATTGTACATCGTATCATGAATTGAAATACTATTTTTTTGAATCGTGAATCATATCGAATCTTGAATCGTACCGATTCGGTCACAAATTTAAAACTAAAATACTATATGATAATTAATATATTATTTTTTCATTAACAAAAATAAACAACAAAAAACAAGTGAAAGTCATAACTATACGTTAATAATGCCAACTACCAAAACTAAAGCCATAACTATACTTCTTTTTTTATTTTTTGGAAGTCATAACTATAATTTAAAAAACTGAAAAAACACTCAGTCAGTCAGCTACTCACTAAGTCACGACTCACTAGTGACTTAGTCAATAAAGAGTAAAGACAAAAACTATCTAAACCACTCATGACTCAACTAAGAAGCAAATAGTAAAACAAAAATTACTCATGACTTAAGTCTTTAGTAAAGCAAAGATGAAAGCTCTTTAGTAAAGAGTAATAAACTACTCAACTAAGATGGAAAGCTCAGCAGTTCACTTACAAAATGGAAGCTTTCGAGTTTCAGTCTTGTTGGCGTAGCTACTTGTAAGTTGAAATTGAATTTGATCACGCACCGATAGCAATGAAGAGCAGTATGTTTTCTCCCCTTTTTTTTCTGGGATTTTGACTTTTGAATTTTTGATCTTGTAATTATAGTTGAAAACTGATGTTAAATCATAAATTATTTTATTTTATTTTATTTGTTGATGTTTTTAATAATGGGCTAATTGTATGTTGCTTGCAAAAAATTGAAGTGGGCTTTTGTTTTTTGAATTTTGAATTTTTTGGGCTTTTTCTTGGTTTGACCTGAATCGGAAACGATTCACTGAATCGTACGATTCACTATAATTCACCACGATTAACTACGATTCGGTCACTGATTCACCCAAATTAGCGATTCACTAACTGATTCGAATCAATTTTTGTGCGAATCGAATCAAATCGTACGATTCGTATTGCGAATCGTACAATTTCGAAAACTATGGCTGTGATAGCTCACTGACCTTGACTTTACACAGATGAAACAAATTAAAATGATAGAATGGGTCAAAATAATGCTTGGTAATTGTAAGAAGCACACCCGAAATGAGACTTAAAAGGTAGAGAGAAGTTTACTTGAGTAGAGTTTACATATGACACGCCAAATTACATGAGGTAGGCATTTGGCATTAGGCCACCCCTGAATCAAAAGAATAAAAAAAAAAAGTTAGATGGGCACAAAATTGAATAGGTGATATGACAAATTGATAGAGCGTCGTAATACAATGGCATGAACGTAGCACGGGTATCGGCCTAATTTTCTAATTATTAAATAATATATTATCTAATTTAAAAGTTTAAATTATTAGAAAAAAGTTTGTCATATTTATTTATTGTATTCAATACTAATAACGAATGCGTTTGAGGCAAAATAACCTATTAGATTAATATAAATCAAGATTCTTGTATGAAAGCGAAAGAAATTGTGATTCACACAGTTAGCACGGATAAGGCTGTTGTCTCCATGTGTTGCACAAACTTAATACAAATGTGTCTACGTTCTTAAAGTCGTCATTGTCCTAATAGTTGAATATATTAATCTACCCTCCTATTCAAAGATGCTGAAAACGAGGTAATTTTTTTAGCTTATTCTTCATATGATCTTTAAATTACAAACAATATTTAAGATATCGTGTTAAATCATGGTTGAATTAATAGTATGAATAATCATTGTTGAATTAATAGTGTAAATGAGCGATGCTTTTAAGTTTATATTCACATTCCTACATTCTCTTTCTAACGTAATCATTCTCCTAGTACTGTAATTGAATATACTATAATCTCTCCTCCTACTCAAAGATGCCAAAAACGAGGCAATCTTTTTAACTCATTTTTTATATGATCTTTGATTGCAAAGTGTATTTAAGATATGGTTGTTAAATCATGGTTGAATTAACGTTATGAATGAGCCACGATTTCAGTTTATGCACCCCAGGTTATTTCAAAACTAAGGCTATGCACTACCGCATTTTTAATAGATTGCAACAATTAAAAGTATTTAAAGTTATTATAAGGCTAAAAATTATTATAAAAAACTTTAACCATTATATGCTATCATTGCAAATTTTCTACTGTAATTTTTTTAAAATAATATGCAATAATTTAAAAAATCATTACAATTAAACTATAATTTTTAAACTGTTGCAAAGAAGTAATTTCATGAGAAATTATTAATAAAAAATGATAAAAATAATTTAACCATTGCAATTAGATAAAACCATTGTAAAAAATTTTAATTTATGCAACGGACCGTTGCAATAAAATAAGTATTACAACGTTTTTTTAATTTTTTCTCAACGACTTTTTATTTTTCAATTGAAGTACTGCTGCAAAAAGTTAAAATATAGTGATAACTCTTACATGAATTTACTAGAATAACAAGGTAGCTTGCATTATGCTATTCTTTTCCGTTCTTTTTCTTTGTTTTCGGATTGGTATAACTAAGGACTTTTCCATGCTTTGCTTCACACAAGGGTGTTTGGCGGATGCTCGAAGACCTTCTCCACCATCACCTCCGCCACCAAAGTCCTCTTCTGGACCGGGGACATTTGCATGGACAGGGATGATGCCTTTAAGAAAACCTCCACCTCCACCGCCACTGCCAAAGTCCTCTCCTGGACCGTGGTCATTTGCATGGACAAGGATGATGCCTCTAAGAAAACCTCCACCGCCACCGCCACCGCCACCCCGAATTCCAGGTCCTCCTATCAAAGATAATATTCTTTCATAATAATAATAATTTCAAAAATGCCCTGTGATTATATCGAATCATATATAGCTGTGATCATAGTTGTCAAATTGTGCATCGTATCATGAATTGAAATACTATTTTTTTGAATCGTGAATCATATCGAATCGTGAATCGTATCGATTCGATCACAAATTTAAAACTAAAATATTATATGATAATTGATATATTATTTTTCCATTAACAAAAATAAATAACAAAAAACAAGTGAAAGTCATAATTATACGTTAATAATACCAACTACCAAAACTAAAGCCATAACTATACTTCTTTTTTTATTTTTCGAAAGCCATAACTATAATTTAAAAAACTGAAAAAGCACTCAGTCAGTCAACTACTCACTAAGTCACGACTCACTAGTGATTTAGTCAATAAAAAGTAAAGACAAAAACCATCTAAACCACTCATGACTCAACTAAGAAGCAAATAGTAAAACAAAAATCACTCATGACTTAAGTCTTTAGTAAAGCAAAGATGAAAGCTCTTTAGTAAAGAGTAATAAACTACTCAACTAAGATGGAAA
Source organism: Ehretia macrophylla (assembly GCA_037974665.1). Lineage (NCBI taxonomy): Eukaryota > Viridiplantae > Streptophyta > Magnoliopsida > Boraginales > Ehretiaceae > Ehretia > Ehretia macrophylla. The sequence continues at coordinate 43,859,538 of CM075769.1, read as the reverse complement.
GCTCAGCAGTTCACTTACAAAATGGAAGCTTTCGAGTTTCAGTCTTGTTGGCGTAGCTACTTGTAAGTTGAAATTGAATTTGATCACGCACCGATAGCAATGAAGAGCAGTATGTTTTCTCCCCTTTTTTTTTCAGGGATTTTGACTTTTGAATTTTTGATCTTGTAATTATAGTTGAAAACTGATGTTAAATCATAAATTATTTTATTTTATTTTATTTGTTGATGTTTTTAATAATGGGCTAATTGTATGTTGCTTGCAAAAAATTGAAGTGGGCTTTTGTTTTTTGAATTTTGAATTTTTTGGGCTTTTTCTTGGTTTGACCTGAATCGGAAACGATTCACTGAATCGTACGATTCACTATAATTCACCACGATTAACTACGATTCGGTTACTGATTCACCCAAATTAGCGATTCACTAACTGATTCGAATCAATTTTTGTGCGAATCAAATCAAATCGTACGATTCGTATTGCGAATCGTACAATTTCGAAAACTATGGCTGTGATAGCTCACTGACCTTGACTTTACACAGATGAAACAAATTAAAATGATAGAATGGGTCAAAATAATGCTTGGTAATTGTAAGAAGCACACCCGAAATGAGACTTAAAAGGTAGAGAGAAGTTTACTTGAGTAGAGTTTACATATGACACGCCAAATTACATGAGGTAGGCATTTGGCATTAGGCCACCCATGAATCAAAAGAATAAAAAAAAAAAGTTAGATGGGCACAAAATTGAATAGGTGATATGACAAATTGATAGAGCGTCGTAATACAATGGCATGAACGTAGCACGGGTATCGGCCTAATTTTTTAATTATTAAATAATATATTATCTAATTTAAAAGTTTAAATTATTAGAAAAAAGTTTGTCTAATTTATTTATTGTATTCAATACTAATAACGAATGCGTTTGAGGCAAAATAACCTATTAGATTAATATAAATCAAGATTCTTGTATGAAAGCGAAGGAAATTGTGATTCACACAGTTAGCACGGATAAGGCTGTTGTCTCCATGTGTTGCACAAACTTAATACAAATGTGTCTACGTTCTTAAAGTCGTCATTGTCCTAATAGTTGAATATATTAATCTACCCTCCTATTCAAAGATGCTGAAAACGAGGTAATTTTTTTAGCTTATTCTTCATATGATCTTTAAATTACAAACAATATTTAAGATATCGTGTTAAATCATGGTTGAATTAATAGTATGAATAATCATTGTTGAATTAATAGTGTAAATGAGCGATGCTTTTAAGTTTATATTCACATTCCTACATTCTCTTTCTAACGTAATCATTCTCCTAGTACTGTAATTGAATATACTATAATCTCTCCTCCTACTCAAAGATGCCAAGTACTGTAATTGAATATACTATAATCTCTCCTCCTACTCAAAGATGCCAAAAACGAGGCAATCTTTTTAACTCATTTTTTATATGATCTTTGATTGCAAAGTGTATTTAAGATATGGTTGTTAAATCATGGTTGAATTAACGTTATGAATGAGCCACGATTTCAGTTTATGCACCCCAGGTTATTTCAAAACTAAGGCTATGCACTACCGCATTTTTAATAGATTGCAACAATTAAAAGTATTTAAAGTTATTATAAGGCTAAAAATTATTATAAAAAACTTTAACCATTATATGCTATCATTGCAAATTTTCTACTGTAATTTTTTTTAAATAATATGCAATAATTTAAAAAATCATTACAATTAAACTATAATTTTTAAACTGTTGCAAAGAAGTAATTTCATGAGAAATTATTAATAAAAAATGATAAAAATAATTTAACCAATGCAATTAGATAAAACCATTGTAAAAAATTTTAATTTATGCAACGGACCGTTGCAATAAAATAAGTATTACAACGTTTTTTTAATTTTTTCTCAACGACTTTTTATTTTTCAATTGAAGTACTGCTGCAAAAAGTTAAAATATAGTGATAACTCTTACATGAATTTACTAGAATAACAAGGTAGCTTGCATTATGCTATTCTTTTCCGTTCTTTTTCTTTGTTTTCGGATTGGTATAACTAAGGACTTTTCCATGCTTTGCTTCACACAAGGGTGTTTGGCGGATGCTCGAAGACCTTCTCCACCATCACCTCCGCCACCAAAGTCCTCTTCTGGACCGGGGACATTTGCATGGACAGGGATGATGCCTTTAAGAAAACCTCCACCTCCACCGCCACTGCCAAAGTCCCCTCCTGGACCGTGGTCATTTGCATGGACAAGGATGATGCCTCTAAGAAAACCTCCACCGCCACCGCCACCGCCACCGCCACCCCCAATTCCAGGTCCTCCTATCAAAGATAATATTCTTTCATAATAATAATAATTTCAAAAATGCCTTGTGATTATATCGAATCATATATAGCTGTGATCATAGTTGTCAAATTGTGCATCGTATCATGAATTGAAATACTATTTTTTTGAATCGTGAATCATATCGAATCGTGAATCGTATCGATTCGATCACAAATTTAAAACTAAAATATTATATGATAATTGATATATTATTTTTCCATTAACAAAAATAAATAACAAAAAACAAGTGAAAGTCATAATTATACGTTAATAATACCAACTACCAAAACTAAAGCCATAACTATACTTCTTTTTTTATTTTCCGGAAGCCATAACTATAATTTAAAAAACTGAAAAAGCACTCAGTCAGTCAACTACTCACTAAGTCACGACTCACTAGTGATTTAGTCAATAAAAAGTAAAGACAAAAACCATCTAAACCACTCATGACTCAACTAAGAAGCAAATAGTAAAACAAAAATCACTCATGACTTAAGTCTTTAGTAAAGCAAAGATGAAAGCTCTTTAGTAAAGAGTAATAAACTACTCAACTAAGATGGAAAGCTCAGCAGTTCACTTACAAAATGGAAGCTTTCGAGTTTCAGTCTTGTTGGCGTAGCTACTTGTAAGTTGAAATTGAATTTGATCACGCACCGATAGCAATGAAGAGCAGTATGTTTTCTCCCCTTTTTTTTCAGGGATTTTGACTTTTGAATTTTTGATCTTGTAATTATAGTTGAAAACTGATGTTAAATCATAAATTATTTTATTTTATTTTATTTGTTGATGTTTTTAATAATGGGCTAATTGTATGTTGCTTGCAAAAAATTGAAGTGGGCTTTTGTTTTTTGAATTTTGAATTTTTTGGGCTTTTTCTTGGTTTGACCTGAATCGGAAACGATTCACTGAATCGTACGATTCACTATAATTCACCACGATTAACTACGATTCGGTCACTGATTCACCCAAATTAGCGATTCACTAACTGATTCGAATCAATTTTTGTGCGAATCGAATCAAATCGTACGATTCGTATTGCGAATCGTACAATTTCGAAAACTATGGCTGTGATAGCTCACTGACCTTGACTTTACACAGATGAAACAAATTAAAATGATAGAATGGGTCAAAATAATGCTTGGTAATTGTAAGAAGCACACCCGAAATGAGACTTAAAAGGTAGAGAGAAGTTTACTTGAGTAGAGTTTACATATGACACGCCAAATTACATGAGGTAGGCATTTGGTATTAGGCCACCCCTGAATCAAAAGAATAAAAAAAAAAAGTTAGATGGGCACAAAATTGAATAGGTGATATGACAAATTGATAGAGCGTCGTAATACAATGGCATGAACGTAGCACGGGTATCGGCCTAATTTTCTAATTATTAAATAATATATTATCTAATCTAAAAGTTTAAATTATTAGAGAAAAGTTTGTCATATTTATTTATTGTATTCAATACTAATAACGAATGCGTTTGAGGCAAAATAACCTATTAGATTAATATAAATCAAGATTCTTGTATGTGAAGAATTGAACACAGAATACGGATCTTCATAACCGAATAAAATTGAATATTAACCTTATAGTATATGCGGAAGAATTTCAGGGAGTTGCCACGTTAGTTCCACCGTTTAAAAGCCGCGAATAGGAATCCAAAACACGATATCGGTCTTGGATTATTGGCCACAACTTAAATGCCCTTTTGATTTGATATTTACACATAGTAAAATTGGCAGAGAGATTGAGAGAGGAAGAGAGGAGAAGACATCACGTTGTCTTCTGTTTTCAACATCTGAAAGAAAAAAGACGTTCTATTTTTCTTTTTAATTAGTTATGGGAAGTTATTCCCATAACTTCTATTGACCCATACAAAATGGGTCAGGCCGAGTCAACCCATATTGGGCCACCCGACCCTAAAATCTAACATCTCTCACTCGCACAAGATGGGTAGACCCATATCCACCACTATCTCTCTCTACGACCTTGTCGGGAACCACCATCAAATTCATACGGGCAAATAAGTTGTGTGACTCGTGAGCACACAACAAGTGGAAACTCAAACCATGCACCTATTAGGGATGACATATGAGCTACAATCTTCAACGGAAGAAAATGTCTTGCTGTACCCTAGACTAATTTAAGTTCACATCAATCAACACTCACCTTATCCCTCGTAGGCTATGTTTGACCTTTAAATCTCAAACATGTATTCATAGTTATATTCAATCACAAAGATTATTTAATCACAAAGATTGTATAACTAGTCGACCAATGAATACATGTAGCGCTAGATGCGAACAGTCTTCACTTCGCTCAATATCCTTCTAAATCAAGTCAACTGCTTTCCCGGACATGTCCTATATGATCGAATCTAATGTGATCTTTAGGCAACATACCAAAGTAGCTAACATTGAACCTGACCTATTAGAATATGAGCGTAGGTCACTAAGGGTATCCCAAAGAAGCATTTATTGCTTCAAGGACTCACACAGTGGTGAAGCAGGGATTCATTCACCCACTACCTTTTACAGTCACAAAGCACACTTGGTATGAAATATGTGTTACGGTGTGACTTTCCTTAAAAAAAGGGGGGTATGTCTTACCTAAATCAAACACCGTATAGATCTTAGTCTAGTTATCACTTAGAAACTAATCTAAATCCTCGAACTTAATACACCTAGTAATCGAGGTTTCACGTCTGGCTATAAACAAGTTATATGGACCGTGAGAATCCATATCGATCTCATGTCAATTTTTAATTACAACATATACAAATAAGAGGTCTTATCTTAATATTGTCATAAAAACCAATTCTAAACCAATACTTAAGGCGACGTATCTTATATGAGTATAGTATTTCCCAACGAATACTAACCAACTCATATCGTCTCATCTCTGCACACTCCCATTGCGCCAGAGGCAATTGCTCGTGTGAGAGAGCCAATCTCATCAACTTGTCAACATACTTTTTGATGCCAATATGTGTTAGCATACTCATACTCGATTTCTTCCAAGCTTATCACAAAGATAAGGCACCAAGCAAACACATGAAGAAAATTTTGTTCACTGTGAACTGGCATCAAACACTCACCAGTATGGGTACATTAGTAAATTACACAATACTTTACATAATATCAATATGAATTTCTATGCAATCCAAGAGATTCTACTGCAACAAATACATATCTCTGGATATGGGTTTATAGAGTGGGTCACTGTCATCTCATGCGTAGGTGAGTGTTCTACATTCACTTCCTTTTATGACACAAAGCCATAATGTCTATGTACTAGGTTTTGCCATGAAATTTAGGATCTTTAACATAGACGATGGCTAATTAGTGGACACAATAGATTGTCATTGCTTGTCTAGCAATTGACTCATCTCAAGTCCATGATAATCTCTTGAGCCATACTGCTTTTTGCATAGTTGTTGAGTATGCCACATAGCTCAATTTCTACAGTTGACAATACTATGCATATTTGTTTCTTGCTATTCCACGAAGTAATGCCATTGATTAACAAGTAAGCATGTCAAGAGGTAACTTTTATGCTCATCTGGGTCACCACCCAAGTTATCATTTGTAGATCTTTTCTAATAAAGATCAACACATTAATGGCATAGACCAAAAACTAAATTGTCTTTCAAATACCTCAAGATCCTTCAGACAACTCTCGAATGAGCTAGTCTAAAATTTTGATTGATAACGACATACCAATCCCATGGCAAGAACTTCTCATGGTGCTTAAATAAGGAACATTTTTATCTCATCAATCTATTCTGGCATTAGGGGACACATCCCTAGGCTTCCTCCCTCGGTTACAGGAGCATTTATAAGTTTGTAGACTTACGTGTAGACTCATTCAAGAACTTGCTTGACATATGACTCTTGTAACAAAACAAGAATCTTAGATTGATCTCTTTGGATCTTGACTCTAAACACACAAGCTACTCTACCAATGTCCTTTATCCCACAAAGTTGAGGACAACCAATCACTTCCTAATAGTGATTATATACTCCTTGTCATTTCTGATCAACAATATATCATCCATCTAGAGAGATAGAATCACATATCTACTCTCAGATCAATTGACATATACACAAATGCCTTATTGAACCATTTGAAGATCGTACAAAATGAATTCTTCTTGCATTTCTCCACTAAGAAAACATTACATTTACATCCACTTGATGTAAATCACTTTTACATCCACCTGATGTAATTTGAGGTTCAATTAGGTGATATGATCAGAAATAGGTGAGTTGAGACAATCCTAACAACGAAAGAAGGTTTGCGTGCAAGTTATACCCTCAATTTGGGTACAACTTTTTTGCCACTGGCGAGCTTAATGTCTCATATTGGATGCAATTGCTCTTGCATTGATTTTATCCGACTTTCCCTTGCAAAAAGATGAGAGAACTTCAGTCACTATCTAAGGTTCATCATCATCTTAACTAGTAAACATATGAAAAACTTATTTTCATAACCACCCGATAGTGAAACGAATTCACATTGATCACGAAATAGATTCGTGTTGATCAAACCGACATTACTATTGCAAGTGAACATGATCCATAAACCGGTTAATGAAATGAATTCCTTTGATCGCGAAATGGATTCAAGTTGACCAAAACCAAACCGGTGTTTATCTCCCACTTGGATCAGTGAACGGAAGCAAGACCTCCTTTCAACTGAAAAAAATTGTGAGGGATAGGACCATTAGGAGCATTCAATTCAGATAACTGAATCTCCTACTAGAAAATCCTATATCCAAGAATGCTGATTCAGACACACTCCCACTATCTGTTCATCAATGAACATTCCCTTTGGAGCGTTCAAAGTACCAAATGAAAATACACATATTTCCTTGCGGTTAAAATTTCTCAAGCTCACGAAAAATATTATGAATAAAAGTAGTCAACTCATAGGGTCATAAGTCATTGCGAACTAGTTCACTACCTGCTCATGACTCATAAGGAGTTGAAGTGACTAATTTTTAGGGCTTTTGGTTAAGTATAGTCCCAACACAAAATTGAGAAATTTATATGAGTCATCATATACTTAACCTCGTCCGATAAGGGGTTTATTCATTCATTCTACAACATCTCATAGTTGCGAAGTTCTAGGAATATTTAGCCCTCTTGATATACCTTTTTCGTCACAAATCTTTTCGAACGAATCAAATGGATATTACCGAACATAATCGGTTTTCAAAGATTTCACTTTTTGTCTGTTTGATTCTCAACATGATTAGAATATCTTCCAAAGCAATTAAACCTCGGACATGTGAGAAAACAAAAAGGACAAGACCAAATCTTGTGAAAACTTTGAGAAAAGTAACGAAATATGAGGCCTCATGCCTTGCCCCAACATTCTTTGGATTATGGATTTCGGGATGAATTCAAGGCAATGGAAAACTAGCTCGCAAGCCTTTGCCAAACGTTTTTATTGTAGAGTTATTGGCTAGGCAACTTTCACACAGGGGCATATAGAATTGTGTTAACCACAACCTTAAAAGACTTCCACATGCTAGTCTTTTCATTCTATCTTGCCCTATATGTCTAGCTGCTATGCTATAGATCTCAACGATGAAGCGTTGATAACACATATTTATATAGCAATGGTTTTGATATTCAACTCGTAGAACAAGAAAAAACCAACCACAATATAGCCAGATCTATAATGAGTTGTTCCTAACAATCTGACTGAGTTCTAAATATACAAAGTTAAGAACCTAATCGTAAAGGGATTTAATGCACAGACCAAGGTTGTCTAAAATCCAAAGCATACCGGACATCATGAAAAATAGAGTTTGACTATCACTAAGCGGTAGTTAACAAGTGCCAATGCCCTTGACGTCAACTCTCTAGGTATTTTCCATAGATATCCACCATGATTCAGCGAAAATCTAATGGTGTTTCACGTACACTCTTTCGATTTTAGCTATGAGGTCAAACGCTCGGTCTTCAGCTCAAGGCAATCCCGAACTTAGTGACCCTTCTTGTGACAATTGTAGTACATAGCTTGTATTTGTCACACATACATCTGACCTTCTTGGTCTTCTTTGTCAGCTTATCATTCATTTTTGTCATTGAATTCATTGCCTCTTGTGCTTGGATCCATATGACCCTTGCTTATTGCACTCAGCTACTTAAGCATGACCAGTAGCCTTGTTGGCCAAGAGGCGTTTGCACAAACTCCAATTGACGCATTGTACGTCATGTTGACAATTATGCGCACCCAGCTTAAATGGAAATGATGTGATAACAACTTGCACTTGTTGTCCATCAATGAGAATGTGGTCAACAGCCTTCAATTCTCAAATTATGTTCGACATCTCGGAAATGCTACCTCTCAGTAGCATTGAGATGTTTCTAGCATGTGTCAAACTTGATTATAAGCTGACTTAGCTTAGAAATGAAAATTCCACTGAACTTCTCTTTCAAGCTTTCAAACATTCTCTCAGTATTAGGTTAAACTTCGTAAACAGTAAATGAGATATAATGCACGGTGCTCTGCAACGCGATGCGAGCAGTAATATTTTTCAGCCTGATAGGCCTCTTACCTCTAATGCTGAGTGGTGTTACCACCCTAATGGTTCATCTCAACGTAACTCAGTGTTTCAAGTACCTACTTGCTGCTCAAGGATATTCTGAACTTGATGATGCCACATTTGCAATCATCACCGTTCATTTTTCCTTCAACAATGATATTTTGCAGTTATCATAAATAACCACAACATAGACATCCTTGATGTTCGGTACTAGTACATTTAGATGTTTAATTCTACTTGAACAAGTATTTAAATGTAATAAAGTGACATAAGATATAGTACCAACATATTGTAGTACAACCTGCCAAATTCTATATTCAAATGTCACAATTATCACAATTTAATCATATTTGAATAGAAACATTAGTTCCGTATATGAATTACAAAAATTCGCATGTGTTAGAACTAATAGTTCTAGATTAGAATCACACCAATCTCAATCTTAGAACTCCCACTCAGATAAAGGATTAATAAACGAATTATTAGTTTAATAACATATGCAATATATGCTTATGATAAAGACATGATAATAACGTCAAATATTAACATTATCATAACATGAATTAGCATTTAACATATAAATTACTAATAAAGTTAGACAAAAATAATTACAAATCAATATTCTCCTTCTCTTATAATTCGGTCCGGCCCACTAGAGTTGACACATTCATTTCTTTAATACATGTAGACCTTGATGATTAGTCATGTAGAAGCTATCTCAAACTTATCGAGACCCAAAAGACACATTTTTAGTTCTATGTGTTATGAGAAATAAGAGTGCGTTTAACATTATCACATGCTCATTAAATAAGAATCCTATAAAACATTTAATATTGCATATAAATATTAAAAGTAAAACAAAATATAGGATAATCAATTCGGGCCAATTATAGTACATGTTCATATGTCCAGTAGTGGTAGAAAACTTTCTCGCAATTTGTTTAACTTACACAGTCCTCAAATGACTACTAAAGTCCTCGAGTAAGTAAACAAACTTTAATGCATAACTATCTAATAAATTAATTTCAAAAATGAATAATGCACGTAGCATGTATTAATGTTGTACACAACATATATAATGAAATTATATAAATTTCATACTTTGAAATGAAATTGCAAAAATTCCATGTCACTAATTGTAAAGGTTACAATAAAATTACACAAATTTAGGTATTTATTGAAATTACAAAAATTTAATGTCCCTAATTGTAAATATTACAATTAAATTACACAAATTTTGGAAAAACTTAATGAAATTACTCATAACTTCATGCTATAATTGAAATTAATTTAAGTTATGTACTATTCTAGCAAGAAATAGGGCCAAAACACAATTATCACAAAAATATTTGCCCTAATTGAGAACATGGGGTCAAATATGAGATTATCACAAAGATAAGAGCTCATTTAATAAACATGGGGACAAAAATACAATTATCACAAAGATAAAAGCATAAAGAAAATATGAGGTCAAATCCATAAATATCACATAGATATTAGGCCATCCGTTAAATTAATACAACTAATGTATTATTTAAATTATATATATATATATATATATAATTTTTTTAAATCAGCAATGGCCGGACGACCGGATCATCGCCGAACCACCATCAGCTGGCTACCGGACCACCACCCGTCGACGGTCGGACCGCCGTCTGCCACCACCGGACCACTTCCGGGCCACCGCCAGACCACCACCGGGCGATGGTCGGATCTCCGTTTGCCACCAGACCACTTTGTGACCAACGACGGGCCATCATCGAGTCGGCACAGAACCACCACCGGGCCGCTACCGGACCACCACTAGGCCGCCGCCTGACCACTGTCCGCTGACGCTGGACCACCTCCGGTTGCAGCGGGGTTGGGGTGTGGAAAAATTAAAAACTAATTTTAATTCTATATTTAAAAATTAAATTAAAAACTAATTTTAATTTAATTTAATTTAATATATAATTTTTTAAAAAAAAAATAATAATAATTTGCCACGTGTCCTTAACGCATGGGGCCATGTAGTCGCGGGGTGGGGTAAGTGTTAAAAATAAATTTTAATTCTTTTCCCCTTTTAAAAAAAAATAAATTAAAAACTAATTTTAATTCAATTTAAAATTTAAAATATATATGGCCACGTGGCACAACAGGAATGCACTACGTGGCACAACAGGAATGCGCCACGTGGCCATTTAAAAATAAGGCCATGGACGTGATTCAAATCACGTCCATAAATGGACGTGAATGAATCACGTCGTCAAACGTGAAACAATCACGTCGTCAGACGTGAGATATTCCTTTTTTAAATAAAAAAAAAACAATTACGCCATATGGTACAATGTGATTGGGCCACGAGTCCCCATGTTTGATACATGTTCACCCAACATTTTTCACAATTTTCAATGCGCATACACTACACCAAGAACACATACTAACCAAATTTTTTTCAAATTTACAAAAAATCTTAAAAAGTTCATATCTCATGCGTTTTAAGGCCAAAATTAGCGAATTACATGTCTACGGAAAGCTCTCGACGAGCCCGTTCTAAAAATACCAAATATACAATTTTTAGAGTATGATACAGACATGAAAAAGAGCGAAAACAGTAACGAAAAAATGCAGTAAAAGTATTCTAAACAATTTGACAATCAAACTTTAAAAATTCGTAATAAATTCATTACTAAACGAAAAATTACGAAATTTATGCCGTTAGAATCCTTGCGACGAGCACTTTCTTCCAGTACCAGAATTACACATATTTATGATACTCCAAAGAAATGTAAATTAGCAATTAATACGTTAAAAATGGCTCAAATCGCATTAATTCATCAATTAAACATGCATATACACATATATACTGCAGAGAACAAATATCTACGGAGAACCAACGATTCGGCTCTGATACCAATGAAGAATTTAACACAGAATACGGATCTTCATAACCAAATAAACACTACAAGAAAAAACAGTTTCAGCGACGGAGCGTCGCTATGCCGTCGCTTTTCGGCGAGGGCTCGGCGAGGGAGACCGTTCCCTCGCCGAATCGGCGAGGGACAAGGCCTTTCCTCGCCGAATCGGCAAGGGACAAAGCCTTCCCTCGCCGATTCAGCGAGGGCCGACACTATCCCTCGCTGATTCGGCGAGGGACGACACTCTTCCTCGCCGAATCGGCTAGGGAACTCGCTGTCCCTCGCCGAATCGGCTAGGGAACTCGCTGTCCCTCACCGAATCAGCGAGGGACAGTGTCGCCCCTGTCGATTCGGCGAGGGAACTCGCTGTCCCTCGCAGAATCGGCGAGGGAAGGCCATGTCCCTTGCCGGATCGGCTAGGGACAGTGTCGGCCCTCGCCGAATCGGCGAGGGAAGGGTATGTCCCTCGCCGAATCGACGAGGGAAGGCCTTGTCCCTCACCGATTCGGCGAGGGAATGCACCGTCCTCGCTGACTTGGCGAGGGAATTAGATATTCCTTGCCGATTCACTTTTATGTTTAGATTGAACAAATAAAATTAGAAAATTTAAGAAAGGTCAATTCGAACAATTAGGCGACTGACAATCATTCCCCTCGCCGATTCGGCCCCAACATTTTTGACGGTACATGAAAATAGTCGTAATTTATAATTACTACAAACAATTAGTTCTAAGTTTAGATTTAACAATTATGATTATTTCATATAATAATTTATGAGTGTTTTAAAAGCATTGAATTTAAATTTAATAATATGTAGTAAATTTATTTTAAATAGTTATACATGCAACTAGTGAGTAATTTTTTTCCTTTTTAAAATGTCCTAGATTGGCATATACATAACTATATACAAAATTTATATTTAACGTCATGCAAAATAGAAATAATTATTTCTTTCAAATTGACATCACAAAATTATAATTAAAGCATTTTCTTATAAGAGTTAATGCATTACAAGCATAAACTTAATTTACATTTTTGGGAATTACTAAAGGATTACATGGCGTGGATTTTTTATAATGCAACACAACGACTTAATACCTAACCCCCCATAAAGATTACACATTATTTTCAAGGGCTTACATAAACACACCTACTTAATACCTAAAACCCTATAAAGATTACAAATTATTTTCGAGGGCTTACATAAACACACCTACTTAATATCTAACACAGTACTGCAATATCACTAATACATAACAAGTGCATACTACACATCAGGCAGAAGAACGTAGTAACATTGTTATATTTTGTAACAATTTCTACTATTACTGATGCTTCTAAGATGATAAAAAGATATAGATATTAGGGAAAAAAGTTTGGTAAATAGATCCGCAGCATGTCGGCTTGAACTTTTTGGCCTACTTGGGCATTAGAAATGTATCTGTCGTACTTTGGCGGAGCATTTTGATCAAGTTGGGGTTTAACATATTCGTTGTAAATTGGATACTTTTGCATTGTATCCATCTCTTCATCTTTAGTCACTGGACGATTAGCTGAGTGGTGCTGTTGATCCTTACTCATCCTTCAAACAATTTAGACGAAATCTACAATTACTACTTTGAGATACTATGAGAAAACGCAATGCCAAGTGCTATTTATAGAAATTAGGTCATTAGATGAGAAGATTGATAGCTTGGTGAGCGTATGGAGACAACTCTTCATTTTTTACAAGGGTCAATATATCAACGAATGGTTCGTTGACACGTGTTTGTGTACCATTGGACTTTGATGGGTAAAATAATAGGGGACATAGAGTTTTTTATTGTTTGGAGATTTAGAAGTTGTTGTGTCCATATCTTTTGCACAACGGGGCCCTATCAGTTCTTACCACATTTTGCCCCGTGGTAGCCTAGAAGATGTTCTCATAGTACTCATGACAAGATTAATCAATGGTCCATATGACAGCCCGTGATGAATAATATTATTGACGGGACTTCACGGCATTTATGAAAGTTTTAAAAATTGTTATAAGAAACACATTAATTATTAGAAAGAATAATAAAAAATTGTTTTCCTTGGAGATGTAAATGTACATATGTCAATATGTGAAATCATTGTCCACATGCATTGTGCACGCTAACACAATGCATGCAAAACAGGTGTTTCGCCATTCCTATGCCAAAAGAAGCCCCTGGCATTTCATTATATTATGCCCTGTGGTTCGTGGGCACGTGGACACGACCCATTGGTCTTCTATCTGTGAAATAATTAGTGACAGGGCATGCTTGGTATTTTGGAGATGGTGAAGTTCCTAAAGCCAACTCCCTTGGAAGACGTGTCCTTGCAAGTTTGGACTATTTTATGGAGAGATTGTCGCGTATAACATATTCTCATCGTACGTTTCATTTCTCGTGAACAAAAAAGTCATGGTGATGGGACTTGGTGGCATTGATATTTACAATTTGAACATATTATATTTATTTACAATTACATTATTTAATTATTTGTTTAATTGAATACTTTTAATACTTTAAAAACTATTTAAATTATTATGTTTATATAATTAATTACATAATATTTATGGATTATTAAAATTATCCTAACTTGTATATCTTTCACATTATATATATATCTCATCTTACATGAGAACTAATTCATAAAAATAATCAGCTTATTAATATTTAATAATTTAAGAAGTAATAAAAAAACTCTTTTTGTAGACAGCCTATGGTGTGTCAAGCTTTTGGAGACGAAATTGGTCATCTAAAAAATGAAAGTGAAGTTAACCTTCGCTTAAAAAAAATAATTAGTATGGAAAAAAAATGCCAAAAAAAAAATTATCAAAACAAAAAGAAAAAGTTTAAAAAACAAACTACTAGCTAATTAATATAATTATTTTGATGAAAATATGAAAAAAATTAATAAAAAAAGAAAAAAAGTTTAAAGTTAATAATCAAAAAAATTTTAATAAAACAAAATAATAGCTAATTAATATACTATTTATGTTATTAATTAGTTAAAATAAATTAATATGTAAATTTTTTTTGAAGAAAATCAATAAAAAAATATAGTGGAAAAAAACAAAACAAAATAATCTTTAATTAATATTACATTCATTATGAAAAAAATGTAAAACAAATTAACTATCAAAATTATTAGGTAAATATAATAATACAAAAAATTCAAAAAAAAAAAGAGGAAACGGACCTGTTGATCCGTCTCTTATATATAATCCAATGGGCAAGGCCCATTGGATGCACAAATGGGCCTCCTGTGAGAAGAAGAGAAATTAGTTAAGCCACAAAAATATATATATATGTCACCTAATCTTCGTTATAAATAAATACATTTTATGAAAAAAAAAAAAAGTGGCAAAAAATTACAAATTAAACAAAAAGAAAAAAGTGGAAAAAAAACAAAGTAATAGCTAATTAATATAATTTTTTTGAAGAAAATATGAAAATACATATTAATTAAAAGAATTCAAAATTTTAAGATAATAACCAAAAAAATGTTTAAAAAACTAAATTATTTATATGCGTTATTAATAAAATTATTTCCAAGAAAATATTAAAATAAAAAATAAATAAACAAGAAAAAATTTTAGAGCTAATAAACAAAAAAAGGATTAAAAAAATAATATCTAAGAAATTTTTGGATGAATTTATTAATATATTCATTAATTAAAGAATTATTGAAGTTGCCTTGAAAACAAATAAATACAATAAAAAAAAAAAAATTATAAAATATTAAAAATACAAATTATGTTTCAAAAAATTAAAAATAAATTAATATAGAAAAATAAAAGGTAAGATAATAAACAAAAAATTTTAGTATTATAGAAACGAAACAAATTTATATTTAATTAATACAAAAATTATGATGAAAAAAAATTAAAACAAATGAATCATGAAAATTAAACAATAAGCCTAAAAAAAAAAACAATAAAAAAAAATAAAATAAAAAAATAAAAAAAGGATACCCAAATTAAATCCAATGGGCGAGGCCCATTGGTAACGCCTATGGGCCTCCCCATTGGTTACTGGGCAGTGGCCTAGTATCATGCTGGGCCGCTGCCCAGAGGTAATAAAAAAAAAAAATTAAACAGGAGACGTCCCAAATTATACCAATGGGCCTCCCCATTGGTTTCTAGGTGGCGGCCCAGTATCATGCTGGGCCGCTACCCAGAAAAAAATATATATAAAAAAAAAAAAAAAGTTTATTACTTATTTCGGCGAGGGCCCACCGCCGCTGGGCCTTCGCCGAATTTGGGATCAAATCGTGCTGCCTTCAATTTGAATCTCAAATCAAAAAAAAAAAAACCCCTTTCCCCCTTAAAAATTTCAGCGACAACAACGCCCCCCACCCCCCCTCCTCCCCTCCCCTACCCCGTAACCACCCCCCACCCTCTCCCCCCCCCGCGCGCGCGCGCGCGCGCAGTACTGGTAATTTTACTATTTTTTTTTAAAGATATTTACATATATCTATATATATCCTATATCTATATGTATCCTATATCTATATGTATGTATATATATCTATTAATGTATATACATTATGTACTTTTACATTTTATACATGTTTTAATGTATATATATGCATTTATTTATTTATTTATTTTTCGTAATATGTAGTGTTTAATTTTTTTGTATTTGTGGTGTAGCTTTGATTATTTTTTTTTTTATTTTTAGATTCTTAAAATGATGAATTTATAAAGAAAATACATATATAATTATTTTTTGTCAATTTTTGGAATTAAAAAATGGCATATATTTAAAATCCGAAAATTTATTTTGGATTTTTCATATTTAGGTTATTAAATTAATTTATTTTAATATTCGTTTTTCAAAGAATTATTTGTTTAATTTGGTGTGTTTGTTTTTCTTTGTTAGGTTTGGGGCATCCATACAAGCTTGCAACGCTTAAACATTCCATAGGCTCAGGTTAGTGTTTTTATTGATATAGTAATATGTTGAACAATATAGTATTTTGGCCTTATAATTTCGTTTCATAAAATGTATGATATTGTGGTGTTTTTTTGTTATATTCATGTTTAATAAATTTTGTAAATTGAACCGTTGTGTTATTGTGAAGATGGATGTTTGTGTAAGTGGATGAAGGGGTGTGTTGCTCTTTGTAGATGCATTAACAAAACAAAGAATTAAGTAAGTTATATATGATGTATTATTATATAATATTAAGAATTAAGAAGAATAAGGTTAGTAGTTAAGTTAGCATGTTGACAAGAAGCAAGTTAAGTTAATAAAGTATTTTAAGTAAGCTAATAGTTTTGTCATGCAAAAAGTTTAGTGAGAAGTACGTAAAGTTTACTAAAATAATAATTTGCCAAAGTTAAGAAGCAAATTAACATGACTGTGTATTAACATGAGAGTATGATAAGTTAAAGTATTTTAGAAGTAAGTAAAGCTAACTAAGTTGGGCAAAATTCTAGTCTTACAATATTGTTTCTAATATTAAATTACTATTTGTGCTGCAATGTGTCAGTCAGAATGGCATCATCACGTGAATGGATGTATAATCGATGGATTGATGGATACATCAATGAGGGCTTTGTTGAAGGTGTGCATGAATTTATAACATTCGCAAGTAGTCAACCATATTACATGGACGGTGTAAAAATAAGATGTCCATGCATCAAATGCGAAAACTTGCGATATCTTACCACTAACATTGTGATAAAACATCTTTATAGTAAGGGTTTCATGCCTAATTACTATGTATGGGTTGCACATGGGGAATATGTGTCGAACAACATAAGGGTCACTGAACAACACGTTGGTAATAATATGCTACACGACTTAGATTATGGAAATAACTATCAGACAATGGTTTTTGATGCTGCTGAAGTAGATATGTTAAGGGATCAGAACGTGAGTGAAGAAGTATCAAACATGGAAGCACAAGAATTTTTTAATTTGTTGAATGCCTCTGAAAAACCATTGTTTGCTGGTTGTAGAAATCTTACCCAGTTGTCTGCTGTGGCTCGTTATCTAAATATGAAATCAGAACATAATATGAGCAACGACCTATTTGATCGTGTGGTCTCAGAGTTTATGGAGTTGATACCTTTAGAAAATAACCTACCTGAGAACTTATACAGGTTTAAGAAAATGCTGAAGCCATTGGGGTTAGGTTATCAGAAGATAGATGTATGTGTAAATGGATGTATTTTATTTTATAAGGACAGAAGTTCACTTGAAAATTGTCCCTATTATGGCCACCGACGTTTCAAGACAACAACAGGAGTTACAAGAGGGCGTAAGCTTATACCTTACCAACAATTAAGATATTTCCCTTTAACACTGAGGTTAAAAAGATTGTACATGTCGAGGACTACAGCTGAACACATGCAGTGGCACAAGAAACACCAAACAGATGATGGTTATATTGGTCACCCTTCGAATGCTGAAGCATGGAAACACTTTGACAGGTTACATCCAGATTTGCTCATGAGGCTAGAAATGTTTGACTTGGTTTGTGTTCAGATGGGTTTACACCTTACAGTTCAAATGCAAAACCTTATTCATGCTGGCCAGTGATATTAACACCTTACAATCTGCCACCATGGATGTGCATGAAAGAGCCTGTCATGTTCTTGACATTGCTTATCCCCGGTCCGAAAAATCCTGGTAAGACAATAGATGTGTATTTAGAGCCTCTCATTGTTGAATTACAAGAATTATGGTAGGAGGGTACACCATGCTATGATGTTTCAACAAAGACTAATTTCCAATTTAGGGCAGCTTTGATGTGGACCATAAATGACTTCCCAGCTTATGGTATGTTGTCTGGCTGGAGCACACATGGAAGACTGTCGTGTCCATATTCCATGAATAACTCTAATGTTTTTCGGTTGCAAGAAGGAAGGAAGAATTCATTCTTTGATTGTCATCGTAAATTCTTACCGAGTAATAGTTCTATGCGACGGGATACAAAAATTTTTTTAAGGGGTAAAAGAGAGACTTGTGGGCCTCCGCCCATATTAGATGGTGATCAAATATGGGAAAGTGTGATGAATTTGCCAAAGATCCAAGAAATGATTAATGACAGGAAAAAAATGAAGTTGAATGGGTTTGGGGAGTGGCACAACTGGACAAAGAGAAGTATTTTTTGGGACTTACCTTACTGGAAGACGCATCTTGTACGCCACAATTTGGATGTCATGCATATAGAAAAAAATGTATTTGACAATGTTTTCAACACTATTATGGGTGTCAAAAGAAATAGCAAAGACAATGTAAGAGCGAGAAAAGACATGGAGGTGTATTGTGACCGTCCCGAATTATGTGGAGAGTACGTAAATGTGATTGGTGTGTATACTCTCCCCGTGGCAAAGAGAAAACTACTTCTTGAATGGGTTGAAAAATTAAAATTTCCCGATGGCTATGCATCAAATTTAGCGAGATGTGTTGACATGCAACAATTAAAGATGTCACACATGAAGAGCCACGACTGTCATGTCTTCATGGAGAGATTGCTTGTGATTGCATTACGCGAGCTGATGCCTAAACAAGTTTGGGAGGCTTTTGCACAACTAAGTTTGTTCTTTACTAACATATGTTGCACAAGTTTGCAAAGTATGGATTTGGAAAGGATGCAAGAAGACATTGTCGTGACTCTTTGCAACTTGGAGAAGCTGCTACCTCCTGCATTCTTTGATTCAATGGAGCACTTGCCTGTTCATTTGGTCCACGAAGCGATTTGTTGTGGCCCTGTACAATATCGGTGGATGTATCCCTTTGAGAGGTTTTTGCAGGGGTTAAAGAGGAAAGTAAAGAATAAGGTACATGTGGAAGGATCCATTTGTGAAGCCTACCACATACTGGAAACGTCAACTTTTTGTTCTTATTATTTTGAAGAGCACGTGGCCACTAAGAGTAGAAGGCTTGGTCGGAATGACCAATATGACGATGTGGAACACCCCGATGGATGCTTGGCTCTATTTACTCATCCGGGCCGCTCAATCGGGAAATGGAAAGAGATGACAATAGCGGAAGAAGATTTCTATTTGGCACACCGCTATGTATAGATGAATTGCACAGAGGTACTACCTTATGTCAGGTAAGGCTATGGTAATTTAATAATATGTTAACGTGTTGGGCTTTAAATATACAAGATAAATTGACTAATATTTGACTATTTGCCAGCATGTTCGAGGATTACATTCGCAACCAATATGGCCCATTGAATCCGAGAAAACTCCAACTGCATGTTGACAACTTATTCCCGAAATGGTTATATGAATATGTATGTACATGTCTCATAACAGAAATTTATTTTATCCCTTACGGTATGCATACCTTAAAAGAAGAGTGATATATATTTGTAGGTTAAGCACAGGAATGATGTAGATCATCGTGTACATTGTCTTTCAATGTGGCCTTATAGATTGGTTAGGACCTCGTCAAGATACATGGTGAATGGATACAGATTTGCAACACACGAATATGCTACATCGATGAAAACAAATAATAGTAGAGTATATGTGAAAGGGATAAGCGATGGCAGGGCGGGGGATATTGGCTACTATGGTGTGTTGCACAACATTATTCAACTTGAATATAATAATCCAACTTTACAACATACAAGGGTAGTTCTCTTTAAGTGCGATTGGTACGATACCACAAATGATAGAGGTGTGAAATACTATCGCAAGTCTAGTTTGGTTGAAGTGAATGTGAAGAAAAAGTATCCCAAATATGAACCATTTGTATTGGCTGCCCAAGCTCAGCAAGTGTATTATTGTAGATATCCAGGGGCGAAGGGGAACCGTAAAAATTGGCAAGCAGTAGTTAAAGTACGCCCCTAGAAATATCTATGTCATGCCTGAAAAGGAAAGAGTAGTGGAACAAAGAACAAGTTTCCAGTCCGATGAGATGCATGTGCCCGTAAGAGAACATAATGAAAGTAATTTGCCAACAATTCGTCATGATTCGGGTGAGAACAACGAAATATTGGAAGATGATCCAAATGACATCCATGGTCAGCTTATCATTGAACAAAATGAGGAGGAAGAACATTAAGAAGACGAAGAGAAATATGAAGATGAGACTGAAGATGAAGAGGAGTATGAAGATGCTACTGAAGATGACGACGATGATGATAATGGTGATGATGATGATGAAAATAGTGATAAAGATGTTGAATATTAGTCTTTGGTAAAGATAGATAGTTGTTGGAATAACTTATGATATTTTGTGTTATCGCAACTGATGTAACATTAGATTTTTAATAGACATTCATTTTGCTTGTAAGATATGAACTTAACTAATATATTAAGTGAACTATAACTAAGATGTGTTAAATTTTAGATGGGAGGTGGTAACGATAATGACCCCAAGGGCAAAAAAATTAAATTGACGGATTTCTTAGGAAGGCACAAAGAACGTGGGCAATGGACAAACACATCGACAGGTTAGTAATGTATACAATATTATTAATTTTACTCAATTAAAATTAATACTTCCGATTTCTATGTTCTGTATCATAGTTGACAAGTTTGTATGGTTTACAGGTACAGGGCAGCCATCATATGGTCGCCGACAAACACATGGTCAAAGTCTGAGTGTTCGCCATTCCATAAGTGAACATGGTGTAACAGTGCATAACTCTAGTTCAGCCTCCATTGGTATGGAGTAGCGGGTGGCAAACACTCCACTTCCACAGTAAGTAATGCCTCGTGAACGTTCACGTTCATCCGGAGCTCCCGTTGACCATGTAACTGGTCATACTAGTCCAAACATTCCACATTACCCTCACGTAATGGATACCCAAACCACTACCTCATCCGGATTGCGACAAGGTTTTGATGATCTACATGTTGAGAGGGATGGCACTCCTGTACATGGTGACACACAATGTCACCCGATGGCTGAGTCATCGAGAGCTGCAGAAGATCGAGCTGATGGCATTCCAGACTGGATAACATATGGATTCTCATCTATGGAAGAATTTGCAACATGGGCCACTGATTCACGCATACATCTTAAAGTTAAAGGTGTTGGGTAAGTAGAATTATTCATTAACAATATATCTATATAGTAAAAGTTAAGTTTCATACCATATAACACAACAGTTTCTTTTATAATTTGTAGATGGGATCCATATAACGCGACCAGCGATATTAGGAAATCACTACATGCAGGCTATTTAGAGCCTTGGACAACTTGGGGAGAGATTCCACCCGATGTGAAGGATAAATTTTTTGATTACTTTAAGGTTTGAAAAACGCATTCAATTTATATATTATATAAACATATTATGTACTTGAGATATATATCATATGTACATCATATATTTTTATTATATGATTCACAGAGGATGTACAAGTGGTATCCCTGCGATGAAGCAACCGTTGCCGAGAGGTTTAGGTTTTTCGGGCAAACACGCGTAATTGATAACTTAAGCAAAGCGCGTAAACAAAATAAGAAGCAGTCGTGGCTATCGCAGGATGTATGGGATAAAATGAAAGTGGTGTGGAGTAGCCAAGCATGGCAGAACAAATCCAAAAGAAACTCTGATAATAGAAAGAAAAATCCATCTACGCATCATTTGGGATGTATCCCCGAACACGAATGGGCAAGGAGGATGGTAAGAATAAAGCTGACTGTATTGCTATAAGTGATGAATAATGAACAATATTATCTTGTTCATTACATGTCGAGCTATCTGTTTTGGTGAATTTTTTATGTAGGCCGAAGAACGCGGGGATGAAGTGACATTTGTTGATGTTTTCAACAAAGCTCATCGGAAGGGTGGTGATGGACCATACACAGACGCACGGGCTGAACAGACAGTGGTAAGCTAGTTTCTTTAATCTTTAGAATGTTGATGATTGATATACATAGAGTTTATACAAATATTTTATCCACACTGACGATGAAGAACTCGTATTCGCTCACAAATTTGTTAAATTGTTGATTACATCCATAATTATGTGAAATGTGATGATGCCAAGTACATGATTGAACTTAGGTTAGTGTGTTGAATGGAAAAAACTTCTATAATCTGGCATGATTGTTTGAAACTAAGTTAAAGTTGGTTGAACGATTTAATATCTGAGAAAGTTTAGTAAAGAATATTAGAATTGTATGATAATTAGAATTATAGACATAGTATTTCAACAGCAAATGAAAGGGCATGCATGAATATACAATTTTGTTTAGTAGAAACAGTTTGATTGCCTTAGAAACTTGTTTTATATTCATTGTATTTGACTGTCAATGCTTGTATCTTGGGTTGTGGCTATATCTTCAGATAATACAGGTAACTGGTTACTTCATAGTACAGAGGAGATTCTGTCCGTTTGTGGGGTCCGAAAATTTTAAGGGAATTTGTTAATTGTTGATTACAAGCTTAATTATATGAAATGTAATGATGGCAATGGAGCAATTGAACTTAGGCTCAAGTGTTGAATGGTTAAAACTTGAGTAATCATACATTCTTGTTTGCTACTAAGTTAAAGTTAAATCCGATATGTTAGATTGATATGATAATCGGAATTATAGCGGTAGTATTGAAATAGATAATGGAAATGCATACATGAATGTAAGATTTTGTTTAATATTTCATTATGTTTAAGTGTGAATGCAATGTATATTGCGTTGTGGCTATTTTTTCTGAGTGCAGGTAATTAGTTAGTCCCGGTACAGAGGAGATTTTGTCCGTTATTCAGGTCCAAACTTACCCTTTTAGCATGGGGTCTTGTCAGACTGCGACATTTTATGAAATTAAATGTATGTTTTCCCTACTGCTTGTTTTGTTTGTTTCTCTGATGGTTTGGTCATTATATTTTTGGTATGAATCCAAAATTTTCAATATTATATTATTCATGTCTCTACGTGTTGATATTTGTGCGTTACAGGCTCGATACACAGAACTGCTTCAACAAGCATCACAACCAACCGAGGCATCTGAATCCGGTTCAGCTCCAACTCCTGTTGATCGTAATGCATTATTTTTGGAGGTAGTTGGTAGACCACGCAAGGGTCGTTTATACGGGGTGGGATCACAGGTCTTTGTGGCGTCTACATCAAATAGTTACCCTACTACCGGAAGCCACATCACGCAAAGAGATCTCTAGGAGGCAGTTGCTCGAGCCACAGCATCTTTGGAAAGCAAGCTGGAACAAAGCAACGAGGCGTACTGCAAGCTGCAAGACAAGTTGGACAAGAATAACGAGGCGTACCACAATCTGCAAGAGAAGCTGGATAAGCAGAACGAGACATACTACAAACTCCAACAAGAACATTCATCACAGCTCCGTGATGTCCAAGCACAACTAGCACTACTTGCTTCACGGTTACCTGACCCTGCACAACAACAGTGTTTGTCGTCTGCGTCTTCGTCTTCGTCTTCATCTGCGAATGATGGTCAAATTGGGTTGAATTTATAACTTTTTTACTGTTATGACATTATAAAACTCTATTACAATCGGACTGTAATAACTATTAAGTTTACTTTGAACAATATTATTAGATATTTATTAGCTAATTCGATAAATATGTGCATTAGACATTATTTTTTTGGTATTAAATATTTAATTGACAGGTCAAACAACTTATTATTATAATGGATATTGTTACAAATATAAATTTACATTTGTGCGAGGAGTCGGCAAGGGACAAGTAATCGACAGTCCGGCGAGGGCACGACGAGGGACGAAAAAAGGCGAGGGCACGGCGAGGGACAAAAAAAGGCGAGGGCACGGCGAGGGATGAAAAAAGCGAGGGCACGGCGAGGGACGAAAAAAAGCGAGGGCATGGCGAGGGAAGAAAAAGGCAAGGGCATGGCGAGGGACGAAAAAGGCGAGGGCACAGCAAGGGACGAAAAAGGCGAGGGCAAGGCGAGGGACGAAAAAGGCAAGGGCACGGCGAGGGATGAAAAAGGCGAGGGCACGGAGAGGGACGAAAACGGCGAGGGCTAATTGTCCTCGCATAGTCGTCGCCGAAATGGTTACTCGCCGAGTCGTTGCCGAATAGCGTGAGCTCGGCAAGGGACTGCAATTCACCGACGAAGGTTTCGGTGAGGGAAGATTCCCCTCGTCGGGCCCTCGCCTAAAGGGTCTCGGCGAGGGCCCGGCAAGGGGAATCTTCCCTCACCGAAATTGAATTTTCTTGTAGTGGATATTGGTCTTGGATTATTGGCCACAACTTAAATGCCCTTTTGATTTGATATTTACACGTAGTAAAATTGGCAGAGAGATTGAGAGAGGAAGAGAGAAGAAGACATCACGTTGTCTTCTGTTTTCAACGTCTGAAAGAAAAAAGACGTTCTATTTTTCTTTTTAATTACTTCCCATAACTTTTATTGACTTATACAAAATAGGTCGGGCCGGGTCAACCCATAATGGGCGACCCGACCCTAAAATCTAACAGTATGAAAGCGAAGGAAATTGTGATTCACACGGTTAGCACGGATAAGGCCGTTGTCTCCATGTGATGCACAAACCTAATACAAATGTGTCTACGTTCTTAAAGTCGTCATTGTCCTAATAGTTGAATATACTAATCTATCCTCCTATTCAAAGAAGCTGAAAACGAGGTAATTTTTTTTGCTTATTCTTTATATGATCTTTAAATTACAAACTATATTTAAGATATCGTGTTAAATCATGGCTGAATTAATAGTATGAATAATCAATGTTGAATTAATAGTGTAAATAAGTGATGTTTTGAGATTTATATTCACATTCTTACATTTTCTTTCTAACGTAATCATTCTCCTAGTATTGTAATTGAATATACTGTAATCTCTCCTCCTACTCAAAGATGCCAAAAACGAGGTAATCTTTTTAACTCATTTTTTATATGATCTTTGATTGCAAAGTGTATTTAAGATATGGTTGTTAAATCATGGTAGAATTAACGTTATGAATGAGCCACGCTTTCAGTTTATGCACCCCAGGTTATTTCAAAACTAAGGCTATATGCACTACCGCATTTTTAATGGATTGCAACAATTAAAAGTATTTAAAGTTATTATAGGGCTAAAAATTATTACAAATAACTTTAACTATTATATGTTATCATTACAAATTCTCTACTGTAATTTGTTTAAAATAATATGCAATAATTAAAAAAATTGTTACAATTAAACTATAATTTTTAAACTGTTGCAAAGAAGTAATTTCATGAGAAATTATTAATAAAAAATGATAAAAATAATTTTAACCATTGCAATTAAATAAAACCATTGTAAAAAATTTTAGTTTATGCAACGGACCGTTGCAATAAAATAAGTATTACAACGTTTTTTTTATTTTTTCTCAACGACTTTTTATTTTTCAATTGAAGTACTGCTGCAAAAAGTTAAAATATAGTGATAACTCTTACATGAATTTACTAGAATAACAAGGTAGCTTGCATTATGCTATTCTTTTCCGTTCTTTTTCTTTGTTTTCGGATTGGTATAACTAAGGACTTTTCCATGCTTTGCTTCACACAAGGGTGTTCGGCGGATGCTCGAAGACCTTCTCCACCATCACCTCCGCCACCAAAGTCCTCTTCTGGACCGGGGACATTTGCACGGACAGGGATGATGCCTCTAAGAAAACCTCCACCGCCACCGCCACCGCCACTGCCACCCCCAATTCCAGGTCCTCCTATCAATACTCTAACACATCCATAATCTTGGAAGTCAATCTCATTTCAAGGAATGTAATAATCTTCATGCATGCATGGTGATCTCTTTCAGGGTTGTTCTAGTGATAATGATTTTCAATGGATTTTACAAGCAACTATATTGTAGGTTTTTTTATAATCGTTTGATTCTAGATTAAATCTGAGGGTACGTCCTCACTATTATTGTATTATTCTTTTTTTTTTCCCTCTTATTCCATTTTCGTAAGATTTGAATCCAAGTCTTCCAATTGCCAAGAGGATTAGCCTGTTATTAGGCTACTCTTGAATCTCTTATTATTGTTCTTGTGTTTCTACTTCATTAAGTCGTGATTTCTTCCAAGATTTGTATTTAATTTCATGCTGGTTGTGCATATTAGCCTAATTATCACTCGGTCTTTGCGTTCGATGCATGAGATGATATGTTACACCCAGCAAAGAGATCACACAATGATCGTTGAAAGAAACAAACAGTAAAAACGTGTTGAACTAGTTTAGAATTCACTTCGGAGTCTATACTGATCAAGAACACATACCTAAACCTCACTTCTGCAAGCTTTCATGTCCGTCCGGGAAACGCATACTGAGAATAACTTTTCAAGAATGCAACATGCAACACTATAATGTGAAGTTATATATCTTTTCACATCAGCATTTCGTTGCGTCATACCATTTCCTACATCAATCAATTCTTTTGATTTAACCGAAAGCTAAAACTAAGGAGACGATAGTTTTGCCTTTCTTCTCATTGTTCATTTGGTTTGGGAGGGAGAGAGCATGGTTTGGTTTGGTCGGTCGAATTTCTTATAGTTTAAGCGATGAAGATTGAGGATGAACTCTAATCCCACATCGACAGCGGAAGCCAAATGACAGCAGAATCCAACAATTAGTTATTGGTAAGCAATATGCGATTATATAATCTAAACTTGGTCTATGAATCACAAAGTATAACAATTTAGGCCATCACGTGTATCAGCCAATTAATGCAACTTTTGGAATAGAAGAGCTTAGAATGGGTTAAAGTAAAAATACTCCATGAGTTTATCAAATCACAAAAAAAAAAAAAAAAAAAAAAAAAAAATTCATCAACTTTTAAAATTACCCAATTTTCCTCAAGTGAGGTCATTTCATTGGCAATGTTTTAATTCCATAATAACCATTATGCCCATGATCCAAATATGTAGTTATTAAGACTTGTTGAAACACCCGTATTCGTACTTGACTAATTTTGCCCTTCACATAAAATATAGTTGTTCACATTTTTCTAGAGATAACTATAGTTAGATTCAAATTCAAAAAGGAACGAAGTACAATACTACGAGTAGTTTCAACTGTTGAAATTTAAACTTTTCCCTACAAAAATCTCTATAAAGCTAAAATGTATGATTTTAATTTAAAAACAACATGAGACTCCCAAAATAACACCCAAGATAAATAGATATTAAACCTGAATTGCATCTTGTAACAAAACCACAATAAATTACAATAATAGGAAATGAATATATAATTTTTTTTAAAAAAAAACCAAAAATATCGAGTTTGCTTAAATAGTATATTAAAAATATATGAATAAAAGTTTTTCTTGAGAATATATATTTGGAGTATGGGTATGACCGTCAATAGACAAAAGAGAATATAAAAAAATTAATGGGTTAATCTTAAAAGTTTATGAGGCTGTTTGGGATTTACCCATTAATTGAAGGGGCTTTTTGGCTTTTACTTAATTTAGAACATAGGTACCATTAACTCTAGAAATTGAGAACAAAAAAGAGAAATATTCCAAAACATGAATGGTGTACAAGCAAATGTTATCTCCATGAAGGGCTAGGGGATCCTGGCCTAATTTTGAGAATTTTGGATAACGTATATTTTCTTATCAAAATGAAAAAAGAGATTTATAAAAGTTTCCAATTAGAAGACGACATGTTGATTGGCCTTCAAAATATGAAATTTTCAATTATAAGAAGATATTTATAAAGATGGATGTATGTGCAAGTAGGTAGGGACTATAGAAATCACAAACTCCAAAAATATTTTAAGTTCATGTATATTTAAGTGAAAAAAATAATTAGTCCTCACTGGTCTATTAATTTTAGTTTTCAAAATCACTTGACTCCTAGATAGCTCCCACTTATAAAAGATCCGAATCCACCCTATTTATACATTGCACCGTGGACTTCATAACAATATACTTCAATATACACCCTAGGCTATTTCAAAACTAAGGCTATATGCATTACCGCATTTTTAATCTATTGCAACAGTTAAAAGTATTTAAAGCTATTATAGGGCTAAAAATTGTTACAAATAACTTTAACCATTATATGCTCTCATTGCAAATTCTCTACTGTAATTTTTTTAAAATAATATGCAACAATTTAAAAAATCGTTGCAATTAAACTATAGTTTTTAAATTGTTGTGAAGAAGTAATTTCATGAGAAATTATTAATAAAGAATTATAAAAATAATTTTAACCATTGCAATAAGATAAAATCGTTATAAAAAGTTTTAGTTTATGCAACGGATTGTTGCAATAAAACAAGTATTATAATAATTTTTTAATTTTCAATCAGAGTGTTGCAAAAAGTTAAAATATAATGGTAACTCTTACATAAATTTACTAGAATAAAAAGGTAGCTTTCATAATGCTTTTCTTTTCCCTTCTTTTTCTTTGTTCTCCGATTGGTATAACTTAGGACTTTTCCATGCTTTGCTTTACACAAGATTCATTGTGAATAGAGATATTTGAATTTCAACATTAAACGATGATGAAATAATTAAATTAAGAAAGAGACTGAACTTGGGAATCTTGAAAATTTAGTCCCTAGGTAAGCTCATGAGCTTTTCCTCGAAATTGAGTAAACCGTGTATTTCCTTTTTCTTTGTCTTTTTGGGATCATTTTCTTCTCGCTTTTTCCCTACATTGATGAAGTTATTATGTTCCAAGACTTCCAAATTGTTTACTATTTATGATTGTGACAAATTAGACATGACCCGCAGTAGAAGTTACAAGTGCTGGAAGAATTCATAGGTCTCTTTCTTTGATACTTCTCCACTTGGTTAAATTGATTTAAGAGAACATACTAAATATTGAAATGGAAATGTAGGAGGAAGAAAGATGAAAGGATATAGTGTTTGATGGATTGGAATAAAATTTTATATATTGGTCTTAAAAATTATAACTTTTGAAGACATAGAGATTTGCGTACAAGAGTGTACACAAATCGTCAATTCTAGTACTATGCTAAAGAATTTGATATTTTATTTTAAAATTAATTAATATTAAATAGAATAACTCAACATCTTATATAATAATTTGAAATTTATAATTTATCATATTTGGCAAGTGTATTATTTAATAAATAAATAAAAAGTAATTCCCTAAAATATAGGACGTTTGACACTTAAGTTCCTAATATTTAAAAATAAATTTTTTAATTCTTAACAAATAAAACTTAGGGCTACGTTAGTCCAAATCTCATTTTCCATCCAAATTTTGACTTTTTTACCACCTGGCCTGCACCTCTCATAACAATCTGAATTGCTGAGGGTAAAATTGGAATTTAGTTTTTCTTTGTATTTTTGGTTCTTTTCACTGTTTTTTCGTCTTCTCCTCCTCCTCTACCACCACCACCACCATTGTCACCACTTCTAGAACCCATGAAAAGAATCACCACATACACATACTCATACATATACCCTCTTAAACATACACACACATTCAAATATATCAAACCCAAATTTAAGCCGTCAGTTCCCAGAAACCAAAACACATACCACAAATACACGCATATCTGTATAAATGGCAAAACATATATGCACTCACACACGTTGGAATCTAGCAAAACTCAAATATAAATTCCAAGAACTCAAAACAAGTACATAAACATATATATACACAATTAAAGAGCTTATAATTAATTAAAAGGTTCAAAACTTAAAAAACCAATTGCAAATTTTTTTTGAAAATTTGAATAAAATATACAGAGAATAAGAGATACCCATGTCATTTTTTTGTTTGTGTTTGTAATAAAATAGGGTTATAAAGACAAAAGCTACAATATAATCTGTGAGAAGAATGAACTCACGAAAAGATCAAACACTAATTTCTTATAATAAGATAGTGGTGAAGAAGAAGAAGAAGTAAAAGAAGAGAAGAAGAATCAACTTAAGCCATGTCACTGCCAATCTTTGAAGCTGCAGGAATAGGAAAGAAATAAAGATAGACGAAAAAGAAAATTTGACTTCCTATTTTACCCCAAAAAATTCTAGGTTGTCAGTACAAATAAAGTTGAGCTTTTGCGACAGCCCATAATTGAGCTTTTACGGCGTTTTCATGAGTGTTAGCGGCGGTTCAAACCACGGTGAAAATATCAAGTAAAAGCTTGTGATTTTTTGTAGTGTATGTCACGTGTCTCACACGTGAATAATCTGTTAAATATTAGACTAAAACAGACTATCAACTAACATTGTCTCAACTATAATTTATTAAGAATTAAAATATTTATTTTTAAACATCAGGGACGAAACTACCAAACGTCATATATTAAAAGGTTCACTTTTAATTTATTTAGTAAAAGGGATGAAAAATGAAATGGGTTTTTTTTTTTTTGGACCAAAAATTTGAAATGGTCATGTGAACAGAATAAGTAAAAAAGAAGCGAAGATAATTTTTCTTAACTCTCATTCTCCATCTCCTTATTTTTCCTCAAACGAAACTGCTTGGAACACTTCATTTTCAATGAGGGGCCAGTACCTATGAAAGAATTTTTCATTGAAACCATCAGGGCCAGGTGCACTGATTGCATTGACTGAAAGCTGCTTCTTTGACTTCTTGTTTTGTGATCGGTTTGATCAAAGAATTAAAGGCTGAATTGCCTCAAGAATTGGGGAGTATTTTCTCAAGTTGCGTACATGAGCTAAAATGAAGCTGCTAATTTACAGTTTGATCCCCACCAACACATAGATTTCGAATTCCGAGCAGGGATTAGTCACGTATCTTTGGCTGCGAGGATACCTTGTGACTTTTGTTAGAATTATAGTGACTTACATGTAAATAAAAGGACCGTGTAATTTTATTAGATAATTATTTATCTAATAATTTAATAGGTTTAATAATATAAATTAACTACTTAAATCTTATTGGCTATTAAAGATGTGTGTATTCTGATTGGGTGTCTTCATGGAAGACACCTATTCATTTTAACATTTATAAATAGCAGAATTTGGTCATCTCTCTACACATTATTAAACGTACGTTTAAATCAGTGTTTTTACTATTTTTCAAAGTTCTTGAATATAGTCTACATTAGAACTCTGCAATGGATTAAGATATACATCTCTTTTCAGTTTTGTAAAAATCATAAAATTTTTAAAATCCTAAACATTACAGTCTTTATTTAGAATTGTTTGCACATAAATTATGAAGGTATTTTTTACAACTTTAACCAAAATAAAACACATAGATATCGAAACATACAATGACTCGCTCCGTTGAAGTAATGTGTGCTTAATTTGGTGACCACATGATCATTAAGACCATGCTCACCCGTACCAACTTGTCAGTGTACTCACGCTATTTATATGGGGTTTTCAAGCTCACAATCCCGTCATCTGAAATGGCTTCTCTTTTGTACATGCTGCTGCTTGTGCTAATTCATGGCTTGGCAGTGGAGAATAGTAATTTAAACGAGGGACATGTAGTGAATGCACGAGAGCTTCTTGCTAGTCCTCGTTATGCCATGGCAGCTTCTCAACGTTACGAGCAATTTTCAATGGTAGATCGGCTTCATCCGCCTCCTCCGCCTCCTCCCTTTCTGAATCACGGACCCGTGCCGAAAATTAGCCCACCTCGTCCACCTCGTCCACCTCGTCCACCTCAGCCACCTCCGCCACCTCCGCCGCCACCTTCCAGCTAGTCAAATTCAAGAGAGTCTCGCACATCTGCTTTTCAAATGAGATTGATATATATATGTAGATGAAAATAATAGCTCATCAATAGATTAATATTTAAATAAAAGATGTAATGATATTGGTTGTTATACTTTGATTAAATAAATATGTATGATCACCCGTGAAAATAAAAGAGACCGACGAGTTATTTTTGTTCCGATTATGAAGGTACTGAATGTGGAAAAATAGAAGAAGGGTCAATGTTGCAAATAACTTTCACGGTTTAATATAATCTTGTTTTAAATATTTTAAATTTTCAATTGCAACGTTTTCCCATAAATTATTGCAAATAAACTTTAATTTGAAAATTGTTGCGAAAAAATAATCTTATAAGCAATTATATATTAGCAAAAGGTAATAAAAAAAAATAATTATCAATTGCAATTAAATATGTGTAAAAAATTGTTACAATAAAACACTTATTAAAACCTTTTTTTTTTATTTTTTAATTAGTGTATCACAAAAAAGTTAAAATGTTTTAGGCGTTACAAATCATCATGCTTATGCCCTAAATCTTTGATATCTTATTTTAAGATTTCTGATTCTCTGTATGAGAAAATGGAAATTTCCATTCGTTGATTCTGATGGAAACATAAAGAGAATGATAGCAAATTTTTTGGGCTCTATTTTGACATCTTTTAAGTAAAAAATGGTGAATTCTATGTACTTTTTCTATGAATAGTACTGCTTTTTAAAGTACGAGGCTTTAAAAATACCAAAAAATAGAAAATTTTACATTTTAAAAACCCCATTGAGCTTGTTCTAAGCAAGTTGCAAGGAGGACATTGTAATTATAATTATTTTTGTTGGCTAATTAATAGCTTGATTTCTTGGAAACTTAACAAAACTTTTTTTTTTACTGTTAGAAACGCCCCCAATCAACCAACCCTACAAGATATAGACTAGATTAACCACCACCCAAAGATAGGATACGCCAGCATCCCCTTACTTGGCCAAACAACTGAATTTGAACTAAAAGCCTCCGAATGTAGCGACCTGACCCACAGCATGAACCAAGGTAAGTCAAGACAGAGGCCCTAACACATCATGGGGGATTCGAAGCTGGGTTGCCCAGTTCACAACCAATTGAGTTGACCCTTGGGGTCAACTTAATAAAACTTTTGCTTACATGGAAAACGTTACAATTAAGGCTCTGTTTGTTTGCCGTAAAATAACTTGCTTGTATAACATGTTTTTTTGAAAAATAAAATATTTTACAAGATTTCGTTTGTTTGCCGTAAAATAACTTATTTGGAGAAAATACTTTTCCGAAAAATAGATTACTAAAAAATATTTTCTGGTGTTTGGATGTACCGTGAGTTCCGTAAAATATTTTCTTCTCTCAAAGTCCCATCAAACATTTTACAAAATTTTGTACTAGCCGCAATTGTCGACAGAAAAATATTTTACGATTGACTAATTTTACTATGTTATCAAATACTATAAAATTAAAAAAAAATAACCGTAATTATTGACCAAAAAATATTTTACGATTAATTAATTTTTTAGTATTACTAAATATAATAAAATTTAAAAAATATTTTTTTAAAAAATATTTTACGACAAACAAACGGGCCACACGACATGACAATCATGGATCCAAATGAGCTAGACAGCCTGGGGCCACAAGGACTGTCATCGTTGTGGGTCCAAGACTAAAGCCAAGTTTCAACGAAAATTATCCCTGAAAATTCAAATAAATTAAGACAGAATAAATTTCTCTACAATTTCTTTACAGCCGAGGTGGCTCCCCTCCCATTACATACAAAAAAATAAGGTTACATATAGTATTGACAAATTTATGCAACCACAATTTATTTCAGGTAAAATACAGCGCACTCCCGTGTTATGCCCAATACGCTAAGAGCTACTTGTGATACCTATTTTTCTTGTTTTTCAGCATTCATAACCTCAGATGGGCAAGTACAGTGTTAGCGACTAGTCTTTTAGAGCCATAATAAATTAAAAAAACGGTTGACCCCCTTAGCAGGCATCCTGTCATTTTAGCCGCCCCATTAGGAGTGGCGTCTGACATGCGTTACTTTACATGCATCACATTTGTGCTATAATCTGACCTTGTGACATCTTGGCTATTAAAATAAGTATAAATAGTTTTCACGATTGGCAAAAGATAACTATTCGCTAACACTTTTTCTTAAAGTATTTTTAATGGTTATTCATAAAAATTTATTATTTTTAATAATTTTTAAAGATTTAGATCTTTATCTTAACTCAAATTTTTAATAGCGCTTACAATTTTTTAGAGATTTATATCAAAATAGAGACTCAGTCACTTTTTGAGTCTTTAAATTTAAAGCCAAAAAAATAAATTGAATCTCTATTTTAACTCAAATCTCTAAAAAGTGATGAATCCCATTAAAAATTTGAATTAAAATAAAAATCTGAATGTCTAAAAATTATCAAAAATATTAAATTTTTGTGAATAAAATACACCATTGGAGATACCTTTATATACTTCCAACCAGTTCATATTCATCAAGCTCAGATAATTTGTAATTTGTTCCCTGATTTGTTCTGAACTTATCCCACATGGTAAAGCCCGCATTGTTTATTGTGTAGGTTGAAAGAGCAGCCGACTAAGGAGTCATCATTTTCACCTTATCAATTTGGAAGATTTTATGCCTTTTACCGTCTAGAGTCCATTTAGTATAATCACTCAATTTGGAGCCTGGGTATAACCATCAATAGGCAAACGAAAATATAAAATAAATTAATTAACATGGAAAAATCTGGGTAATCTTAAAAGTCTGAGGCTATTTGGAATTTACTCATTAAGTCATGGGATTTTTTTTTATTCAATTTAGAATATAGGTACCATTAACTATAGAAGTTGAGGACAAAAAAGAGAAATAGTCAAAAACATGAATGCTGTACATCTCCACGAAGGGATCGGGGATCTTGGCCCTTCCACAATTTTGAGAATTTGGTGGATAATATAAGTTCAGTTTCGAAGTGTTTTGACTTTTTTTTGTTTTCTAAAACAGTTTCTAGAAGAGTTTTTAAAAACAATTTTTTAGAACAAAAACATAGAAAACTTATTTGAGTAGAATTATTTTTTGAACAAGTTTTTAAAATTAAGACACTCTTAAAATTATATGAACATTTTTCTTTTTTCAACGAACTCCAAATTTTTTTATTAAATTAATTAGTATTTTTTATTTTATTATTTAATAATTTTAATAATTTCTAACTAATTAACTTCATTAATTTTAATTTTAAAATCTTAATTTATTATTTTAAAATTATAATTTATTTTAATTTATTATTTAAATTTTAATTACTTTAATTTAATTATTTAAAAATAGAATAATTATTAATTAATTTAGAATTAAAATTAATTAATTTTTATTTTTAAATCAAGTTAATAAATTATTAATTAAAATGAAAGTAGAATTAGTTAATTTTTAACTATTAAGTAATTATTTTATAATTATTAAATTAAGTATCAATAAAATTGAAATTAAAATTAGTTAATTATTAATTATTCAATTAACTTTTTTAGTTTTTAAATAAATATTTTAGAAATATTAAATTAAAATATCAATTAAAATGAAATTAAAACTAGTTGATTTTTTATATTAAACTAAAAATATGAAAATAATATTTTTAATAATTTAAATTATTATTTCTAAATTAATTATCAATTGAATTAAATTAAAATTAGTTACTTTATAATTATTATATTAATTATTTTTAATTTTTAAATTAAAATATTTTGATTATCAAAATATTTTTAAAATTTAAATTTAAATTAATATTTTTTAATTATTAAATTAATATTTTTTAATTATTAAATTATTATTTTTAAATTATTAAATTATTATTTTTATTTATTAAATTATTTAATAATAGTTAATTTAAAATGTGTTCAAAAGTCGGAGGAAATGGGTTATAGGGGTTGGAGAGGTGAAGGAAGAGAAAAAAAACATATGAAAACATAAAAAATATATTTTGATTTTCTTATTTCTGAAAACACATTTCTCAAAACAGTTTTGGAAAATATTTATTGAAAACAACTCATGTCAAACAAGTTTTTTTATATTCTTGTTTTCAAAGATAAAAAAAGCTACTTTCAAAACAGTTTTCAAACAGGCTACAAGAATGAAAAACGAGATTATAAAGTTTTCAAATCAATAAAATGCTATTTCCTTTCTCTCTCTCTCTCTTATATATTTATATATCTATTTATCTATCTATCTATCTATCTATCTATATATATATATATATATATATATATATATATATATATATATATATATATATAACTTATTTATTTATTTATACATGCTCAAAGACCGACGTATGTGCAAAAAGGTAGAGACTATAGAATTCACAAACTCCAAAAATATTTTAAATTCATGTATATTTAAATGTAAAACCAATTAGTTTTCACTATTCTATTAATTCTAGTTTTCAAAACTACTTGACTCCTAGATAGCTCCCACTTATAAAAGATCCTAATCCACCCTATTTATATATTGTACTGTGGACTTCTTAAAAGTATACTTCAATATGCACCCCTGGTTATTTCAAAACTACATGCAACCATATTTTTTTTTATCTATTACAACAATTAAAAGTATTTATAGATATTATAGGGCTAATTAAAAGTATTTATAGATATTATAGGGCTAAAGTTTTTTGCAAATAACTCTAACTGTTGTATATGCTCTCATTCAGGGGCAATTACTTAGAAGTACATTTTGTGCTTTCTCTATTGCAACATTTTTTATATAAACAATATACAACAATAGATAAAACCGTTACAAAGAATTTTGGTTTATGCAATGGACTAGTAGGAAATCAACACGTTGAAAGATCTTTGATTTCAAAACACTTTTCCTTAAAATTTACTAGAATAACAAGGTAGCTTTCATTATCATTTTATTTTCTCTTCTTTTTCTTTGTTCACCGATTGGTAAAACTAAGGACTTTTCCATTCTTTACTCTACTCAAGTTTCATTGTTAATAGTGATCTTTGAATTTCAAAATTAACCGATGGCGAAAGAATTTAATTAAGAAAGAGACTGAACTTGGAATCTTGAAAATTAGTCCCTACATAAGCTGATGAGCTTTTCCTCGAAATTGAGTACACTTTGTTTTTCTTATTTTTTGTCTTTTTGGGATCATTTGCTTTTAGAGATGGCAACAATTCGAACACCTATGAAAAATGAATAAATCATAACAAAAAATTATTTAGCAAACTTACATCCATAACTGTAATTAAAATCTAATGATTTTAAAATTTACTAACTATAACGGTAAACATTAAGGATTAAGAAAATCACGATTGACCGTGACCGTAACTGTTTAATTTAAAAAAATAAAAAATTAGTTAAAATAAAAAATATACAAAATGTAAAAGAAATTTATTTAAATGTAAATAAACCAAAAATAAAAGAATCGAAGCAAATGATAAAATTAAAAATAAATTACATAATAATTTTATGAGTAATAATCAAAATCAAGAATGACGAGGGTAAAATATACCGACCTGATCTCTGGTAGGGCGACCCGAGCTATCTCATGAATTCAGTAACGATCAGTTGGCATCCACTAATAGGATGGGTGAACCGGCTTGCTCTTCACAGCTAGTTATCCGAGGTCCGACCATTTTCCGACCTCGTGGCAAAGTGACAAAGATCCCATAAAATTCGGAAAAGGTGTCAGAGAAAAAGGTATAAATATGATAATTGAACCCACGAAAAGGTAACTAATCACTCACATACTACACATTACACTTCCCAATTCTCGTCACTATTTTTAAGAAAAATATTAATTTAAGTATCAAAGTACTTACGTGGGTAAGACCTACACCCGTTTCTTTTACAGATTAGTTCGGGAGACACCCTACCTGTTTTGATCATCAACAAAGAAATTACACAAAAAAAAATTATTTGTAACTAAAATTGACAATTCTTAAGAGTGTAAGTGTTGGTTTAATGGACTTAATTCATCTCTTTTAATTGAGTTTAATTCAAGAATTTTATTATTTTAATTACTAATTTAGTTGGCCTTCTATTATTTTAAGCGTGTATATATATATACACACATATGAGATATATTATAAAATTAATAATTGAATTTTAAGTTTTTATTTTTTTTAACGTCTAAAATCAAAACTTATTGATTTATTTATTGGTTACCTTATAAAGACCAAACACTAACGAATATTCTATCAATTTTTATTATCGGGCAAATATCCATAAATTTCGAATTTAAACTTTAACCATTATCATCAATATTTGATTCCCGCTTTTTCCCTTCATTGATGAAGCCCGTACAAAGTTCCAAATTATTTACTATTTATGATTGTGACAATTTAGACATGACCCGCAATAGAAGTTACACATGTGTTGGAAGTAGTCATAGGTCTCTTTCTGTGATACTTTTCCACTTCGTTAAATTGGTTTGATAGAACATACTAAATAATGGAATGAAAATGTCGGAGGAAGAAAGATGAAAGGATGACTTTTTAATCTTTTGAGGTGTTAAGTAATATGGCGTTCCAGAATAATATTTTATACATTGCTCTTGAAAATCATAACCTTTGAAAACATGGAGATTTGCATACGAGAAAGTACACTAATATTGTGCTAAAAAATATAGAATTTTATTTTAAAATCAATTAATATTATGTAAAATAACTTAATATCTTATATAATGATTTTGAAAATCATAATTTATTATGTTTGACATGTGTATTCTTCAATTAAAAGAATTTCTTCTTTTAACTTATTTAATAAGAGGGATGAAAATGAAATGGTCATGTGAACAGAATATGTATAACAGCAGCGAGGATAATTTTTCTTTAACTCTCGTTCTCTATCCTCCTTGTTTTTCCTCTAACCAAACAAGAGTAAGATTTGTTCCTTTAATTCTTGATTATCGTGTCCCAACTCTCCACCCCATATCCAAACTCGACATTTAAACTCATAAATGGTGAGGTAGGGGTAGTTGGAAAAAGTTATGGCATTTAGGCTCCGTTTGTTTACCATAAAATAACTTGTTGGTTAGTTGTTACACTGTAAAATATTTTCTAGTATTCGGATGTAATAGTGAAAAATTAATTAAAACTATTAATTTATTTTTTTTGGAAAATATTAATAATTAGTCATTATTATTTAATTAATTAAAATTATTAATTTGTTAATAAATTTTAAAGTAATTTTATATAAAATTATTAATTTTAATTTTAATTAATAGTTAATAAATAAAAAATATTAATTAATTAATTAATAATTAAATATAATTTTGCAACTAATAATTATTAATTAATCAAATAATTAATTATTTAGTTTTTTATCAAATATAATTTTATTAATTATTATTTTAATTAATTATTAGTCATTAAATTAAATTAATTAATTTTTATTTTATTTTTTATTATGTAATTAATTATTTTTTATTGATCAAAGATAAGTGGATTTCAAAAGTTCACCAAGAATGAGTCAAATCGTGTAGTTTAAGCTAAAGGCAATCGACGACTGCAAATTCTACATAAGTTTGTAAATAACAATGCATCCTAAACCATGCTACTGATTTTTGAACTTGTAGATGTCATAATATCTCAATGTGTGACTTCTAGTATTTTAAAAAATTCATATGTTGATATCTGAACATCAGAATGTTCTATGCATTTTCGCCTTATAACCATTATTATTTGTGTCAAGTTTCAGGCTCTTTTAATAGAGAAATTGATATTATAATATAAATTTAAAAATATTTTTTGGGGTCTTAAATTTATTAAATTAAAATAGTTAATATGAGTGTTAGAATATGCACTTATCTCATATAGAAAAATCAGAAACTGTAAGACTACCTTATAAGATTTTGGGCTACTCTAGTTGGCACCAATTGATTTTAAGATGGAACCCCATGATTGTTAACATAGTCTAGTCTCATTTATTCAGGTGCGACCTATCTTATATTAGGTCCACTTGTATTCAATCTTTCGCGTGTGTCAAAAATTTAGTCCACATGTATTCAATCTTTCAAGTGTGATCATCTAAAAAATAAGGTTCACTCGTATTCAATCTTTCACGTGTGACCACTCTTTACAAATCATGTCACACGTGAGAGGAAGTGTTAAAATATACACTTGTCCCATATCAGAAAATCAGAAATTGTAAGACCACCTTATAAGATATTGGGTTACTCCGTTTAAGACCAATTAATTTTAAAATGAAATTTTATAATTCTTAACAATGAGTAATTATTTAACAATATGATACTAACTTATAAACAATTTTAGACGTGTAGAGTCTTCATATTATTGAGCTATTTACACTATTCAAACTTATTGGAAAAAGAGAATATTCGAAGAAAACTATTAGCCAATGGAGTTCTCCCACACTCTTCCACTTAAGTGCGATCAAAAGAGAAGAAAAGTAAAGAAATACAATGAGAAGTTGATATAAATATAACGTACGGCTTAAAGCCATGCTCAACTAATCATATTGATATACAAATTAATTTCCCCAATGAGGACTACTTCTTCATACTTGTTGGCATTCATTTTGATATCTCAACTTGTAATATTTCATAATAACTTTCAAGGCAACGAGGTCGTCCTCGTTGGTGCAGTACGGCCACAGGTGTTTGAATGGCTTCTCGGAGATGCTCCACAGCAACCACCACCCCCAATCGATGCTATTTGTCCTGTCCCGTTTTCTACCAACACCACCACTATCTTCAAGTAATCTAAAGGACCGATCGGTGTAATCTTCAGGGTGACGATCGATCATTTTCAGGGTTGTTTTCTGCTGATATATATGATTCTCAATTAGTTTCACAAGCAAGTACACTATTGTGGTTACACATATATAATTATTGATTATAAATAAAAGCTTAGTATCTCTACCCTCTTTTATTATTAATTTACTATTCTTTTGTTTTTATTTCATTTATTAAGAATTGCGTCACAGGTGTATTTCATGCTGATTGTGCATACTTGGTCTCATCATATTGCTCGGTCGTTGAATATATATATATACATTGAACTAACGTTAAATTCATTTCAGAGTCCACTCAAGAACATGTATCTAACCTCATTTCTGCTGTCTTCTCATCGTTCTTTTGGTGTTGGGAAGGGTTTTGGTATGGCCTGTTGAATTTTCTGATACTTAACTGAGGTTTGGTGTCATTTTGTTTTGGGACTTGATGTATTGTGTTTGTTGAGTTTAATAGAAATATTTGTTAAATTAGCAAAAACTAAAAAAGGTGAGGAACTGAGGTTGAACTCTCATCCCACATCGGCGCTCGATTAGCAGAGGACAGGAGACAGTCTGTTATAAAAGGAGACTTGGGTGCAAGGTAAAAGGTAATTACCTGGACGGGTTGATGGGAGATCAAAACGGCTAGTAGCTTCGGTTGGTGACCCCTTGGGAG
The DNA here is from genome assembly GCA_037974665.1 of Ehretia macrophylla. Lineage (NCBI taxonomy): Eukaryota > Viridiplantae > Streptophyta > Magnoliopsida > Boraginales > Ehretiaceae > Ehretia > Ehretia macrophylla. The sequence goes on along the minus strand of CM075769.1, from coordinate 43,817,756 downwards.
GTGTGTGTCCACTTAAGGTCTGCCTAAGGGTTAGAGCCTGTGTCATAATTTGAGGTATGCCTAAAAGTTATTATTTTAAGGTTATTTTAAATAGAGCTTTTATTTATTATTTTAGAGATTAAGATTAATTTTAAAGATTTATTTAGAGATTAAAAAAAAAATTATTTTAGAAATCAAGATAATTTTTTTTTTAATAATAGTTTTTATAAAATTAAGTTATATTGTATTAATTTTAATTTTATATAGTAATTTAATTATATATTATTATTTTTTGTGTGTCATTTTTTTAATTAATTATTATTTAGATTATTTTAATTTTTTTTAACGAATATTTCAATTAAAAAATAAATAAATTGCAATGAAAATAATATTTAAATAATTAAAATTACATTTAATTACATAATTGAATGAAAAAAATTAATTAAAAATTTCTAATTAAAAAAATTTTACGTAAAAAAAATTATAATTAAAAATTCTAATTAAAAAAACCTATTTAAAAAACTTTAATTACAATAATATAATTAAAAAAATCTAATTAAATACTCTAATATAATATATATAAAAAATTTAATTACAAAAAAATAAATAAATAAAACCTAGATATAAAAGTCCTTTTTTTCATTTCATTTGCCATATAGATACGTTGAAAATACAATACTATTTTTATATAGTTCGGCATAACTTATGTCTACATAATATTATTCTTTATTACTCATAAAAACTCTAATCTAAACTCATATAGTACACATATCTTATATTGTGCAATAATTAAACTCAACATTAGTCTTATTATGATGATGTCGGAAGGATCGTGCATATAGATACGTTGAAAACACAATACTATTTTTATATAGTTCGGCATAACTTATGTCTACATAATATTATTCTTTATTACTCATAAAAACTCTAATCTAATCTCATATAGTACACATATCTTATATTGTGCAATAATTAAACTCAACATTAGTCTTATTATGATTAGGATTCCTATCTTATATAGTATTTCAACTCTGATAGGACTTTTAATTGTTAGAGATATGTCCTAATGTTACATATTTGGATGAAATATATTTAAGTATTTTGACATTAACTTGTACATTATGGCATCTATATCTATATATGTGTGTTTTCATATTGACATAATTAGTACATTCATATTCTCTTTCTTTTATGTGTATGAATGAGTCCCTAGTATTTTCATTATAGGAATGTATTCTAAAAATGTTTAGAATATGTTGGCGTATTTCCTTAATATGATAAATACTTAAAGTATTCATAGACCTTAGATTATTTAATCGGAACTTCGATAATCTATTATGGACTATCACATGTGTTATTACCTTTGATTAATATATTGATGTTAATGATAAATGATGGTGAGACACATGCCATAACAGTATAGGGATGCGATTAACAAACATGTGGGTGACTATTAGTTGAATAGATCACTGAATGTGACGTGAATAACAAATTACATGATTTCAGATTAATAATTTGTTATTCGTTGTGATTGTGCATGTAATCCTTAGACTTTAGACATTACGACTGTCATCTATATTGGGGTTTGATTCTAGCGTTTGGACAATGATTGTTTCGACAAACAAGATAAGATGCGTTATCTCACAGTTTTATTCGTTCGGTATAGTGATTGACAGGTAGTAGTCAAGATAGAATGCGTTATCTCACAGCGTGAGGCGATGTCCTATGCGATCTAAACTTGGTTGTTTAATAAGAAAATCTTTGGCCGATGTATGAATAATGGAAAATGGGTTTTTCATGTGTCGTCTCTCATTACACCAATTAGATTTATGCATGGTATCGAGTTTATGAACTTAATCGAATCATGATTTTTGCTCGACGGGATAATTAATGGAAGGATTGGATTGCACGATAATCGGCGACCATAAATAGATTCACTTGAATAAGACTTCATTGCTTTATAAACTATCTTTGATACGTTAGTAGCTAGAATGTCACTCAAGAATTCTGAAGGTGTTTTGAGAATGACAGGAGATATTTTCTAAACAAATCGAATAATTTGATGAACATTGAAAGTGTTCAATGTTTCTTCAGTGCTATATAGCGGTGAATCTAGAAAGTCACACACAATAGAGTACGACGAATGTTTTTCCTATTGACCTTGATTTAGTTTTTTCTTGAGTTGTTAAAGTGTTAACAATTGCAATTAATTTTTTCTTGAATTGTTCAAGTGTTAACAATAGTATTTTGTTTCTCTTGAATTGTTAAGGAGTTAATAATTGTGTGATTGACCTTTAAAAGTTATTGTGGTCAATATGCAATTATTATTAAGTGTTAGGCCTAAATGTGAAAATATGAAAAAGTTATTTTCATAATTTCAACTAATAGTGATTAGGTTGAATATTTAAATGTCTTAATGAAAGAATATTACACAATATACATATGATGTATATATATGTATATTATTACATGAGTAGAAGAATACTACCCAATATACATATGATGTATATATGTATATTATTACATTAGTGAAAAAATACTACACAATATATGATATATATGTGTGTATATTTTTTCTTTCAACAAAAGCTAGACAATACAACCAAGATTTGAGAAAGTTGTCTTCTCTTTTGTTTTAAAGAGGGAACAACAATGAGGAAAGTAGGGAAAAGAAATAAAAGATGACAAGGTTTGTCTTTTGTTTTCATGTGAGCTAAGAGCAGTCTTCCTCTCTCTCTCTCCATGCTCCTACACGGATGAAAAACACAAAAAAGAGCTAAGCCTCCATGGCTGATTTCAGAAAAATAAAAACAAGAAAGAGAAGAAGAAAAATCTTCTTCAACTCTTAAAAGAGAAAAACCTCCATGGTTGAAAAATAAAGGAAAAATGCAGCCATATTAGATGCAAGAAGAAGGAAATGGTTTTACTTTTTTCTTCACAATCAAGCTCATAAATCTTCTGTGGTAGATCTAGCACAAAACAACCATGAAGGTGGAGAAACCATTCTTTGCTCGTGTGGACGGACTAGAGCTCTTGTGTTTTCAAGGGATGGTGTCTTTCATCAGGTGATATAAAATTTCAGATTCATGCCTCCTATGATAATTATGAAATTCATAATCCATCAATATGGCCAAGTACATTCTTTAATAAAGAAAATAATTTTCTTTAATCTATTTAAAAAGAGGGATGAGAAATGAAAAGATAGTAAAACGAAAAAGTAGAAAGGAACTAGAGATATTTTTTCCTCACTTGTTTTCTATCCTCATTATTTTCCTCCAACTAAAAGGGAGAATGATTTGCTCCGTTCTTAATTATCATGCCCCACCTCTCCATGACTCCAGTACCCTTCACCAAACTTGACATTTGAATTGATGCATGAATGGTGAGGTAGAGGTAGTTGGAAAACGTTATGACAAAGTCGATTAATCCCTTGACAAATGACGTCAATATCAAAAGTTTTATTTCAACTCTTTTTTTTTTTGGTTCAAAAATTCAACTCATTGATTAATCTCTTCTTCGTCTTTTACTTTTAGAATGGAAAATTCCACTCCTTTGACAATAACGTTCTTGATTTGCTATTAAAAGCCAAAACAAGGCAAGAATTGCAATCAACATTTCACCAATGAAGACACTCACATATTTGCTCACATTATTATTGTTGCATGAATTTGTTGTGTTACATAATAGCTACATAGCCAAGGCCTCCATTGCTGTGGCAGTACTATGGCCACAGGGGGCTTCCGGGGAGGCTTTCAGACCTGGGCCGCCACCACTGCCACTACCTGTTATACCAGTTTTGGCTTGTTCCGAGAAGGCGCAGCCGCAAGTATTTGCACGGTCACTGTTGCCTAGTAGAGGTCCTCCACCGTCACTACCACCCCCAATTCCAGGTCTAGGTCGTCCTACACATCCATAATCTTGGAAGTCATCTCAAGGAGTGTAATAATCTTCATGCATGCATGGTGATTACTTTCAGGGTGGTTCTCGTGATGATGATTTTCAATGGATTTTACAAGCAACTATATTGTAGTTTTCATAATCGTTTGATTCCAGGTTAAATCTGGGTGTACGTCCTCACTATTATTGTATTATTGTTTTTTTTCCTCTTTTTTGCCCCCATGATATTCGAACCTTGAGTCTTATTATTGTTCTTTTGTTTCTACTTCATTAATTCGCGATTTCATCCACGGTTTGTATTTCATGCTGGTAGCGCATATTAGCTTAATAACTTGGTCGACTTTGCATTCGATGAGATGATATGTTACATATTGCACCAAGCAAAGAGATCACACAATTATAGTTGAAAGAAACAAACAATAAAAAGGTGTTGAACTAGCTTAAAATTCACTTTCGGAGTCTATACTAATCAATAACACATACCTAAACCTCACTTCTACATGCTTTCATGTCCAGGAAACGCATACTGAGAATAACTTGTCATCAAGAATGCAACATGCAACACTATAATGTGAACTATCTATTCACAGCAGCATTTCGTTGCGTCATACCATTTCCAATGTCAACCAATTCTTTTGATTCAACCAAGAGCTAAAACTAAGGAGACGATAGTTTTGCCTTTCTTCTCATTGTTCATTTGGTTTGGGAGGGGGAGAGCTAGCATGGTTTGGTTTGGTCTGTTGAAATTCTTATACTTTAAGCAATGAAGATTGAGGATGAACTCTAATCCCACATCGAGAGTTTAGAATGGGTTAAAGTAAAAATACCCCATGAGTTTATGTGTAAATCGCAACAAACCCCGTCAACTTCTAAAATTACCCAATTTTGCTCAAGTGAGGTCATTTCATTGGCAATGTTTTCCATAAATTTACGCCATGATCCAAATATGTAGTAATTAAGACATGTTGAAACACCACTATTCGTACTTGATTAATTTCCCTTTTCTATGAAAGTTAATAATTTTATTTTTCTAATTTTCTAATTATTCTTCAATATCTTAATTCGAGAGAAACATAATAGATTTGAAATATATCACATAAACTATTGTTGTTTACATTAATTATTCTAGAGATACTAACTATATTCAAAATTAAAAAGGAATGAAGTACAATATTATGAGTAGTTTCAGCAGTTGTGATTTAATTTTTTCCCTACAAAAATCTTTATACAACTAAAATATTTTATTTTAATTTAAGAACAACATGAGGCTCCTAAAAAGTTGAAGTTCACAAGACCTTCTTCTACTTTAGTGAAACTGTACAACACCTCTCTATAGTTCAAAAATTCTCTTAACTAGTTCTTGTTGTTTTTCAAAAGTGCACAACACCCTCCTGTCGTTAAAAAATCTTTTAAATTTAATGGAGAGTGTACTTCACACGCGTTAAATGATATTTTTATTAATTTTTAACGAATTTATCTATTAAATAATTATAAAAATTGACCAAATTATCCTTTTTTAAAAAAATAAATAAAATAAATAAATAATAAAAATAGTATCTTCCCCCTACCCCACCCTTTTTTTAACGAATTTATCTATTAAATATTTATCTATTTCTTTTTCTTTTATTTTTTTTGGTCTAAACAAAAGAGAAATGGACAAAAAAGAGAAATGAAAAAAGATTGAGGGTATTTATGTATTTTTTACAAAATTTGTTAAACGTGATAGATTTTTTAACTGTTGAGGGGTATTGTGCACTTTAAAAAAACATAGGGACTAGTTCAGGGGTTTTTTAACTATAAGGTGGTGTTATGTACTTTCGCTAAAGTACAAAGAGGTAAGATGCACTTCACCCCTCCCAAAATAACACCTAAGATAAATAGATATTAAACTTGAATTGTATCTTATAACAAAACCACAGTAAATTATAATTATAGGAAATGAATAATAATTTTAAAAAAATAAAAAATATCTAGTTTGCTTAAATAGTATATTAAAAATATTTTTTTCTTGAGAATATATGTTTGGAGCATGGGTATGACCGTCAATAGACAAAGAGAGAGTATAAAAAAATTAATCAACATGGAAAAATTTGGGTAATCTTAAAAGTTCACGAGGCTGTTTGGGATTCACCCATTAATTGAATGGGCTTTTTGGCTTTTACTCAATTTAGAATATAGGTACCATTAAGTCTAAAAATTGATGACAAAAAAGAGAAATATTCCAAAACATGAATGGTGTACAAACAAATGTTATCTCCATGAAGGGCTAGGGGATCCTGGCCTCCCACAATTTTGAGAATTTTGGATAATGTACATTTTCTTACCAAAATGAGGAAACAGATTTATAGAGTTTTCAATTAGAAGAAGACATGTTGATCGATTTTCAAAATATGAAATTTTCAATTAGAAGAAGATATTTATAAAGTTTTCAAGTCAATAAAATGCTATTCCTCTCTCTCTCTCTTTATCTTATATATATATATATACACATAAAAAGACAGATGTATGTGCAAGTAGGTAGGGACTGTAGAATTCACAAACTCTAAAAATATTTTAAGTTCATGTATATTTTAAATTCTCAAAAAATTTGGAAGGTCATAGGCTAGTTTCCCCTATCTCTCGTGGATAAGAACACTTGCTTGTAAACCACTTATGATCTTTTTGTCCCTGATTTCTAAAACTAATGATAACTATGTTCTGAATTTATACTTCACTGCGAAGTAGCTTGGTGCTTCTATTTGAAAATTTAAATCAATTGTTTGAAACATGAAGGCATGGTGTAAAATGATGAAGGGGTCAAAAACCAGGATTATTATCCACTTCTAATTAATTATTTAAATTAGCATTCTAACGTTATATTTCTACCTTTCATTTTTTTGTTGTCCTGTGTTTTATTTCAATGTCTTCAAATGTCAAAGAGAAAGCAAGATTGCGTCTTGACCACAGAAAGATGCCCTTTCCAACCAGCACTTATTGATAAGGACAACCATTAAATTAAATGAACTGGATTATAATCATCTCCTAATTAATTTTTTATTCTAAACTTCTAATATTGCATTTCAGTCATTTACGTTCACCCAACAAAAGTGCAGATAATGTACTTTTGTAATTTAAAAATTAAATGAATAGCTAAAATGCAAAGTTAGAAGGTTAGAATAAATCATTAGCTAAGAGAGGACGATCCTAATCCGAATGAACTTATAAGCCAGGCTGAAAACAAAACCTAGAAATTCAACTTAGGACACAATTATAAAGAGAAAGAGCTAGCAAGAGATTAAAAGCTAAAGATTTTTATAACTGAACTTTTATACCTCATAACAGCAGAAACAATAAGTACCATTATATTGATTTGCACACATCTAATATGAGAATAGCACTATGTCTTCGCGACTCTGGCTTCTCACTATTACAATTTTATTTCTTTGTTTTCTTCTTTCGTATTTCATTTATTGCACTAAGTATGCATGAATCAAGAGAAGCATCTGTATATAATTGATCCATACTTGAAATCACTTCAATACATTGGTGGCGGCTTCTCTGAAAGACGCATACGTGGACTACTAGCGGGACGGCGCCGAGGTGGCGGAGGTGGTGGTGGACCCTGTCTCGAAGCCTTCGCCGAAACCCCTTGTGGCCATACTGCCTCAGAAACGGAGACCTTGGCTATGTAGCTATTGTGTAACACAAGTTCAAACGGTAGTGAAAACTCAAGATTATTAATGAACAATTAAGATCATATATTATAAATGTATTAGCAGATAAAAACCGTCGTCACTCATACCATTATTATATAATGGACGAATTTTAATTTGTTAATCAGTAGCAGCATGATTAGAAATTAAATATGGGTCGTGTCATTTTGAAGGTTACATTGGTGGCGGCTTCTCTGAAAGACGCATACGTGGACTACTAGCGGGACGGCGCCGAGGTGGCGGAGGTGGTGGTGGACCCTGTCTCGAAGCCTTCGCCGAAACCCCTTGTGGCCATACTGCCGCAGAAACGGAGACCTTGGCTATGTAGCTATTGTGTAACACAAGTTCAAACGGTAGTGAAAACTCAAGATTATTAATGAACAATTAAGATCATATATTATAAATGTATTAGCAGATAAAAACCGTCGTCACTCATACTATTATTATATAATGGACGAATTTTAATTTGTTAATCAGTAGCAGCATGATTAGAAATTAAATATGGGTCGTGTCATTTTGAAGGTCTTTTGAGGAAAATTTTGGTTGATATTATTATTTTGGAATTCCATTTGTAGCCTTGTGTCACGGAGCGCGCTTCTCTATATTTGGGCGTCTAATTTGGAGGTTTTATATTTTACTTGACATAGTTATATTACTCAATATTTATGTTACAAATAACTAGTGTTAGCGATCCCTCTCAAACATATTACATTGATCTATTATTTATTTATTTATTTTTGGTTATTAGGAGGCAAAGCCTAGCCTAAATGGAAATTAAATGAGGGGATATTTCACTCATTTTATTTTTTTTTCAATAAAATATAGAGCGAGCTCGAAAAGGTTTCGACAGTATGTATCTCAATTAGTTAAGTCAAACTGTAATTCGCAAACCAATTTATACACATGTTAACCTCCCGAAAATGATACCTTAGTTCAAATCTCGTCTAAATCCTAGGGGTAAAAGCAATGTTACTATTCCCTCTTGCATGTGTCCTATGTAGATTTATTTGACTTATTGATTTAAAAGAGTAAATTGATCATGTCCCTAGCCTCTAGAGATTAGGTGCCGAGTGATTTGCTATCAGTCCATGACACTTGCTTGATTGCTTTGTTGGAATGGAACATTTTTTTTCAACTAGAAAAACTGATCTATATGAATGGGAATAGCTACAAAAATAATTTGACAAAATCCACTAATTAATTCCTTAACCAATGACCTCAAGATGGAAAACATTTTTCAAACTCATTAATACTAGGCTTAACGTACACGTATATCTTTTTCTTCCTCATCTTTTAATTTTTGACTTGAAAATTCCACTCCTTTGACAATTAATGTCTTGATCCTAATTCGCTATAAAGGCCAAAACCGGGTAGCATCTCAATCCACGTTTCACCAATGAAGGCACTCACATATTTTCTCACATTCTTTCTGTTACATGAACTTCTTGTATTACATAATAGCTACATAGCCAAGGCCTCCATTTCTTCGGCAGTATGGCCACAAGGGTTTTTGGCGGATGCTCTAAGACCTTCTCCACCACCACCTCCACCACCAAAGTCCCCTCCTGGACCGGGGACATTTGAACGGACGACAGGGATGATGCCGTTAAGAAAACCTCCACCGCCACCGCCACGGCCACCGCGACCCCCAATTCCAGGTCCTCCTATCAATACTTTAACACATCCATAATCTTGGAAGTCATCTCAAGGAATGTAATAATCTTCATGCATGCATGGTGATCTCTTTCAGGGTTGTTCTAGTGATGATGATTTTCAATGGATTTTACAAGCAACTATATTGTAGGTTTTTTTATAATCGTTTGATTCTAGATTAAATCTGAGGGTACGTCCTCATAAGTATTGTATTACTCTTTTTTCCCTTTTACTCTAATTCCCGTAAAATTCGAACCCTGCTCTCTTAAAAAGATTAATCCATTATTAGACTACTCACGAGTCTCTTATTATTGTTCTTTTATTTCTACTTCAATAATTCGCTATTTCTTCCAAGATTTGTATTTAAATTCGTGCTGGTTGTGCATATTAGCCTAATTACCACTCGGTCTTTGTGTTCGATGAGATGATATGTTACACCCAGCAAAGAGATCACACAATAATCGTTGAAAGAAACAAACAGTAAAAACGTGTTGAACTAGCTTAGAATTCACTTCGAAGTCTATACTGATCAAGAACACATATATAGTACGTACCTAAACCTCAATATAATTCTGCATGCTTTCATGTCTAGGAAACGCATACTGAGAATAACTTTTCAAGAATGCAACATGCAACACTATAATGTGAACTATCTATTCACAGCAGCATTTAGTTGCGCCATACCATTTCCAACATCAACCAATTCTTTTGATTCAACGTAACCGAGAGCTAAAACTACGGAGACGATAGTTTTGCCTTATCACAAAGTATGACAATTTAAGCGATGAAGATTGAGGATGAACTCAAATCTCACATCGAGAGTTATTGGAAAGCAATATACGATTATATAATCTAAACTTGGTCTATGAATCACAAAGTATAACGATTTAGGGCCTTAGTCCATCACGTATCAGCCAATTAATGCAACTTTTGGAATAGAAGAACTTAGAATGGGTTGAAGTGAAAATACTCCATGAGTTTATGTGTAAATAATAAAAACCCCATCAACTTTTAAAATTACCCAATTTTCCTCAAGTGAGGTTATTTTATTAGCAATTTCTTCCATAATAACCATTATGCCCATGATCCAAATATGTAGTTATTAAGACTTGTTGAAACACCAGTATTCGTACTTCACTAATTGCCCTCTGCTATCAAAGTGAATAATTATATTTTTCTAATTTTCTAATTATTTTTTAATATATTAATTCGAGAGAAACATAATAAATTTAAAATATATCACATAAACTATAGTTGTTACATTGTTTTAGAGATAACTATAGTTATATTCAAAATTAAAAAGGAACGAAGTACAATACTATGAGTAGATTCAGTTGTTGTGATTTAAACTTTTCCCTACAAAAATCTCTATACAATAAAATATATGATTTTAATTTAAAAACAATATGAGACTCCCAAAATAACACCCAAGATAAATAGATATTAAACCTGAATTGCATCTTGTAACAAGACCACAATAAATTACGATAATAGGAAATGAATATATATATATATAATTTAAAAAAACCAAAAATATCTAGTTTGCTTAAATAGTATATTAAAAATATGTGAATAAAATTTTTTCTTGAGAATATATATTTGGAGCATGGGTATGACCATCAATAGACAAAAGAGAATATAAAAAAATTAATGGGGTAATCTTAAAAGTTTATGAGGCTGTTTGGGATTTACCCATTAATTGAAGGGGCATTTTGGCTTTTACTCAATTTAGAATATAGGTACCATTAACTCTAGAAATTAAGGATAAAAAAGAAAAATATACCGAAACTTGAAAAAAGAAAAATATACCAAAACTTGAATGGTGTACAAGCAAATGTTATTTCCATGAAGGGCTAGGGAATCCTGGCCTCCCACAATTTTGAGAATTTTGGATAATGTATATTTTCTTACCAAAATGAAAAAAAAGAGATTTATAAAGTTTCCAATTAGAAGACGACATGTTGATTGGCCTTCAAAATATGAAATTTTCAATTATAAGAAGATATTTATAAAGACAGATGTACGTGCAAGTAGCTAGGGACTATAGAAATCACAAACTCCAAAAATATTTTAAGTTCATGTATATTTAAGTGAAAAAAATAATTAGTCCTCACTGGTCTATTAATTTTAATTTTCAAAATCACTTGACTCCTGGATAACTCCCACTTATAAAAGATCCTAATCCACCCTATTTATACATTGCATTGTGGACTTCATAACAATATACTTAAATATACACCCCAGGCAATTTCAAAACTAAGGCTATATGCATTACCGCATTTTTAATCAATTGCAACAGTTAAAAGTATTTAAAGGTATTATAGGGCTAAAAATTGTTACAAATAACTTTAACCATTATATGCTATCATTGCAAATTCTCTAGCTACTGTAATTTTTTTTTAATAATATGCAATAATTTAAAAAATTGTTGTAATTAAACTATAATTTTTAAACTGTTGCGAATAAGTAATTTCATAAGAAATTATTAACAAAAAATTATAAAAATAATTTTAACCATTGCAATAAGATAAAACCGTTGTAAAAAGTTTTAGTTTATGCAACGGATCGTTGCAATAAAATAAGTATTATAATGATTTTTTTTTTTTTTTTGCAATGTCTTTTTATTTTTCAATCAAGAGTGTTGCAAAAAGTTAAAATATAGTGATAACTCTTACATGAATTTAGTCAAGGTAGCTTTCATAATGCTTTTATTTTCCCTTCTTTTTCTTTGTTCTCCGATTGGTATAACTAAGGACTTTTTCATGCTTTGCTTTACTCAAGATTCATTTTGAATAGAGATCTTTGAATTTCAACATTAAACGATGACGAAAGAATTAAATTTGTGATTGTAAACTCAAGGTCGTGGGTGTAAAAATATTATTCTTCCTAAATTCGTAAAGCTCCAATATTACTATAGTACAAAAAAATAGAACTCACAAATATCCACCACCATACCAACAACTAAAAGCTTAAAAAATCAAATTTTATTTTTGGTGACGGCTCGGTGACGACATAGTTTTGGCGACGGTTCAGTGACGACATAGTTTTGACGACAACTCTGGAGACGAATTGGAGATGGAGTTACATTGGCCACGATGTGGAGATGATAATTTTTTGAAACGATTTGGAGACGAATTTGGTGACGGACTAAAATGCAATCGCCAAAGGTGATAAATTGGCGACGGGGCAACAAATTGGCAACGATACTTTTGGTGACGACCAATTTTCATGTCCACGCTGTCGCCAGCCGTCACCAATACCCTTTTAGCTACAGCATGAAGATGAATTTAACTGTTGCCAAATACAATTTCTTTTGTAGTGAAAGTAATACTTCCAAATATTTAATACAAGTGCAGAACATGCACCAAAGATAATATTCTTTCATAATAATAATAATAATAATTTCAAAAATGCCCTGTGATTATGGAACCAACTTCACAAGGGGACCTACAAAATCATATATAGCTGTGATAGCTCACTGACCTTGACTTTACACAGATGAAACAAATTAAAATGATAGAATGGGTCAAAATAATTAATGCTTGGTAACTGGTAAGAAGGACACCCGAAATAAGACTTAAAGGTAGGGAGAAGTTTACTTGAGTAGAGGTTACATATGACAAGCCAAATTACATGAGGTGGGCATTTGGCATTAGGCCTCCCCTAAATCAAAAGAAAAGAAAAAAAAAAAAAAGTTAGATGGGTACAAAATTGAATAGGTGATATGACAAATTGATAGAGCGTCATAATACAATGGCATGAACGTAGCACGGGTATTGGCCTAATTTCCTAATTATTAAATTATATATTATCTAAACTAATAGTTTAAATTATTAAAGAGAAGTTTATTATATTTATTTATTATATTCAAGTGGGTTTGAGGCAAACTAACCCATTAGATTAATATAAATCAAGATTCTTGTATGAAAGCGAAGGAAATTGTGATTCACACGGTTAGCACGGATAAGGCCGTTGTCTCCATGTGATGCACAAACCTAATACAAATGTGTCTACGTTCTTAAAGTCGTCATTGTCCTAATAGTTGAATATACTAATCTATCCTCCTATTCAAAGATGCTGAAAACGAGGTAGCTTATTCTTTATATGACCTTAAATTACAAACTATATTTAAGATATCGTGTTAAATCATGGTTGAATTAATAGTATGAATAATCATTGTTGAATTAATAGTATGAATGAGCGATATTTTTAGATTTATATTCACATTTCTACATTCTCTTTCTAACGTAAACATTCTCCAAATACTGTAGTTGAATATACTATAATCTCTCCTCCTACTCAAAGATGCCAAAAATGAAGTAATCTTTTTAACTCATTTTTTATATGATCTTTGATTGCAAAGTGTATTTAAGATATGGTTGTTAAATCATGGTTGAATTAACGTTATGAATGAGCCACGCTTTCAGTTTATGCACCCCAGGTTATTTCAAAACTAAGGCTATATGCACTACCGCATTTTGCAACAGTTAAAAGTATTTAAAGCTATTATAGGGCTAAAAATTGTTACAAATAACTTTAACCATTATATGTTATCATTGCAAATTCTCTATTATAATTTTTTTTAAATAATATTTAAATTTTTTTTGCAATTAAACTATAATTTTTAAACTGTTGCGAAGAAGTAATTTCATAAGAAATTATTAACAAAAAATGATAAAAATAATTTTAACCATTGCAATTAGATAAAACCGTTGCAAAAAGTTTTAGTTTATGCAACGGACCATTGCAATAAATTAAGTATTACAATGATTTTTTTATTTTTTCGCAACAACTTTTTATTTTTCAAGGAAGTACTGTTGCAAAAAGTTAAAATATAGTGATGACACTTACATGAATTTACTAGAATAACAAGGTAGCTTTCATAATGCTTTTCTTTTCCCTTCTTTTTCTTTGTTCTCCGATTGGTCTAACTTAGGACTTTTTTATTAGAAGTTGTGCAGTAAAAGTATGGAATATTTTGAGCAATACGACAATTTGTTCAATCTATGGAGTTCAGTGAATAAAATATAAAAACCTGCAACAATTACTTGGTGTATAACAAATTCTGTTACAAATGGTATTGCAACATTAACTAGAACCACAACTCTTTCACAGTTTGTTACTTATCAGATTCTCTCGTTGCTTAGCCAGTTAAAGTTTCAACATACTCAGTAACAATAGATAGCAGCGGAAATAAATAATATGCACAAGGAAAAAGAACACCAAGATTTAACGTGATTCAACTATCTGGTCTACAACCATGGGACCTCCCTTGGTCCAACAAACCTGTTCATTAAGAAATATAATCAGTTACAACACTAATGGACTTACACAAGTAAAGACTCCCTCTTGACATTTGATGCCTTGATGATAAACTCATCGATGAACTTTGGTTTGACGAGTTCTCCTCGACTTACAACATTCTCTCCCGAGAACTACACCTTCTTCTCCTGAATAATGATTTAAAGACACAGTGATCTAATTATTCAGAACGTACACAAGTTACTCATATCTCACTGTTACAAAACAGAATTGCAACACTTAAAACACCTAAGTACACAATAACACATCGTGTTACAACATGACAGCAAGCATAGAACTCTGTTGTGTTCTTTTGCTGCTCTTCTATGTTCTCCTTTTTTCACCCCTCCCTTCAGCTCCTGTGCTATAGATATATATATTGTTGTTGTTGCATCGCAAACTGCCTTAGGCCTCAAGACATTCCTAATCAATATGCAATTAATGTTATGCCATAAGCAGTGCAATCTTAACATGGTAAGTTGTCATAATATGGTTCTTGCGCTTAACACGGTACGTTGCCATAATATGTTTACAAATAGTAACCAGCACATATATGGTAATATAAGATCATGAGGTTTTGCAAAAACACAGTCAATCAAGAATTTCCTGCTCGTCAAAAGATTCAAGAGCTCAACAATCTCCCCATTTGGCTTTGTTTTGGCAAAACCGTGTTCAATTTAAACACAACAAGGCAAGTAGGGCACATAAGAGAAATTAGAAACCTTGTTGCAACAGGAACATCAGTCTGCGGCAAGCAGCAAAAACAACAACTATAATAATATAACAATAGCAGTAGCATAACAAACAGTTAGAATTAGCTTAACAGAGCAAACAACAACTATAATAATATAACAATAGCAATAGCAGAACAAACAGTTAGAATTAGCTTAACAGAGCAAACATCAATTTCTCCTTTTTTTCCCAAACCAAAGGCAAACGAAGGTAAACATAAAGTGGGATACGAATAACAGAAAGTAAATAGCATTAACTAGAAGAAAATCCCATCAAATGCGCCATCAGGGCATTCTGTCCTTTGAGTAGTTGAACTAAAGTCTGATTAATCTGATCCTGATTAGCCTGAACATTCCCTTTCTCCTCTCTCAGTTCTTCAATGGCCTCACGAAACTGCTGAAGGTGTTGCACCATGGTAGACTGATCAGCATATGAACTGGCATCGTGAGTGCCAGGGGCTGGTGCACCACTAGCATTCTCCCTCTTAGTATCATCTTTGTGAGCCCCATGCAAAAATTTTATGGAAAATAATAGTGAAGAGTCGGGTTTGTGCATTACTTCACCAGGTTCAAGAACCATGTGTTATGACAAGAGAAACTCGCATATGAGAGAGGGATATGGCAAGTACTGACTAGCA
The DNA here is from genome assembly GCA_037974665.1 of Ehretia macrophylla. NCBI lineage: Eukaryota > Viridiplantae > Streptophyta > Magnoliopsida > Boraginales > Ehretiaceae > Ehretia > Ehretia macrophylla. Next base: position 43,801,865 of record CM075769.1, on the reverse strand, counting down.
GAGTTTTTAGCAGCTTCCTCAATTATGTGCTCAAAGATAACCCGACCCATATCAAGATTCACCCCAGTGCCGACAGAGTAAAACAAGTGGCCCATCTCACTACTGAGGGTAGTAGAATGCTTAGTAGGATACCAATTTGTCATGGCCATCTTATGCAGAGCAGCATACTTAGCAGTGAGTCTATTCCCAGGTAGTCTGGACTCAGATTTTCATTCAAACGGCTCACCTATCAGTTCCATAATAATAGCAGATAGAGAAATATCTGGAATAATCTCTGTAACTGGCTCACATCCTAAGAACTTTTTTAGGGCAGTAGGAGAGAACTCAAAAACATGACCTCGCACAAAAATTTGATGATAGTATTTTGATATTGCAACACTGACATTGATGTACAAATTGGAGTAAAATTCATAAACCAGATGGCTAGAAAATGATTTTATCAAAGCAAATGAGCTTAACAGTTTCCTTTCCCTCAGTAAGTCTAGTACCCCTGTTCCCTAATATGATTTCTCATTCAGTGGTTTCTCCACAATAAACTTCCGCTGAGATACGATCTTCACTTTTCTTGTGACTCAGAAAAGAAAAACTGTGAAGAATAAGCAATAGAAGGATCATACCCTAGACAAGATCGTTTTGCCACCTTGAGTGGCTTGGAGCGTGAAGACTCTACAAGTTTAGCCCCTTTGCGTTTGAAACTGCCAATATGTTTCTTTCATTTGGTCTTGGATTGTTGAACATCATCTGCAGGTGTGGCCTCAGTATCACCGGTCTTTGCCTTTGCTGCTTCTGTTTTGGATGTTGTACGCGACACTACAACATCATCTGCGACAGAGACGGGAGTACCCTTGGATTGTGCACTAAGTGACTTTGGAGTAGCATGATTGGTTTAACTCTTCTCAACAGGTGCTATGGTGGGAGATGATGTTGCAATTTGGACAACAGTCGCGACCTTGGGCATAGCATCAGAGTCTGATGATTGTGTTTCCTTATTGTGGTGATGAGATGTTTCAGGGTGAACAACCACATCCATTCCTGTTGGAGTTCACCAAGGGTCAATGGCTGGTTCTTCAGCCCTAGCTTTGGTTGTTCGTGGTCGAAGAGACCCACTAGAGCCCGTGTCGCTGGATGATGTTGCACTACTGCTTTCAGCCGCTGATGAAGGAGACGGCTAATCAATAGTGATGGGCTGTGATGAAACCCCTCCTGGTGCCCCGAATTTGGGGGTTCCCCAATGTATCCCGCCTGATCTCGTCTTCACCATAGTTGTTCTGCAATCGGGTAGAGAACAAAGAACTCGAAGAGCCACAAAGAAGGTGAGAGAAAAACAGGAATACGAGGCAAACGAACGTAGCAACGATAGCAGAGAAATGGACATATGGAAAGGCGAAAATTTCTCAAATTAAACTGTGCCCTAATCGTGGGTAACTGCTCATCAGTTAGCCAATCCCATGATCTTGGGAAGTTCAAAAATGAAAACTGCAAAAGTAAATTAACTACCTATCAAGGATATCAATTTCCCGCTCAAAACAATCTAGCTTTTCTGACTAAATACCATGTGGCATGTGAAAGTTATAACATTTTGACATAAGTCAGCACAACTTTATTATTATGATTGATCTAGTGACTAATGTTGCAACCCAAAACAAACTAGCAATACATTCTTTAATTCTCAGATCAGCCAAGATTTTATCCTTTTTTTTTAAAATTCAGTAAAATAAAAGAATTCAAAATTGAATCTAGGCAGCATGAAATCACTCAAGAAGGTTTACTCATCAATACTCATTTCAGACAAGGATTTAATTAATGAACCATGTGTGTGTGTGTGAGAAGTAGTGTTTAGATAGTTATTACCTTCAAATCTGCAAGGTGCAAGTGCTCTCCTTATCAGCTCAAACATCCCTGATCATCTTAGTCATCTCATAGGAAAGCACACTTTTTTTTTTCTTTTGTTCCAGCCCTTGTTGTGATTGGATGAAACACACCTTTTTTTTTCATCTCATGTTGCAACTGATAGCTTTCACTCCAATCTCTTTTATTTTGGATCAGGTAGCTCTTTCAATGTATGAAACTCACATTCTTTCCTGTTTATATATATATATATATATATATATATATATATATATATATATATATATTTCAAAGATGAATAGAATACAGAAATAGATTCAGAGAGACTTCTCCCTATATCCCTAGTCATCAGACAGATCAAGCTCTTGCACCAGCAGACTATCCAGATTAGTTTCCTCAACCTAGACTTCAAGGTGCACAAAGGATATATAGTTCACAAATTAAATCACTAGCTGAATTGAATATCAAACTTTCAGTTTTCTCAAGTTTATATCAAGTTCCTGATGCACATCATGATGCAACTTTATATACTACAAATTCCTATAGCTTTTCTTAAGGTCTCAAATCTTAGAGGATCTAAAGCTTTGGTGAAAATATCTGCCAATTGTTTTTCTGTTGCAACATGTTCCAAGACAATGATTTTTGTTTCAACAAGTTCATGTATGAAGTGATGTCTTATGTCAATATGTTTAGTGCGAGAATGCTGAACAAGATTCTTGGATATGTTAATGGCACTTATGTTATCACAATAAACAGTCAAAACCTGATTTTCAATTCCATAATCATCTAGCATTTGTTTCATCCAAAGAAGTTGTGCACAACAACTTCCTGCAACTACGTACTCTGTTTCTGCTGTTGACAAGGAAATTGAGCTTTGCTTCTTACTGTACCATGACACCATGTTGTTTCTAATGTAGAAACATCCACCCGTTGTACTCTTTATATCATCTGCATTTCCTGCCCAATCAACATCACTAAAACCAACAAGATTAGTGTTAGTGTCATTAGTAAACCAGATTCCAAGAGTTACTGTACCACTCACATATTTGATAATCTTTTTTACTGTAAGTAAGTGAGACTCTTTTGGATTTGCCTGATACCTTGCACATACTCCTACACTGAAACATATATCAGGCTTACTTGTTGTAAGATACAGCAAGCTTCCTATCATGCTCCTATACAAACTAGGATCAACTAATTTTTCATTCTCACTTTTAGTCAGTCTAGTGGTCACACTCATGGGAGTTCTTGAAGACTTAGTAGATTTTAAACCGAATCTTTTGACTAGATTTCTGGCATACTTCTCTTGAGATATAAAAATTTCATCTTTACATTGCTTAACCTGTAATCCTAGGAAGTATGTTAGTTCCCCAACCATGCTCATTTCAAACTCATGTTTCATAAGCCTAACAAATTCAACAACTTTATTTTCAGATGTTGCACCAAAAACAATGTCATCAACGTAAATTTGAGCAATGAGAATACCTGAACCAGACCTTTTGATGAACTTTGTCTACTCCCCATCTCTAGTAGCCTTTATCTAGCAAGAATTTCATCAACCTGTCATACCAAGTTCGTGGAGTTTGTTTCAACCCATACAAGGCCTTTTTTAATTTATACACATAAGTAAGATAGTATGGATCTTCAAAACCTTTTGGTTGTTCAACATATGCTTCTTCATTTAGAATACTATTCAAGAATGCACTTTTTACATCCATTTGAAACAATTTCACTTTTAACACACATGTAATAGACATTAGCAATCTAATAGATTCAAGCCTAGCAACTGGAGCAAAAGTCTCATCAAAATCCACACCTTCTATTTGAGTATATCCTTGAGCTACAAGTCTTGCCTTATTTCTAGTGATGTTACCACTTTCATCAGTCTTCTTTTTAAGGATTCACTTAGTTCCAATAACATTGACATCTTTTGGCCTAGGAACTAAAATCCAGACATCATTTCTCACAAACTGACTCAACTCATCTTGCATAGCATTTATCCAAACTTCATCCTTTAAAGCTTCAGTCATATTTTTTGGTTCAAGAGTTGATGTGAAGCATACAAACCTTACCATATCTCTGTAGTTCCTCTTGGGTTTACCTCTGGTTTGGATTCCATCATGTATGGATCCTATCACATCGGTTGAGGCATGATTTCTGTGGACTTGTGGCAGTTCAGCTTGAGTTCCTTTACTGATATCATCTGTTGTTCCATCGCATGTTGTAACATCGGGTGAAACACTATTTGACTTCTCAACTATTCTGCCTGATGTTTCATCTGGCTCAGTTATACCAGGTTTTGTCATTCCTTCTTCCTTCAATGTTACAACATCGTCTGGCTTATTAATCTTTACTTCGCTGCTACTGATTTCTTCCGTTGGCTCTTCTGCACATTTTTGCAAGTCATCAACCACCACATTAATAGATTCCATTATAGTTCTGGTAATTAAATTAAAAAATCGAAAAGCCCGACTGTTTGTAGCATAACCAAGAAAAATACCTTTGTCACTTTTAGCATCAAATTTCCATCTTTGTTCTCTATCATTCAAGATGTAACATATGCTACTAAACACATGAAAATAACCCAGTGAGGGTTTCTTACCTTTCCAGATTTCATAGGGAGTTTTAGAGGTACCTGGTCGCAAGAACACTCGGTTGATGGTGTAACATGCAATATTAACTGCTTCTGCCCAAAACCTGTGAGAGAGATTTTTATCATTCAACATCACTCGAGCCATTTCTTGAATGATCCAATTCTTTCGTTCAACCACACTATTCTGTTGTGGGGTTTTTGGGGCTGAGAATTTATGTGTTATTCCATGCGCGTTGATAGAATTCAGTAAAAGAGTGATTTTCAAATTCTCGACCATGGTCACTCTTTATTCTAATGATTTTCCGAATGTTGCACCCTTTCTCATTTTTCAATCTTAAGCACAATTTCTTAAACACATCGAATGTATCAGATTTTTCTCTAAGGAAGTCCACAAATGTATGTCTGGAATAATCATCCACACACACAAATACATATCGCTTACCTCCGATGCTTTTGGTTTGCATTGGACCTATGAGATCCATGTGCAAAAGCTCCAAGATAGTCTTAGTTGACACATGTTGCAGCCTCTTGTGAGATGCTTTTACCTGTTTACCAATCTGACAGGAACCACATACACCTAATTGCCTATTTTTCAACTTTGGCACTCCTCGGACTGCACCTATATTCATAAGTTTGATCAACAAGTCATATTTTAAGTGTCTTAATCTTTGGTGTCAAATCTTAGCGTTGTCATAGGTACTGTTGTAACATGGTACTGGTTGTTCCTGTGATGGTGTGAGCACATAACAGTTGTCAAATTACCTTTTTCCTGTAAGTACACAATTGTTAATAATGTCTAACACATGACACCCATCTCTAGAGAATTTCACATGTAAGCCTTAATCACACAATTGACTAATACTAATAAGATTAGCTTTTAAACCATCCACATGCAATACTTTCTTGAGTTTTGGAAATCCTTCAATATACAAAGTTCATCTTCCAAGTATTTTTCCTTTAACACCATCACCAAAAGTAACTTGGCTTTCATCTCGCTCCTTGTAGCTGCTCAACGCTTCTCGCATACCTGTCATATGTCTAGAACATCCATTATCAAAATACCAAGAGTTAGCAGTACATGTTTGCATACAAGTATAAGCAACAAAACAGGCTAAATCTGTTTTCTTCACCCATAATTGTCTTACCTTGTTTTGCAGAAACATGTGTGAGGATCTTTTCTGCTTACTATGAGACTTGCCTTTTTCTTGCATTTTTTTTTGAAACAATGAGGTCTGATGTGTCTAGGTGCAAGACAGTAGTGACATGTAGGAATAAACCTGTTTTTCTTTTTCCTATATGGCCTCTATGATGTTGTTGGTGCTGTCGAAACATCAATTACCAGGACATTTTCTCTGTTATTCTGAGCAGTTGCATCCTTAAACTCAATTTCTGGATTTTTTGAACTTTTGACAAAAATAGTTGCTCTAGAAGATTCTCCTTCATAAAAACTGAGTCCACTATGATCTCTACTCGATTTTTAAATGGATAACATGTGATCCAATTTTTCAGTTCCAGAATTTAGCATTTTTATATTTCGTTGCATCTGTTTTAAATCATGTTGCAGCATCTGTACTTCCAATAGTCTTTTTTCTGCCAGGTTTTCTAGTTCTGCCTTTTGTTTCTCCAACTAAAAAATCTTTAGCTCTAGTCCCTGATTGTTCTTGCACACAACCACCCATTTTTCATACATGTTTTTGTATGTTTTTATGACTTCTTCATCATCCAAATCACTATCACTATCTGACTCAACATAGTTAGATTCACTTGTATCCCCATCTTTTTCACCTGTTGTTGTAACAGCAATACCTGCTTCCTCGTCTAGACTGATCTTTCTTAGTGCTGTTGCAACAGTGAATGCTACAAAGTTCCCAGTATGCTCTCCTTCACTCTCTGATGATTCTTCTGATTTCACATCACTCCAAGTATCGTTCATAGCCTTTTTATTATTTTCCAAGGTGTTTAATGTGACCAAAACCCTCGCATTCGCGACATTATATGCCTTTACTCTTCTTATTTTCATTAGTCGATTTCAAATTTTGCTTCTTGAATGGGTCAGCTGTTGTTGCAACCTGAGGCTTCTTATCAAAATTTGATTGTCTAAATCCCTTTCTTCGCTTATCCCATTTTTTCAGAACTTTATTAAAATTCTTGGTGAGCAAAGCTAAGGATTCAGAGATTTCAGAATCCTCATTATCCGAAAAGCTTTGCATCTCATTCCTTTCAACATCAGCCTTCAGAGCAATGCCTTTTTCTTTTTTCTTTTGCTTAAACTTCATTTCAAAAGTTTGAAGGGACCCCATTAGTTCATCAATCTTGATTTCATCCACATTTTTTGATTCTTCTATAGCAGCCACCTTGATTCCAAATCTGTCTGGGAGAGAGCGCAAGGTTTTCCTTACAAGCTTAGCATCAGAATACTTTTCTCCCAAAACAAAGGATTCATTCGCAATATCGCACAATTGGGCATTGAAATCCGCAATGGTTTCATCCTCCTGCATCCTTAATTCCTCGAATCTGGTAGTAAGCATCTGGAACTTTGATCTTCTGACAAACGTTGTACCTTCATATGCTGTTTGCAATATCTCCCAAGTCTCCTTCGCAGATTCACATGTCGAGATTAACTTGAATTGGTTTAGATCAACAGCATTGAATATTGCATTCAGCACCTTAGAATTCCAACTCGCCAAAAGGTCTTCATCCTTGGTCCATTCTGTTTCAAGTTTAGTTGCAACATTGCCCTGAGCATCTATTTTGCTAGGAGCTGTCCAGCCAGTCAAGATAACCTTCCAAGCCTTCTCATCAATGGACTTGATGAACGCCCTCATTCGAGCCTTCCAGTACGAGTAATTTACCCCATCCAACAACGGTGGTTTAGAGATCGAACCTTCTTCACGCAGGGTGTCCATACCAATTCCTGCAAATAAACAACTAATTCCCAAGAATCTAACCGAATTAGTTCATAACCCGCTCTGATACCACTTGTTAGAAGTTGTGCAGTAAAAGTATGGAATATTTTTGAAGCAATATGACAATTTGTTCAATCTATGGAGTTCAGTGAATAAAATATAAAAACCTGCAGCAATTACTTGGTGTATAACAAATTCTGTTACAGATGGTGTTGCAACATTAACTGGAACCACAACTCTTTCACAGTTTGTTACTTATCAGATTCTCTCGTTGCTTAGCCAGTTAAAGTTTCAACACACTCAATAAGAGTAAATAGCAGCGGAAATAAATAACATGCACAAGGAAAAAGAACACCAAGATTTAACGTGGTTCAACTATCTGGTCTACGTCCACGGGACCTCCATTGGTCCAACAAACTTGTTCATTAAGAAATATAATCAGTTACAACACCAATGAACTTACACAAGTAAAGACTCCCTCTTGACCTTTGACGCCTTGATGATGAACTCATCAATGAACTTTGGTTTGGCAAGCTCCCCTCGACTTATAACATTCTCTCCCGAGAACAACACCTTCTTCTCCCAAAGAATGATTTAAAGACACAGTGATCTAATTATTCAGAACATACGCAAGTTACTCATATCTCACTATTACAAAATAGAATTGCAACACCTAAAACACCTAAGTACACAATAACACATCGTGTTGCAACATGACACCAAGCATAGAACTCTGTTGTGTTCTTTTGCTGCTCTTCTATGTTCTCCTTTTTCCACCCCTTCCTTCAGCTCCTGTGCTACAGATATATATATTGTTGTTGTTGCACCGCGAACCGCCTTAGGCCTCAAGACATTCCTAATCAATATCTATTAATGTTATGCCATAAGCAGCGCAATCTTAACATGGTAAGTTGCCATAATATGGTTCCTGCGCTTAACACGGTACGTTGCCATAATATGTTTACAAAATAGTAACCAGCACATATCTGGTAATATAAGATCATGAGGTTTTGCAAAAACACAGTCAATCAAGGATCTCATTCTCGTCAAAAGATTCAAGACCTTAACATTCCATGCCTTGCTTTACTCAAGATTCATTGTGAATAGAGAGGTCTTTGAATTTCAACATTAAACAATGACGAAATAATTAAATTAAGATGGAAATCTTGAAAATTTAGTCCCTAGGTAAGCTCATGAGCTTTTCCTCGAAATTGGTAAACTGTGTTTTTTCTTTTTCTTTGTCTTTTTGGGATCATTTTCTTCTCGCTTTTTTCCTATATTGATGAAGTCAGTATTAAGTTCCAAAACTTCCAAATTGTTTACTATTTATGATTGTGACAAATTAGACATTACGCGCAGTAGAAGTTACAAGTGCTGGAAGAAGTCATAGGTCTCTTTCTTTGACACTTTTCCACTTGGTTAAATTGATTTGAGAGAACATACTAAATATTGAAATGGAAATGTAGAAGGAAGAAAGATGAAAGGATATAGTGTTTGATGGATTGGAATAAAATTTTATATATTGGTCTTGAAAATTATAACTTTTAAAGACATAGAGATTTGTGTATGAGAGTGTACACAAATTTTCAATTCTAGTACTATGTTAAGAAATATGAGATTTTATTTTAAAATTAATTGATATTAGGTATAGTTTTTTTTTTTGGTCGGAAAAAGATTTCATTAAAATCAAACGGTTACAAACGAGGAGGGCGGACTAACCCAACCCGAAGAAACAATAAACACTAACAACCAGGGAGGGCAGACTAACCCGGCCCGAAGAACAACAATGCATAAGCCAACAAGGAAATACAAAAATAACAAAATGGAGAAGAAAATTGGTTTTGCACGGATCTGCCAACGGAAAGCCACCTCTAACGTCGTTCGAACTACCAAAATGACGGCCACACCATCTGAGCCCGCCAACGCCACAGGTCTGACAAGAAATATGACTGCAACAAGTCAAAAAGTGCGAAATAAGAGACGCACTAGCTCTTGAGATAACTCAAGCTGGAGAAGTTCTACACCCACAGATCCCACGAAGGAAGAGCAGGGCCCCAAGCTGACAAGGGTGGTAATCAAAGCCACCGGGAAACCTCTATAAAATAACATCACCACTGAAGGTGGTCAAAGAGACATACAAATGGGCCGACAAAGTTGTTGGTTTGTAACAAAGAAGGGTAAAGCTATTCATTTCAGATCTCGCGAAAACTATATATGTAACGCCCTAATCCCTCACAGAACTGGGACTTCTATTAACCAAACTATACTCAACTCAAATCCAAACCCGGACACAAAATTTTAGAGAAAACGGACGGAGTCTCCCCTATTTATAGAACTAATCAAAAACCTGCAAGCAGCAAGTATAATCACAATACAATACCCCAACTTCAATTGTCCAACTTTTCTCAGTCTCAAGGTCATCCGAGCCTTAGACAAAACATAACCATACAAGCATGCAATTAAAAGGCAATAAAATCTATCTTTAGCTATTACATGCCAACTACTCTATCAAACCACATAAGTTCTTAATTTAATTTACTATCCAACAAGCCGTACAAAATACATACAAGACTTCAAGGGGTTTCAAAACAGAACAAAAATACATTATGTCCCACCTTCACAAACAGCTTCCAACCACATCAAGATAAGCAACCAACAACACGACACACAAGGTAGTTGTTCTAACTGCACCTGAAACATGTTAAAACGAGGAATGAATAACCAAAGTTACTCATTGAGGGAGGTGATGCAGTAAACCAGGGTGTGTTTTCGTGAGATGCAACAAGATAAAAACATTAATAACACAAATAAACAAGTTAATTAGACAAGTATTTAGCCACGTATAAAAAGGATACGGTTCCACGTTTGTCTTCAATCACGAGCCACGAGCCAAGATCTTCAAGCAAGTGCCGGCAAACCCTTACTCCTCCAAATATGGGGTACTTTGGATCTACCCCGATTCTATGACCCTTTCTCCTGAGGTAGCTCTATATACCCAGCAGGTGAACCACGTCTCTAGTTTAGTGGAGTATACTCAGCGAGAGAAAGGGAATAGGCACCATGGTAGTCGAGGGAGCACGGCAAGCCCGACACTGCCCGTGTTTCACGACGCTACCATGTCTGAAAAGGTTGCGCAACCCCAGGTCAAGATCACGAGCGACAAGTATATCAAATGCCACATAAGAGGAACAATAATGTAGGCCGCCCTCGCAGTTAAATACAAATAACACGAAAAGACACAATATAGCAAGTAAATAACACATATAAACTTATTAACTACTAAAGAATACAATCCAGAAATAGTAAAATAAGTTAAAATGTATAGAAGAGATAAAGACTCCTTCATCTTGGGTCTGGCTAAATACGCAAGAAGATAGCTCTGATTTACTCCAAACTTCCTCAAATTAGCTCGAATGTGTAATCTTAACGTGTTTATATAAGTTTAGCACTTTAACAATTAGCTATATCAATTCCAACTTAACTATAACTTAACTCAATTTACAACAATAAAAGTTATATATAATCACCTTTATATTATGTTGCCACATAGCCCAAGAAATCACACAAATGACTCTAAAACATTTCTTTAATCTTGCAAGAGTATTAGCTACGTTACCATCTAACAAGTTAAACTCCCTAACTAACTTAACTTCGTTTATACCATAAGGAATATCAAGTTAAACATCCAATCAAGACAACTACTTTAACACTTAAACATAATTCAACTATAACATGTTCTAAGAATCATTATCATGCTTATTTACCCAAAAACAACATATATAACTCAATTAAAATCAAATATAGCAATTAAGTAGTCCAAATAACTAACTATGCAACAAGTTCAACCAATTCATATAAATTCTAACAAAACTCTTTTCCAATTGCTTACGAATTAGGTTTCTAAACTTCACATACAATATGAAACTTCAAATCTAACTTTACCAATTCCATTTATCCACCTTATGATACGCCTAAATACCATGAAACCACATTTCCAAGCATGATTACACAAACATCAAAAAAACTCCTTAAGTGATTTGAACTATAGTTACCTAATTCGATTAACCAAACCACATCATAAATACATTTTAGAGGCTTCCTAGCACGTCTAAGATTATCTAGCTATTCTAACATGACAAATTCAAACCTTCGTTCCAAAGTCCCCTTTTACAACTAGAAAATTCTACTTCTATACGAAATTCAAAACTCCAATTCTATAAACTAACCATACTACATCCCTAATGATACCAAAATACACATATTCGAGCCTTGAAAACTAGCTTTGGAGACAAAAGCTCAGGAAGGCTCCGGGTGGGTTTTAACTACACCTACCCTAGAGGTGGCATTTGGGTTGGGCCGACACAAGCCTAATTCAGCCCAGCACACTAAAATTCGGGCCCAGCCCAGCTCGTTTGAAAATGGGTTCGACTCGGCTTAGCCCACCGTATATAGGTGGGCCGAGCTGGGTCATATATTTTTTGACTCAGCACATTTGTGCCTAAGCCCATTTGTGCCCAAGCCCATCCCAGCTTAGCCCATAAGCTCAGCCCAGCCCAGTTCGAACCCAACACAAGCTCAGCTCAGCCCATAAGCTCAGACCAGCCCAGCTCGAACCCAGCATAGACCCAGATTGAGCCCAACTCAGGCACAATTCGAGCCCAAATAAAGCCCATCATGAGTCCAACTCAGGCCCAGCACAATATAAGCACAATTGGAGCCTATTTATTACACAAATTGAATATTATGCATTATGACTAATAACTTTTTTTAGATAAGTTAAAAAATATATAATAATAACAAATAAAAAATTTATTTTTTAAGATGATACAAAATAACTTGTTATCAAATCTTTTTTATGATATTGTAAATTACAACTTGCAACTTTAATTCAAAAAATATATGTATATAAAGTCAGTATTAAAAAAAAATGACAAAGTTTACATTTTTTTCACTTTTTAGGATCTTAGCTAGACTAAAAAAATATATATACATACACACACATATATATATAGTATGCATACATATACATATGTATGTATGCATACATATACATACTAACATTATGCATAATAGTAATCCCTATGCTGATTGCTGAGTGTAGACTAACAAAAAACAAAAAAACAAAAACAAAAAGCAACAAACATGTTGCCAATGCCAGCAGCCAACATAATCTTTAGTTACTTAATAAACAAAGTAGTCGTTGGCAACAGATATGTTACCAACGTTGCCAACGGCTACTTGGCTTTTTTAAAAAAAAAATTGAATCTTTCAAATTTTTTTATTTACATTTTAGTCATTTAATAATTTCTATAAATACCCTAATTATTTTTCATTCTTCTCACACCAAATCAATCTTCTTTCTCTCAATTGTTTAAAGCTTCAAGCCTGATTCAACATTCAAGTGGTCAATTTATTTTCAAGAAGAGGAGTTTCACTTTTCTTCAATTGAATTTTATTGAGGTATTCTTTTAATTATAATAGTAGTTTTATTGTTATATTTATTTTGATTATGAATCCTTATTCTCAAAGTAGCACTCCACGTCTTGAATTGGAAAATATAAATATTGCACAATCACAATCAGTATCACAATCTTTTATTGACTTTAATTCGCCTACTATCCCCAACACTAATCCTAAAGGTGGTAGAGGTACAAGTTCAGATGTTTGGAAATATTGTACTCAAGATAAGGAAAAACAAATTGCTACTTGTAATATTTGCAAAAAAGTATTTTCTTTTAAAAAAAAATTTGGAACAGGTACTATAAAAAGGCATTTGGAGTGTATCCATCTTGATTTATTTAATGATGGAATTCAAACTCAATTAGATATTTCTTCATCCATTTGTGTGACTACTTTTTGTTTTTCACACGAAGTAAATAGGAGATAATTAGCAAAATTTGTTCTTATATCTAAAAAACCATTTAATTTTGGCGAAGATCATGCTTTTGAAGCTTATGTAAAAAGGCTTTACAACCTGCTTTAGTAAAAATTCCAAGAAATACTTTGAAAAAAGATTTTTTTTTCAATTGTTAATGAAGGAAAAGAATTTTTGCTAGCAACATTTTCCTCTCTTTCAACTAAAATTTGTTTGACATGTGATTGTTGGAGTAGTAGATCTGATCTTCCTTTTATGTGTATAACTGCTCATTGGATTGACCCTAATTGGAATTTACAAAAAAGAATACTTTCTTTTCGTGTCTTTCCATATCCACATAATTATACCAACATTTATACTTCTATGTTAACAGTTTTAGATGAATACAATATTTCTGATAAAATACTTTCTATCTCTTTTGACAATGCTACCAACAATACTTCTTCTATACGTTTACTTCAAAATTTATGTAAACCGATTTTAAGTGAAATTTTTTTTCATATTCGTTGTTGTTGTCATATTTTGAATTTATGTGTTCAAGCAGGTCTAGATAATATTCGCCCTCAAATTCAAAAAATTAGAAGTGGGGTACAATTTTTTAGATCTAATCCATCAAAAAATCAAGAATTTCATGATTTATGTCAACAATACAAATTAAAATCAAAGAATATCCAAGGTGACATGGAAGTTAGATAGAATTCTACATATAAAATGTTAAATGGCCTTATTCCTTATAAAGATATTTTTTCACAAATTTATAACAATTCACTTGGACATGATCAGTCTGATAAATGGATAGAAGATATAGATTGGGAAAAAGCTAAATTATTTTGTGATTTTTTAAGTGTTTTTCATGACATGACCAAATTACTTTCTGGATTATATTATCCTACTTCAAATATGGTACTTTATGCATTGTGGAAAATATCTAATGTTTTATCAGAACATGAAGATAATTTTCTACTTCAACATATAATTTATGACATGAAAGAAAAACTTTTAAAATATTTTGAAAATGTACCTATAGTTTATTGTCTTGCTGCAATTATGGATCCTAGATTAAAAAAAAACCTGTTGTTCAAAGTATTTTACAACAATATCATTCAAATATGCGAAATAAAGAAATTGATGACACTCAAACTTGGAATGAAATTTGTTCAACTTTTACATTATTATTCAATATTCTAATGAGACTTCCTCTTCATCTTGGTCTTTAAGTAGTACTACTAGTAAAAAGTCTGATACAAAATTTCTTCAACTTTTCAAAAAAACAAAAACTAGTTCTTCATCGTCACAAATTAATGAATTAGATTTTTATTTGGCAATGATGTCTCCATCTGATGACTTTGATCTTGATTTCGATGTATGGGCCTGGTGAAAAGCACAGTCTAGTCAGTATCCTGTACTTTCTATCATGGCCCGTGATCTACTAACAATTCCAATGTCTACTGTAGCATCCAAAAGTGCTTTTAGTCTTGGTCGCAGGATATTAAGTGAGTTAAGAAGTAGCTTGGTACCAGACTCAATACAAACACTGGTATACGGCAAAGATTAGGTTTCTGCAAAAAACAGGACGCAACATCTTATTGAACTTGATATTGACATTCAACAAAAAAGACAAGTTTTAACAGAAAATTCAATTAATGCTCCAATCGAATGATCGATGTTGAAAGATAAAGATGGAAGATCGAAGTTATTGAAGATTTAATTTTTTTTAGAAGAATAATATTTTTTATGTGTATTTTATTTCTTTAACTTAATTGTAAGTTGCGATTATCAAGTTAGTAAATAAAAATTTGAAGTATTATTTAAATTTTTTTCAACTCTATGTAATTTATGTTGTAATTATTTAATTAAGTGAATAAAATTTGAAGTATTATTCAGAAATTTGTTTTATTTTTCTCTTTTTATTTAATAATATACATTTATTTTAAATAAGATAATTTATACTCAAATAAATTTGCATTAACCCAATTTTTATTAATTCATTTTTTTATCTTTTTAAATTTTAAAAAATTAATAAAAATATATATACGAAAAAAATATAACTTATCAAAAATATTAAATAACTTAAAAAATAATAATAACATAAAAAAAACAAAAACATCACGTCCCACTCAAAGTAGGACGTGATGTCAATGTACGTCCCTCTGTTGTAATAACAGAGGGACGTGCATTTTTTAAAAAAAAGTAGATGCCAAGTCCTAAAGGACTTGACATCCATGACATGATGAAAGTATGACTCAAGTACTTTGACAAAAAGTGTCAATTTACATCTGTTTTACAAAATTAAAGGGATTCGTTAAATATCGTAAAATTTATTTTTATATTATTTTATTTTTTATAATTATAATTTGTACATGTAGTTTTTCTTATAAATAGGTATTGTATTTCACTTCATTTTATTGTCTCTTTATTTTACCATAAGAGAATACACAGTATTTATGGCTATCAATATTTGGAATCATTTTGCTTACTTTGAAGAACATGGGCATGTAATTTGCAACTATTGTGAACGTAAATATATATTTCGTCATCAATTTAGAACTGGAACGCTTGTAAGACATCTTGTATCTCAACATTCAAATGTTCCAAACTATTTCAATCATCAACCACCGCCGCCACCACCACCACCAGCAGGCCCATCACCCGCACAAGGAGTATAATAAAATGGAGAACTTCTCCACCAACTTTCTTCAAGCATTTATGTAATTTTTTTTTTATGTTTATTAGTAACGTATCTGTGTCTCATAAACTTGTAGTTTGTTAAGTAATATTTTAATGTTTTATCATTTATATTAATATTTTCAATCAACTTATGTCTTGTTAATCGTTAAATTAAATTTTTCGTAAAAAAAGTTAAACTTAAGTTTTTTTCGTTATTAATCCAATTATCAAAATTCAGAAAACAATAATTACAAAACAATAAATAAAAAATAGGCTGGCCCAGCCCAGCTCATGACTCATAATAGCGGGCTCGTGGACCAAATTGGGTCCTATATTTCAAGAATTGAGCCCAGCCCAGCTCAGCCCACAAAATATATGTACCGAGCCGGGCTTATTTTTCTTAACCCACGACTCGGCTGGGCCGTGCCGGGCTGGCCCATTTTCCAGCTCTAACCTACCCTATCCGGATTCTAATTCCACGCAACGAAAGCACCAAAAGTGTTTCTATGCCCCAAGGAAACCTAATCTAAAGTTCAAATGAGCCCGAATTACGTTACGTGAAAATTTCTCTTTTTAAAGTTGGCTAATTTTGCATTTTAACTCAAATTCGAGCAATTCAATCTCATGTGAGCTTTCAACTAGTTTCATTAATGTCTAAAGCACCTAAATGAAGCATCAATTCACTCCAATTAGCAAGTTATAGCAAAACCCTAAAAATGTCACTATTCATCATCTTCCTCAAGTGAAATCTTGTCAAAAACTTAGTTTCAAGCTATACCAATGCATGTACAAGGTCTTTAGCATGTAATAATATTATATAGAACAAGAATCAAGCATTTTATGGCACCTTAATGGCAAAATCCAAAAATTGTAAAATTGAACATAAACTTTAAAACTCCATGAAAATGCAAAAATTCCTTCACAATGATGTTGTAGACAAGTTGTAGATGTTCTAAGGCCTCCAAAAACTCCTCATGGTCAAGCCTATAAGCCAAGCTTGCAAGATTTGATGAAAAATTTCCTCCTCCTAGCTCTAAAGGGGTCACGGGTTTGAGGGGGGTGTTTTTTGCAATTTGTGGCTTTTTAGTTTATGAGTAAATAGCTTATATGGTAATATGTTAGGTAAATGTATAAGTAAGTTATGATTTATTAAGTCAAATGCAACTAAAATCTTGGTCAAATGAGCTAAAACTCAATTCAAATGTTAACTAGTTTAAAACAATGTGTTTACATACGTAACACTATTCAAACGAGGCAAAAACTATTTTTCAAATGCATAATCCCGAGCTCAAAAGTCCAAAACGATAAGTTTTCGATTCCTTTTATATGCTATATTGTCTAGAAAAAATATTAAATCGAACATTTAAGATGGTCAATTTTTTTTATGAATAGTGCCTAATAGTAAAATAGTTAAACAAGAAAAGAAATGCACATAAAATGCTCAAGTAATTTATACAACAATTAATTTTAAAAGGTGATGAAATTCCTGGACGTCACAATATATTTCTTCTCAAAACACCTGGAAGCACTCCTCCTATGTGAAATAAAAGAACAAATATGTGGGAAAGTCATCATCATCACATGAATATGGAATGAAGAGGAATAAGGTAGTGGGAGAGGCCATGGCCAACTCAAGGAGGAAGGTGTAGAAAGTCTTGTGAAGGGAGAGAATGAGGTATAGCTGTTTTAGCTACACCGAGGGAGATGGAAACCAACTGATTTCCAAGAGAGAAAAAATGGGAAAGGGGGGGGGAAGGGTGAAGAAGACCCAAGATGAGTTCCTTCACGAGAAGAGATATCTATTCAAACGTTATTGGTTGTCGTTGTTGTTCTGTTTGCCATATCTTGATCAGGTGGGTAGTGGTACGTCTCTTGGGGGATATCTTTACATCTGCAAAGTTGAAACTTTTGAGGGTTGAGATCTTAAGATTGGGAATAGCTTCATGATGTAGATTAGCTTTAGACATAAGGAGATGCTAGGCAACGTTGGTGATTTTCTCTTTACAAGCCATTTGCTTCGTTAGAAGGAGGAAGTGGGATGGAGGCGGCTAGGGTTTTTTAAGCATAAGTTGTGATATTAGGTATAGTAACTCAACATCTTATATAATGATTTTGAAATTTATAATTTATCATATTTGGCAAGTGTATTCTTCAATAAAAAATAGGGTTAATACAACTTTTGGTCCCTTATCTTTGACCTCATTGACACTTTGGTCCCTTATCTTCAAAAGTGATACATTTTAATCTCTTATCTTTTAAAGTTAGGACATTGTTAGTCTTTGTCGCTAATTCCGTTAAAAAAAGACAGAAAAAATACTTAATTGACCAAAATACCCCTACTACCACCACCGCTACCACCACCAAATTACAGGGGTATTTTGGTCAACCACAAACTTTTTCCATTTTTTTAACGAAATCAGCAACAAGGACTAACGGTGTCCCAACTTTAAAAGATAAGAGACTGAAATGTATCACTTTTGAAAAATAAGGGACCAAAGTGTCAATGAGGTCAAAGATAAAAGACCAAAAGTTATATTAACCCAAAAAAATAAAAATAAAAAGAGTAATTCCCTCCCTGAAATATAGTGCGTTTGTCACTTTGGTCCCTAATATTTAAAAATGAACATTTTAGTTCTTAACAAGTAAAACTTGGGGCGACGTTAGTCCAAACCTCATTTTCCATCCAAATTTTGATGTTTTTATCACCTGGCCTGCACATGTCTCATAAAAATCTGAATTGCTGAGGGTAAAATTGGAATTTAGTTTTTCTTTGTACTTTTGTTTTCTTTTCTCTGTTTTTTCGTCTTCTCCTCCTCTACCACCACCACCACCACCACCATTGTCACCACTTCTAAAACACATGAAAATTATCACCACGTATACATACTCATACATATACCCTCTTATATATACACACACATTCATATCCAAAACCGCAACCGACGGGTTTTTAAAAACTCAAGGATAACCGAAATCGAAACCGATTACTTAAAAAAAATCAATTTAAATAGAAAAAGGTCCAAATTTATTAAAAAATATTAATTTAAATGTAAAAAAATCTAAAAATACAATAAATCACAATCTATATATATTAAATAATAAAATGAAAAATATATATATACTACATCATTGTAAATATTTAATTCTAAAAAAATAAAAATGAGAAACTGTTCGTCCATCATACAATAAGACAATAAAATTATATTATATAAAAATAAAAATAAAAATAATAAATATATTATTTTATTATATATATTATATACATGTGTGTAATATAATATATATATATATATATATATATATATATATATAATAAAATAATAAAATACTAATCGGGTTTCGGTTTTCGGTTTTCGGTTTTTTTTAATATCAAAACCCCAAACTTATCGGTTTATCCGTCAGTTTTGCTTTATAAAATCCAAAATCTAACGGTTTCTCTATCGATTTTCGTTATCGATTTTTTATCGAGCGGTTATCCATCAATTTTGAGTATAACGGGTACCCGTTGCCATCCCTAAATAAGATAGTGGTGAAGAAGAAGAAGAAGTAAAAGAAAAGAATAGAATCAACTTAAGCCATGTCACTGCCAATCTTTGAAGCTGCAGGAATAGGAAAGAAATAAAGATAGACGAAAAAGAAAATTTGACTTCCTATTTTACCCCAAAAAATTCTAGGTTGTCAGTACAAATAAAGTTGAGCTTTTGCGACAGCCCATAATTGAGCTTTTACGGCGTTTTCACGAGTGTTAGCGGCGGTTCAAACCACGGTGAAAATATCAAGTAAAAGCTTGTGATTTTTTGTAGTGTATGTCACGTGTCTCACACGTGAATAATCTGTTAAATATTAGACTAAAACAGACTATCAACTAACATTGTCTCAACTATAATTTATTAAGAATTAAAATATTTATTTTTAAACATCAGGGACGAAACTACCAAACGTCATAGATTAAAAGGTTCACTTTTAATTTATTTAGTAAAAGGGATGAAAAATGAAATGGGTTTTTTTTTTTTTTGGACCAAAAAAATGAAATGGTCATGTGAACAGAATAAGTAAAAAAGAAGCGAAGATAATTTTTCTTAACTCTCATTCTCCATCTCCTTATTTTTACTCAAACCAAACTGCTTGGAACCTTCATTTTCAATGAGGGGCCAGTACCTATGAAAGAATTTTTCATTGAAACCATCAGGGCCAGGTGCACTGATTGCATTGACTGAAAGCTGCTTCTTTGACTTCTTGTTTTGTGATCGGTTTGATCAAAGAATTAAGGGCTGAATTGCCTCAAGAATTGGGGAGTATTTTCTCAAGTTGCGTACATGAGCTAAAATGAAGCTGTTAATTTACAGTTTGATTCCCACCAACTCATAAATATCGAACTTCGACTAGGGATTAATCACATATACCTTGTTACTTTTGTTAGAATTATAGTGACTCATGTTTAAATAAAAGGACCTCGTAAATTTATTAGATAATTATTTATCTACTAATTTAATAAGTTTAATAATATAAATTAACTACTTAAATCCTATTGACTATTAAAGAGGTGTATGTATTCTGATTGGGTGTCTTCATGGAAGACACCTATTTATTCTAACACTTATAAATAACAAAATTTGGTTCTTTCTTTGTACATTATTGAACGTACGTTTATACCATCTGAAAAGAAAAATTTACATAATAGAAAAGAGTGAGAGAGATAAATTAGTGTTTTTACTGTTCTTCAAAGTTCCTGAATAAAGTCTATATCAGAACTCTGCAATAGATCAAGGTACACATCTCTTTTATCAATTTTGTAAAAATTATAAAATTCTTAAAATTCTGGGTATTATAGTATTTATATATAATTGTTTGTACATAAATTATTAAAATATTTTGTACAACTTTGACCAAAATAAAACACATAGATATCAAAAAATACAATGACTCGCCCCGTTGGCTGCACCTTCACCACTGAAAATTGGATAATGAATGTGCTTAATTTGGTGACCACAGATCATTAAGACCATACACCGTACCAACTTGTCAGTGTACTCACGCTATTAATATCGACTTTGCAAGCTCACAATCTAGCTAGAACAACATTGATAACATAGCAAACAAGGTTGTTCAATTGACCAAGTCGTCTGAAATGGCTTCTCTTTTTTACATGCTGCTGCTCGTGCTAATTCATGGCTTGGCAGCTGAGACTAGTAATTTGAAAGAGGAATATGTAGTGAATGCACGACGGCTTATTGCTAGTCCTGGTTATGCCGAGGTAGCTTCTCGACGTTACGAGCAATTTTCAATGGTAGATCGGCTTCAGCCGCCTCCTCCGCATCCTCCCTTTCCGCATCTAGGACCTATGCCGGGAGAAAATTCTCCACCTCCGCCACCTCCTTCCAGCTAGTCAAATTCAAGAGAGTCTCGGACATCTGCTTTTCAAATGAGCTTGATATAAGTAGATGAAAATAATAGATCATCAATAGATTAATTTTTAAATAAAAGATGTAATGATATTGGTTGTTATACTTTGATTAAATAAATATGTATGATCAGCCGTGAAAATAAAAGAGACCGACGAGTTATTTTTGTTCCGACTATGAAGGTACTGAATGTGGAAAAATAGAAGGAACCTCCGAGTTAACACTTAACACACTACCATATTTTTTATTTGTCACTAACTCTTAAAATTGTTAGAAAAAAGTTCAAAGTTGTTGCAAATAACTTTTACTGTTGCATGTGATCTTGTTTTAAATTTTCAATTGCAATGTTTTTCCATAAATACTAAGTAACATTTAAGTAATCATGAGCAATTATTAACAAAATGTGATAAAAAAAAAATTTATCAATTGCAATTAAATACATGTAAAAAAAAACTGTTATAATAAAACACCTATTGCAACAATTTTTTTTTTATTTTTTAATTAGTTTATTACAAAAGAGTTAAAATGTTTTAGGTGTTACAAATCATCATGCTTATGCCCTAAATCTTTGATGTCTTGTTTTAAGATTTTTGTAATGCTTATGCCCTAAATCTTTGATGTCTTGTTTTAAGATTTCCGATTCTCTGTATGAGAAACAAATTCCTCTGTTAATTTTCTGTTATCTGTCTGTAGGGTCTTAGCCCATTATGTTTATTTCAATGTTTTCTCGATCCAATCACTTTTGGATCTGGACCTATTTGTAACCTGTCTTTTCTAATGAATATTTCCTTTTTCGACCAAAAAAAAAACTCTAGATGGTAAAAGGCATAAAATCTTCCATAATGATAGAAAATAGGGTGCTTAATATTTGGATTATTAAATTAATATTTTAAATTAAAATTAAAATTAATTAATATTTAATTATTAAATTATTTAATAATAGTTAATTTAAAATGTGTTCAAGAGTCGGAGAAAATGGGTTATAGGGGCTGGAGAGGTGGAGAAAGAGAACAAAAACATATGAAAACATAAAAAATATTTTTTTTATTTTTTTATTTTTGAAAACACATTTCTCAAAACAGATTTTGAAAGCAATTATTGAAAACAACTCATGTCAAACAATTATTTTTTTTTATCTTCTTGTTTTCAAAAAAAAAAAAAAAAATTCAAAACAATTTTCAAACAGGCTACAAGAATGAAAAAAGGAGATTTATAAAGTTTCAAGTCAAAAAAAATGATATTTCCTTTATCTCTCTTATATATTCATCTATCTATCAATATAGCTATCTAGCTATATATATATATATTTATTTATTTATTTATTTATACACACTCAAAGAGAGATGTATGTGCAAGAGGTAGGTACTGCAGAATTCACAAACTCCAAAAATATTTTAAATTCATGTATATTTAAGTGAAAAAACCAATTAGTCTTCACTGTTCTATTAATTTTAATTTTTAAAACCACTTGACTCCATGAGTTTACGTGTAAATAATAAAAACCCCATCAACTTTTAAAATTACCCAATTTTCCTCAGCTGAGGTCATTTTATTAGCAATTTTTTCCATAATAACCATTATGCCATGATCCAAATATGTAGTTATTAAGACTTGTTGAAACACCAGTATTTGTACTTGACTAATTGCCCTCTGCTATCAAAGTGAATAATTATATTTTTCTAATTTTCTAATTATTTTTTAATATATTAATTCGAGAGAAACATAATAAATTTAAAATATATCACATAAACTATAGTTGTTTACATTGTTTTAGAGATAACTATAGTTAGATTCAAAATTAAAAAGGAACGAAGTACAATACTATGAGTAGATTCAGTTGTTGTGATTTAACTTTTCCCTACAAAAATCTCTAAACAACTAAAATATATGATTTTAATTTAAAAACAATATGAGACTCCCAAAATAACACCCAAGATAAATAGATATTAAACCTGAATTGCATCTTGTAACAAGACCACAATAAATTACGATAATAGGAAATGAATATATATATAATTTAAAAAAACCAAAAATATCTAGTTTGCTTAAATAGTATATTAAAAATATGTGAATAAAAGTTTTTCTTGAGAATATATATTTGGAGCATGGGTATGACCATCAATAGACAAAAGAGAATATAAAAAAATTAATGGGGTAATCTTAAAAGTTTATGAGGCTGTTTGGGATTTACCCATTAATTGAAGGGGCTTTTTGGCTTTTACTCAATTTAGAATATAGGTACCATTAACTCTAGAAATTAAGGATAAAAAAAGAAAAATATTCCAAAACATGAATGGTGTACAAGCAAATGTTATCTCCATGAAGGGCTAGGGAATCCTGGCCTCCCACAATTTTGAGAATTTTGGATAATGTATATTTTCTTACCAAAAAAAAAAAAAAAAGAGATTTACAAAGTTTCCAATTAGAAGACGACATGTTGATTGGCCTCCAAAATATGAAATTTTCAATTATAAGAAGATATTTATAAAGACGGATGTACATGCAAGCAGCTAGGGACTATAGAAATCACAAACTCCAAAAATATTTTATGTTCATGTATATTTAAGTGAAAAAAATAATTAGTACTCACTGGTCTATTAATTTTAGTTTTCAAAATCACTTGACTCCTAGATAACTCCCACTTATAAAAGATCCTAATCTACCCTATTTATACATTGCACCGTGGACTTCATAACAACATACTTCAATATACACCCCAGGCAATTTCAAAACTAAGGCTATATGCATTACCGCATTTTTAATCTATTGCAATAGTTAAAAGTATTTAAAGCTATTATAGGGCTAAAAAATGTTACAAATAACTTTAACCATTATATGCTATCATTGCAAATTCTCTAGCTACTATAATTTTTTTAAAATAATATGCAATAATTTAAAAAATCGTTGTAATTAAACTAGAATTTTTAAACTATTGCGAAGAAGTAATTTCATGAGAAATTATTAACAAAAAATGATAAAAATAATTTTAACCATTGCAATAAGATAAAACCGTTATAAAAAGTTTTAGTTTATGCAACGGATCGTTGCAATAAAATAAGTATTATAATGATTTTTTTTTTTTTGCAATGTCTTTTTATTTTTCAATCAAGAGTGTTGCAAAAAGTTAAAATATAGTGATAACTCTTACATGAATTTAGTCAAGGTAGCTTTCATAATGCTTTTCTTTTCCCTTCTTTTTCTTTGTTCTCCGATTGGTATAACTAAGGACTTTTCCATGCTTTGCTTTACTCAAGATTCATTGTGAATAGAGATCTTTGAATTTCAACATTAAACGATGACGAAAGAATTAAATTCGTGATTGTAAACTCAAGGTCGTGGGTGTAAAAATATTATTCTTCCTAAATTCGTAAAGCTCCAATATTATTATAGTACAAAAAATTAGAACTCACAAATATCCACCACCATACCAACAACTAAAAGCTTAAAAAATCAATTTTTATTTTTGGCGAGCTCGATGATGACATAGTTTTGGCGACGGCTCGGTGATAACATATTTTTGGCGATGGCTAGGTGACGACAACTCTGGAGACGAATTGGAGATGGAGTTACATTGGCGAGGTGTGCAGATGATAATTTTTTGAAACAATTTGGAGACGAATTTGGCGACGGACTAAAATGCAATTGCCAAAGGTGATGAATTGGCAACGGGGCGATAAATTGGTAACGATACTTTTGGTGACGACCAATTTTCATGTCTACGTTGTCGCCAGCCGTCGCCAATATATGCCTTTTTGGCGACGATATGAAGACGAATTTTGACTGTCACCAAATACAATTTTTTTTGTAGTGAAAATAATACTTCCAAATATTTAATACAAGTGCAGAACATGCACCAAAGATAATATTCTTTCATAATAATAATAATAATAATTTCAAAAATGCCCTGTGATTATGGAACCAACTTCACAAGGGGACCTACAAAATCATATATAGCTGTGATAGTTCACTGGCCTTGACTTTACACAGATGAAACAAATTAAAATGATAGAATGGGTCAAAATAATGCTTGGTAACTGGTAAGAAGGACACCCGAAATAAGACTTAAAGGTAGAGAGAAGTTTACTTGAGTAGAGGTTACATATGTCACGCCAAATTACATGAGGTGGGCATTTGGCATTAAGCCTCCCATAAATCAAAAGAAAAAAAAGAAGTTAGATGGGCACAAAATTGAATAGGTGATATGACAAATTGATAGAGCGTCATAATACAATGGCATGAACGTAGCACGAGTATTGGCCTAATTTTCTAATTATTAAATTATATATTATTTAATCTAAAAGTTTAAATTATTAAAAAAAAATTATTATATTTATTTATTATATTTAACAATAATAACGAGTGGGTTTGAGGCAAAATAACCCATTAGATTAATATAAATCAAGATTCTTGTATGAAAGTGAAGGAAATTGTGATTCACACGGTTAGCACGGATAAGGCTGTTGTCTCGATGTGATGCACAAACCTAATACAAATGTGTCTACGTTCTTAAAGTCGTCATTGTCCTAATAGTTGAATATACTAATCTATCCTCCTATTCAAAGATGCTGAAAACGAGGTAGCTTATTCTTTATATGACCTTAAAATTACAAACTATATTTAAGATACTGTGTTAAATCATTGCAATAAGAAATAATATGCAACAATTTAAAAAATTGTTACAATTAAACTATAATTTTTAAACTGTTACGAAAAAGTAATTTAATGAAAAATTATTAACAAAAAATGATAAAAGTAATTTTAATCATTGCAATAAGATAAAATCGTTGTAAAAAATTTTAGTTTACAATAACACAAGTATTATAATGATTTTTTATTTTTTTGCAATGACTTTTAATTTTTCAATCAGAATGTTGCAAAAAGTTAAAATATAGTGATAACTCTTACATGAATTTACTAGAATAACAAGGTAGCTTTCATAATGCTTTTCTTTTCCCTTCTTTTTCTTTGTTCTCCGATTGGTATAACTTAGGACTTTTCCATGGTTTGCTTTACACAAGATTCATTGTGAATAGAGATATTTGAATTTCAACATTAAACGATGATGAAATAATTAAATTAAGAAAGAGACTGAACTTGGGAATCTTGAAAATTTAGTCCCTAGGTAAGCTCATGAGCTTTTCCTCGAAATTGAGTAAACCGCGTTTTTCCTTTTTCTTTGTCTTTTTGGGATCATTTTCTTCTCGCTTTTTCCCTACATTGATGAAGTGTATTAAGTTCCAAAACTTCCAAATTGTTTACTATTTATGATTGTGACAAATTAGACATGACCCGCAGTAGAAGTTACAAGTGCTGGAAGAAGTCATAGGTCTCTTTCTTTGATACTTTTCCACTTTGTTAAATTGATTTGAGAGAACAAACTAAATAGGGTGAAGTGCATCAGACCCCCTTGTACTTTAGCGAAAGTGTACAACACCCCCCTATAGTTTAAAAACCCCCTGAGTTAGTCCTTATAGTTTTCAAAAGTGCACAATACCCCCCTACCGTTAAAAAATCAGTTAAATTTAACAAAAAGTGTATTTCACACTCGTTAAATGAGATTTTTTTTTGATTTTTTTAACGAATTTATTCATTAAATAATTATATGAATTGACCAAATTACTTTTTTTTTTGGCCTAAACAAAACAAAAGAGAGAAATGAAAAAAAAGAGGGTATTTACGTCTTTTTTACAAAATCTGTTAAATATGACGGATTTTATAACTGTAGAGGGGTGTTGTGCACTTTTAAAAAACATAGGGACTAGTTCAGGGAGTTTTTGAACTATAAGGGAGTGTTGTGCACTTTCGCTAAAGTATAAGGGGGTCTGGTGCACTTCACCCAACTAAATATTGAAATGGAAATGTAGGAGGAAGAAAGATGAAATGATATAGTGTTTGATGGATTGGAATAAAATTTTATATATTTGTTTTGAAAATTTTAACTTTTTCAGACATAGAGATTTGTGTACGAGAGTGTACACAAATTGTCAATTCTATTACTATGCTAAGAAATATAAGATTTTATTCTAAAATTAATTGATATTAGGTAAGTAACTCAACATCTTATATAATAATTTTAAAATTTAAAATTTATCATATTTGGCAAGTGTATTCTTCAATTTAAAAAAAAAAGAGTAATTCCCTCGTTAATCCTTGAAGTATAGGGCGTTTGTCACTTTGATCCCTAATATTTAAAAATGAATCTTTTAGTTATTAACAAATAAAACTTGGGGCGATGTTAGTCCAAACCTCATTTTCCATCCAAATTTTGACGTTTTTATAAAAATCTGACTTGCTGAGGGTAAAATTGGAATTTAGTTTCTCTTTGTATTTTTGTTTTCTTTTCTCTGTTTTCTCGTCTTCTCCTCCACCTCTACCACCGCCACTTCTAAAACAGATGAAAATTATCACCACATACACATACTCATACATATACCCTCTTATATATACACACACATTCAAATATATCAAACCCAAATTTAAGCTTTCACCACCACCATCACTACACACACCTACCCCAATTGTTGCCACCATTGCCACAACTCATAAACTTTATCAGTTCCCAGAAACCAAAACACATACCACAAATACACACATATCTGTATAAATGGCACACACATATATGCACTCACACACATTGGAATCTAGCAAAACTCAAATATAAATTCCAAGAACTCAAAACAAGTACATAAACATATATATACACAAAGAGTTTATAATTAATTAAAAGGTTCAAAACTTATAAAACCAATTGCAAAAAAAAAAAAATTGAAAAATTGAATAAAATATACAGAGAATAAGAGATACCCATGTCATTTTTTTGTTTGCGTTTGTAATAAAGACAAAAGCTACAATCTGTGAGAAGAATGAACTCAAGAAAAGATCAAACACTAATTTCTTATAATAAGGAAGTGGTGAAGAAGAAGAAGTAAAAGAAGAGAAGAAGAATCAATTTAAGCCATGTCACTGCCAATCTTCGAAGCTGCAGGAATAGGAAAGAAATAAAGATAGACGAAAAAGAAAATTTGACTTCCTATTTTACCCCAAAAAATTCTAGGTTTTAATCACTACAAAAAAAATTGAGTTTAAACGGCGTTTTCACAGATTTTCACAACATTTGACAAACCGTCGTAATAAGAATTAGCCGCTGTTCAAACCGCCGCGAAAAGATCAAGTAAAAACTTGTGATTTTTTGTAGTGTTATATGTTTAAATATTAGACGGCAAACAGACCGTGAACTAACATTGTTTCAACTATAATTTATTAAGGATTAAAATATTTATTTTTAAATATCAGGGCCGAAACTGTCAAACGCCATATATTAAAAGGTTCACTTTTATTTAGTAAAAAGCGATGAAAAATGAAATGGTTTTTTTTTTTTGGACAAAAAAAAGTCATTTTACATTAATTATGATATTACATGTTCTTTTTCTTGCAAGTAATAAACGACGTGGGAATATATTTTTTGCTAACGGGACTTTAATATTAATATAAGTTATTGTTTCATTTAAAATTTAAACTATTAAAAAATCTACTTAATTAACTTAATATTTTCAATAGATCTACTTATGTACAAACTACGTTTCTAAATCATAAATTTATCAAATACAGTAGAATTTCTTTAAATTAATACTTAATAATTTTATAATTTATTTTAAATTATAAAATTATTTGTTTTCAACTTAGAACTAGTGTAAAAAAATTAATAATCTCGATTGAATTATAAGATAAAATAATTAAAATATTTTTTTTGTATTTTATAAACCTGAATATTCTATAAATTAATAATTAATTAAAAAGGTACATAATAAATTGATTGTGAATTTTTTTCAATTATGAACAGAATAAGTACAAAAGAAGCCAGTACCTATGAAAGAATTTTTCATTGAAACCATCAGGGCCTGGTGCACTTATTGCATTGACCGAAAGCTGCTTCTTTGACTTCTTGTTTTGTGATCGGTTTGATCAAAGAATTGAAGGCTGAATTGCCTCAAGAATTGGGGAGTATTTTCTCAAGTTGCGTACATGAGCTAAAATGAAGCTGTTAATTTACAGTTTGATCCCCACCAACACATAGATATCCAACTCCGAGCAGGGATTAGTGACATATCTTTTGGTGCGAGAACACTTTGTGATTTTTGTTAGAATTATAATGATCCACGTGTAAATAAAAGGATCTTGTAATTTTATTAAATAATTATTTATCTAATAATTTAATAGGTTTAATAATATAAATTAACTACTTAAATCCTATTGGCTATTAAAGAGGTGTGTATTTTGATTGGGTGTCTTCATGGAAGACACCTATTCATTTTAACATCTATAAATAACGTAATCTAATCATCCACATTATTAACGTACGTTTAAATCAGTATTTTTACTATTCTTCAAAGTTCCTGAATAAAGTCTACATCAGAACTCTGCAATAGATTAATGTATACTTCTCTTTATCAATTTTGCAAAATTTTTAAATTTTTTAAAATCCTGGGCATTATAGTCTTTATTTATAATTGTTTGCACATAAATTATTAAAGTATTTTTTTACAACTTTAACCAAAATAAAACACATAGATATCGAAACATATAATGACTCGCTCCGTTAACTGTATCTTCACCACTGAAAATTGGATAAATAATGTGTGTTTAATTTGTTGACCACATGATCATTAAGACCATGCTCACCCGTACCAAGTTTGTCAGTGTACTCACGCCATTTATATCGAGTTTTCAAGCTCACAATCCCGTCATCTGAAATGGCTTCTCTTTTCTACATGCGGCTGCTTGTGCTAATTCATGGCTTGGCAGTTGAGACTAGTAATTTAAAAGAGGGACACGTAGTGAATGCACGACAGCTTCTTGCTAGTCCTCGTTATGCCATGGCAGCTTCTCAAAGTTACGAGCAATTTTCAATGGTAGATCGGCTTCAGCCGCCTCCTCCGCTTTCTCCCTTTCGGAATCACGGACCCGTCCCGAAAATTCGGCCACGTCGGCCACCTCCGCCACCTCGTCCACCTCAGCCACCTGCTTCCAGCTAGTCAAATTCAAGAGTCTCGGACATCTGCTTTTCAAATGAGCTTGTTATAAGTAGATGAAAATAATAGCTCATCAATAGATTAATTTTTAAATAAAAGATGTAATGATATTGGTTGTTATACTTTGATTAAATAAATATGTATACAGCCGTGAAAATAAAAGAGACCGACGAGTTATTTTTGTTCCGATTATGAAGGTACTAAATGTGGAAAAATAGAAGAAGGGTCAAAGTTGTTGCAAATAACTTTCACTTTCACGGTTCCATATAATCTAGTTTTAAATATTTTAAATTTTCAATTGCAACGTTTTCCCATAAATACTAAATAACGTTTTAAAAAATTATTGCAAATAAACTTTAATTTGAAAATTGTTGTGAAAAAATAATCTTATAAGCAACTATATATTAACAAAAGGTGATAAATAAATAAATAAAAGAATTTATCAATTGCAATTAAATACGTGTAAAAAACTGTTACAATAAAACACCTATTACAATGATTTTTTTTATTTTTTAATTAGTGTATCACAAAAAAGTTAAAAATGTTTTAGGCGTTACAAATCATCATGCTTATACCCTTCATCTTTGATGTCTTGTTTTAAGATTTCCGATTCTCTGTATGAGAAAATGGAAATTTCCATTCATTGATTCTGATGGAAACATAAAGAGAATGATAGCAAATTCCCTGGGTTAATTCGTAGCGTTTACATAAGCAAGTTGCAAGGAGGACATTGTAATTATAATTATTTTTAGTGGTTAATTATTAGCTTGATTTCTTGGAAACTTAACAAAATTTTTGCTTACATATCATCGGGTCCAAGACTAAAGCCAAGTTTCGACGAAAATTGTCCCTGAAAATTCAAATAAATTCAAGACAGATTAAATTTCTCTACAATTTCTTTACTTCCGAGGCGGTTCCTTATTACATACAAAAAAAAATAAGATTACATATAGTCTTGACAAATTTATGCAACCACAATTTATTTCAGGTAAAATACAGCTAGGAATAACAATAGGAACAGATTTTATGGGTACCCGTCCCACCTCTGTCCCAAACAGGGGTACTATTGGGGTGGGGGGTGGGGGGTTGGGTATGGGGTTAACTTTGGCTCCCCGTGCAGGGGCGGGGCAGGGGATGGGAATAAATATTTCCCTCTCCGCATTCCCTACCTATCATATTAATAAAATTATTTAAACACTTTATATATATATGTTAAAATATTTTAATTAATTGTATAATATTAGAAAATATTATTTTAATTAATTGTATAGCATTAGAAAATATTATTCTTTCTTAATCTATTACTCTAATAGTTAGGATTAATTAGTTCAGCTCTATTTCCTTATATGTATTAGTGCTAGGGCTATATTTTAATATTTTATATTGTACAACACAAATCGTGTCAATAAAACTAACTAGTAAACAGTACACTTAAAAGTTAAACCTCTTATTCTGACCAAAGAAAGAAAAAGACCTAAACCTCTTAGGATTATAGCTTATAATACATATGTGATGTTAATTTAATATCTATAATTATAGTATTATTTAATTTTAATTTATGTCTTAAAATTTGTGTATTGTTAATTAATGTCAATGCATAGTTTAAAAAAAATAAAAAATCTTGTGGATAATCCTCATCTCCCATGACGATTTATTAACGGGGCAAGGGCAATGGCAGGAGACGGGGGCACAAGAAGCGGGAGAGGGGCAGAGGACGGGGTATCATTTCAGGTAACAAGACGGGATATGGGGATTACCTTTCCATTACCATTCTTAAATACAACACACTCCTGTGTTATGCCCAATACGCTAAGAGCCCTTTGCGATACCTATTTTTCTTGTTTTTCAGCAATCACAACCTCAGATGGGCAAGTACAATGTTAGCGCCAAGTCCTTGGCAAGCATCCTGTCATTTTAGCCGCCCCATTAGCAGTGGCGTCTGACATGAGTTACTTTACATGGGAAACTCTTAAAAAAGTCATGTGTTGGTCAGTCTTTTTGAGGACCAATAAAACGTTGACATGTGGACATAGTTAACCATATTACAATTTATGGCAGGATCCTATTTTACCGATTTGTCTTTTGCTTTTTTAATGTGAAATTAATGAGATTGTGGTGCGACCCATTGAATGAATTTGGTCTCAATATATAATATGTACGTTTTTACTATTCTACCCCCAATTAACTATACACAATGACTAAATGGACTGAATAGTAATGAACAAAAAGACAAAATAAGTATCAAAAGACTAAAGTAACCCTCTACCACATTAAATGCAACAAAAGTCAATTTTCCTCCAGCAAAATATAATCTCGTCCAAGTCGAATCCGTTGCTTAAGTTTCAATATCCGTAGTCAAAGTAACCCTCTGAATGTGTTTTTTTTTTTTTTTTGCTAATTTAGCAAGTGTTTCTATTAAGCTCAACAAACCATAAACCAACATTACAAACATAACCAGAATACCTCTCAACAATCAGTCATTCACAAGCAGGTTGCCATCTAAATTCCAAAAAGTACAGATAATAGAATTTGTAAGATTTTTTCTAAATCTATAAACGTTTCTAACTCTATTTTTTACAACAAAGCATATTCTATCAAAGATTGTATATTCATCAAGAGAAACACGGTCATGAAGCCTTATATTTCTTTCACACCATATATGGTAAATCGAAGCTGTAAAAACTAATTTGAGCACCAGGGATTGTAAACTGTCATGTTTGCATTCCAAAGTTAACCAATCAACAATATCACCCTAAACAACAAGAAGATGGGAGCAACAAGAATATCTCAAGCATTTGAGCCAAATTTTCTTCGAGAAACAACATGAAAAAAACAAGTGCTCTCTTGATTCATCCATCACCCCACATAGTAAACAACAAGGGTTAACTTGCAAACCCCAACTCCTAAGCCTTTGTTTAGTAGCAATTCTATCTAACATGGTAAGCCATGAAATAAAACAGTGACTGGGCACTCGTTGCTTAAACCATATAAAATGGTACCAACGAACAGGGATACCACATTCTCTAATTTTATCCCAGGTATGGTACAAGTTAAACTTACCGTTTGGGCTAGGAGACCAAAGTAATTTGTCCTCCCTATTCCTGCTAGAGATAGATGATTGTGCAAAGTCCATAATAGAATCAAGCTCGGAGCCAGGAGAAAAAGATCTTGGTAACAAGTAGACATCAGCAATAGAAAAATCCAAATCAATTTCAGAGTTGCAAATAGTATTCCTCAAGAATCGATCAAGTAGGATGCCATCCTCATGCCAAAGATCTTTCCAAAACAAAGTTCGAACACCATTACCAATTTTATGACAAACAAGAGGCTTTGCAATAGAACGGATACCTAACATCTTCCTCCAACCCTAAGCAGCGTTAAATGGGATATCAATATCCCAGAAACATTTGCCTTTCAGGAGAACAATATTGACCCAACGAGACCAGACCGAGTTTGATCCTTGTAGAATAGACCAATCTTGCTTTAACAAGAAAGAGATATTCAAATCATCAAGATGTCGAATGCCTAATCCCCCTTCTTCAACTAGTTTCGCCACTGAAACCCAAGCCACTTTGGCTTTGGCATGACAAGATGCATCCTCATTCCAAAGGAATCGAGCAAATTTACTCTCGACTTCCTTGAGGGTACCAATCAGAAGCACCAAAATACTAGACCAATAAGTCTGGATACCGAAGAGAATTGACTTAATGAGTTGAAGACAACCGGAGTAAGAAAGGCATCTAGAAGCCCAATGATTAGTCCTTCCCAGAACTTTATCAACAAGTTTTTTACAAGCAAGAATGCTAAGTCTGCCCGTGATTAAAGAAAGACCCAGATAATTAATAGGCAGTGGGCCTATAGAAAAATCAAGAACCTGGAGAATTTGAGCCTTTAGGTGATCTCTACAACCCGCAAGAAACACATTGTTTTTGCCAGGATTCATATGAAGGCTTGAAAGATGATAGAATAACTTTAAGGAATCCTTAATTACAGAAATTGTTCGAACATCCGCTTTTGAGAAAATAAGCAAGTCATCCGCAAACATGAGATGATTAAGCTTGAGCTTATGATATTTTGGATGAAATAGAAAGCCCCTTTTAACAGCAACTTTGCACAGAATGAGAGACAAAATTTCCATACCGATCACAAACAAATAAGGAGATATGGGATCCCCTTGCCGAAGCCCTTTAGCACCCTTGAAGAAACCCACAAGCTCACCATTCACCACAATCGAATATTTGGGGGATGAGATGCATGTTGAAACAAGTTGAATAAATTGATGTGAAAAATTCATTGCTTCAAGAACAACAATCAAGAAGTCCCAACGGATAGAGTCAAATGCCTTCATGATGTCAATTTTAAGAGTACATCTTAGGCTCAAGTTTTTCCTCGTATAATTTTTGACAATTTCCTGTGCCACCAGAATATTATCCGAAATTTGCCTTCCCCTCACGAAAGCCGACTGGTTAAAGAAAATAAGTTTATCAAGTAAAGGCTTCATTCTAAAAGCCAGTATTTTTGTGATACATTTGTACACCGTGTTACAGCAGGAAATTGGTCTATACTCCTTAATGCACGAAGGATTCTTAACTTTTGGTACAAGTGTGATAGTAGTAGCATTCATAGCTCCAAGAAGTTTCCCAGAAGTGAAGAATGAATTCACAGCTCGATAAAAATCCTCACCAACCACATCCCACAAATATTGGTAGAAGAAAGCATTGAAACCATCAGGTCCAGGACTTTTATTCCCATCAATAGAAAATAAGGTGTTTTTGATCTCTTCCCTAGTAACATCACACGATAACGCCAACCTGTCATCTTCCGATAAATGAACATCAATAAGATTCTCCAAATCACAGCTCAAAACTGGTTCATCAGCTTCACTAGGACTGCCCAACTGTTTTAAATAAAATGCAACAATAGAATCTTTAATATCATCATCTCGAGTCACCCAGTTGCCATCATCCAATTGTAGCTTCAAGATTGAGTTTCTTGCAATTCTGCCCTTGACCATTTTGTGAAAATAAGATGAGTTATAGTCCCCCTCTTTAAGCCTAAGGACCCATGACTTTTGCTTCAAAATCTCATCCTTGGCATTGGTATATAATTCAAGTTTATCAAGTAGATCCTTTTCCACCTCTCTAGATTCCAAGCTAGAATCCTCATTATGAATACGAGACTGAACACTACGGAGATTTCCCAAGATCTCCTCAATCCTTTTAGAAGGGTTTGAAAAGTACTCCTCGTTAAATTTACGAAGTGCCTGTTTGAGCAATTTTTGCTTTTGATAGAGGCAATACATCGGTGTGCCTTTAATAGACTCATTCCATACCTGCAATACTTCTCTAAATTTTTCATTCTTAGTACATGTATTGAAGAATTTAAAGGGCTTACCCTTACGAGGAAAAGGTGGAGAAGTGCTCAAAATTAAGGGAGAATGGTCTGAAACACATGGCACATCAATATCAAGTTAAGAGTTCAGAAAACTGTCCAGCCAGAAATCATTGACCAAAACACGATCAAGTTTTGAGGCTCGTAAACTCTCGTATGACCTTTTGTTATCCCAGGTGAAGTGAGGCCCAAAAGATCGATGTTCATGAAGACCAGCATCATCAATACACTCCGCAAACTCAAAAGCTCCTTGAGGGAGAGATTGACATCTTAATCTATCCTCAACATGCAAGATTTCATTAAAATCTCCAAGAACACACCACGACAAGGTATTGATGGAATGGTGAGTGGAAGAGATAAAACTCCAAAGTTCCCTTATAAATCGAGCTTCATTTTGACCATACACAAAGGTTAAGAAAAAAGATTTAGAGCCATTTTTGGGCTGAACCCAACAATGAATCCCCTGATCACAGCAACCAATTTTCCACACATCTAAAACATCTTTATCCCATAGAATCTACAATCTACCCTCTGGGGCAACTTCGTAGTTGTTTAAAAATGACCATCTCAAAAATCTTCTTCGAAAAGAATTCATAGAATACCTTTTGATTTTAGTTTCAGCAACACAAAAGATCGAAATTTGTTCTTTATTCATAAGCTTGAAAAGTTCTCTCTACTTGTATACTTTATTCATACCCCGGATATTCCAGTACAGAATCTTCATTGAGAAAGAGGGATAAGAGGAGGTTGACCTTTATCGATGTCTCCCTTCTCTTTAGAAGTACCCCGTTTAGAACCATAAAGATTATTGATAGCAGACCCAAGATCCAAGTCCTCTGATTCATCAATACCATTAAGAGCAGAAAAACCATTAGAAGACTTACGAATCACACGAACCGAAGACGAGGTAGAAGCCCTGCCTTTAGCCGGTTATGGAGGCTTCATCGGAGCTTTCCTATTCCTCTTGAACGGAATCTCTTTCCAAGATTTATCAAAATCACGAGAAATAATAGACTGGTTATGCTTGGCAGGGTAATGCCTAGGAGTAACAAGTGCAACAGATTTATCATGAACATGAGGAGGGGGGACAACAGTAATTCTCCTAGTGCATTGTTTAATATGATGACCAAACAAATTACAGTTTGAGCATGGCAGTGGTTTCTAAGGATACTCAACCTGTACTTCGACTATTTCCTCCATTTCATCATCTTCCTCCGAGACGTTGAGTTCAATAACATCAGGCAGCTCCTCCTTAATGTTGACTTCAACATATAATCTAGCATACCCCAATCTAGATTTCGCCTCTGTAACACTATCCATTTGGAGAGGGATTCCAAGTGCACTAGCTAAATACCTAAAACCTTATTTGTTCCAATATTCCAGGGGGGCATTCCTCAATTTAACCCACATAGGAAATTTTACCATGTCCAAATTATATAGTTAGGATTTAGGTTTCCAACGACGAAGCAACATCGGCCTATTGTTAACGTGCCAAAGCTGTTCCAAAATCTGCTCACATGCCTTCTCAAACTCCAGTTGGAAAATAAAAGTACCATCCTCAATAGTTCTAATGGTATATTTCCCAGTCTTTTTCCAAAGATTGTCAACAACAAATTGAACCATGAAAAATAAGGGGGGGGGGAGGGGGGGGAGGGGGGGGGGGGGAAGGGGGGAGATGAGGGGGAATTTATCCACAAATTGACCAATGAGACAATTAGCCCAGTACGTACCTCATTCTTTTGTAACGCTAGGAGGGGGTTTAACAATCTTCCTACCATTTTTGCTAGTAACAACCTTAGACTCCAATTTCAAGCCATCTGTAACCTTGGATCCAAAAAACCTTATCCATTCATCACCTTGAGTCACTATGGGGATCTCAAAACCTTCCACCTTACGTGAACAAGGACTAGAAGGAGAGTAACCATCAAAATTACTATCATTCGCTCCAACCGGAGAGAGAGAGGGAAAAGCACTATGAGTTAGTAGCGGAGACTCCGGTTCCGCCTTCTGCACTTGTACGTCAACAAGCTCACCAGATTTGAGGCTACCTACTGGTGATTTAGAGGATGAATCATCCTCCTCAGGGGTAGGAGACCTTATCAGGACCAGGGGTCTTCTGTTGGACTTATTGCCAGTTTTCGGATTCTTCTTCTTCTTCATCGTCATGGAGAGGCAATGGGACAGGTATGGTAATGAGTGTTTAAGTTTCAAAGGATAAGGTTACAAGAAAAAATGGGGTGAAAAGTGGCTAAGATCTGGGTGGTCAATGGTGGTCAATGGTATTAACCTTCTTACTTTATCTTAAATGGGCTATTCTACCACACCCAATTTTCGTTCTTTTCCCTTCTACCATACATTTCACTCACTATTTCGCTCCCCTTCAATTACAACTCCATTGTCTTCATTATTGAAGAAAGCTCTATTTTACCATCAAAATCATGTGGCTGCCTTTTCTCTGAATGTGTTTGTTATTTGTTGCTTAAGTTTCAAAATTAGTAGACAAATATACAATACGCAATTGTCCAATCCAATTAAATATTAACTAACTACTACCATTAGATAAACATCAAATCAAATTTAAGGAAATTTTAATGCATCTAAAATATGAAATAGTTTGTAACGAATAGTACATGTGGTATGTTATATGTTGTTTAAGATTTTAATATCCTTAGACAGACATTTCGATATTCGTAGACAAACGTTTGAATAGATAATTTATCCAATCAAATTAAATGTCAACGTAGCTACTACCATTAGTTAAACATCAAGTCAATTTAAAGCCATAGAAACGTGAATGCATCAGAATGTTAATATATGTAACTATTCAATATTTCAAATTCCATGAATTGCAATAGCTAATGTCAAAGAAAATGAAATCGAAAGAAAATCATATCAAGTTTGTTTTTAAATAGAATTTTTAAATTTTCTATGGATCAGTTGTTTCTTCTTACTAATGTGTAGTTGCTTCTTACGAATGTGCAGTTG
The DNA here is from genome assembly GCA_037974665.1 of Ehretia macrophylla. Taxonomy (NCBI): domain Eukaryota; kingdom Viridiplantae; phylum Streptophyta; class Magnoliopsida; order Boraginales; family Ehretiaceae; genus Ehretia; species Ehretia macrophylla. Next base: position 43,763,169 of record CM075769.1, on the reverse strand, counting down.
CAATTTTCTACGGATCTGTTGATGCTTCTTACTAATGTGTAGTTGCAATTATTTCGTAAATTTATAAATTTTCTATAGATCTATTGCTGTTACTTACGAATGTGTAGTTACAATTGTAAATATTTATGAGTTTTATATGAAAATGTTGTTATTTCTTAAGAATATGTAGTTGAAATTATATATATTTATGAGTTTTCTAAGGATCTGTTGTTGCTTCTTACTAATTCGTAGTTGTAATTCTTTCGTAAATTTATAAGTTTTATAGATTTGTTGTTGCTTCTTACTAATTCATAGTTGTAATTGTTTCGTAAATTTATAAGTTTTCTATAGATCTATTGTTGCTTCTTACTAATGTGTAGTTGCAATTATTTTTTAAATTTATAAGTTTTGTATAGATCTGTTATTGCTTATTATTAATGTGTAGTTGCAATTGTTCCATAAATTTATAAGTTTTGGTCCATATATTTTATTTATTTGTATATCTTTACAACATGAATTTTTCGCATGTATTTTATTAATTTGTATAATATATATTTAGAATATGTTTAAAATTTCACCATAATTCGTAGTCTAAATTTTTATCTTAATTATTGTAGATATACAATATAAATGATGATTTTAGCAATGTAGATATTGGTAACATGACATTTGGATCTGTAAAAGAGGTATAGCAACGTAGCACACGCTATGCGTCATGCCGGTATAAATCCTAGTAAAACAATGGATTTTTTTAATTACTGTGCTAACGGATACGAGAATGTGGGTTTTACTAGTCAAGAGTACTCAACGTTGTGAAGGTATGAATGCATTCTTGAATAAATTTCTTGAGAACAATAGGAAGCTGATAGACTGCGTCAAGGATTATCACAGAGGGTTGGAACGTCTCTGGATTGACAATGTGAGGCAAGAAGTGGTTACAAACTATACAAAACCAGTGCCGACGACCCCGTGGAAGGAACTTGAGGATCATGCTGCCAATGTGTATACCCGTGCAATTTTCAAGAAGATTCGAAAAGAGATTCAATCCCAATCAATTCATTTTATATGATATGCAGAGTTATAATTCTTATAAGAGATGTATAGCCTATTAGTTTGATAATTTTCCTTATTAACAATGTACTGAATTCATAACATGCTTCCAGCCCAAATATTGTCACCTTACTTCCTCAATAGGCAGAGATGTAGGAACAGAAAAATGAAAAGAATACCCATCTAACCAAAACGTAAAAAATATCTTCTACTTATAAGGGTGAGTTACCTTATTGTCAAATCCAAATGAAAAAATCTCTTCTTCAAGAGCTACAAAACTTTTGATTTGGGAATGCAACTTCCTCTCTAGTCTTCCAGAATATCCAGTTCCTTGTATCCATTTAACTATTAAACCATCATAGATACTGGACAATATGATTCTCGGGTTGCTTTTAATCACTGCTAGTGAATTAACATTCTTCATGTATCCAGAAAATGAGAGAGAACTTTTGTCAAGATCACTTGCTGAGTATACAAAGATGGAACCACCAAGAGAAACAGTGACTATATAGTCATTCAGCCAGAGACCAACTAGCATGTCATCAACTCCACCAGAACCAAGAGAAGCCAAAGTCTTTTTGACCTTTCCATTACCATCATCGGATATCTCCCAGACTTTGGCAGACTTATCAGCAACACAGTTAGCACCTGAATTTATGTGAACAAACAAAAAAAGTGGAAAATAAGTCAAAGAAAATAGCAAAAATTGAATTTATAAAGAAAATGAGTTTTCGTGCATAATAACTTATCACATTGAGAAACTGTAGTATCAAATTTCTTTCTATGGTATGATATCATTTCCTTTCGCATCTTTTTAGTTTGATTGCATAAAAGTGTATTATGATATTATCTTTTTGTATTCCATAAGTTATGACTACAGTCAAGTGTAATTTTTGTTTGCTAAGAAGAACATGCATAGAACTCATATTCCTTTGGACTTTTTCATTTCTTAAGATCCAAAGCCCATATTATGGTAAGATTCATTTTCTCACCTTAGAATGCTAGAATTCTGTAATATCTAAGAATGTCAGATATTCAACAAACTATCTTTTAGCTTTTTAAGATACAGATTACATAAAGAATAAATTGCAAACAAGTAAAAACAAATATCACGCTTACTTGTTTACTATCAGGACTCCAGTTAAGAACAAGAACCTCATCAAGTCACCATACCTGTAAGATTTTTCAATATGCCGATCAATTGTCCGAAAGTCTAATAGACTATCCCCTGCCCGACGCATGAAACTGGAATTTTCGATTCTTTTCCACATTTCAGTTAGCATAGGAATTATCTCCTGACTTTCTTTGTCTATTTTCCTCTGGAGCCTGGTAATTACATTCTCGCACTGCAATAAAGAGACATCAATTACTTTGAACAGCGAACAAGCAGATAGAGTAGAAGACTCTTTAATATAGGCAAATGTGGAGAAAGATAGACAACACTAAGAAATAACTCTGAAAGATAGAATAAAATGCACAATGTTAGTCAAGGAATGCGAAATAAAATCTTGATTTATCTTGCTGGTTGACCATTGTCTTTAAATGTTTTGCACCTTTATATACCACACAACACATTCTCATAAAATGAAACAAGTATCATGAACTATTATTTTACGCCCTCATCTCTCTTCAATTTGGAAAAGCAAGGCCAAAAAAATATGAAAGAGGATGACAAAACATATAACAACAATTCCATCATCAGAAGCATAGCTCCACTAAAGTTTTTGCTTTAAGACAAGGAATTGAGCAATTCAACTTTGATACAAAATCCAAGTTTTTCAATTTCACACACTGACAAAATTCTTAGGAAACACCCTAGATTATGGAAAAATAGTACTTGCAGTTGAAAAGGTTAAGAAAGAGGTTAATGACATTTATTAAGACTGCGTAAAAGAGACAAAAACTTACAACACATGCTATTTCCAGGCAATATATCAAACAAGCAAAACTAGGAATCCTCTTCAAAAACAAGAGAAAAAACTAACGGTAAACACAAACCAGCAAACCTGTAGGGATAATTCTGATATTTACAAGGTTGAAATGAAGTGATCTTGGTGGTAAGCTTCAAGAAGATACTAGGGACCATCATGCGAGAGGATGCCACTGTATATCATCTTTATATCATGATTACTCATCCTTGCCAGCATAAGTCGTCCTATGAGCTCGCAAGATTAGCTCCACACACCACACTATCAAGAACACACACACGCATATACATATAAAAGCTCAGTGGCACCATATCCATTTCACTCAAATATTCCAATGCAAAAATATTTGTGATAATGAACGATAAGCACTTCAATTGATATCATTTAAGTTAAGCATTATTTTGATCACGTAAATTAAACACTTTTCTTCCTTCTCTTTTAAGCATTTATTAGAACTCATCTCAAATTCACTAAGAAATTTCCACAAAATTCACATTCCAAACATTAATAAAAGGAGTAAATGAGAATTCAACAATGCACAATCTCGAAAATCAAATCCACCAATAAATAAATCCACATACAATTAAAGGATGTACTAAAACATATACGGGTCTAGCATTTAATCCACTAGGTTTTAATCAATAATGCCACGTAGGCCGACAAATAAAATATCCTACATCCGACCTCCATTATACACATACACAAACAAACGTATTTTATGTACCTAGCGTCCGTAGCCCTACTAATAAAATATTCTAAATTCGCTCCCGAGAATACATTATACACATATAAATGCAAGTTAACTCACATGAAGGCGTGGACGAAAGACTTGCCCTTGCCATCACCAGAAGCAACAATGCGAAGGCCATCAGGAGACCACTGTAAGTCATTGATCCGACCGGAGAGGACACAAAACTCGTTCTTAAGCACAGTCATTGTAGACCCCCCAGATCCAGACTGTGTCGGACACGTCAGCAAACGCAATCCATTCCCCGTTGGGGGAGTAACGTACCACGGTGGCAGGGTAAGCATGGTCGCCATAAATGCAACTTGTAACGAACGGTCCAAGTAACGGATGATAACAAATCGGCCGTTACAATAGAGGATGGAGTTGGATTTCGTGTCACCAGAGATTATGATCCCTCTGTCATACTCCGTTGACGGCACCGGCGCATAGGCTTCAACCAACTCAGTCATGATTCCTTTTTTTAGTGTGTGTGAAGTGTGGGAATGTTGACAATGGTGATGATGATGATGAACTTCGACATAAAAAAAAAAAAAAAAAAAAGATGAACAGTTCTTTTGCAAGTTTGAAAAACGCTGAGTTGATCGTTGCTTGAAGAGTTGGTTTCCTTGTTGTAAATCGTGAAATGTCCAGAATGCAATTTTCTTTTAAGGATAAAATAGACTTTTTGTTATAAATCGTGAAAGGTCAAGAATGTAATTTTTTTTTAAGGATAAAGTAGATTTTTTATTCGTACTCATAATTTTTAGATTTAGGAGATAATTTAGTCATTATTCCTTATATATTGAATTGAAAAAATAAATGTGGGCCATGAACGTCACGTTCTAAAGAGTGACGCACTTTACATCGCGTCATATTCATCCTATAATCTGATCTTGTGACATCTTGGCTACTAAAATATGTATAAATAGTTTTTCCCGATTGGTAAAAGGTAACTATTCCCTAACACTCACTCTTGTATACTTTAAACCAGTTCATATTCATCAAGCTCAGATAATTTGTAATTTGTTCCCTGATTTGTTCTGAACTTATCCCGTGAGTTAAATCCCACATTGTTTATTGTGTAGGTTGAAAGAGCAGCCGACTAAGGAGTCATCATTTTTACCTTATCAATATGGAAGATTTTATGCCTTTTACCAAAACATGAATGGTGTACAAGCAAATATTATCTCCACGAAGGGATCGGGGATCTTGGCCCTTCCACAATTTTGAGAATTTGGGATTAAAATAAGTCCGGGCTGGAAGTCTTTGGATTTTTTTTGTTTAGTAAAACAGTTTCTACAAGAGTTTTAAAAAAAAAAATTTAAGAACAAAAAAATAGAAAACTTGTTTTAGTAGAATTGTTTTTTGAATAAGTTTTTAAAATTAAGATACCCTCAAAATTATATGAACAATTTTCTCTTTCATCGAACTCCAAAATCTTTTATTAAATTAATTAGTATTTTTTTAATTTATTATTTAATAATTTTGAATAATTTCTAACTGATTAACTTCATTAAATGCAATTTTAAAATCTTAATTTATTATCTTAAAATTTTAATTTCTTTTAATTTATTATTTAAAATTTGAATTAATTTACTTTAATTATTTAAAAATTGAATAATTATTAATTAATTTGGAATTAAAATTAGTTAATTTTATTATTAAATAAAATTAATAAATTATTAATTAAATTGAAAATAGAATTAGTTAATTTTAACTATTAAGTTAATTATTTTATAATTATTAAATTAATATTTTTAGATTAATCATCAATAAAATTGAAATTAAAATTAGTTAATTATTAAATTTTAAATTAATTGCTTTTAGTTTTTAAATAAATATTTTCAAAATATTAAATTAATATTTTTAAATTCAAATGAAATTAAAACTATTTGATTTTTTATTATTAAATTAAAAACATGAAAATAATATTTTTAATAATTTAAATTATTATTTCTAAATTAATTATCAATTAAATTAACTTAAAATTAGTTACTTTATAATTATTATATTAATTATTTTTAATTTTTAAATTCAAATATTTTGATTTTTAAATTAATATTTTAAATTTAAATTTAAATTAATTAATATTTAGTTATTAAATTATTATTTTTAATTATTAAACTATTTAATAATAGTTAATTTAAAATGTGTTCAAGAGTCAGAGGAAATGGGTTATAAGGGCTGGAGTGGTAGAGAAAGAGAACAAAAACATATGAAAACATAAAAATATATTTTGATTTTCTCATTTTTTAAAACACATTTCTCAAAGCAATTTTTGAAAATAACTATTAAAAACAACTCATACTGAACAAGTTTTTTTTATCTTGTTTTCAAAACAGTTTTTAGACAGGCTACAAGAATGAAAAAAGAGATTTATAAAGTTTTCAAGTCAATAAAATGCTATTTCCTTGATCTCTCTCTTATATATTCATCTATCTATCTCTCTAGCTATTTTTATATATATTTATTTATTTATTTATTTATACACGCTCAAAGACCGATGTATGTGCAAGAAGGTAAGGACTATAGAATTCACAAACTCCAAAAATATTTTAAATCCATGTATATTTAGTGAAAAGCCAATTAGTCTTCATTATTCGATTAATTTTAGTTTTTAAAACCACTTGACTCCTAAATAGCTCCCACTTATAAAAGTCCTAATCCACCCTATTTATATATTGTACTGTGGACTTCTTAAAAGTATACTTCAATATGCATCCCTAATTATTTCAAAACTACATGCACTCGTATTTTTTATCTATTGCAACAATTAAAAATATTTGTAGATATGATAGGGCTAAATTTTTTTGCAAATAACTTTAACCGTTGCATATACTCTCATTGCAAATTCTCTATTGCAACATTTTTTTATATAAACAATATACAACAATAGATAAAATTGTTGCAAAGAGTTTTAGTTTATCCAATGGACTAGTAGGAAATCAACGAGTTGAAAGATCTTTGAGTCCTCTCTCAAGATCTGTTGCAAAAATATTACTTGAAATGTCACGCTTTTTCTTCGCTCTCTCAAAGACTTTAACTTTAAATTATGTCTTCAAACATGTCAGGATTGCCACCAAGGCTTTAGTCTGGTGGTAAAGTTACTCGCTTGTTTGCAAAAAATTACGAGATCAATTTCTGTTTGTTACATATGTGTTGTACAGCCATAGGCCTCCTTTGAATTAAAAAAAAAAACATGTCTAGGGTTGTCATGCAAAACTTCTATGGCTTTAGACATGTGGAAGCTATTCCAATTTAATATATGAAAATCATGTGTAATTCCTTTCTCCAAATATTGGAGTAGAGCTTTACGAAGCAAGCAGCCTTCCTAACTGAATATCATGCATTAAAAACAAAAAGATAGGAGGAGGAGGTTCGGAAGCAATTCCAAATTTGGAGATTCAAGTGAAAGAGTAATTCAAAAAAATGTAAGAACTCCTGCATTACACTGCTTTTTGGTCTCGCCCTATCTTTCTGGAGGGTAATTTTTCTTTTTAGGAAAAAAAAACAGATATATAAACTCGTTACTATTATGATTTGAGTAATACTATATATCATCTTTTTTTATCACTTTTTCATCACCTCTCATGTGGCGTCCTACATGAAATGCCAACTAGACAATTTATTTTGTTCTTTCTTCTATTCTTTTTTCTTTTTTCTCTCCCTTCTTAATTTTTTTCTTTCTCTTAATTAATATTTGCAAATAATTTTTTCTCTCTCTTAATTAATATTTGCCAAATCGTTTCCTTAATTAATATTTTTCAAATCGTTTCCTTCTTTGTCTTTAACCATATATGTATGTGCCTATTTTGTGTGTGTATCTTGATTTCTCCCCAGAAAAAAGAAAAGAAAGAGAGAATGACATATGTATGCGCCTATGCAGTGCGTACATTTACTTTGAAATCGATTATTCAACTATACCATTCAAGTTCTAGATTATTGTTGTCACAAATTCTATTATAAAGTATCATCTTACATCGTGTGGAACATAAACGTGGCAAGTCTATTGGGCTTGTGTTTTCTTTTGAGTTGATTTCTTCTTCGAAGTGTTGAGGATAGACATACTTGTAACCATTATTTTGAGCTATTGGTAGGATTCATGTTCATTTCTTTATAGATTGCCTGAGAGTAGTGGTAAAATTTGATCATGCATCACAAATGGCTACCACAACTAAACCTTCCTGTGCGTGGGAGAATTAAACGCTTAGCTCCTCCTTTGACGTTATAGGGACAGAGAAATATAGGCAAATAAAATTGGAATGGCAATTGTTAACACATGCATCACACCAAAATTTCAAAGAGTTCTTTTGTAGTGGATTTTATATTTGACCAAAGATGCAAACGTATGGGAAGGAAAATGAAGCGTTGATAAAGCAAGGAACCAGGAAATAATTGATAAGAAAAGTCTTGATTTTGGTATTAGATCTGATATATATGATTAAAGATAAAGAAGGAAAAAATTTGGCAATATTAGTTAAGAGAGAAAAAAAAAAAAGAGAAAAAAGGAAAAAAAATATTGTTTAGTTGGCATGCCAGGTAGGATGACACATAAGAGGTGATAAAAATGTAATGAAAAAACGGGTGATATATAACATTACTTTTATGATTTTGTCAAATAATTAGGCATTGACCGGTTGTGGAGGTTACACATGCTGGAAGAAGTCATGGGTCTCCTAGATTGATACTTCTCCAGTTGTTTGGATTCGAGAAAACTACTAAAGATTGGAATAGAAAGGTATATAGGAGGAAGAAAGATGGAAGAACTCCTTTTTTTATTTTTTGAGGTTTGAACCTAAAATTCAATTGATATTGAGTGAATAACAACAAAATTTAATATATTAGTTTTGAAACTTATAATCTCTAATAAATGAAGGGTTGCATATAAGAGCATCGACTAAGTGCTAACTTTAATACTGTACTAATACAATATAGAGTTTCAACCTAAAATCAATTATTATTACAAAAAGTAGTAGTCCATAATCTCATATGATAATTTTAAAATTCATAAATTATCAATATGAGCCAAGTACACTCTTTGATAAAGAAAATAATTTTCTTTAATCTATGTACAAAGAAGGATGAGAAATAAAAAGATAGTAAAAAAAAAAAAAAGTAGAAAAGAACGAAAGATATTTGTTCCTTACTCGTTGTCTATCCTCCTTATTTGTCCTCCAACCAAAAAAGAGAAAGATTTGCTCTGTTCTTAATTATCATGCCCCACCTCTCCATGACTCCACCCCTTCACCAAACTGGCAAACTTGACATTTAAACTCATGTATGAATGGTGAGGTACGGGTAGTCGGAAAAAATTATGACAAAGTTGATTAATCCCTTGACAAATGACGTCAAAATGAAAAGTTTTATTTCAACCTCATTGATTAATCTCTTCTACGTCTTTTACTTTTAAAATGGAAAATTCCACTCCTTTGACAATTATGTTCCTGATTTGCTATTAAAAGCCAAAACAAGGCAGCAATTGCAATTGCAATCCGCATTTCACCAATGAAGACAATCACATATTTGCTCACATTCTTATTGTTGCATGAATTTGTTGTGTTACATAATAGCTACATAGCCAAGGCCTCCCTTGCTGGGGCAGTACTATGGCCACAGGGGGTTTCCGGGGAGGCTTTTAGGCCTGGTCCACCACCACCTCCGCCACCACGGACCGTTCCCGGTGGATGGCCACGTATGCGTCCTTCAGAGAAGCAGCGGCCGCCGTCACCAATGTATTGAAGTGGTCATTTAATTCAAGTATGGGATCAATTATATACAGATATATGCTTCTCTTGATTCATGCATACGTAATCTGTAAAATATATTATGCCAAGGATGGGTGGGAGTAGTCTGCTTATCCATTGAAAAGAGAGAAAAAGCGAAAAGAAAAAAACAAGGAATAAAGTAAAAGAGAGAAGCCAGAGTCATGAAGATTTGCCCTTTAAGACAATGATTCGGTATAGAATGTTTATGGTATCTTGTAATCAATAGCCTTTGTTTAGTATACAGTTTTAATATATAAAAGTATCGAATGTCATTTCTTTATTTTTTTATGTTGATGTCATATTATATATGCATAAATGATAAAGCCCACCGAATTATTAGGTTAAGGTTTAGCTATGGTAGATAAGAATCAATATTTTAGACAATCTTAAAAACATTATATAGATTTATCAACAGTGGCAATTATTAGGAGTGTCAGCTCTCCTACTAGCTTGTTCAACCATAATTGAAGATTAATATAAACAGATTCTTCATAACTTTAGATTTCAATCGATCTATGTTTATTGTAAAGCAATTCAATGTGTGAATTGGTTTTTAAATCTCGATATCTAGAAATTGCACCAATGAACCGATTCTTGCGCTGCTGGACTTTCAGATAGGGATAAGTGGGATGAATTGATTTTTGAACCTCGATATCTAAAAATTATACGATTCTTACACTACTTCACTTACTATATACTAGATAGGAATAAACGGCCGGGGCATCACATCCCTCTCTAATGATTGTTGAGTATGTAATATAAATAATTAAAAAAAAAAAGAACCCTCTAGTCTATAATTTCAACTTTCAAGCGCAAAGTAAGTTTCTATAATTAAGGAAAACACACAGTAAGAGCCTTTTTTTTTTTTTTAATGGGCTTCTTGTTTCGCTTTGTATGAAACACACGGTAAGAGTTTACCTTGACCTACAAAACCGGCGAACCTTAACTCCCTATCGGGCCATGCAAGAGAAAATCGAAACGTACAATGACTCTCCCCGTTGACTGCATATTCACCACTGAAAATTTGACTTGCATTAACTGTTAATGTCAAAATTAAGTTTGGAGCCATAGTTCAACCACGACTGGTCACTGAAAATTTGACATGCATTAACCATGGGGACCACGTATATGATTAAGATGATGTGTGCGTTGTTCATTGGTACCATATCAACTTGTTAGTGTACTCACGCTATTTATATTGAGTTTCAAGTTCACAATCTAGCAAGAACAACATTGATAATATATAGCAAAACAAAGTTGTTCAAACTTCAATTGATCAAGTCATCTGAAATGGCTTCTCTTTTCTACATGCTGCTGCTTGTGATAATTCATGGCTTGGCAGCTGAGACTAGTAATTTAAAGGAGGGATATGTAGTGAATGCACGAGAGCTTATTGCTAGTCCTCGTTATGCCGTGGCAGCTTTTCAACGTTACGAGCAATTTTCAATAGTAGATCGGCATCGGCCACCACCTCCGCCTCCTCCCCAGCTAAACCGTCAAAATCACCTGAAATTTCCTCCATTTGTGCGTATTCCTCAATTCAAGTCTCCGCCACCTCCATGGCGACAATAAACGGCGCCACTTCCTTCCAGCTAGTGAAATTTTCTAGAGAGTCTTGGACATCTGCTTTTCAAATGAGCTTGATATATCTAGATGAAAATAGCTCATTAATTGCATAATAATATTTAATCTTTTACGTCATTCTTGTTGTTACTTTTTCAATAAATGATGTAATGATATTGGTTGTTATACTTTGACCAAAAACCATTGAAACTGTTAGCACTTAACATACATACATTTTTTATACGTTACAATACTTAAAATTGTTATGAAAATTATTAAAGTCGTTGTAAATAATTTTAACCATTGCATATTATCCCGTTGCATATGATCCTATTTCAAATTCTGTATTGCAACAATTTCTTTTAAATACTAAGCAACATTTTAAAAAATCATTGAGATTAAATATAATTTTAAAAGTGTCAAAAAAGTTATCTCACGATTAAATATTAACAACAAATGATAAAAGAATTTTAACTGTTGCAATTAAATATGGTTAAAAATTGTTGCAAACATTTATTTTAACAGTTTTTCATTTTTTATTAATCTATTGTAAAGAAAACTAAAATGTTGTAGTTATTTTTACTAATCATGTTTATGCCCTAACTCTTTGATGTCTTGTTTTAAGATTGCCAATCTGGTCTGTGAGAAAATGGAAATTTTCATTCGTGAATCGTGAGTCATGGAGAGAGAAGAAAAGAAAAAAAAAATTGTATTTTATAAGGGTGTTTTTGTCCAAGTAGTTAACTATTTAAGCAAAAGAACATGAATAATTACATCTGACGCGCGTGAAGTACAATTTTCGTTAAAATAGACGGAAGGGAATATTGTGTAGTTTTTTTTTTACCATAAAGAGGTATTATACAATTTTAAAAAAGTATAAGAAGATCTTATGTAATTCACCCCAAAAATAGAAAAGAACGAAATATATTTTTTCCTCACTTGTTATCTATATATCCTCCTTAGTTTTCCCCTAAGCAAAACGGATAAAGATTTGCTCTGTTATTAATTATGATGCCCCACCCCTCCATGACTCCATCCCTTCACTAAACTTGACATTTAATCTCATGCATGAATGGTGAGATAGAGGTAGTTGGAAAAAGTTATGATCGCTTAGCAAATGACGTCAAGATGAAAAGTTCTATTTCAACTCATTGATTAATCTCTTCTTCGTCTTTTACTCGTAAAATGTAAAAAAATTCCACTCCTTCGACAATTATGTTCCTGATTTGCAATTAAAAGCCAAAACAAGGCAGGAATTGCAATCCGCGTTTGACCAATGAAGACACTCACATATATATGCTCACATTGATCTTATTGTTGCATGAATTTATTGTGTTACATAATAGCTTCATAGCCAAGGCCTTCATTGCTGCGGCAGTATTATGGTCACCTGGGGTTTCCGGAGAGGCTTTAAGACCTGGTCCACCACCACCTCCGCCACCGGAGAAGGCGCAGCCGCCACCAAATATATTGAAGTGATCCTTTCAAGTATGGATCAATTAATTATACACAGATGCATAAACGATAAAACCCACGGAATCACTAGGTTAAGGTTGAGTTATAAGATATTATGGTAAATGAGAATCAACATCTATTACAATTTTATAGACATTCTAGGTCGTTAGATTTATTAAGACTAGCATTTATTAGGAGTGTCAGCTCTCCTACTAGCTCGTTCAAGCACTAATTGACGATTACAAACAGATTCTATAACTTTAGATTTTAATCCATTTATATTTATCGTAAAGCAATTTAATATACAAATTAATTTTTGAACCTCGATATCTAGAAGTTGCACTAATAAACCGATTATTGCATTGCAGCGCTTGCTATTAGATAGGGATAAGTGGGCATCACATCCCTCTCTAATGATTTTTTTTTTTTTGCCAAGTCCCTCTCTAATGATTGTTAAGTACATAATACTAGCTTTGCCTACATATATATGTAAACCTCTAAGTCTATAATTTCAACTTTCAAGCGCAAACCCCAACAGCCAAAATCCCTTAAGTTCAAAAGTTCCTCTATATTTTAGGGGATGATGAATTCAAAATTCTCATCCCACAAAACTGGGACATCATATTTTGATCCTCCATCTCATCTTTCATACACTAAAGGTCGTATCACCTTTAAAAAAAAGAGTATAAATGAGATGTTGGAGTGAACCTGAAATAGAGATCCCATAAAAAAATAAATTAATTAAAGATAGGAGAGTTGTTGGAGTGAGACTGAAATAAGAGATCTATAAAAATAAGAAAAATATTTCAAATTCCCTAAATATAAAAGAATAGGAAAACTATTAGAGTTGACCTAAGTCTATAACTAAGGAAAACACACAGTAAAAATTGAAACTTTTGGTAAAACGATAGGGATTAAATTGACAAATTTTAAATAATAAAGACTAAACTGAGATACTTTGCAAACAATAGGGACTAAATGTGAAATTTTCCCTACTTTTTAAATAAAAGATGCAATGATATGGGTTGTTATACTTTGATCAAAACCATTCAACGAGTATGCATCAGTCATGAAAATAAAAGGGACCTCCGAGTTATTGTTGTTCCGAACGAGTTAGCAATTAACATACATTATATTTTTTTATCTGTTATAATGCTTAAAACTGTTACAGAAATTATAAGAGCCGTTGCAAATGACTTTGATAGTTACATGTGTTCCCGTTGCATATAGTCATCCTATTTCAAATTCTCTTTGCAATAATTTTTTTAAAAATACTAAGTAACATTTAAAAAAATCATTGAAATTAAATTATAATTTTAAAATCGTACAAAAAATAATCTCATGAATAAATATTAACATAAAAGTGAAAAAAAAATAATTGTTGTAATTAATTTAATATGGATAAAATACTAAACCTATTATACTACCAAATCAAACGTTCAGGAGGCCATAAAGATAAACGGCTTAAAGGAATTATTGAGATCATCTCCACCTCAGATTCTGTGTAGAGTTTCTTGTAATAAAACACTTATATATGGTGGGTTGAGTCGAGTCAAACCCACTTTCATTCGAGTTGGACTGAAGCTAAATTTTCGTGTGCTGAACTGAACTAAACTTGTGTCGGCCCATCCCAAATGCCACATCTACCTTCACCAAACTTGACATTTAAACTCATGCATGAATGGTGAGGTACGGGTAGTTGGAAAAAATTATGACAAAGTTGATTAATCCCTTGACAAATGACGTCAAAATGAAAAGTTTTATTTCAACCTCAATGATTAATCTCTTCTACGTCTTTTACTTTTAAAATCCTATTGGCTATTAAAGAGGTGTGTGTATTCTGATTGAGTGTCTTCATAAAAGGCACCTATTCATTTTAACATCTATAAATAGGAGAATTTGGTCCTTTCTTTACACATTATTGAACGTACGTTTACATTCTCTGAAAAGAAAAACATACATAATAGAAAAGAGTGTAAGAAAGAGAAATCACTATTTTTACTGTTATTCAAAATTCCTGAATAAAGTCTACATCAGAACTCTGTAATAGATCAAGATATATATCTTTTTATCAAGTTTGTGAAAATCATAAAATTTTTAAAATCCTGGACATTACAGTCTTTATTTATAATTGTTTGCACATAAATTATTAAAGTATTTTTTTACAACTTTAACCAAAATAAAACACAACATACAATGACTCGCTCCGTTGACTGCATCTTCACCACTGAAAATTGGATAAATAATGTGTGCTTAATTTGGTGACCACAGGATCATTAAGACCATGCACCGTACCAACTTGTCCGTGTACTGACGCTATTTATATTGAGTTTTCAAGCTCACAATCTAGCTAACAAACACAAAGTTGTTCAATTGATCAAGTCATCTGAAATGACTTCTCTTTTCTACATGCTGCTGCTTGTGCTAATTCATGGCTTGGCAGTTGAGACTAGTAATTTAAAAGAGGGATATGCAGTTAATGCACGAGAGCTTCTTGCTAGTCCTCGTTATGCCATGGCAGCTTCTCAACGTTACGAGCAATTTTCAATGATAGATCGGGTTCAGCCGCTTCCTCCGCCTCCTCCCATTTCGAGTCCCAGACACATGCCGAAATCGCCACCTCCGCCACCTCGGCCACCTCCGCCACCTCCTTCCAGCTAGTCAAATTCAAGAGAGTCTCGGACACCTGCTTTTCAAATGAGCTTGATATAAGTAGATGAAAATAATAGATCATCAATAGATTAATATTTAAATAAAAGATGTAATGATATTGGTTGTTATACTTTGATTAAATAAATATGTATGATCAGCCGTGAAAATAAAAGAGACCGACAAGTTATTTTTGTTCCGATTATGAAGGTAATGAATGTGGAAAAATAGAAGAAGGGTCAAAGTTGTTACAAATAACTCACTCTCGCGTATGATCTTGTTTTAAATTATTTTAAATTTTCAATTGCAACGTTTTCCCATAAATACTAAGTAACATTTTAAAATATTATTGCAAATAAACTTTAATTTGAAAATTATTGCGAAAAAAGTAGTCTTATGAGTAATTATATATTAACAAAAAGTGATTAAAAAAAAGAATTTATCAATTGCAATTAAATATGTGTAAAAAACTGTTACAATAAACACTTATTGCAACGATTTTCTTTATTTTTTTATTAGTGTATTACAAAAAAGTTAAAATGTTTTAGGCGCTACAAATCATCACGCTTATGCCCTAAATCTTTGATATCTTGTTTTAAGATTTCCAATTCTCTGTATGAGAAAATGGAAATTTCCATTCGTTGATTCTGATGGAAACATAAAGAGAATGATAGCAAATTCCCTAGGTTTTTTTTTGGTAAAAATTCCCTGGGTTAATTCGTAGCGTTTTTACATAAGCAAGTTGCAAGGAGGACATTGTAATTATAGTTATTTTTATTGGCTAATTAATAGCTTGATTTCTTGGAAACTTAACAAAACTTTTGCTTACATGAAAAACGTTACAAGTAAGACACGACATGACAATCATGGATCCAAAGGTGCTAGACAGCCTGGGGCCACGAGGACTGTCATCGTTGTGGGGTCCAAGACTAAAGCCAAGTTTCAACGAAAATTGTTCCTGAAAGTTCATATAAATTAAGACGGAATAAATTTCTCAACAATTTCTTTACTTCCGAGGTGGCTCCTTATTACATACAAAAAAAAATAAGGTTACATATACTCTTGACAAATTTATGCAACCACAATTTATTTCAGGTAAAATACAACACACTCCCGTGTTATGTCCAATACGCTAAGAGCTCCTTGCGATATCTATTTTTCTTGTTTTTTAGCAGTCGCAATCTCAAATGGACAAGTACAGTGTTAGAAAAGGGTCTTCCGCTCGAAGATCCTCCACCGGACGAGGTCCCCTCCACCGGTCGATCGGTAGAGCAGAGGTCGACCGGTTGGGCCAAAACGTTATTTTAAAATAGAGCCATTTTATGAACGTAGGAGAGCATTAAATGCACACATTTCAGCCTCTATTAAACTTTCTTAACTGCAAACTTTCAAAGCATTGATTAAAAGCAATTACTCTTGATTTCTAACACTATATTCATCTTTGAATCATCATTGTGCTATACTAGAGCAATAATTTAAGAGCTATATTGAGATAAACATTCATTGTATTCATCTACCCTAAAAGATGGCTTTTATTTTGAATTTCAATCACTCATCAAAAGAGAGAGTTAAAACACTTTGAAAGGAAGGACTTCCTTGTCAAAGTGTTGGGGTTGAAGCTTTGTATTGAGAAGAAATTTTCTATTGTAAAAGTTTGAACTACCGTTGTAGTTGGTTTGTGAACTCACCAACATTTGAAGAGTTACAATAGTAAAGATTGTTAAAATCCTAAGCGGAAAGCTTAGGTCGTAGACTTAAGCGGGGGTCGAACCATGCTAAATCGCAATTTGTAATCTATTTCTCTCAACTCTCTCTTTGTATTAATTTATGCACACTAAGTGTTTGATATATTGCCTCACTTACATTTTATATTGCTAGAGTGCATATTTGCTTAAGATAGTTTTTTGATTAATCATTGTTAGTATATTATCTAATCGAAAAAGTAATAGTATTGTCTATATAACCTAATTCACCTCCCCTCTTAGATTTAATTAAGGGACAACATATATTATAGGGCTAAATTTTTTTGTAAATGATTCTAATCGTTGCATATGCTCTCATTGCAAGGATAATTACTTAGAAGTACATTTTGTGTTTTCTCTATTGCAACGTTTTTTATATAAACAATATACAACAATAGATAAAACTATTACAAAGCGTTTTGGTTTATGGAATGGACTAGTAGGAAATCAACACGTTGAATGATCTTTGATTTCAAAGCACTTTTCCCTAAAATTTACTAGAATAACAAGGTAGCTTTCATTATCATTTTATTTTCTCTTCTTTTTATTTGTTCACCGATTGGAAAAACTAAGGACTTTTCCATGCTTTACTCTACTCAAGTTTCATTGTGAATAGAGATCTTTGAATTTCAAAATTAACCGATAACGAAAGAATTAAATTAAGAAAGAGACTGAACTTGGGAATCTTGAAAATTAGACCTTAGATAAGCTGATGAGCTTTTCCTTGAAATTGAGTACACAGTGTTTTCCTTATTCTGTCTTTTTGGGATCATTTGCTTTTAGAGATGACAACGATTCGAATAACTATAAAAAATGAATAAACCATAACAAAAACTATTTAGCAAACTTATATCCATAATCGTAACCAAAACCTAATGATTTAAAAAATTACTAACTATAATGGTAAACATTAAGGATTAAGAAAATCACGATTGACTGTAATCGTAACCGTTTAATTAAAAAATAAAAAAAAATTGTTTAAATAAAAAAATCATTCAAAATGTAAAAGAAATTAATTTAAATGTAAAGAAACCAAAAATAAAATAATCGAAACCAATGATAAAATTTGAAATAAATTACAAAATGATTTTACGAGCAAAAATAAAAATCAAGAATGACGAGAGTAAAATATACCGACTTGATCTCCGGAAGGGCGACCCGAGCTATCCCATGAATTCAGTAATGATTTGTTGGCATCCACTAACAAGACGGGTAAATCGGCTTGCCCTTCACAGCTAGTCACCCGAGGTCCGACCACTTCGCAACCCGAGATCCGACCATTTCCCCGACCTCGTGTCAAAGTGATAGGATCCCATAAAATCTAAAAAAGGTGTCAGAGGAAAATGTATAAATATGGTAATTGCACCCACAAAAAGGTAACTAATTACTCACATACTACACATTGCACTTCCCAATTCTCGTCACTATTCTTAAGAAAAATACTAACTTAAGTATCAGAATGCTTACGTTGGCAAGACCCACACCTGTTTCTTTGGCAGATTAGTTCGGGAGGCACCCGACCAGTTTTGATCATCAATAAAGAAGTTACACAAAAAAAAATTATTTGTAACTAAAATTGACAATTCTTAAGAGTATAAGTGTTGGTCTAATGGACTTAATCCATCTCTTTTAATTGAGTTTAGTGCACATATTAGATATATTATTAAATTAATAATCAAATTTCAGATTTCAACTTTTTTTAGCGTCTAAAATCAAAACTTATTGATTTATCTATTGATTACCTTATAAAGACCAAACCCTAACAGACAATCCATCAATTTTCATTATCGAGCTAGTATTCATAAGTTTCGGATTTAAACCTTAACTTTTATCATCTATATTTGATTCTCGCTTTTTCCCTTCATTGATGAAGCCAGTACAAAGTTCCAAATTATTTTCTATTTATGATTGTGATTTTTTAGACATGACTCGCAATAGAAGTTACACGTGTTGGAAGAAGCCATAGGTCTCTTTCTTTGATACTTTTCCACTTCGTTAAATTGGTTTCATAGAACATACTAAATAATAGAATGAAAATGTCGGAGGAAGAAAGATGAAAGGATGACTTTTTAATCTTTTGAGGTGTTAAGTAATATGGCGTTCCACAATAATATTTTATACATTGGTCTTGAAAATCATAACCTTTGAAAACATAGAGATTTGCGTACGAGAAGTACACTAATATTGTGTTAAGAAATATAGGATTTTATTTTAAAATTAATTAATATAATGTAAAATAACTCAACATCTTATATAATGATCTTGAAATTTATAATTTATTATGTTTGACATGTGTATTCTTCAATTAAAAGATTTATTTCTTTTAACTTATTTAATAAGAGGGATGAAAAATGAAATGGTCATGTGAACAGAATAAGTAGAACAGAAACGAGGATAATTTTTCTTTAACTCTGTTTCTCTATCCTCCTTGTTTTTTCCTCTAACCAAACAAGAGTAAGATTTGTTCCTTTAATTTCTTGATTATCGTGTCCCAACTCTCCACCCCTTATCCAAACTTGACATTTAAACTCATGAATGGTGACGTAGGGGTAGTTGGAAAAAGTTATGACATTTAGGCTCCGTGTGTTTATCATAAAATAACTTGTTGGTGAAAAATATTTTCAGAAAAAAATTTTTTTCCTGAAAAATAGAGTATTTTTTAGTGTTTAGTTGTCACACTGGAAAATATTTTATAGTGTTTGAATATAATAGTGGAAAATTGATTAAAACTATTAATTTATTAATTTTTTTGAAAATATTTATAATTAGTCATTATTAATTAATTAATTAATTAATTAAAATTATTAGTTTATTAATAAATTTTAAAGTAATTTTATATATAATTATTAATTAAAATTTTAATTAATAGTTAATAAAAATATATTAATTAATTAACATTAATTTAATTAAATATAATTTTTCAACTAATAATTATTAATTAATCAAATAATTAATTAGTTAGTTTATTATTAAATATAGTTTTATTAATTATTATTTTAATTAATTATTAGTCATTAAATTAAAATTAATTACATTTTACTTTATTTTTTATTATTAAATAAATTATTTTTTATTATTTGATTAATTATTTTTTATTGATCAAAGATAAGTGGATTTCAAACATAAGTTCACCAAGAATGAGTCAAATCGTGTAGTTTAAGCGCTAAAGGCAATCGACGACTGCAAATTCTACAAAAGTTGGTAAATAACAATGCATCCTAAATCATGCTACTGATTTTTGAACTTGTAGATGTCATAATATCGCAATGTGATATTTTAAAAAATTCATATGTTGATATCTAAGAACATCAGAATGTTCTGTGCATTTTCGCCTGATAACCATTATTATTTGTGTCACGTTTTAGGTTCTTTTAACAGAGAAATTGATATTATAATATGAATTAAAATAGCTAATATGAGTTATTATTTAACAATATGATACTAACTTATAAACAATTTTAGAATTATGGTGTGAACGTGTAGAGTCTTCATATTATTGAGCTATTTAGGCTGTTCAAACTTATTGGAAAAAGAGAATATTCGAAGAAAACTATTAGCCAATGGAGTTCCCCTACACTCTTCCACTTAAGTGTGATCAAAAGAGAAGAAAAGTAAAGAAATACAATGAGAAGTTGATATAAATATAACGTACGGCTTAAAGCCATGCTCAACTAATCATATTGATATACAAATTAATTTCCCCAATGAGGACTACTTCATACTTGTTGGCATTCATTTTGATATCTCAACTTGTAATATTTCATAATAACTTTCAAGGCAACGAGGTCGTCCTCGTTGGTGCAGTACGGCCACAGGTGTTTGAATGGCTTCTCGGAGATGCTCCACAGCCACCACCACCCCCAACCGATGCTATTTCTCCTGTCCCGTTTTCTACCAACACCACCACTATCTTCAAGTAATCTAAAGGACCGATCGGTGTAATCTTCAGGGTGACGATCGATCATTTTCAGGGTTGTTTTCTGCTGATATATATGATTCTCAATTAGTTTCACAAGCAAGTACACTATTGTGGTTACACATATATAATTATTGATTATAAATAAAAGCTTAGTATCTCTACCCTCTTTTATTATTAATTTACTATTCTTTTGTTTTTATTTCATTTATTAAGAATTGCGTCAAAGGTGTATTTCATGCTGATTTTGCATACTTGGTCTCATCATATTGCTCGGTCGTTGAATATATATATATACATTGAACTAACGTTAAATTCATTTCAGAGTCCACTCAAGAACATGTATCTAACCTCATTTCTGCTGTCTTCTCATCGTTCTTTTGGTGTTGGGAAGGGTTTTGGTATGGCCTGTTGAATTTTCTGATACTTAACTGAGGTTTGGTGTCATTTTGTTTTGGGATTTGATGTATTGTGTTTGTTGAGTTTAATGGAAACATTTGTTAAATTAGCAAAAACAAAAAAAGGTGAGGAACTGAGGTTGAACTCTCATCCCACATCGGCGCTCGATTAGCAGAGGACAGGAGACAGTCTATTATAAAAGGAGACTTGGGTGCAAAATAAAAGGTACTTACCTGGACGGGTCGATGGGTGATCAAAACGGCTTGTAGCTTCGGTTGGTGACCTTCATGGCACTTGGGAGGTATGTCCACTTAAGGTCTGTCCAATGGTTAGAGCCTATGTCACAATTTGAGGTATACTTTAAAATTATTATTTTAAGGTTATTTTAAATACAGTTTTTATTTATTATTTTAGAGATTAAGATCAATTTTAAAAATTTATTTAGTGATTAAAAAAAAAAATTATTTTAGAGATTAAGATAAAAAAAAAAAAATTTAGTAATGGTTATTATAAAATTAAGTTTTTTATATTGTGTTAATTTTAATTTTATATAGTAATTTGATTATGTGTTATTTTTTTTAAATTAATTGTTATTTAGATTATTTTAATTTTTTTAACGAATATTTTAATCAAAAAATAAATAAATTACAACGAAAATAACATTTAAATAATTAAGATTACATTCAATTACATAATTAAATGAAAAAATTAATTAAAAATCTCTAATTAAAAAAAATTTTATGTAAAAAAAAATTTAAATAAAAATCCCAATTAAAAAAACCTATTTAAAAAACTTTAATTACATTATTGTAATTAAAAAAATTTAATTAAATACTCTAATTAAATATATAAAAAAACTTAATTACAAAAAAATAAATATATAAAACTTAGATATAAAAGCCCTTTTCATCACTTCATCCGTTGCATCGTCATATCTGACCTTTTATTTTTTCGATGAAGATTGTGCATTTTTGAAGACTCTATTTTGTCTTTTTCTATAATCTTTATTTTCTTCAACATTGTTGAAGAAAATGAAGATTATGTGCTATTTTGAAGACTCAAAACTTGACTAATATCATTTTTGTACCAAAAATTATCAAATAGTATTTTAAAGACCCCCATTAGTGTTAATTTTTAATTAATAGAGTCTCTAAAAACAACAATTATTGCTGTTTAGAAACTCCATTAAGGATGTCCTAACTCATGCAATTGATAAAATGGCAACCCAGACCAACTGTTTAATCTAAAACTTGGTCTATGAAAATCACCTAGTGTAATTAATTTAGGCCTTTGGGCTCTCTTTAACAAAATATATTATTTCTTGCTACGGAGCCCTTAAAGATGCTGGATATCACGCGCAGACTTGTTGAAGTAGTTCAACATATTGTTGTACATCGAACAGATTGTGGCAGCATCCAAACGATTTCTTTCATTTAAAATTTTCAAATAGAAGCATCAGATGCTACTACTAGACTTTTAAAGTATAAATTTAAGGCATAATTAATATCATTAGCTCTAAAAGTTGGAAACAGAAAGAGCCTTGCTTATGGTCAAGAATTTGAGATAACATATATTTTTAACGTTTTCAATGTATTGTAGACTGGACATATTAAATTTTTAATTAGAAGAAAAGATATATATGAAGTTCGCAAGTCTAGAAAACATTATTTCCTTTTTGTTCTTAATTTATATCTACATATTAAATTTCTCGTCGATATTTGGGACAAATATATGCACCGTGGACTCTAGGAAAGTAATTCAATATGCATTCTTGGTTATTTCATAACTTAGGTACATGAATTTATTGTAATCGCAAGGTAGCTTTCATGATCCTTTTCTGGTTTTCTTCTTTTTCTTTGTTCTCTTGTTGGTACAAGAACTTTTCCACATAGCTCCCAAAGAGTAGTCTAGTAATAAACAAAGAAAAGTAACATGTGACAAACCTGGATTCAAAACTCTTTAACTGCTTATTAGGTTCATAGTTTTTTTTGGCTAAGTAAACATTTTGTATTTCATTAATAATAAAAATGTACATAAATAGGTCAAACGATCAAATACAAAAAAAAAAAAAGCTAGCCTAAAGGTAATTACATCCAATAAGCATTTGGCTAGCTAACGAAACAAAACAATAGTAATTGCCGGTTGAGATTGTCAGTCAACCATGAACCAGTTAACCGGCAAATTAAATCGGCATTAGAAATTCAGCAAACATGATCGTTAGGCAGGCCAGCTGGCGGCAAACTCAATCAGCTAGAACAAAGAAGAGGAATCCTAGGCTTAAGATATCCAAAGTAGCTTCTTCAACAAACAACCAGCTCTAAGGAGGAAAAAGCATCGAAATGCAAAATGCAAAAGATCAACAGTAGCTTGAACTCGACTTGATTATTCTGAAGTATTCATCTTTGTAGTTAAGCGCCAAGAACCAAGAAGAGCAAAAGAACTCCAAGCTTCAGGAACCTAAAGCATAAAAATGCAAGGAAGTATCCAAGAACAAAGTGGTCTCGAACACAAAAGAAGGGGTGAAAAAGGGTGGTAAAAAGGTGTTGAGGGGATGAGGAAGAAGAGGAGTTGGCGAAGGCCAAGGAGGAGAGAAAAGGAAGAAAAAGAAGGGGAAGTAGCCATGGCCAAAGGTTGGTCATGGCCAAGTAATAAAGGAGGGGAAGAAGAGAGAGAGGCTGAAGAAAGGAGAAAGAGAGAGAAGATAGGAGGGAAATGGCCAAAACAAAAATAAAAAAAGAAGAGATTGGGGATAAAGGAGAAGGCCATATCTAGCCAAAAGTAGAACATCTTGGGGAAGAAGAGGAGACGGAGTAGAGAGGACATTGTCCAAGAGATAGAGAGAGGGGATTAGAGGGTATTACCCAAAGGGCCACAATGAGTTGTCACAAGCTCAAAGTGGCCGAAAAGTATAAAAGAGAGAGGGTGAGAAAATGTGATAAAACCCAAAGGGCAAAGGGAATACAGACGGAAAAAAATTGAAGGGGGGAAAAATATGCTCCGTCTTGCAAACCATAGAGCCGTAAAGGAAGGATGTGGAAGAAGAAAATTGAAGATGCTTCAAAAGGAAGACAATAGAAAGAAAGAGGTTCAGAAAGTGAGGTGGAATGAGAGCAAATTCCCACTATGTGGGAGGCCATGGGAGGAGGTGATGGTGGGGTTTAGAAAGAATGAGGAGAATGTCGGAAGGATCGTGCATATAGATACGTTGAAAACACAATACTATTTTTATATAGTTCGGCATAACTTATGTCTACATAATATTATTCTTTATTACTCATAGAAACTATTACAATATGACTCCGCTACACCTACCTAGAAGTGTATATATACTAACTCTAATCTAATCTCATATGGTACACTCATCTTATATTGTGCAACAATTAAACTCAACATAGGTAGCTCTATATTTAATAGACTAATGTTAGTCCTATTATGATTAGGATTCCTATCTTACATAGTATTTCAACTCTGACTGGACTTCTAATATCATCAATATTTGACTCTACTTGGGATTCAAGACATATCCAACAAATTCCTCCAATCCCTTGGCAAAAAATACCAAGCTTCAAACCCATAATCAACAACTTCCAAATTCAGGAACCCAACTACACACCAGGAATTTGGTGAATTCAACTTCAAATTCGGATTTTGGACACCCAAAAACTTTGTGAACACTTTTGGTTAACTATGTCAATACTTGGTCAAAGCCCAGTTAACTCAGTCAAACTTTTGGTCTAATAGGTTGCACCATTCTCCTTTAGGCACGAAACCACATATCACTGCCCCTTATCAACAACAAACATATTTGAGGTTTTTTCCTTTTTTCCCTTTTCTAATTTTTATTTTTTTTAATTTTTTCCTTCTTTCCTCTTTTTTTTGGTTGTCTTCTCTCTCCTAACTTGCAATATCAAGCTCCTTTTTTTGCCAAGAATCTTCTACTTCTTCCTCAATGTTGGTGCTCATTAGTTCTCTTCTAGACAACAACAATTGTCTGTCTTCTTTGGCATTCTTGTGGGCGCCATGTCCTTCATGGTGCAACGGTGATGACGAGTACCCATCCCTTCTTTGTTAACCATATTCTTATCTTTTGAACTACGTATTGACTACGCGTCATCGCTGTTGTACCATGAAAACTACTAAAGATTGGAAGAAGTCACGGGTCTCCTAGATTGATACTTCTCCAGTTGTTTTGATTCGAGAAAACTACTAAAGATTGGAATAGAAAGGTATATAGGAGGAAGAAAGATAGAATGACTACTTTTTTTATTTTTTTGGTTTTACAGAAGGATTTTTAACCTAAAATTCAATTGATATTGATTAGTGAATAATAAAAAAATTTGATATACTAGTTTTGAAACTTATAATTAATCTCTAAGAAATGAAGAGTTGCTTCTAAGAGCATCGGCTAAATGTTAACTTTAGTACTGTACTAAGAAATACAGAGTTTCAACCTAAAATCAATTGGTATTACAGAAAGTAGCCCATAATCTTATATGATAATTATGAAATTCATAATCCATCAATATGGCCAAGTACATTCTTTAATAAAGAAAATAATTTTCTTTAATCTATTTAAAAAGAGGGATGAGAAATGAAAAGATAGTAAAACGAAAAAGTAGGAAGGAACTAGAGATATTTTTTCCTCACTCGTTTTCTATCCTCATGATTTTCCTCCAACCAAAAGGGAGAATGATTTGCTCCGTTTTTAATTATCATGCCCCATCTCTCCATGACTCCAGTACCCTTCACCAAACTTGACATTTGAATTGATGCATGAATGGTGAGGTAGAGGTAGTTGGAAAACGTTATGACAAAGTCGATTAATCCCTTGACAAATGACGTCAATATCAAAAGTTTTATTTCAACTCTTTTTTTTTTTGGTTCAAAAATTCAACTCATTGATTAATCTCTTCTTCGTCTTTTACTTTTAAAATGGAAAATTCCACTCCTTTGACAATTATGTTCTTGATTTGCTATTAAAAGCCAAAACAAGGCAGCAATTGCAATCAGCATTTCACCAATGAAGACACTCACATATTTGCTCACATTATTATTGTTGCATGAATTTGTTGTGTTACATAATAGGTACATAGCCAAGGCCTTCATTGTTGTGGTAGTACTATGGCCACAGGGGGCTTCCGGGGAGGCTTTCACTACAAAAAAATTGAATTCTGCGACGGACGGTTCCCCTCACCGTGCCGTCGCCAATTTTGATTTTGCGACGATATAGTGAGGGGAAATGTCCGTCAGACACGAGGTGGTCGCTAAAATCCTCCCAGTCACCAAGCTGTCACCGTATTGCGACGGCTCGTTACCAAGCCATCACCAATGATTGCCATCACTGAGCCCTCGCCAATGTTTCCCCTCACTAAGCCCTCGCCAATTTATCCCGTCATCACACTGTCACAAAAATTTTCCGTCATCATGCCGTCACAAACAATTCCCGTCACCATGCCGTCACAAACAATTTCCGTCACCATGCCATCACTAATATTTCTCGTCACCATGCCCTTGCCAACTTCACCCGTCCCTATGCCGTCACCAAAACAGCCGTCGCCAAGCCCTTGCCAAAATTGCATGCAACAGTTTGTCTTCTCTCTCTTCCCAAAACTCACCTCTTATAGAAATTCAGAAATTTCAACATCAGATAAGGAATTGAAGCAAAGTATGAATACTTTCTATATAGAAGCAGAAGAACAACATAGCAAATTGAGGCCAAACCAATTTTTTATATCAGACAATTCATAATAAATGCATAGCAATGTAACAACTCTCAAGAAATAAATCACCAAAAACAATTTTCATAATTATGTCTAACAAGCAGTTGTCCTAATAATTTCTGCAGCCTCTTAAATTTTATGGGATAGTCACCATTTTCGCTGCAACTATCTGAAGCTAGTAACTTCAATAAACAAAAGGACAGGGGACTATATGCATACAACTACATGCCCTAATCCACGACGGAACAATTGAAGAAATCCAAAGTAAATTTTCATATCTAGTTAAGAGACAACATCTTCCAATCCACCATGCCACTTACAAAAGTATTTTTATAACTGCTTTTGCATATTAACTAGGGGTTTGAATGCTATATTTAATACATTTTTTATGCAATATAGGTTAGTCGTGGAAACGAAAGAACTAAGCCGAAAACACAATTCAAATTGCAAGCCAAAGAGTTGAAGAACGAAGAAGATTAGAGAACCAGGGACAAAAGGAGCTCGCAGAAAAAGAATTTGGCCCAATAGAGCGCAGAAACGATTTCAGGACGACAAACTTATCAAGGAAGGCCCATTTTAATATTTTGTCCGTACATCAAAAAGTTAGGCCGGCACCGACAATGCAAGCAAGGTAGGGCTCGGCGTGTGTCCAGCGCATGTGGGCCACGTTGCCACACATGGCCCGTATGGCCACACAAGCACTGCCCGCGTGGCCTTGCATGGCCACACCGGCCCTGCCCGCGTGGCCACACATGGCCACGTGTGGGCTGGGCAGCCACCATCCATGGCCGCCCAAAGCATTTGCCGTGACACAATTAAAGGGCCACGACAAAATGCATGGACCCTTTTTGGGTCCAATAAAATTCCAATGAGGGGTCTATAAATACCTCCCGGTAACCAAGTGAAAAAAAGAAAAAAATAATATAGTTAAGTTTTAATTTAGTTTTCAATTTAAAATCTCGTTTGAAATATTTTTTTGTCAATTTTTGTTAGGCTAGTTTTGTAGTAGATTCGGGAAAAATTCTGTTCAAATAGTTCTTATTCGAGGGAAGTTCTACCTGAATAGTTATTTTACGGGGAACCTCTGCTCAAACCCGGTGATCAGAAATACATGTTCGTCAAAATGGGGGAGCCTTTCTTGACTCTCTTTTATTTGTATAATTCGTATTTATTTATAATGTCTGAGTAGATTTATTATATAGGGGAATATATTTTTAATCTATGGTCTCGGATTCGGATAATTTGATTTCAATGTAATATAAGGCTTGTATTAATTCAACATTGTCTTTCATAATATTATACTTGTAGTTGATATTATGATTACTTTACATTCGTGCCATATATTCGTGCTTTAAATAGTGAATTTATAGGTTGTACCATAAATTCTATGAGACTATAAGTTCTACCATAATTTTTACCCGAGAAGTTGTTGATTACTTAGTTAAAACAGACCGGTTACACTAGGTTACAAGGATAGATCCATACTACGGCTATATAACAGACTTATAGATGGAACAACATCTATAACAGATGTATTAACATTAATTTAATTTAATATAATTTTTCAACTAATAATTATTAATTAATCAAATAATTAATTAGTTAGTTTATTATTAAATATAGTTTTATTAATTATTATTTTAATTAATTATTAGTCATTAAATTGGTATGACTTGTGAATTTTCTGAACTTTTAAGTGAGGAACTGAGGTTGAACTCTCATCCCACATCGACGTTCGATTAGCAGAGGACATGAGACAGGCTACTATAAAAGGAGACTTGGGTGCTACTTTAAACGTTTTGATGGGTGATCAAGACGGGTCATAGCCTAGGTTGGTGACCGTCATTGTACTTGGAGACGTGCCCACTTAGGGTCTGCCTACGGAGTAGAGCCTACGTCAAAATTTGCCTTTTTGTTTTAACCATTTCATTTAAAATTTTCAAATAGAAGTATCAGATGCTACAACTAAACTTTTAAAGTATAAATTTAGGGCATAATTAATATCATTAGCTCTAAAAGTTGGAAACAGAAAGATAAATAATTTGGATGTGAGTGGCGTCTAAGCAAGTACTTATCCATATATGGTCAAGGGAGCCCTGCGTATGGTCAAGAATTTGAGATAACATATATTTTTAACGTTTTCAATGTATTGTAGACAGGACATAAATTATATTGATTGGCCGCCCTAAAAAATATCAAATTTTTAATTAGAAGAAAAGATATATATGAAGTTCGCAAGTCAAGAAAACATTATTTCCTTTTTTTTTCTTAATTTATATCTACATATTAAATTTCTCGTCGATATTTTGGGACAAATATACACTACAAGAAATTTTGCGTTCGGAGACAGCACATTTTCGTTTCCGTTTTGTCTTTAATCTGAAAAAGAGACAGAATGGAGACGAAACTCGGGCGTCACCTTTCAACCCGCCTTCTTTTTTAAATTTCGTCACCGTTTCGTCTCAAATGGAGACGAAAAAATATTTCGTCACCTTTCTGTCTCGCTCACATTTCGTCATTTTTCCATCTATCTCACATTTCATCTCCGTTCCGTCTCCCTTACATTTCGTCTCATTTTCGTCTCCATATAATTTCGTCTCATTTCCGTATCTGTTCACATTTCATCTCTGTTCCGACTCCCTCACATTTTGTCTCCTTTTCGTCACATTTTTTAATTTTTTTTTTAAAAATAATTTAAAATAAAAAAGTTATTAAATTCTGATTATGTCATATTTTTTATTTTTAAAAATATATAAATAACAAATAAAGGAAAACAATAAAAAAATGAAACTGAAACATAAAAAGTCCCCCCCCCCCCCCCCCCCCCCCGCCCCCCACCCAAAAAAAAAAAAAAAACAAAAACTAACATCTACCATCAAAATTTATGTATATATGCATATACATATATATATATATATATATATATATATATGTACATATATGTATATATATGTATATGTATAAAAATATATGTATAAAAAGAAAAAATAAAATAAAACAGAAACCCCAAAAAAAAAAATGAAAATAAAAAACAAACTTACATCTACATATTCAAAAAATAGGTATATATGCATATATATACTTATATATATATATGTATAAAAAATATATGTATATGAAGAAAAAAAACTAAAAAACGTTCCGTCTCCCTTATATTTCGTCTCATTTCCGTCTCCATATAATTTCGTCTCATTTCCGTATCTGTTCACATTTCATCTCTGTTCCGTCTCCCTCACATTTTGTCTCCTTTTCGTCACATTTTTTAATTTTTTTAAAAAAATAATTTAAAATAAAAAAGTTATTAAATTCTGATTATGTCATATTTTTTATTTTTAAAAATATATAAATAACAAATAAAGGAAAACAATAAAAAAATGAAACTGAAACATAAAAAATTAAACAACCACCCTCCCCCCGCCCCGCCCCCCCCCCCCCCCCCCCCCCCCCAAAAAAAAAAAAACTAACATCTACCATCAAAATTTATGTATATATGCATATACATATATATATATATATATATATATATATATACATATATATGTGCATATATATATATATATATACATATATATGTGCATATATATATATATATATATATATATATATATATATATATGTATATGTATAAAAATATATGTATAAAAAGAAAAAATAAAATAAAACAGAAACCCAAAAAAAAAAAAAAAAAAAAAAAAACAAACTTACATCTACATATTCAAAAAATAGGTATATATGCATATATATACTTATATATATATATATGTATAAAAAATATATGTATATGAAGAAAAAAAACTAAAAAAATAAATAAAATAGAAACCGCAAAAAAAAAAAAAAAAAAAAAACAAACTTACATCTACATATTCAAAAAATAGGTATGTATGCATATATATACTTATATATATATAACTATATATTTATATATGTATAAAAAGAAAACCAAAATACAACAAAAATCCAAAATAAAAACGAAAATGAAAAACAAAACTGAAAAAAAAAAAAAACAAAAACCCAAAATAAAAAATAAACATACATCTACCAACAATAAATAGGTATATATGCATATACATAGTCATAAACATACACATACACATACACATACATATATGCAAACTATTATACAACTATATTTACATTTGCAACTACATCTACATATATTTATACATCTATATATACATTTACAACTATATCTACATATATTTATACATCTATATATACATATACAAAAATATACATATATATCTAACCTTAATGTGGGTGTGGGTGTGGGTGTGGGTGTGGGTGGGGGGGTGGGGGTTGCGTGCGGGGTGGGGTATTAGGTGTTGTATGTATGGGATGGGGGTTTGGGTTTTATTTATAAAAAATTGGCTTTAAGGAGACGGACTCCTTCAACCAATTTTTAAAATTGGCAGGAGACGGACCACTTGGTCCTTAAAAGAGACAGACCAAAGTGGTCCGTCTCCTTCAACCAATTTTAAAAATTGGCTGGAGATCTATCTCCTAAAGGGGACGGACCACCCTTTATGCTTTATTTTTTTGTTTTTTAATTTTTTTAGTATTTTTTTTTTGTTTTTCTGTCTTTGTTTAAATTTTCCCCCATAAAATTCAAACAAAAAAATATATATATATTTTTGGAGACGGACCATCCATTTCATCTCAAATTTTGGACACGAACCCTGGTTCCGTCTCCCTTTTGGAGACGAAATGGATGATCTGTCTCAAAAAATATATTTTTTTTTGTTTGAATTTTTTGGAAAAAATTTAAACAAATTGAAAAAAAATGTCAAGGGTTCGTCTCCAAAAGGGAGAAAGAATGGAGACGAACTCATATAAACGTTTTTTCAATTTGTTTAAATTTCCCTCCAAAAAATAGAGTGATTTAAAAAAATATATATATTTTTGGAGACGGATCATCCATTCCGTCTCCCTTTTTGGAGACGGAATGGATGGTTCGTCTCCCTGTTGATAATTTTTTTTTAAAATTTTTTCGGGAAAAAGTTAAATAAATTGAAAAAAATATGTAAACGGTTTGTCTCCATTCCGTCTCCAAAAGATAGATGAAATGGAGACGGATAACATATCTTTAAACATGTCATCTCCTTTTCGTCTCTTATCGGAGACGAATTGGAGACGACATTCATATTCCGTCTCCAAATTGTCTCCATTGGGAGACGGTTTAGAGACGCACACCTAAGCCATCTCCAAACCGCCTCAAAATGGTCACTATTCATGTAGCAAAAGTTTCATCTCATTTTCGTCACTTTTTTGGCGACGAAAAGGTGACAAACCGTCACCTTTGACAGTTTTTCTTGTAGTGAGATGCACCGTGGACTCTAGGAAAGTAATTCAATATGCATTCTTGGTTATTTCATAACTTAGGTACATGAATTTAATGTAATTGCAAGGTAGCTTTCATGATCCTTTTCTGGTTTTCTTCTTTTTCTTTGTTCTCCTGTTGGTACAAGAACTTTTCCACGTGACCCCCAAGGAGTAGTCTAATGACAAACAAGGAGAAGTAATATCTGACAAACCTGAATTCAAAACTCCTTAACTGCTTATTAGGTTCACACTTTTTTTTTGTCTAAGTAAACATTTTGTATTTCATTAATAATAAAAATATACATAAGTGAGTCAAACGATCAAATACAAAAAAAAAAAAAAAAAAGCTAGCCTAAAGGTAATTACATCCAATAAGCATTTGGCTAGCTAATGAAACAAAACAATAGTAATTGCCGGTTGAGATTGTCAATCAACCATTCCCACACCAGTTAACTGGCAAATTAAATCGGCATTAGAAATTTAGCAAACATGATCGTTAGGCAGGCCGACTGATGGCAAGCTCAGTCAGCTAGAACAAAGAAGAGGAATCCCAAGCTTAAGACATCCAAAGCAGCTTCTTCAACAAACAACCAACTCTAAGGAGGAAAAAGCACCGAAATGCAAAATGCAAAAGATCAACAGCAGCTTGAACTCGACTTGATTATTCTAAAGTATTCATATTCGTAGTTAGGAACCAAGAACCTAGAAGAGCAAAAAAAAAACTCCAAGTTTCAGGAACCTAAAGCATAAAAATGCAAGGAAGTATCCAAGAACAAAGTGGTCTCGAACACAAAAGAAGGGGTAAAAAAAGGGTGGTAAGAAAGTGTTGAGGGGATGAGAAAGAAGAGACGTGGGGGAAGTAGAGTTGGCGAAGGCCAAGGAGGAGAGAAATGGAAGAAAAAGAGGGTGAAGTAGCCATGGCCAAAGGTTGGTCATGGCCCAAAGTGAAATTGGACATGGCCAAGAAGTAAAGGAGGGAAAGAAGAGAGAGAGGCTTAAGAAATGAGAAAGAGGGAGAAGATATGAGGGAAATGGCCAAAAAAAAAAGAAGAGATTGGGGATAAAGGAAAGGGCCATATCCAGCCAAAAGAAGAACATCTTGGGGAAGAAGAGGAGACGGAGTAGAGAGGACATTGTCCAAGAGATAGAGAGAGGGGATCGGAGGGGATTACCCAAAGGGCCACAATGAGTTGTCACAAGCTCAAAGTGGCTGAAAAGTATAAAAGAGAGAGGGTGAGAAAATGTGATAAAACCCAAAGGGCAAAGGGAATAAAGAGGGGAAAATTTTGAAGGGGGAAAAAATATGCTCTGTCTTGCAAACCATAGAGCCGTAAAGGAAGGATATGGAAGAAGACAATTGAAGATGCCTCAAAAGGAAGACAATAGAAGAGAAAGAGGTTTAGAGCGTGAGGTGGAATGAGAGCAAAATCCCGCTATGTGGGAGGCCATGGGAGGAGGTAGTGGTCGGGTTTAGAGAGAATGAGGAGAATGTCAGAATGATCGTGCACATAGATAAGTTGGGAACACAACACTATTTTTACATAGTTCGGCATAACCTATGTCTACATAATATTATTCTTTATTACTCATAGAAACTACTACAATAATGACTCTGCTGCACATACCTAGAGGTGTATATACTCTAACTCTAATCTAATATCATATGGTACCCCCACCTTGTGTTGTGCGACAATTAAACTCAACATAGGTAGCCCTATATATAATAGACTAATATTAGTCCTTTTATGATTAGGATTCCTATATTCCATAGTATTTCAACTCTGACATGACTTCTAATATCTTCAATATTTGACTCTACTTGGGATTCAAGACATATCCAACAAATTCCTCCCTTGGCAAGAAATACCAAGCTTCAAACCCATGATCAACAACTTCTAAATTCAGGAACCCAACTAAGCATAAGGAATTTGGTGAATTCGACTTCAAATTATGATTTTGGACACCCAAAAACTTTGTGAACACCTTTGGTTAACTAGGTCAATACTTGGTCAAACCTAGTCAACTCAATCAAACTTTTGGTCTAATAGGTTGCACCATCCTCCCTTAAGTGTGAAACCACATATTACTGCCCCTTATCAACAGCAGTCATATTTTCTTTTTTTCTTTTTTCCCTTTTCTAATTTTTAATTTTTTAAATTTTTTCCTTCTTTCCTCCTTTTTTTGGTTGTCTTATCTCTCCCAGCTTTCAACATCAGGCTCATTTTTTTGCCAAGAATCTTCGACTTCTTCCTCAATGTTGCTGCTCGTTAGTTCTTTTCTAGACAACCACAATTGTCTGCCTTCTTTGGCATTCTTGTGGGCTCCATCTCCTTCATGGTGCAACAGCGATGACACGTAGCCATCCCTTTTTTGCTAACCATGTTCTTATCTTCTGAACTACGTATTGATTACACGTCATTGCTGTTGTACCATGAAAACTACTAAAGATTGGAAAAAGTGATGGGTCTCCTAGATTGATACTTCTCTACTTGTTTTGATTCGAGAAAACTACTAAAGATTGGAATAGGTATATAGGAGGAAGAAATATGGAATGACTACTTTTTATTTTTTTTGGTTTTACACAAGGAATTTTAACCTACTGACTGTTTGGAATAAATGAATTCCACAAAATTTTATGGAATTCATTTGTAAATCCAAGTTTTTTTTGTTTGGTTGCACCTTTTTAAAGAATTACAAATCCAAGATTTACAATTCTTGGATTTGTACAAGCCTTACTCAAATCCGAGCTCAGGAGGTGGAATTTGTAAATCCACGTTTTCTAATTCTGCTACTAATATTTTGAGGACAAAACTACCCTCAGATTTTTGACTTTACTAGGAATAGTCAAAAACTAAAAAAAGAAAAAAAACGTACGTCTTTTAAATATGAAAACTTTTGAATCTTTGTCATGCAAGTGTTTTATATGCTTCACAATCATTTTTATGCTAAGTCAAAATTATCTTTCTTCTCATAACACTTCTTTGTAGACTTTTATCAGATCTGAAATATGTGCTATCTTGGCAATCTTAGAATTGGTATCTTCTAGTACTATTGTCTTGTAATCTTTTGTCTTAATTTATTTGATATAAACTAAACTAAACTAAATCAAGCCTTTAGATGAGATATCTTAATTCATTTGATATACTTATAAAAAAAGTTGTATAGTTATTTTTCCATGTTAAACTTACGGTTGAACTTAATCTTATTATTATTATTTTGTAATATTTAAATTTTTTGAAAATATTTATTTGTTTCGCTATTTTTTACTTTTTCAAATTAATAATGGATTGAGAAGATAACGCTTATATGATAACATAATTTCAATTGAATAAAAGAAGGCTATTTAAGTAAAATATAAATGTTAATTCTAATTTCACATGTGTTCCAAACACAATTTGGATTTACAAATAACAGAATTGACTTAATATTATTTTAAATTTCCAAACAAGAGAATTCATTTGTAAATGAATTCCATGATAAATGAAATGAATTTCACACATGAATTACTTCCAAACACCATGTAAAATTCAATTGATATTGATCAGTGAATAATAACAAAATCTGACATACTAGTTTTGAAACTTATAATTAATCTCTAAGAAATGAAGGGTTGCTTCTAAGAGCATCGGCTAAATGCTAACTTTAGTACAGTACTAAGAAATACAGAGTTTCAACCTAAAATCAATTGGTATTACGGAAAGTAGCCTATAATGTTATATGATAATTATGAAATTCATAATCTATCAATATGGCCAAGTACATTCCTTAATAAAGAAAATAATTTTCTTTAATCTATTTAAAAAGAGGGATGAGAAATGAAAAGATAGTAAAAAGAAAAAGTAAAAAAGAACTAAAGATATTTTTTCCTCACTCGTTTTCTATCCTCCTTATTTTCCTCCAACCAAAAGGGAGAAAGATTTGCCCCGTTCTTAATTATCATGCCCCACCTCTCCATGACTCCACCCTTCACCAAACTTGACATTTGAATTCATGCATGAATGGTGAGGTAGAGGTAGCTGGAAAAAGTTATGACAAAGTTGATTAATCCCTTGACAAATGACGTCAATATCAAAAGTTTTATTTCAACTCATTTTTTTTTTTGGTCAAAAATTCAACTCATTGATTAATCTCTTCTTCGTCTTTTACTTTTAAAATGGAAAATTCCACTCCTTTGACAATTACGTTCCTGATTTGCTATTAAAAGCCAAAACAAGGCAGCAATTGCAATCAGAATTTCACCAATGAAGACACTCACATATTTGCTCACATTATTATTGTTGCATGAATTTGTTGTGTTACATAATAGCTACATAGCCAAGGCCTCCATTGCTGTGGCAGTACTATGGCCACAGGGGACTTCCGGGGAGGCTTTTAGACCTGGTCCGCCACCACCTCCGCCACCACTGCCACGACCCCTTATACCAGTTATGGCTCGTTCCGAGAAGGCGCAGCCGCAGGTATTTGCACGGTCACTGGTGCCTAGAGATCCTCCGCCGTCACCACCACCCCCAATTCCAGGTCCAGGTCGTCCTAGACATCCATAATCTTGGAAGTCATCTCAAGGAGTGTAATAATCTTCATGCATGCATGGTGATTACTTTCAGGGTGGTTCTGGTGATGATGATTTTCAATGGATTTTACAAGCAACTATATTGTAGTTTTCATAATCGTTTGATTCTAGGTTAAATCTGAGTGTAGGTCCTCACTATTATTGTATTATTGTTTTTTTTTTTTCTTTTTTACGTCATGATATTCGAGCCCCTGAGTCTTATTATTGTTGTTTTGTTTCTACTTCATTAATTCGCGATTTCATCCAAGGTTTGTATTTCATGCTGGTTGCGCATATTAGCTTAATAACTTGGTCGACTTTGCATTCGATGAGATGATATGTTACATATTGCACCAAGCAAAGAGATCACACAATTATAGTTGAAAGAAACAAACAGTAAAAAGGTGTTGAACTAGCTTAAAATTCACTTTCGGAGTCTATACTGATAAAAAACACATACCTAAACCTCACTTCTGCATGCTTTCATGTCCAGGAAACGCATACTGAGAATAACTTTTCAAGAATGCAACAGGCAACACTATAATGTGAACTATCTGTAGTTGCGCCATACCATTTCCAACATCAACCAATTCTTTTGATTCAGCCGAGAGCTAAAACTAAGAAGACGATAGTTTAGCCTTTCATCTCATTATTCTTTTGGTTTGGGAGGGGGAGAGTTGGTTTGTTTGCTCTGTTGAATTTCTTATACTTTAAGCGATGAAGATTGAGGATGAACTCTAATCCCACATTGAGAGTTTAGAATGGGTCAAAGAAAAAAGCCGCCCCCCCCTCCTCTCAACTTTTGAAATTACCCAATTATGCTCAAGTGAGGTTATTTAATTATTCTAATTTAATATATTAATTTGAGAGAAACATAATAGATTTAAAATATATCACATAAACTATTGTTGTTTACATAATTCTAGAGATACTATAGTTAGATTCAAAATTAAAAAGGAATGAAGTACAATATTATGAGTAGTTTCAGCAGTTGTGATTTAATTTTTCCCTACAAAAATCTTTATACAACTAAAATATATAATTTTAATTTAAGAACAACATGAGACTCCCAAAATATCGCCTTAGATAAATAGATATTAAACCTGAATTGTATCTTATAACAAAACTACAGTAAATTACAATTATAGGAAATGAATAATAATTTAAAAACCCAAAAATATATAGTTTGCTTAAATAGTATGTTAAAAATACATGAATAAAAGTTTTTCTTGAGAATCTATATTTGGAGCATGGGTATGACCGTCAATAGACAAAAGAGAATATAAATCAACATAGAAAATTTTGGGTAATCTTAAAAGTCCATGAGGCTT
This sequence comes from Ehretia macrophylla, assembly GCA_037974665.1. Taxonomy (NCBI): domain Eukaryota; kingdom Viridiplantae; phylum Streptophyta; class Magnoliopsida; order Boraginales; family Ehretiaceae; genus Ehretia; species Ehretia macrophylla. Next base: position 43,725,077 of record CM075769.1, on the reverse strand, counting down.
TTTGGGATTTACACATTAACTGAAGGGACTTTTGGCTTTTACAGAATTTAGAATATAGGTGCCATTAACTCTAGAAATTGAGGACAAAAAAGAGAGAAATATTCCAAAACATGGATGGTGTACAAACAAATGTTATCTCCATGAAGTGCTTGGGGATCCTGGCCTCCCACAATTTTGAGAATTTTGGATAACATATATTTTCTTACCAAAATGAAAAAAGAGATTTATAAAGTTTTCAATTAGAAGAAGACATGTTGATTGGCCTTCAAAATATGAAATTTTCAATTAGAAGAAGATATTTATAAAGTTTTCAAGTGAATACAATGCTATTTCTCTCTCTCTCTCTCTCTCTCTCTCTCTCTTTTTATCTTTTATATATATATATATATACACACACACACAAATGGAAAATTCTTCAATTAGTCTGGATTAATATTAGTCCGTGAGAGAGAGAGAGAAAGACTCACGTGTATGTGAGGCCCATCTCATGTGAGAGGACTAATTGAAGAGTTTCCCCACACAAAAAGACGGATGTATGTGCAAGTATAGGTAAGGACTGTAGAATTCACAAACTCCAAAAATATTTTAAGCTCATGTATATTTAAGTGGAAAAAAAAAATAAGTCCTCACTGGTCTATTAATTTTAGTTTTCAAAACCACTTGACTCCTAGATAGCTCCCACTTATAAAAGATCCTAACCCACCCTATTTATACATTGCAGCGTGGACTTCATAAGAATATACTTCAATATGCACCCCCAGGTTATTTCAAAACTAAGCCTATATGCACTACCGCATTTTTCATCTATTGCAACAATTAAAAGTATTTAAAGCTATTATAGGACTAAATATCGTTACAAATAATTTTAACCGTTATATATGCTCTCATTACAAATTCTCTACTGGAATGTTAGCACCCCCAGGTTATTTCAAAACTAAGCCTATATGCACTACCGCATTTTTGATCTATTGCAACAATTAAAAGTATTTAAAGCTATTATAGGGCTAAAAATTATTACAAATAATTTTAATCGTTACATATGCTCTCATTATAAATTCTCTACTGTAATGTTTTGTTAAATAATATGCAACAATTTAAAAAATTGTTGCAATTAAACTATAATTTTTAAATTGTTGCCAAAAAGTAATTTTATAAGAAATTATTAACAAAAAATGATAAAAATAAGTTTAACTATTGCAATTAGATAAAACCATTGAAATAAAACAAGTATTACAACGATTTTTTTATTTTTCGCAATGACATTTTATTTTTTAATTGGAGTGTTGCAAAAAGTTAAAATATAGTGATAACTCTGACATGAATTTACTAAAATAACAAGGTAGCTTTCATTATCCTTCTCTTTTCCCTTATTTTTCTCTGTTCTCCGATTGGTATAAAGTACTTTTCCATGCTTTGCTTTACACAAGATTCATTGTGAATTATTTGAATTTTAACATTAAACGATGACGAAATAATTAAATTAAGAAAGAGACTGAACTTAGGGAATCTTGATAATTTGTCCCTAGGTAAGCTCGTGAGCTTTTCCTCGAAATTGAGTAAACCGTGTTTTTCCTTTTTCTTTGTCTTTTTGTCATCATTTTCTTCTCACTTTTTTTCTACATTGATGAATTCAGTATTAAGTTCCAAAGGAAAAATAACATATTTAGTCCCTATTATTTTCAAAATATCTTAATTTAGTCTTTATTATTTAAATTTTTTTAATTTAGTTCCTATTATTATCTTAAAAGTTTCAATTTGATATATATTGTTTAATATTTTTCAATTTCGTCCTTATTGTTTTTCAAAAAATTTTAATTTCATCCCTATTGTTTCTAAAAAGTTTTATTTTTGTCCCTATTATTTTTCTAAAAGTTTCAATTTCATCCCTATTATTTTTCTAAAGTTTTAAATTTGTCCCTATTATTCAATGACTAAATTGAATTTTTTTGAGAAATAATAGGGACGAACTTGAATTTTTTTTAAAAATAATGGGAACTAAATTGACTAATTTTAAATAATATGGACGAATTTAAAACTTTAAGAAAATAATAGGGATGAAATTGAAACTTTTTAAAAATAATAAGAACGAAATTAAAACTTTTGAAGAAATAATAAAGAATAAATTGAGATATTTTAAATAATAAAAACTAAATTAAGACATTTTGAAAATAATACGGATTAAATGTGATATTTTTCCAAGTTCCAAACTTCCAAATTGTTTACTATTTATGATTATGACAAATTAGACATGAACCACAATAGAAGTTAAACGGGCTAAAAGAAGTCATAGGTCTCTTTCTTTGATGGTTAAATTGGTTTGAGAGAACATACTAAATATTGGAATGGAAATGTAGGAGGAAGAAAGATGAAAGGATGACTTTTTAATCTTTGCAGGTACTGTTAAGTAATATAGCGTTCCAATCTCAAATCAATAGTGTTTGATGATTGGAACAAAATTTTTATACATTAGTCTTGAAAATCATAACTTTTAAAGACATGAAGATTTGCGTATGAGAGCGAACACTAAGTGTCAATTCTAGTACTATGCTAAAAAATATGAAATTTTATTCTAAAATTAATTGATATTAGGTAGAGTAGTTCAATAACTTATATAATGGTCTTCAAATTTATAATTTATCATGTTTGGCAAGTGTATTCTTCAATAAAAAAAGAGTAAATTTCTTCACTAGTCCCTAAAGTATAAAGCATTTGATACTTTGGTCCTTAATATTTAAAAATAAGCCTTTTAGTCCTTAACAAATAAAACTTGGGGCAACGTTAGTCCAAACCTTTAAAAGGTTCAAAACTTATCAAACCAATTGCAAAAAAAAAATTGAAAATTTGAATAAAATATACAAAGAATAAGAGATACCTATCTCATTCTGAGAAAAAAAAAAAAAAAAAAAAAAAAAAACACTCACAAAGCAAATAGCTTCTTTTTCTGTAAACCCATCCCAAAAAAATCCTTCTTGCCCGTTCTCGACTTTGTGCGGCCTTGCCGCTGAGGCCATGGCGAAAAGGAAAAAGAAAACTTCCTTTACTGCCTTGCCGGATAACTCTTCTAATTTTTTCCAAGATATGGAGTCCTCACTTTCTTCTGCCATTAATGTGGTAGGTAGGACCTCTAAGGCCAGATCTACATCACCTTTGGTCCCTCTAGATCATTCTTCTCTGAAGGATTTCCGATCTCTGAGCCCTAGAAGATCTTCCTCTTTTGTCTTTTCTGAGTCTTCTAACTCAGACAAAGCAAACCTGAGTAACCTTAACTCATATCATCTCTTTGAAGTTCCTTTGAACACAGCTAACAGCAAAACTACGACCAGCCAGCTAAATACAGGTCATAGCAACTCTGATTCGGGTTTGGGTCTACCTGTCTCTAAGACCCAACTTGATGTCCCTCCGGTGGTCAGCCCTGGTAAGCACCATTGGACTAATTTTTTTGAAGGTCAGCTCAAGGAGGACCTCAAACTGCCGTACTTTAAGCCTTCAAAAGTTGGTGACAAACTAAGAGTGAACCCTCCTATTCAAGTGAGGTCTTTTGGTATTAACCAATAGAGGAAGCCTTCAAAAGTTGGTGACAAACTTTTGATATTGTTGAGATTGATGTGGAATACTCATGGAAGCCACAAGTGTGCTCTCATTGCAAATCTTTTGGCCACACTAAGAACAAATGCCCTAAGATCATCCCAAATAAAAAGGATAAGTCTCAAGCTCCTCCTCATCCTACTGATAGTGGCAGCCCCTCGCCTGAGTCCTCTAGGAATAATGGGGAGAAAGTTAATAGGGGCAGAAGTGTTCTTCCAAATTGAGCCTTTAATAGGCCAAAACGTAGTCAGAGCAGAAGATTCTCAAGAGATCATAGATTTGGGCGAAGCAAGGATAGAAGCCCAGTCAATAGAAAGGTGTCTGATCTTGGAGATAAGAGACCACATTCTTCATCTGTTATTAGGAAACCTTCTCCTAATAAAAATGTTACTGGTAAAGATATCAGATCCCCCAACCATTTCTCCATATTTGACAAAGTGGGTGAGGATCTATCTCAGCAAATTGGTGGCCTCAAGTTGAAGGCGGATGGGAAAAAGAAGCTTTTCGAATTTATTCCTGGTGTGGCGCCCCAACAAAATTTACAATCCCAATGATTGTGTCTTTTTGGAACGTGAGGGGGCATTGATATTCTTAGGGTTATGAACAAAAATAAGGTCTATATTTTTGGGCTACTTGAAACTTGAGTTAAGCACAATCATGCTGCCTCAGTTATCCATTCTAAATTCAAGAATTGGAGAGTGGAATGCAATTATGAAGAAGATGCCTCGGGTCGAATTTGGGTCCTCTGGGACAATTCTAAAGTTGTTGTGAACAAATTGGAAGCTTTAGCCCAGGCCATTTTGTGTGCAGTTAAAGACAGAATGGAGGGCTGACAATGTCTGATCGTGTTTGTTTATGCTAGCAATTTTGCCCAGAAAAGGAAAAATCTCTGGAACTCTTTTGTTGAATGGACTAATAAATACCAAAACATCCCCTGGTGAATGGGTGGGGATTTTAACGAGATACTTGCGGTCGAGGATCGTCTTGGTTGCACATTTCTTCCTCTTAGCTCTAGAGATTTTGCCAACTGTCTTAAAGATGCAGAGTTCTTTAAACACCAGTATTTCCGTCCTGACTTTACCTACACTAACAAAGCCTTTGATAGTGGTTTGAAAGCGAGTCGGATTGACAGAGTCTTCACCAACGCTGAATGGATCTCTACTTTCAGTAACTCTTCAGTCTCATTTGGCAACCCTGGACTGTCTGATCATTGCCCCATTTTTCTTTACCCTGTTAATCCGAAACCAACTAATTTGAAACCTTTCAGATTCTTCAATTCATGGACTTTTCATGAAAGGTTTTTAGATACAGTTGAGCGGGCTTGGTCCACAGCGGTGAGGGGTTCTCCTATGCTCAGATTGGTTTTAAAACAAAGAGCGTTAAAATCTGCTTTTAAGGATTTTAATGCTTGACATTTCAGTAAGATCTCTACTCAGATTGAGTCTCTTAACATTGATCTCAAGAACATTCAAGATAGATTGCATAATGGTTTATGGAATAAGCAACTAAAAACTGAGCAGAAAAGAAGTCTTGATGAGGTGGAAAAGCTGATGACTATGGAAGAAGGAATTTTGAAACAAAAATCTCGAATCTCCTGGCTCAATGAAGGAGATAGTAATATTGTTTTCTTCTTTAATTATGCTAAAGGTAGAGCAGGTCATTTTGGGATTCATAAGCTTCTTGATCAAAATGGTAATATGTGAAAGAGATAATATTTCCCTGTGAAACTTCACTGAGTTTGTATTCATTTACAATAATGTGATACAATCAGATGTGTACACCAAGTAGGACTTTTGATATGATACAATAGAAATTGATAGAGCTCACAATTAATTTTCAATTTTGAATTTTGAATATCTGTTCATTTTAGATCAGTTTGTTTTGTTTTTGTTGATCAGGTTATACTTAGTCAACTTTGTGTACTATATATACTTTATTAGCACTTACTGTACATCAGTGTGAAAAATACAAAACTTCTTCAATACTTACATGGTATCAGCAGTCTTTGTGACATTCGTCCTTTTCCTTTTCCGAACAGTTGGTCTCTGACTTCGTTCTACTGACGCTTAACCAGCCTTCTTTTTCCTCTATTCCTTTGGTGTTACTTCCTCTTACTTCCCTCATGGCATCTTCATCAAACACTCCCACTCCGCCTGCTTCCTCCTTTGCACTACCTTCCTACAACATCAAGGTGTTTGTCACTGTTCTTCTTGACCACTCCAACTATATGACCTGGCAGACTCAAATGATTAATTTCTTCACCTTCAATAACTTACTCGGCTATGTTGACAGCTCTATTCCCAAACCCAAACCTTCTACAACCGAATCCTCTTCGTCTACGACTTCCTTGTCCCTCAATGATTGGCTTCGATACGACACATTTGTCACCTCGTGTATTACTGCAACTCTCTCCGATACCCTTGTTCACCATGCCATTGGTCACGACTCTGCTCAAGCCTTGTGGTCGTCGCTTCGTGAGTCGTTTCTTCAACAATCCCTTGCGCGCAAATCTTTGCTGCGTGCACAACTGAGGGTCCTCAAAAAAGGCTCTCTCTCTGTGGCAGATTATCTCCACCAAATAAACTCCCTATCCGTTGCTCTGGCTGCCATTAGAGATAAACTTTCTGATGATGATATGGTGTTAGCCACTCTTGATGGTCTCCCAAAGGAGTACCGTCCTTTTGTCACTTCTATTGAAAATATCTCACCACCTCCTACATTTTCCCAGCTCCGAGCAAAACTCCTTACCTATGAGCAACGTCTACTTCTAGATGACACACCTCTACTCCCTCACGATGATGGCTCCACCACTGCTCTGGTTACTCAACTCCAATCCACCACACTTTCTCATGATGCTCTCACTGCTTCAACAAAATCATCCCCCACTTTTACTCATCATTCATCCTTTGTGAACTCTAAGCCTGCGAATCACAGCAACAATCGTTCCTCGTCAAACTACTCTCGCACGAAGTGTCAAATTTGTGCCAAACAAGGTCACTCCGCCGCCCGTTGTCATTTTCGTTATGCCCAATCACGTAACAGCAGCCAAAATTCAATGTTTGCAGGCTACTCAAATTTTCAGCCCAACAACTGCTCTCCTTCTTCGTCCAATTCTTTTTAGACATGGGTACCTGACTCAGGTGCCTCAGCTCATATGACGTCTGATCTCTCTCTTCTCTAACAAGTACAACCGTACACCGGGAATGATCAGGTAGTTGTGGCTGATGGTAAGGCTCTGCGCATAACTCATACTTGTGCTTCTCATTTTTCTCACCTTTCTCGCTCTCTTACTCTTAAGAATATTTTGCGTGTGCCTGTGATTACCAAAAATTTACTCTCTGTTTCCCAATTCACTAAAGACAATCATGTCTCACTCGAATTTACTCCTTTTGAATGTGTTGTCAAGGATCTCAACTCAGGGATTCCACTTCTCAAGGGCCGCACTGAATTAAATCTCTACAAGATCTCCTTGCCTTCCACCATCCAGTCTTCTGCTCCAGTTGCTCTAGCTGCGTCTCGCGTGTCTCCTACAATTTGGCATAACAAATTGGGTCATTCGGCAAAGTTTGTCATGTCCACTCTTCAGTCTAAGGATTGTTTGGTTTTTTCGAATTCAGCATTGCAAAATAAACTTTGTAACTCTTGTATGATGGGCAAGAGTCATAAACTCCCATTCACGAGATCGAATAAAATTACTTCTTTTCCATTAGAAATTATTCACTGTGACATCTGGGGACCTGCTCCCGTTAGTTCTTTTTCTGGTTTTCATTTTTTTGTTATATTCATTGATAACTACAGTCGCTTCACTTGGATATATCCTCTCAAACATAAAAATGATTGTGTTGTTTAATTTTCTCACTTTAAGAGCTTAACTGAAAATTTATTTTCTACAACAATAAAGGCTTTCCAGTGTGATGGGGCGAAAGAACTTACACAAGGTCCTTTCAAAAATATTCTCAACAACCCCGGTATTCAATATCGCATTTCATGCCCTTATACTCCTTAGAAAAATGGGTTAGCAGAGCGCAAAATTCGTCATATTACTGAGATGGGTCGTACCTTAATTTTCTATTCCAATGTCCCTAAACAGTTTTGGGTAGAGTCCTTCGCCACTGCTGTCCATTTAATCAATAGATTACCCACGCCACTCTTAAGTTACAAATCTCCCTTTGAAATTCTTTTCAAGCAAACTCCCTCTTATTCTGCTCTTCGAGTATTTGGGTGTTTGTGTTACCCTCATCTTGGGGCTACCAAACCTGATAAATTAAGTCCCAATTCTGTCCCATGTGTTTTTATTGGGTATAGTTCGGACCATTCTGGGTATCATTACTATGACTACCGCACTGGCAAAGTCTATTTATCTCGCCACGTCGTGTTCGACGAATCTTTTTTCCCTTTTCGCACTACTGCTTGTTCCTCTCAAATCCCTTCCGCGAGGTCCATCCCTATACGTGTTCTTATGCCACCTGTTACATCCAATTCTAATAGTTCAAGATTTCTACCTACTGCTAACTCTTTCTCTACGTTTCTACCATCGTCAATTTCGCCTAGTGTCCTACCTGCGACAACAACTCCTATGCTTCCCCTGCCTCCTAATTCTTCACAGGTTAGTCCTACACCTACATCTTCCACCTCAAATTTTCACAACACCTCATCTTCTTCTCGTGATTTTGACTCTTCACAATCAGCTTCTCCACTGCACACCTGGTCTCTTAATCTCCCGACTTCTCCTAATCAGCCTTCAATTATTTCTCTACAATAAAATCGTTCCTTATGCTTGCCTCCTATTCCCTCGACGTCCCCCCCTCATGAGTCTGATTCATCTCATTCCACCTCTACTCACCAAATGGTTACTCGCTCCAAAGATAATACTCGTGTCTCAAAATCATTCACTGACTATGTCACATATCATGCAACGTCTTTACCCACCCCTTCCGAGAAAGAACCAACAACCTACAACCAAGCATCTAAACATCCACAATGGCGTGCCGCTATGGACGCTGAATACAACGCTCTTATACACAATGGTACTTGGTCACTTGTTCCTAAGCCTCCAACAGCAAATCTTGTCGGCTGCAAGTGGGTGTTCCGGATCAAGCACAAGCAAGATGGTTCAGTCGAGCGTTACAAAGCTCGACTCGTTGCCAAGGGATATAATCAGGAAGAAGGCGTAGATTATACATAAACTTTCAGTCCAATGGTTAAACCCACTACTATTCGGGTTGTCTTGTCCACTGCACTTTCTCAAAATTGGAAGATCAGACAGCTAGATGTGAATAACGCTTTTTTGCATGGAGTACTGAGTGAAGAAGTTTACATGGCCCAGCCTCCGGGTTTTATCCATCAGCAATTTCCTAATCATGTTTGCAGGCTTCACAAAGCTATTTATGGGCTTAAACAAGCCCCGAGGGCTTGGTTCTCTCGTCTAAGCAGTTTTCTTCTTCACCTTGGTTTCACTTCCTCAGCTTCAGATAATTCACTGTTCATAAAATGTTCATTAAAGGAAACAACCTTCATTCTTGTTTACGTGGACGACATAATCGTTACTAGCAGTCATGGGCCAGCAATTGATTCTACAGTTTTAGCTTTGCATCGGAAATTCACAATAAAAGACTTAGGACAACTGGCTTATTTTTTGGGTCTTCAAGCTCATTTTGTTCGAAATGGCATTCTTATTAATCAACACAAGTATGTGTCTGACTTATTGACTCGTGCAGGACTTGAGGGGGCAAAACCCGTTCTTACTCCATTTGCGACAAACTTACAGCTCTCTAAATCAGATGGTGACCCCTTTCATGATCCCACTTTATACCGCAGCGTTGTGGGTACATTACAATACCTCACCATTACTCGTCCAGATATTGCATTTGCAGTGAACAATGTGTGCCAGTTTATGCACTCCCCTACGGTAGTCCATTGGTCTGTGGTGAAGCGAATCCTTCGCTACTTAAAGGGAACAATCGCTCATGGTCTGTTTTTGCGCTCTTCATCAGATTTAACATTGCATGCTTATTCGGACTCTGATTGGGCGGGTTGCCCAGATGACAGAAGAAGTTCCCATGGCTACTGTATCTTTTTGGGTCCAAATTTAATTTCTTGGTCTGCCAAGAAGCAAACGACCATCTTGCGCTCCAGCACAGAGGCTGAATATCGTGATGTTGCCTTTGCCACCGCTGAGCTATGTTGGGTTCAATCTCTTCTTTCAGAATTACACTTCACCTCTACTACAACTCCTATTCTTAGGTGTGACAACATCGGTGCAACATACCTTGCCGCAAATCCACTTTTTCATGCTCGCACCAAACACATTGAAATTGATGTGCACTTTGTACGAGAAAAAGTTGCCTCCGAGGCTCTTCGAGTGAATTTCATCTCTACATTAGACCAGTTAGCTGACATTATGACTAAAAGGCTAGCCAAGTCTCGGTTCTTGACTCTCAAGCACAAGCTCACCATACAGGACCTGGATTCGCTTGAGGGGGCGTGATAGAGCTCACAATTAATTTTCAATTTTGAATTTTGAATATCTGTTCATTTTAGATCAGTTTGTTTTGTTTTTGTTGATCAGGTTATACTTAGTCAACTTTGTGTACTATATATACTTTATTAGCTCTTACTGTACATCAGTGTGAAAAATACAAAACTTCTTCAATACTTACAGAAATGCTATCTACAATTGAAAAATAAAAAATAAGATAAGGCATTTGAGAAGTTTGATAAGGCTAACTATGTCTGGTTTAACACCCCCCACAAGCTGACAGTGGGTGAACCACAGGAAGCTTGTCCCGAAGAGCTTCAAAATGTGGGTGATACAACGACTTTGTAAGCAAGTCCGCTATCTGTTGTGCTGTACCAATGTACAGTAGTTTGAATGTACCATCACTAACTCTTTCACGAACAAAATGATCATCAATATCAATATGCTTGCTCCTATTGTGAATAATGGGCTTAGAGGCCATATAAATCGACCTAATATTGTCACAAAAAATAACTGCTGCACTAGGAAGTTGGACCCCAAGAAATTTGAAAATATGAAGAACCCAAAGCAATTCAGAACTAAGGGCAGCCATAGCTCGATATTCAGCCTCAGAGCTAGACTTAGACACTGTGTTCCGCTTCTTCGAGTTCTATGCAATGAGGTTTGGTCCAAGATAAATAGTAAATCCTGTGAGCGTCGCGTCGTGGGACCAATCCGCATCACAGTAGCCCGATAAAGTGAGAGCAGAACAAGGCTGAAAAAGTAACCCATGTTTAACAGTATGTTTGATATAGCGTAAGATCCTCTTTGCGGAAACAAGATGAGAAGTACGTGGAACATGCATATATTGGCAAACATTATTAACAACATAGGAGATATCAAGCCTAGTGATTGTAAGATAGTGTAAAGCACTAACCATTTGTTAAAATTCTGTTGGGTCGAATAATAGTTCACCATCATTTGGTGTGAGCCGAGAGCCTGACATTGGAGTGGTAACTGGCTTGCCACCAGCAAGGCCAAATTGTTGAAGGAGCTGTAATAAGTACTTGGTTTGGGAGAGTAGAAGGCCACGATCAGTAGAGTAAACTTCCATACCAAGAAAAAAATTCAGAGGACCCAAGTCCTTCATATCAAATGTTTGGGACAGTAGTTTGAGAAATGAGGAAATATGTTGAGAGGAGTCACCTGTCACTGTCATATCGTCCACATAGATTAACAGAATGAGTATATGCCCCGAGGAATTACGAACAAAAAGCGAAGCATCATGTTGAGAGTGAGTGAACCACAAAGAAATAAAAAACTGACTAAACTTCTGATACCATGCACGGGGGGCCTGTTGGAGGCCATACAATGATTTATTTAGCTTGCAAACATAATCTGGATGCGTGGAATCAACAAAGCCTTAAGGTTGTTGCATAAATACATCTTCAGCTAAATCCCCGTGCAAAAATGCATTTTTCACGTCCAACTGTCTGAGTGCCCACTTATTAGAGAGAGCCAAACTGATGACCAGGCAAATTGTACTTGGCCTGACCACAAGACTGAAAATGTCTCCATAATCCCAACCAGGTTGCTGAGTGTATCCCTTTGCTACTAATCGCACCTTGTAGCATTCTAAAGTACCGTTAAATTTTTGTTTCACTCGATAAACCCACTTGCATCCGACAATATTCATGTGAGGGGCAGAAGGAACTAGCGACCAAGTCCCATTTTTTATGAGATAGTTAAATTCTTCATTCATTGCGACTTTCCAGTTTGCATCCTTAACAGCCTGAGAAAAACAAGATAGTTCAGGTGGTAATTGAGTGGCCAAAAAGAGAAGACATGAGGGAAGAGGGTGCTGCGTAGAGAATAGCACACGCAGCCTACGTGTGCAGTCCATTGATCTAGTGGTCATGTGATGCATTCGTGTGGAACCATGGTCAGAATCGTGAGGAGTGACTGAGGGATTTAAAGTGTCGCTAGCATCAAGAACATATGAGTCCAAATTTTCCCCTGTTGCTGCACTAGGAGGCAAAGCATTAGAAGATAATTGAATTTGTTGAGAGAGAGAAAGTGGTGAAAAAGTTGCTGCGTCAGGTTGGTGTTAAGCATGACATGTGTGTTGAGATCTCCGAGACTGAGAATGAGAAGGCACCATCGAGCTAAAATCATCCACAAGCAATTGAGAAGGAAACTTGCGAAGCTGAAATAATGATGAATTTGAACTTGGAGAATGAACTGCGAGTCCAGGAAATTGTTGTTCATAAAAAATTACATGTCGAGAGATTAAAATCTTGCCATTGCTGATGTTTAAACATTTATAACCTTTATGATGTGGGCTATAGCCAAGAAATAAGCACCGACAACTCTTGAAATCCAACTTTGTTCTGCCAAAAGGACTAAGGCAGGGAAAACATAAAAAGCCAAAAGTGCGAAGTAACAAGTAATCTGGCAGAGCCCCATGTAGCATTTCGATTGGTGATCTGTGAGAAAGTAGTGGTGTTGGGAGCCGATTAATAAGATAAACTGATGTAGAAAAAGCGTAGTTCCAAAACGACTGAGGTAATTTACTGTGAGCAAGCAAAGTAAGTTCAGTTTCGACGATATGTCAATGTTTCTTTTCAACCACTCCATTTTGAGCTGGAGTACCAGGACAAGAAATACGGTGAATAATTCTATGCTTTTGAAACAAGGACCGAACATTGTGTCCTATGAATTCACCACCCCCATCACTTTGGATACACTTTATTTTCGCATTACACATATTCTCAACCATGGCAATAAAAATTGGAAAAATAGAAGCCACATCAGATTTGCGTATGAGCGGATAATACCAAGTAAAACAGCTATAATCATCAATTAAAACCAAGTAGAAATGATAACTATCCATTGAAATAATAGGTGCAGGGCCCCAAACATCACAGTGTACAATGTTAAGTGGACTAGAAGAGCGATGTACACACTTATCAAATGGTAGGCAGTGACTTTTTCCTAACTGGCAGCTTGCACAAGGACCACGCGGGAATGAAGAAGAATTGAGAGACAACACCTTGTTGAGAGAAGAAAGTGTTGTTGTTGAGGGATGGCCTAACCCTGCATGCCATATATCAGGACCAATTTTATTTGCCATAACCAGTGCTTTATTATACGGTTGAAGAGAGTAAAGTCCATCACTGATCTGCCCTTGGTGGAGAAGTATCCCCGTCTTCATGTCCTTAATAGAGTAACCATAAAGGGTAAAAATAAATAGACAGTTATGATCCTTGGTAAATTGAGCTACTGATAAAAGACGTTTTGCGAGCTTAGGAACAAGTAAAGCATCAGATTGCAATAAAGTGCTAGAAGATAAATGAAAAGGAACTCGACCCGTACGAGAAATAGGCAAACCTGTATCATTCCCAATGAGAACACGGTCAGTACCAGAGTAGGGTGCCTTACCATTAACCTGAGTATCATCAGGAGTCATATGATGAGTGGCGCCGGTGTCAATGTACCAGTGAGGATCAGTTGGATTTATAACATTCATAGCGGCAAAGGCCTTGGATGTTGTGTCAATAACATCATCAGGTGCCCAACAGTTATTTGATTTATGATAGGGGTGTCCGCACCTATAGCACACAACGGAAGCAGAACCAGAGTTAGAGTGAGAAGAGGAACCACGACCACATCCTCTTCCATGACTGTGACCCCCGCGATGTCCTATACCATTACCACGAGACTGTGATGAACGATTGAATGACTGATGCTGCATGCCAGAATTTTTAGAGGCCTGTGACGGTGGCAAATAATATTAGGTAGACTCATGATGGTGTGAATTGGTAATGGACAAAGCAGCAAATTTCTCAAGGAGCATAGATGAGGAATGCAACCAAAGCTCATAGTCAAGCAGAAGACCACATACTTCTGTAACTGTGGGAGAGACGGGGCACGAATTAATCGCAGCTACAATGGGATCAAAATCCAAGCTGAGACCCCTCAACGTCCATAAAATAAGATCATCATCATCGACGGGCTTTCCGGCGCTTGCTAATGCCAAGGATAACGACTTCACATGTTGAACATAAGAGTGAACGGACTGAGCACCTTTAGAAAGAGATTGCAACTCAGTATTAATCTGTTAAATGCGAGCACGAGATTGATACCCATATAAAGTTTTCAAAGTAAGCCACACTTCGACGAGCAGTGTTCTTGTCCACTACCTAGGAGAGAACCGAATTTGACAGAGAAACAAGAAGCCATCCTAGCACCATTTGGTCAAGTCGAACCCAAAGTGCAACGTCATCGTCAGAGGAGGTTGGCTTAGGAATCTTGCCATCAATAAATCTGAGTAAACCATAACAGCGAAGAACCGGATAGACTTGAGTATTCCAAAGCAAAAAATTATCACTCCCAAGCTTCAAAAAAATTTCTTGGGGGATATGCTGGACCTGTGGAAGAGAGACTGTCGCAGAACCAGTGTCAGACTCAGTGGTTGTCGAGGAAGAAGCCATGTCGAAATCAGGGAGTAGGAAGTGTGTGTTTAAAAAACAAATTGCCTAGGCTGTGATACCATAAAAGATATAATTTTTCCCTGTGAAACTTTACTGAGTTTGTATTCATTTATAATAATGTGATACAATCAGATGTGTACACCAAGTAGGACTCTTGATATGATACAATAGAAATGCTATCTACAATTGAAAAATAAAAAATAAGATAAGGCATTCGAGAAGTTTGATAAGGCTAACTATGTCTGGTTTAACAATATGCTTGTCAAAGATGAGGATATTAGTGAGGAAGCAGTTTGATTCTTTCAAAACCTTTATGGCAGGAATAATCAAAGTCACTACTCAATTTCTCCTACTGACATTGAATCTATCCTTCAATTCAGACTTCCTGATGGTGTGGGTAAAGACTTAACTCGTACAGTTACTAGCGAGGAAATCAAGGCTACCATCTTTTCTATGGGTGACTTTAAAAGTCCCAAACCTGACGGTTGTACATCTCAATTTTACAAGAAATGCAGGGATATTGTTGGCACTAACGTTGTCCGAGCGGTGTAATCTTTTTTCAGCTCTAGAAGGATCTTCAAGGAGATCAACTCGACCAACATTACTTTGGTCCTGAAGAAAACTAGCCCCTTGTCTATGAATGATTACCGGCCCATTGCTGCAACGTGGTTTACAAAAGCATTTCTAAAATCATTGCGAATCGTATGAAAAGCCACATGGGTCTTATTGTTTCTGATGCACAGTCTGCTTTTGTGGAAGGAAGAGATATTACTGATTGCATTTATCTGGGTCTTGAGTTGGTTAAAGGCTACAATAGGATAACGATTAGCCCTCGCTGCACTATTAAGGCAGATCTTCGAAAAGCCTATGATACTATTGAATGGGATTTCATCATGAAAAATTTTATTGTTCTTAACTTTCAACCTATCTTTGTCAAGTGGATCCACAGTTATATCACTACGCCCAAATACTCTGTTAATATTAATGGCAATCCTCAGGGGTACTTTGAAGGATATCGGGGGTTGAGATAAGGAGATCCCTTATCTCCCTATCTCTTTGTGATTGGTATGCAAGTTTTCTCCAAAATTCTTGAGTTGGGCACGATGAACAATGATTTTCACTTTCATCCCAAATGTAAATCAACTAAAGTCAGTTATCTCTTGTTTGTTGACGATATCTTGATTTTTGCAAAGGCTACTACAGGGGCTATTAAAATTATCAACTTTCTGGACTCAATATTTGCAAAGACGAGAGTGAGATCTTCTTAGTAGGTTGCAACAATTAAAGAACCATTGATATTCAGAACATCTTGAACATTAAGTTGAGGACCTTTCCTGTTCGCTATCTCGAGATTCCTTTAATTCCCGGTAGATTGCATATCAATGATTGCATCCCTCTTATGGATAAAGTTTCTAAAAAGATTGATGGTCGGGCAACAAAATGGCTTTCTTTTGCATGTAGAAAACAACTTATTTCTGCTATTCTTAACAACATCCATTCGTACTGGGCCAGAGTTTTCCTGCTGCCTAAGGGTAGTCTTGATTCTATGGAAAGTCACATTGCTTCCTTTTTGTGGTCTGGTGGGGTGAGAAATAGGAGAAAGACAAGATCAGTTGCCTGGCAAGTTGCTAGCAAACCTTACAGTGAGGGCGAGTTAGGCCTCAAGAAATTGAGTGATATGAGTTCTGCAGCCATCATGCGGTATCTCTGGAGACTTCATACTAGGAAAAAATCCATCTGGACTGACTGGATCTTCGCCAATCACTTGAAAGATTTTAATCTCTGAGAAGCCACCCTTTATTCGGATGCGGCCTAGTACTGGAAGAGACTCTTGTCTGTCAGAGATGTTTTAAGCTTCATATTGTTCACAAAATTGGAGATGGTGCCAACACGCTGTTTTGGATTGACCAATGGCATCCACTTGGCTTCCTAAACGAAGTACTTGGCACTTCTCTTTTTGAGCTCAACCAGTATAGAGCTGATGTAAAGGTTGAAGATTTTATTTGGAACGGACAATGGAACTAGTCCAGAAACTATCCTTTTATGAACTTCATTGCCTGTAATGTTGGCGACATCTTTCCTCATCCTAACAGGTTGGACCGTGAAAAATAGTTTCCAGCTTCGTGTTCGACTGTGCGTTGAAACAGTTAAACATGTTTGCAGATTAACAATAGTGATAAGTGAATCAATCACAGTGATACGCCTAATTCAAATAGTGAAACAAATGAAAGACAGTAAGTAAACGGCACACAATATTTTAACGTGAAAACCCAATTGGGAAAAAACCACGTGACCACTCCTTGGTCTAAATAGGCAATTCACTAGATGTTTTCATGGTTACAACAGTTAATGGACTTATGTGATTGACAACTCCCTTGTAACCCTCACCACCTAGACCACCTAAGGATTTACAACTAAGCAAGATCCCCTCGACTTAGCTTATTCTCCTGAATACTCACCTCCTTCTCCCGAAAGATGTTTATTTAGACAAATAAATCAAGTGTTTACAAACAATAACTTACTCAGCATACCCACAGTTCCTAAACAGATTCATACCACAGTGTTTACAAACTCAATAAAACCATTACAACCCTTACATGATCTAGACTCTGCTATTCATCATCTATATTGCTAAGTTTCTCGAGAAGACGTATATATATATATATATATATATATGTAAGAAGACTGCAACCCTTCAGCCCCTTATCATCTGCAATCTTAGTCGGATTGTGTAGGACTCTTTACCCAAATCAATCTCCAAGATCTTGCGCAATCAAAGATCTTGCTCAATCTCAATTAGCTTGAGCTCATCAGAATCGCCTCATGATTACAATTGCAGCAGATTGATAGCATTCCATACAAAATAGATCCTGCACAATCTTTTGCAAAAAATAAAGACAATTAATATAATAGAAAAATGCCCCTAATCTCGGGCTAACAAGCCCCCCCTTTAGCGTTGTTTTTGGCACAACCAAGGCTGTGTACTGGCAACACTGCATCTGTAATCATGACCCTGCCAACTAAGAACTCAACAACAGATATAACTAGAAATGTGATACACAGTGATAGAACAACACAGTTAAACTTAGTCAACCGTTGTGAACTAAACATAGTCTCTCCCCTTTTTTGACAGAAAGCAAGGCCAAATGGCAGACTACCCCTGCAAAACAGAGCAAGAAATAGAGGGCAACGGTAGATATATATATAAAACCACAACAAGGGAGGAATGCATAGATGTAGCAAGATAGTTAAAAATCACAAGTACGAGGGTCATGCCCTTAAGAAAGGAAAAAAAAACACACGTATTAGCGGCACACAGGCCAGATAAACAAGAACATTAATTGTCAGGGGAAGAAGACAGATGATGAAGAACATCTTGAAACATGGTAGCAATGGCACTGTGGCCAGCTAGAACATCTTGAATTCGTTTGTCCTGTACAGCCAGAGCTCTTCGTAATGTCCTAACAGTAGCAGGAAGCCCAGTCACACCACCTGTGGAGGTTGTAGAATTGTCAACTTATGGGAAAATAACTGGCTTGACCTTGCTTTTCACCGGCTTAGCATAGGTCTGCCATAGGGTAGGCTTAGCTGGGATTGTTGGCTCACTGTGAGCTTTGGCACTCTTGGGAAGATCCACATCAATCAACCGAGCACCCTGCACATACTTAGGACTAAAAGCAAGAGTTTCAGACACCTATAAAAACTTTTCACTGTCTGAGTCAAAAGTTTGATTGGCAAAAAGAAAAGCATAGAGAAAAGAAGGATACGGCAACAACTTGTTGTTCGTCTTGAGTTCAACTTCACGTAGAACACAGTTGAAGATAATCTCCCCTAAATCAAAACTATCACATGTGTCAAGACGATACATAACAGTGGTTGTGTGACTGTTAACGGTTGTATTATGCGAAGTAGGATATACATTCTGGATCACAACCTTGTGGAGGGCAGCATACTTGGCCGTGAGACATGATGCATCCAAACTTTCACCGGGCCACGCTGTCTCATACCCAATTAGTTCAGACACCACTATGTCAAGAGATGGCTCCCCCTCAGTAACTGGGTTGGGGGGCTGATACTTCAGGAACTTGTTGATGGCAAGATAAGAGAACATATGGACCTGCCCTCGAAGATAAACTTGATGATAATACGGGGATGAAGGATCCACTATGTTCTTGTAAATATTGGCAAGAAACTTGTGCACGACAGTGGGAAGGAACGGCTGAAGTTAACACTCAAAGACAGTATGCCTCTTTTCTCCAAAAGAGAATACAGACCATAAAGGCAATAGCTGTCTGCCAATATCTTTTTCTCAGTAAAAAATCATTTGGCTGCGAAGCGGGTAAACCGATCCTTGTTGATGGAGAGGAAGAACTTGTCGGAGTAGGCGTCAGAGAGATCTAGGCGAAGCAACGCGCTGTCCTCATCATCCAGTCGTTGTCTGTCCTTTGATGGGGAGGACGCCCAAAGACGCTTGCTGCGCTTGACTCCATGCTTAACTCGTGGACCTGTTCGCTTGGCTCGTGGAACAGGTGATTCCTTAGGAGTTATATCTTCTGCAGGCTGTGGAGAAGACTTATGTTTGACAGATGAAGGCATTGTTGTGGCTGTTGAAGACTGTGGAGGTGATTTGGAAGAGGACGGAGCTACAGTAGCAGTTTGAGATGTTTTGGCAAGGGTGGAAGCCTGTGGAAAATTGAACATCTTATCAGTCTCCTCTATGGTAGGTGCTTCCCTGTTGGTCAGCGATGATACTGGTGGAGTATGAAACAGCAGGTTGTCCTTACTGTTTGACCCACTATAGGCCACGAGTGAAGGCTTTTGAGACGATCCTCCGGAAGGCTGAGAAACAACTTGTGATCGACACCGATGAACTAGTGTGGCATCGGAGCTTTCTTCAGAGGAGGGAGAACAGGTAGCCATGGATGTTGATGAACCGAAATCATCTAAGATGATGGGTATGTGATCTGTTCCTTATTCGTTAGGCTAGATGGGCTTAAATTCCACTGGAGGCGAGTTGATCGTCGGACCATTTACCTTTATAGAAAAAAAAACTCAGCAAAGAAGATTAATGGCAGCAAAAATTTAGGGCACACGATCAGACACAAAACGATGAAGGTGAGAGAGAGAGAGAAAGAAAGATAAGTGGCGTGATTTAATGCAACCCACTTTGGGAACGTGTGAAAGAGAGACACGCGCCGCCTGTCTCTATAATTGCCAAGAAAATTAAAAATCCCACCTTTTACGACGCGAAAATTTTGGTGCCCAATTTTTGTTTTATGATTAAAATCAAAACACTACCAGAGATAGTGTTGTGAGAGAGAAAACTAACCAGATTCATCACAACTCTCAAAACACGGGACACAGGTCATGCCTTGGTTGTTGCACACAAAAAAAAGAGTTCCCCATAGGGCCCCACACAAAGATCTGATACAGAGACATAATATTCATTCCACATGAGTTCTTACACATATGAATAGGGTGTGTGTGTGAACTGTGATTGGGCATTGCCTCACAATGGACACCGAACCCAAATGACAGATCAGCTGTAACTCGACTAATCAGTTCACTATACTCCTTATTGGTCCTGGTAGCTTTCACTCTTGTTCATTTCTATGTAGCACAAGGTAGCTTTTTCCAGGTTGACTCAGTAATGTTGACTTTGAATTGTGCATACCTCAGTAATTATCTGAATTAGTTCAGATCTATGTGCACAGGCCTTTTTTTTCTTCTTCTTAGCAAAACTTTGCATACTGATTAGTGTCCGGGAATGGAGGTATTCCATAGTCACAAGCTTAATACAGCTGATTACACTTGGACTTCATTGTTTACACAATAGCAACAAGCTTGCTCACAATAGTGCAGAAGATGTTCCTGTACCATACAGTCAGAACACAATATAAGAAACATTATATCAGTGCAGTTCCACTGTGTTTCCCTGTAGTAGTCACAGTCAGAGTGTGAAAATGCCTAAGGGTTTACTCATTGTTTCAAATCTCACCACGTCGAGAGCCTTAGTGAAAATATTTGCTAGTTGATTCTCAGTCACAACATGTTCAAGTACAACTTGTTTTGTTTCCACTAATTCCCTTATGAAATGGTGCCTAATATCAATATGTTTGGTACGGGAGTGTTGAACCAGGTTCTTTGAAATATTGATTGCACTCATATTATCACAGTAAACAATAAGTAATTGATTACCAATACCATAGTCTGCAAGCATCTCCTTCATCCACAGTAGTTGCGTACAGCAACTTCCAACTGCTATGTACTCTGCCTCAGATGTGCTTAAGGAGATGGAAGCCTGTTTCTTACTGTACCATGATACGAGATTGTTGCCAACATAAAAATAACCCCCAGTTGTACTTTTTCGATCATCGACATTCCCTGCCTAGTCAGAATCACTGTAATCAGCCAAATTCGTGTTAGTACCCACAGTGTACCAAATACCTAAACTAGCAGTGCCAGACACATATTTAACAATGCGTTTTACTACTTTAAGATGGGATTCCCTCGGATTTGCCTGGTATTATGCACACACACTGACACTGAAGCAGATACCAGGACGACTAGTAGTTAAGTACAAGAAGCTGCCAATGATGATGCGATACAGTGTTGGATCAATAGTTTTTTCATTCTCCTCCTTAGCCAGTTTGGTGTTAGTGCTGATAGGTGTCCGAACTATTTTTGTATTGATCATGCCAAACCTCTTGACCAGATTGCGAGCATACTTTTTTTGAGAGATAAATATCCCATTGTGACACTATTTGACCTGCAAGCCAAGAAAGTACGTTAGTTCTCTTACCATACTCATCTCAAACTCCCGTCTCATTTGATCAACAAAATCATCAACACTGTGTTTGTATGTAGAGCCAAACACAATATCATCCACGTAGATTTGAGAAATTAATAGTCATGTGTTGAAATGTTTCACAAACAGTGTTTTGTCTACTCTACCTCGAGCATACCCCTTGTCCAACAAAAACTTTGTGAGCCTCTCATACCAAGCATGAGGTACTTGTTTGAGACCATACAGTGCTTTCTTCAGCTTGTATACGTATGTAGGATAATGAGGATCAACAAACCCTTTGGGTTGTTCTACATACGCTTCTTCCTGTAAAATGTTGTTGAGGAGGACACTCTTTACATCCATCTGAAACAATTTAAAATGCAAAACACAAACAATTGCAAGTAACAGTCTTATTGACTTCATCCTAGCTACAGGTGCAAACGTTTCATCAAAGTCGATTACTTCAACTTGAGTGTATCCCTGTGCAATTAATCTAGCCTTATTACGGGTGATTAGGCCATGTTCATCGGTTTTATTTTTGAATATCCACTTGGTGCCGATGACATTAGCACCTTTTGGTCTAGGAACTAAAGTCCACACGTCATTCCTAGCAAATTGACTAAGCTCATCTTGCATTGCACTAATCTAGTGATCATCTTTTAGTGCTTCATTTATAGTCTTAGGCTCAAACTGTGAGACAAAACATGCATACCTGGCATACTGTTGGTAGTCAATCATACGCTTACCCCGTGTTTTGATATCTTGGTCCAATGGTCCAATAATATCAGTCAACGAGTAGACCCTTTGAACTTGCCGTAAAGGTTCTTTCTGATCTAGTTGAGCCACAGTATCTCCCATAAATTTTTCATGTTCTTCTATCTCAAAGGACTTTGTGTCACCTGACTCTTTATTTGTTGGTATTGTTGGCACTGATGCATCTGTTGTTTGCACAATAGATAGAGTCTTTGGATCCTCTGAAGTCTTTTTGCTGAGCTAGTCATAGTGGTTGTCATCATTTAACTGATCTGCACAGTCAACTATGTTCACTTCAGATGAGCTTGGGCTTCCTTTTGTGTCAGATTCCAGTAACTTTTTAGGTTCCTCTGAAATTCCCTTGTCTTCATCTACTTAGGGTGCTACTGTGGTAGATGATATCTCATCTTCATTGTCAACATCGATCATACCTATAGTATCATCCACAACTATATTTGCAGACTCCATAACTGTTAGTGTTCGAAGATTATATACCCTATATCCCTGACTATTCAAGGCATATCCCAAGAATAGAGCTTTATCACTATTAGTATCAAACTTTCCCAGATTATCCCGGTCTTTTAGTACATAACACACACTGCCAAACACATGAAAATGTTTCACAGTAGGCTTCTTACCTCTCCACAATTCGTAGGGAGTTTTATCTGTACCTGATCGTGGATACACCCTGTTGATGGTGTAACACGTAGTGTTGATGGCTTCAACCCAGAACTTCCTAGGTGTATTTTTTCCAGTCATCATAGCTCGCGCCATCTCCTATAATATCCTGTTACATCTCTCAACAACACAATTTTGTTGTGGTGTTTTTGGAGCAAAAAACTCGTGAGAAATGCCATGATTGACACAGTAATCAGAGAAAAATTGATTCTCGAATTCCTTATCGTGATCACTTCTGATTCGAATGACCTTTGCCTTACCTTTTTCAGTGGAGATTTGCAGGCACAGTTTTCGAAAAGCTTGAAAAGTTTCGGATTTCTCCCGTAAAAAGTCCACCCATGCAAACCTGAAAAAATCGTCAACACACACAAAGATATACTTCTTACTTCCCAAGCTCTCTATTTGAACTGGACCCATGAGATTCATATGCAACAGCTCTAAAACTTTGTTTGTCACCAACTGCTGTGTTTTTTTGTGTGGAGCTCGAATCTGTTTTCCTAATTGGCATGGACCACAAACTCCTTCCTTCTTTCTTGATAATTTAGGAATCCCCCTAACAATTCCTGCATTGGTAATCTTGGTTAGCATATCAACATTTAGATGTCCTAACTTCTGATGCCACAGTTCTGTGAGTTGAATTGAACTGCTAAGACACACCATAGCCCAGTTAGATAGAACTGTTAGAGTGTAACAGTTATTAGATGAGCATTTCCCTGCAAGAACACAGTTATCATAACTGTCAATTACCCTACACCCTTCCTTAGTGAAGTGAACATACAAGCTTTGATCACATAGTTGACTTATGCTGATTAGATTTGCCCTAAGTCCATCAATGTGGAGTACATCCGTGAGTCTAGGGAAACCTTCTACATCTACTGTATCGTAACCAAGTACCCTTCCAGAAATGTCATCACCAAATGTTACCTGTCCTCCATGGTATTCATGGTAGACTGAAAAAATACTGTGTTTACCTGTCATGTGTCTTGAACAACCACTGTCCAAATACCATGAATTAGTAGCATCTGCTTTCAAGGAAGTGTAAATGACAAAACATTTTTTATTGTTCTTAGGTACCCATATTTTTCTTACCCTTTTTGAGATACTATCCTGATGTGAAAAAGAATAAGTGGACATATCTATTCTCTGCACGAGACGAAAAAAATTAGGTCGAATATGACCAGCATACCCACAGTGGTAACAGATAGGTGCAAACCTGCTTTCTGTTTTCTATTTGGTTGTCACTGTGGGGGTTTGTAAGGGAGCTAACTGTGGTAGCTCTGGTTTTTTTGAGCCTTTGACAAACACTATGGTATAAGTAAAATTTGATCCTTGATATCCTAGGCCAGTGCGATCGCCACTTGGTTTATGGATTAAAAGTGCATGATCAAGCTTTTGCTTCCCGGAATTCATCATGCGAACACCTCGTTGTAACTGCTGCAATTCGTCATGTAGATCCAATAGTTTCTGAGTTTTTTCTTCTAACTGCTGGATGAGGGTTCTATTTTGTTCCTTAAGATCATCAATTTTTGTGCTCTGTTCTAGATTAGTCATCACCAACTCTTCATTCTTTTTGCAAACTGCAACCCATTTTTCAAACATTAGTTCATAAGTCTCCAGGAGTTGCTCATTACTCATGAGTTCTTCTGATTCTGAGTCGCCGTCATTGGTATCCTCTCCACTAGTCACAGTGACCTTGGATTTGGACACATTATGACCACCCTGAACAGCAGTAAATGCAATATAGTCTCATGTACCATCATTACTTGGTGCGTCTTCTTCTTCTGGCTCCTCATCGCTCCATGTGGTATTAAACGCCTTCTTTTTCTTCTTCAGTGTGTTTGCACATTCTGCTTGAATATGCCCAAAGCCCTCACATTCTCTGCACTGTATACCTTTCTTTTTCTTTTCTCCAAATATGTCTGTGTTTGCCCTATTATCAGTTTCTCTGGGTGTTTCACTACTATTCCTTCTGCTAGGGTTGTCACTGTTGTGTCTGCTGAAATTCTATCTACTGTTATTCCTTTGCATAGGGAACTTCTTCTGTTTTTTCCATTTTCCAACAGATCTAGCAAATTTTTTTGTCAACAATGCAAGTTCTTCTAAGCCATCATTACCGCCATCCAGTTCATCAGATAGTTCAGCCTGAAGTGCAAGTGATTTCTCCTTCTTCTGCTGTTTAAATTTTAGTTCATATATCTTTAATGAACTGATAAGGGCATCAACTTGCATAGTGTCAAGATCCTTTGATTCTTCAATCGCATCTACCTTTGATGCAAATCTTGTTGGCAAAGTTCGTAGGATCTTTCTCACTAGTTTTGCTTCAGATCATCATTTTCCCAGAGTAAAGGCTTCATTGGTTATGTCATACAGTCGTGCATAAAATTCTGACACTGTTTCATCCTCATGCATTTTCAGTTCTTCAAACTTTGTGGTCAGGTACTGTAATTTGAATTGTTTCATAGCTTCTGTACCTTCAAACGATGTTTACAACACATCCCATGCTTCATTTGCCGTTTCATAGTTTGAAATGAGTTTGAACTGGTTGATGTCCACAGCATTAAATATTGCATTTAATGCTTTGAAATTACAATTCGCCAAGCGTTCTTCATCATTAGTCCACTAATCCTCAGGTTTGGGAACCATAATGGTCCTGACCACAGCAGTAGAACCACTACCAGCCCCTTCAGATGATGCTTCTTGTGTGTTAGTGCCTCTAGTTGTGGTATTGCAGTCTCAAAAGTGGGTGCAATCCACCCGTTAATCACGGATCTCCAGGTACCTTCATCAATTGCTTTGATGATACGTGTTTTCCAATAGCTGTAGTTGGAACCATCGAGAAGTGGTGGCCTGTTGATTGAACCTCTGTCACGCATGTTGTTCATCCTTGCAAAACAGCAGAAACTTCCCGGATCTAACTGAGTAAATGATTCAGTTTTTAGCTCTTGATACCACTTGAAAACTAGTTTCCAACTTCGTGTTCGACTATGCGTTGAAACAGTTAAATACGTTTGCAGATTAACAATAGTGATAAGTGAATCAATCACAGTGATAAGCCTAATTCAAACAGTGAAAAAAAATGAAAGACAGTAAGTAAAGGGCACGCAATATTTTAACATGGAAACCCAATTGGGAAAAAACCACATGACCACTCCCTAGTCTAAATAAGCAATCCACTAGATGTTTTCATGGTTATAACAATCAATGGACTTATGTGATTGACAACTCCCTTGTAACCCTCACCGCCTAGACCACCTAAGGATTTACAACCTAGCGAGATCTCTCGACTTAGCGTATTCTCCCGAATACTCACCTTATTTTCTCGAAGGATGTTTACTGAGACAAATAAATCAAGTGTTTACAAACAATAACCTACTCAGCATACTCACAATTCCTAAATAGACTCACACCACAGTGTTTACAAACCCAATAAAACCATTACAACCCTTATATGATCTAGACTCTACTCTTCATCATCTGTATCGCTAAGTTTATTGAGAAGACGTATATATATATATGTAAGAAGACTGCAACCCTTCAGCCCTTGATCATCCGCGATCTTAGTCGGCCTGTATAGGACTCTTTACCCAAATCAATCTCCAAGATCTTGCACAATCAAAGATCTTGCTCAATCTCAATCAGCTTGAGCTCATCAGAATCGCCTCTTGATTACAGTTGCAGCAGATTGATAGCATTCCATATAAAACAGATCCTGTTCATAGCATTTCATATAAAACAGATCCTGCACAATCTTTTACCAAAAATAAAGACAATTAATATAATGGAAAAATGCCCCTAATCTCGGGCTAACAGACCGTATCTATTGGGTGTCCGGTAAGAATGGTTTGTTCACTACTAGCTCTGCATGGAATATTACACGAACTGTGTTTCCTCCTATTCAATGGTGTAAAAGCGTTTGGTTCAAGGGGCATATTCCTAAACATGCTTTCCGAACGTGGCTCGCTTGGCTGGACAGGTTACCGACGAGAGCTCGTCTCATCTCATGGGGCATGCAAAACAGTCCTCTTTGCTTATTCTGTAATAGCTGCATTGAATCGAGTGATCATACATTCTTTGATTGTGGGCTACTTAGAAGAATTTAGAGGAGAGGTTTGGAACAGTCAAGATGTTTTCCCAGGCTTTATTCTTGCGATGATATTTCTAATTGGATCTCCTCCAACTGCAACCAAAGATCTCTTCAAGTCTTCATCATCAAGCTTTTCTTCAAGGCGACAATATTTCATATTTGGAAAGATAAGAATGGCAGGCTTTATCAAACTAGTGTTTTGAGTGAACAAGCATTGTTCGGCAACATTGTTTTTAGAAACAGCCATAGAAATAGATTAATGTATAGAGT
Source organism: Ehretia macrophylla (assembly GCA_037974665.1). Taxonomy (NCBI): domain Eukaryota; kingdom Viridiplantae; phylum Streptophyta; class Magnoliopsida; order Boraginales; family Ehretiaceae; genus Ehretia; species Ehretia macrophylla. The sequence continues at coordinate 43,697,970 of CM075769.1, read as the reverse complement.
TTGGAATATACATGAAAGTATTCTTTTGTAGCTCGGATCCTGAGGGTTTTTTGTTTGTCTCTTCTTTTTGTCTCTCGTCTTGTAAATTTTGTGATTAATATACACTCTTGCTTGCCTAGCAAACAAAAAAAAAAAAGATACCCATGCCATTTTTTTGTGTTTGCCGATAAAATAAGGTTATAAAGACAAAAGCTACAATCAGAAGAATGAACTCACGAAAAGATCAAACACTAATTTCTTATAATAAGGTAGTGGTGAAGAAGAAAAAGTAAAAGAAGAGAAGAAAAATCAACTTCAACCTTGTCACTGCCAATCTTTGAAGCTACAGGATACAAAAGAAATAAAGATAGACGAAAAAGAAAATTTGACTTCCTATTTTACCCTAAAAAATTCTAGGTTTTTTATGTCAAGTGTCTCACACTTGAATTATCTGTTAAATATTGGACGAAAAATAGACCATAGACTAACATTGTCTCAACTATAATTTCTTAAGGACTGAAATATTCACTTTTAAACATTAGAGACCAAACTTTCAAACGCCATATACTAAAAAGTTGACTTTTAATTTATTTAATAAAATGGAATAAGTAAAAAAGAAGTGAAGATAATTTTTTTTGAACTCTCATTCTCCATCTTCTTATTTTTCCTCAAACCAAACTGCTTGGAACACTTCACTTTCAATGAGGGGCCAGTACCTATGAAAGAATTTTTCATTGAAACCATCAGGGCCAGGTACACTGATTGCATTGTCTGAAAGCTGCTTCTTTGACTTCTTATTTTATGATCGGTTTGATTAAAGAATCACTACAAAAAAACTGGAATTTGCGATAGGCTGTCGCCATGCCATCACCAACACTGCGACGGTTTTGCGACGGGAAAGTTTGACGCAAGTTTTGTGAGGGGAAGGTAATGGCAAAATATCCAACGCAAAAAACCATCACCAAGCCATCATCGTTGGTGACGGTCGTCTTTGCCATCTCCAATTTCATGACGGCCATGTTATACCGTCACCAAATTGGCGACGGCACGGTGAGGAAAAAAATTAGGTAGGTAATTCGGATACGGTGGAAATGGCTCGGTGACGGTATGGTGACAGATTCCCTCACCATGCTGTCACCATAATGGGTAACAGCTAAATTTTATATGTTTTAATTAGTAAGATTAATAATATATTATGGTTAATAAACCATAATATATAATTTTACATTTAAACCATGATACGACCTAATATATCATGCTGGCGCGTCACCAAATTATTTTTTTCTTTCGTTTTCAGTCACATCTAACTTTATGACCATTAATTAGTCTGTATGCACGTGTCTTTTTGTACAATCACCTCAGTGATCTGTCAAATCACGATAACTTTTTAAGCGCACGACAATAAATTATAGATTCAGCTGTTGAAACATGACATACTTTATTTAATTTCTGTCTACATAAATATCTAGCTGTCCAATCACGGCATGCATACAATTGCATTAAATTATATTTTTAGCTAATAGATGTAAAATTGAAAATTAAAACTTTTCCACTTCATATAATTTTGTAAATTATAAATTTATAATTGTTAATTTTATGAATCATATTTTTTTTATAAAATTACACATTATATTTTTGTACCTTTATTAATAAATTCTTATATAATTACTAAGATTAAAATTATATTTTTAAATATACATTTTTTTATAATTTTAAATGTTAATAATTTTTTTTTTTTCATTTTTCCTTGTCTCCGTATTGGAGACGAGGATCGATCCCGTCTCCAATGAAGACGGGGGCTATACCCTGTTACCAACATTAGAGACGGGAGCTGAATCCCGTCTCTAATAATAGAGACGGAAGCCCTAGCTCGTCTCCAATAGAGACGGGTGATGAACCTCGTCTCCAATTTTGAAGACGGGAGATGAATCCCGTCTGAACCAATCTTTAAAAAAAAAAAAATTAAAGGACTCAACCCCATTGGGGCTGATCTAATTTAAAAAACAAACACCCACCCCCATGTCCCCTACCTCCCACCCATTACCCCCCCAGTCCCTCACCCCCACCAGGTGACCCACTCCCATCCCAGTCCCCTACCCCCATCCCTACCCCATACCCCGCAGCTCCCCCACCTTCATACTTCACAACCAATAGCACCCTCCCCTACCCCCACCTTGTAGCCCCTTCATCCCCTACCCAGCAACCCACTGCCTCCACCCTTGCGACTCTCTCCCCTAACCATAAGGTAATTTTATTTTATTTTTTTTGTTATATAAATATATATATAATATATTTACATATAGATGTGTATATATATAATATAATTTTTGTATGTTATTTTTGGTTTTTTTTGAATTTTTTCATTTTTTTAGTTTTTTTTGCTTTTTTCTTTTTTTTTTTGTTTTGAGTGTTTGTAGATGTTGTGTGTTGAAAGTGTTGGTGGTGGTAGTGGAGGTGTGTGTGTATGTGACCTGTAGTTTAGAAGATTTATTGTTGTTTTATATGTTTGTATCTATTAATTTAGGATTTTTGTTTAATAAACACTAAAACACACAATTTAATAATTCTTTTGTTTATCTCTGTGTGTGTGTGTAGAGATAAGATAGATTGAATACATATTTAGTGGGTCCAAATGTGTGATATGGATTACTTATGAACTATGCATTGGGGGGTTCGGTCAAGTGGTTGTGAGTTCCAAGTCATTTTCTAAATTAATATTTGTGTCCGTGATATTTTTTAGAAAATGTCTTATGTTCTGAGTGGGTGTTACTTTCTTTGCATTCACTCAATATGGCGGTTTTAGTTTGTGCAAAAGGGGACTTATTGTTTCCTCCTTATATAGAAGGAGCATGCTAGAGATTATTGCCTAGAGTTAGGATAGATTGTGCTATGTACAGACTTTTTAAATTGGTTTAATTATTTTCTCTGCTTTTTTGTTTCCTTTTCATCAAGGTTTAGTGCTTCGAATCATATATATCAAGCATGGTGCTTTGGTTATCAACTATATGCTTTATCCATTTTATATAATATTATCACTTTAAGTTTGATTGGTTTGCCTCCGTGTGTACACCAGTAAGACTAGATGTCTTATTCTAACTATCAGCTTGGTTCAAGGCATTACCATAAGGTGTGTAGATGTTTTCTTTTATTATCTTGTAATTATTAGAATTGGCTTCTTATTTCTTTATCTGTCCAAGTATTTTAAATATTGACTATATACTCCTGCAAACATATGGTAATGGTGTGCACTATTGTTTAGTCATAGGTACACTTGCATACATATACTTCGTATATTTAATCATTGGGTATATTTATTCTTTCAAGCACTAATTGAACTTTTAGACCAAGTAGTAAATGTTTCTAACAAGCTAGGTGACAACTTTATAGTTTTGTTCTCATGGTTTTCAACAATTTCAAACTATTCCCTTTATCTCTTCATAGCCAAGCTTTCACCTAAAAGGGATGATGAGTTCATGGGTCTTCTTATATAGCTTAATTGTCCATTTGTGCACCTGTTAAGATTAAATAGATGAATCATGTACATATATGCATTATTGGTTTTCAGAATTCATGAAGAATGTAAGCAAAATATATACTTTGGGTTGCTATTTATTGTGAAAGTATATGATAATCTAGATTTTTGTGCCTGAGCTACTTGACTTTATACTATGGTGTGAATTTCTTTTCTTACCTTACATCCCAACAAAGACTATATTTTTATATTCTTCTTTTTAAAATGTTATTAAAGGATTATTGTCATAGTCACAGAGCATTTGGCTCAATGAACTTCTAACCATGAGACCCAAATATTAAAAATAGCTTAAAAAAGAGAATGGTTGTCTCATGAAGTTGTAGATAAGTTCTACATAATTTTGAAAATTGGTTATCTCTGAGCTGATTGTGTTCATATTTTCAAGCTCAATCTCTGAGGTATCATTTTTAATATGTGTGTGATATTCTTATGGGTGAAGTACATGTGTATCTTTTTCAAGCTATATTGGCTTTAACGTTTGAAAAGCTTTCACATTATCATAAATATGTTTATCTAGATCTGTGTTGAAGTAAATTTGTGCGTCTCATTTTCTCTTCCTTTTGGACTATGTCAATAATAAACCTATAGTATTTAGTCTATATCATAAATACACTGGTATATCTTAAACTCCATCTTATAACTTTGAGCATGTTGTACTCTCCAAAAGTATCACCTTAAGTCTTTTGCTTGTTTTTTTACATTATCTTAATCTATTCATAGTCACACTGCGTTTAGACTACTTTGAGTATGGTGTTCATGGTTTTTACACATTTATGCAATTTTCAGTATAGTGTTTTTTTTTTCTTTTGTATAACTAAAACTCAAGTTAATAAGACTTTGGCTTCATTGCAAATACAGAAGACTGAGTTTACATGTTCTCCGTGGTTCTCTTCGAGTGCGAAGAAATTGATCAAAAGAATTATGGATCCTAATCCACAGACAGTATGTAAATAAACGGGCTTTCTTTCCTACTCTCCTAACTGCTGCTTCTTCTTGTTTTTTTGGAGTAATCTTATATAGAAAATTTGAAATTTTATGATGTCCCTGATATTGAGTTTTGGTGTTTGGTTCTTTCAATTGGTTTAATTTCTGAATCCATACGTGTTGATGAACATGATACAACGCATCACAATTGTTGAAATCATTGAGAATGAATGGTTCAAAAAAGGCTATGAACTGCCTGTTTTTCAACAAGAAGATATTAGTCTCGATGATATAAATGCAATATTTAATGAATCTGTAGTAAAGTTTACTCCTTGAGATACTTCTACCAAAACCTTATCATTATGTGTTATCGTGGTTCTTATTGGCTTTCTCTAATCATGGTGACGTTGTACTAAGATCACCATGTCCCGAAGTAATATTTAAGTGTCACTTTATCTCAAGCTTCATCTGTTGCATATCTTTCAAGATGTCATTAGATTTGCACATTGAATCAGTTTGTCAAGTTAGTAGGTGAATTGAAAAAAATATTATATTCAACGCCTCACTTTTTTGTTTTTTTTGGACTATGAGGCCTCACTTGAAAGTGAATACTTGGAACTAAATCATTAATTTCCCCTATATATATATTCTTGATATTCTATTCATAAAATTATAGGTTTAGACTAAGATGAGTAGTAAATGAAATGTTTGGAATGCATAGCTAAATTGTTCTGTTTTCCTCGCTTTCTGTTTATTTCTAACATGTTGCATTTGCTCAAATTAAAGACAACAATCTGAATCCATTAAATTAACTTTGAGCAATTTATATAAATGTAGAATATCTCAAAGTTAATTTAGGATTTATAGAACCCAATATGCTAAGATATTCAAGAAGTATAAACTGGGTTGTCATTCTTTGTAGAGCAGGGAAAATGGACAAAATCATCTAGTTGGAATACACTCACAGATCCATTGAATGGGGAATCGTTCATTATAGTTGCTGAAGTAGATGAAACAGGTCTATAGGTACATAAAAGTTTCATTTGGTCATTTTTTATCATTTGCATCAATAAATTGATTTTAGACCTCCTAATCATGATATACCTTGTGTGTGTATGTGTGTGTGTGTATTAGCTCTTTTGGACCAGTAAATGACTTCACTACACCATGTTACACCTCCTAATTCTTAAAGTGTTGATTTTTCTCAGATAACTATTACAATACCAAATGTTTATGCAGCCATTTGTATAGAGCTTATCCCAGTGCCCTAAACATGGATTACATAATCTGTTTAAATCACCAGACAGGTTTGTATTGCTTAATCTATTTTTTCCTTCTACTTTCTTTTTCTTCGTTAATCTAACTGTACCCCTCATTTAGACTTAACATCAGTATGCCTAACAAGTCTTATGACATCCAACAAGCTCATTGATTTTAATACTAAAGTTTCTCCATTCATATGAAGAAGCTTTCTTAATGAAACTTTTTCTTTTTTCAGATATCTTATGGTTGGACACATATCTAGGAATGCAGCGTGTATGCTTTCCCTGCCTGTTGTAATTCATCTAAATAGCAAAAGGTTGTTCAGTAGTATCTATTTATATTTGGTTTCTAAATTTTAATTTTCTTTATATTTATGCGGCAATAACTAGGTTTTATGTATCAACTCAAATTAACTGTATTAGAATTTACATAATTAATACTATTTATTCCAATTTATTGATACAAGTTGATTCTTATTGCAAGTCATTTTATTTATAATATTTTATTAATATCCATTAGGCTCAGCCCGTGCATATGCACGGGCCAACCCTAACTAGTATGTATATAAATGGGTTAGGTGTACATATATCATTCAAAGATGACCTACTTTTGCATTATACCCATTTTTGTAACAGATTTGTTTCTATTATAAAGAATTGTGACATGTGAGACAAAGTAAGGATAATAATTAACAACATACACATGCAAAAAGATGAGGGGTTTTTGGGAAGAGAGAGAAGATAAACTGTTGCATGCAGTTTTGGTGAGGACTTGACAACGGCTGTTTTGGTGACGGCATAGGGACGGGTGAAGTTGGCAAGGGCATGGTGATGGGAAATATTAGTGATGGCATGGTGACAGAAATTGTCTGTGACGGCATGGTGACAAAAAAAATTTGTGACGGCGTGGTGACGAGATAAATTGGTGAGGGCTTAGTGAGGGGAAACATTGGCGAGGGCTCGGTGACGGCAATCATTGGTGACGACCTGGTGACGAGTCGTCGCAATACGGCGACAGCTTAGTGACTGGGAAGATTTTGGCGACCACCTCGTATCTAACGGATGTTTCCTCTCACCGTGTCGTCGCAAAGTCGAAATTGGCAACGACACGGTGAGGGAAACCGTCCGTCGCAGAATTCAATTTTTTTTGTAGTGAATTATTAACCTCATTTGAGATGCAAGGCTGAATTGCCTCAAGAATTGGGGAGTATTTTCTCAAGCTGCATACATATGAGCTAAAATGAAGCTGTCAATTTACAGTTAGATCCCACCAACACATAGATATCGAATTCCGAGCGGGGATTAACATCTTGTCGCTTTAACCAAAAAAAAAAACACAGAGATATCGAAACATACAATGACTCGCCCCGTTGACTGCATCTTCACCACTGAAAATTGGATAATGAATGGGCTTAATTTGGTGACCACAGGACTAAGTGCGGCAGTTGTTCATTTGGCACCCTATCAAATTGCTAATGTACTCATGCACGCTATTTATATCGAGTTTTCAAGCTCACAATCTAGCTAGAACAATATATATATATATATATATATATATATATATATATATATATATATATATATAACAAAGTTGTTCAATTGATCAAGTCATCTGAAATGGCTTCTCTTTTCTACATGCTGCTGCTTGTGATAATTCATGGGTTGGCAGTGGAGACTAGTAATTTAAACGAGGGATATGTAGTGAATGCACGAGAGCTTATTGCTAGTCCTCGTTATGCCATGGCAGCTTCTCAACGTTACGAGCAATTTTCAATGGTAGATCGGCTTCAGCCGCTTCCTCCGCCTCCTCCCTTTTCGAGTCCCAGACTCGTGCCCAGAGACACTCCTCCACCTCCGCCACCTCCGCCACCTCCGCCCAGCTAGTCGAATTCAAGAGAGTCTCGGACATCTGCTTTTCAAATGAGCTTGATATAGTAGATGAAAATAATAGCTCATCAATAGATTAATTTTTAAATAAAAGATGTAATGATATTGGTTGTTATACTTTGATTAAATAAATATGTATGATCAGCCGTGAAAATAAAAGACCGACGAGTTATTTTTGTTCCGATTATGAAGGTACAGAATGTGGAAAAATAGAAGAAGGGTCAATGTTGCAAATAACTTTCACGGTTGCATATAATCATTTTTTAAATATTTTAAATTTTCAATTGCAACGTTTTCCCATAAATACTAAATAACATTTTAAAAAATTATTGCAAATAAACTTTAATTTAAAAATTGTTGCAAAAAAAAGTAATCTTATGAGCAACTATACATTAACAAAAGGTGATTAAAAAAAATTATCAATTGCAATTAAATATGTATAAAAAATTGTTACAATAAAACACCTATTACAACAATTTTTTTTTTAATTTTTTAATTAGTGTATCACAAAAAAGTTAAAAATGTTTTAGGCGTTACAAATCATCATGCTTATGCCCTAAATCTTTGATGTCTTGTTTTAAGATTTCCGATACTTTGTATGAGAAAATGGAAATTTCCATTCATTGATTCTGATGGAAACATAAAGAGAATGATAGCAAATTCCCTGGGTTAATTCGTAGCGTTTTTACATAAGCAAGTTGCAAGGAGGACATTGTAATTATAATTATTTTTATTGGCTACTTATTAGCTTGATTTCTTGGAAACTTAACAAAATTTTTGCTTACATGAAAAACGTTACGAGTAAGTCTCTCCACGACAATCATGGATCCAAAGGAGCTAGACAGCCTGGGCCCACAAGGACTGTCATCGGGTCCAAGACTAAATCCAAGTTTCAACAAAAATTGTTCCTGAAAATTCAAATAAATTCAAGACAGATTAAATTTCTCTACAATTTCTTTACTTCCGAGGTGGTTCCCTATTACATACAAAAAAGTAAGACTACATATAGTCTTGAGAAATTTATGCAACCACAATTTATTTCAGGTAAAATACAGCTAAGAATGGCAATGGAGACATATTTTGTAGGTCCTGTCTCACCCTTGTCCCAAATGGGGGTACTATTGGGGTGAGGGATGGGGGGTGACTTTGGATTCCCGTACAGGAGCGGGGCGGGGGATGGAGATAAATATTTCTCGCCCCACATTTCCCACCCCGTATATTAATAAAATTATTTAAACATTTTATATATCTATTTTAAAATATTTTAGTTAATTATATAGTATTAGAAAATATTATTCTTTCTTAATCTATTACTCTAATAGTTAGGATTAATTAGTTCCTCTCTATTTCTTTATATGTATTAGTGCTAGGGCTATATTTTAATATTTTATATTATACAGCACAAATCGTGTCAATTAAACTAACTAGTAAACAGTACACTTAAAAGTTAAACCTCTTATTCTGACCAAAGAAAAAAAAAGATCTAAACCTCTTAGGATTATAGCTTATAATACATATGTGATGTTAATTTAATATCTATAATTATATTATTATTTAATTTTAGTTTACGTCTTGAAATTTATGTATTGTTAATTAATGTCAGTACATAGTTTAAAAAAATAAAAATAAAAACCCATGAATAATCCCCATCCTCGCGGGGATTTATTAACGGGGCGGGGACGGGGACGGGGGCGAGGCACAAGAAGCGAGAGAAGGGCAGGGGACCGAGTGTCTTTTCAGGTGATGGGACGGAATATGAGGATAAGTCTCTCCACCCTAAATCCATGTCATTGTCATTCCTAAATACAGCATACTCCCGTGTTATGCCCAATACTCTAAGAGCCCCTTGCGATACCTATTTTTCTTGTTTTTCAGCAATCACAACCTCAGATGGGCAAATACAATGTTAGCGCCAAGTCCTTGGGAGCTATAATAAGTAGGGAAAACAGTTGACCCCCTTAAAGTGGCAGGCATCCTGTCATTTTGGCCGCCCCATTAGCAGTGGCGTCTGACATGAGTTACTTGGAAAAATCTTCAGTCCATCTGCTTCTATTATGTCGCGTGAGACAAGACAAGCTAACCAATAGATCCATGACACATGGCAACGAGTTTTGTGTGTCAATCATGGTAAAGAACTGAATGACCATTTTATCCTTATATTAATAATATGATTATATTATTGAAAGAAGACAAAAGTGACATTCCAAAAGACCAATACACCCCTGAACGAAAAAATAATAGCATTGCGAAAGTCCAAAACACCCCTCAATGATAAGCAATCAGGTTGTGTTGTATTTTTTTTTTTTAAATGAGATATGTTCGAGTAGATGAAAGTACCCTTTTGGTATGTTTGTGCTTTCTTCTTAATGTAACAATTCACAAAATATAGAAAAAAAAAGTATAAATTTGAAATTTGACATATTACAAAACAAAATGTATAATATTTCTTATATTTAATTAGACGATTAAAAGATAAAAGATAGGAAACAATTTCATAATGTGTACGTCACATAGACAACCATTGCATTCTTTGTGTATTGGCTCATAGTCCTCAATCCGAAGCCAACCCGTCATTATCATCTTGGGTACGTCATGAAGTGGACAACATAGAGTTTTACGGATGATAGAGTGATATCCCGACTTGTCATGCAAAATTTTGCACAAACTCTTAAGAGACTCTTCTGTTTTAGTGTTCAGATCCCTTATAAACGTAAGAACTTTAAAAGATATTTGCTTAACAATATTATTGTTACGAAACATACATGATAATTAAAAATTTAATTACGCAACAAAATAATTACATGTATCCGTTCATGGTTATTTACGCAGATTTAAAGCATATAATAATTTAATCTAATTAAATTGACAAGACTCGGACTCCTTAATAACCAGATCAAATGTCTAATTATTACAAGCTCAATTAAATTAATATTAGGACGATCCTAAAATTAATTTAATTTTTGGATAAATATCACGTTACCCTCCTATGATATGTGAAATGATCACTCTACCCCCTGTATTCGTAAAATTCTGAGAAAGTCCCATGTATTAGTAAAAAGTCCTCGCACTACCCCCTCTAAGCTATTAAATGATGTCTTTACCCTTTTATAATACATAATTTTTTTTCTTTTTTTTTCTTTATCTCCATCTATTTTTTTATTTACCACTAAATTAAAAAATTAAAAAATTAAAAAAATGGTCATCTTCCCCAACATCCCAACCCCCTCCCCCCCACCCCTTACCCTCGCCACCCTTCCCCCCCCCTACCCACCACGTTGTTGCGCCGGATTGATTGATCCATGTAATTCATTGTATCGGTGGTCAAGTCTAGTCACTTGTTCGTTAACAAGTACTACTAATCGCCTAAACTAATATCTCATATTATTTGGTTAGTAGACTGTAATTCAATTTATTTTGATAAACTGACGCCAAATTAATTTATCCTATGATCGGGAACAACTTTTAGAACATATTTATTCCTAATGATAGAATCTATAAATGGTGTTCTAAGGATTTTTATCTAATTAATATATATATATATATATATATATATATATATATATATATATATATATATATATATATATATATATATATTGTACATAATGACCATCTTACACAATTCAGTTTGACAGTACCCTCAATTTATTAGTGACATGTCTATCTTTATAAATTAATAATTATTAATTTATCAATAAATTAATATCGCGTTAAATTAATAGAAATTAGTGATCACAACACTATTAATTTAAAGATGTTATACTGTATCTTAAGAAATGAAAAAAATGAACAATATGCAATCGAAATAGTATCTTTAGTAATCGAGTGTTCATATACCGTTGATTCACATATGGTTAAGTGGTCGGTGAAGTTTCATATACCATAAAATTCGGATATGGTTAAATGGTTGGCTAATGTGGGTTTACATATACCATTCCTCATATTATATTTTGACTAAAGTAGCACGAATAAACTATCTTAAGAAAAAAAAAAAAAAAAAGTGAACAATTTATAATTGAAATAGTTCTTATAGTAATTGAAATAGTACTTACAGTAATTGAACATTCATATACCGTAAATGAGGGAATATGGTTAAATAGGTAATGAAAATGGTTAAAGAAGCCATTTCAGCACTACATATAATATATCTTAACAGGTTATAATAGTAAATTCATAAATAAAAATTAGATGTTATTGATAAGGATATTTTAGTCATTGTGCAACCCAAAAGATTAAAGAAGATATTTTAGCACTACATATAATATTTAGTGGGTCATGCATGTATTTAATAAAACAAAGGGCAACATGATCATTACATATAATAATTAATTTTTTTTTTTTTGAAATTTGAGTTGAGATCAACGATCAAAATTAATCACAACAAAAGGATGGCCAAGATCATCTGCAGTTGAATAGCCGCAGATGTACCAAAGACCAACCCGAGTTACTTTACATTGCATCACATTCGTGCTATAATCTGACCTTGTGACATCTTGGCTACTAAAGTAAGTATAAATAGATTTTCTCGATCAGTAAAAGGTAACTGTTCCCTAACACTGACTCTTATATACTTTAAACCAGTTCATATTCATCAAGCTCAGATAATTTGTAATTTGTTCCCTGATTTGTTCTGAACTTATCCCTTTGAGTTAAATCCCACATTGTTTATTGTGTAGGTTGAAAGAGCAGCCGACTAAGGAGTCATCATTTTTACCTTATCAATATGGAAGATTTTATGCCTTTTACCATCTAGAATCCATTTAGTATAAGCACCCAATTTGGAGCATGGGTATAACCATCAATAGGCAAATGAAAATCTGGGTAATCTTGAAAGTTTATGAGGCTATTTGGAATTTACTCATTAAGTCATGGGATTTTTTTTTGATTCAATTTAGTATATAGGTACCATTAACTATAGAAATTGAGGACAAAAATGAGAAATATAGTCCAAAACATGAATGGTGTACAAGCAAATATTATCTCCACGAAGGGATCGAGGATCTTGGCCCTTCCACAATTTTGAGAATTTGGGATTAAAATAAGTCATGTTTGGAAGTCTTTTGATTTTTTTGTTTTGTAAAACAGTTTTCTAGAAGAGTTTTTAAAAATAATTTTTAAGAACAAAAAAATAGAAAACTTGTTTCAGTAGAATTATTTTCTGAACAAGTCTTTAAAATTAATATACCCTCAAAATTATATGAACAATTTTCTCTTTCATTGAACTCCAAAATCTTTTATTAAATTAATTAATATTTTTTTAAATTTATTATTTAATAATTTCTAACTGATTAACTTCATTAATTGTAATTTTAAAATCTTAATTTATTATCTTAAAATTTTAATTTCTTTTAATTTATTATTTAAAAATTGAATTAATTTAATTTAATTATTTAAAAAATTGAATAATTATTAATTAATTTAGAATTAAAATTAGTTAAATTTATTATTGAATCAAATTAATAAATTATTAATTAAATTGAAAGTAGAATTAGTTAATTTTTAACTATTAAGTTAATTATTTTATAATTATTAAATTAATATTTTTAGATTAATTATCAATTAAATTGAAATTAAAATTAGTTAATTATTAATTGTTAAATTAATTGTTTTTAGTTTTTAAATAAATATTTTCGAAATATTAAATTAATATTTTTAAATTAAAATGAAATTAAAACTATTTGATTTTTTATTATTAAATTAAAAACATGAAAATAATATTTTTAATAATTTAAATTATTATTTCTAAATTAATTATCAATTAACTTAACTTAAAATTAGTTACTTTATAATTATTATATTAATTATTTTTATTTTTTAAATTAAAATATTTTGATTTTTAAATTAATATTTTAAATTTAAATTTAAATTAATTAATATTTAATTATTTAATTATTATTTTTAATTATTAAACTATTTAATAATAGTTAATTTAAAATGTGTTCAAGAGTCGGAGAAAATGGATTATAAGGGCTGGAGTGGTGGAGAAAGAGAACAAAAACATATGAAAACATAAAAAAATATTTTTATTTTTATTTTATTTCTTAAAACACATTTCTCAAAACAGTTTTTGAAAATAATTATTAAATACAACTCATGCCGAACAAGTTTTTTTTATCTTCTTGTTTTCAAAAATCAAAAAACTGTTTTCAAACAGGCTACAAGAATGAAAAAAGAGATTTATAAAGTTTTCAAGTCAATAAAATGCTATTTCCTTTATCTCTCTCTTATATATTCATCTATCTATCTCTCTAGCTATTTATATATATATATATATATATATAGATATAGATATATATTTATATATATTTATTTATTTATTTATACATGCTCAAAGACCGATGTATGTGCAAGAAGGTAGGGACTGTAGAATTCACAAACTCCAAAAATATTTTAAATTCATGTATATTTAGTGAAAAAACCAATTAGTCTTCACTGTTCTATTAATTTTAGTTTTCAAAACCACTTGACTCCTAGATAGCTCCCACTTATAAAAGTCCTAATCCACCCTATTTATATATTGTACTGTGGACTTCTTAAAAGTATACTTCAATATGCATCCCTGGTTATTTCAAAACTACAAGTCTTGAGGATAGACATATTTATTTTGGGCTATCGCTAGGCTTCATGTTCATTTCTTTATAGATTGCCTGAGAGTAGTGGTAAAATTTGATCATGCATCACAAAGGGGTACCACAACTAAACCTTTTTCCTGTGCGTGGGAGAATTAAACGTTTAGCTCCTCCTTTGACGTTAAAGGGAGAGAGAAGTATAGGCAAATAAAATTGGAATGGCAATTGTTAACACATGCATCACACCAAAATTTCAAAGAGTTCTTTTGTAGTGGATTTTATATTTGACCAAAGACGCAAACGTATGGGAAGGAAAATGAAGCGTTGATAAAGCAAGGAACCAGGAAATTATTGATAAGAAAAGTCTTGATTTTGGTATTAGATCTGATATATATGATTAAAGATAAAGAAGGAAAAGATTTGGCAATATTAATTAAGAGAGAAAAAAAAATAAGAGAAGAAAGGAAAAAAAAATATTGTTTAGTTAGCATGCCATATTGGATGCCACATAAGAGGTGATAAAAATGTGATGAAAAAACGGGTGAAATATAGCATTACTCTTATGATTTTGTCAAATAATTAGGCATTGACCGGTAGTGGAGCTAGGTTACACATGCTGGAAGAAGTCATGGGTCTCCTAGATTGATACTTCTCCACTTGTTGGGATTCGAGAAAACTACTAAAGATTGGAATAGAAAGGTATATAGGAGGAAGAAAGATGGAAGAACTCCTTTTTTATTTTTTGAGGTTTGAACCTAAAATTCAATTGATATTGAGTGAATAACAACAAAATTTGATATATTAGTTTTGAAACTTATAATCTCTAATAAATGAAGGGTTGCATATAAGAGCATCGACTAAGTGCTAACTTTAATAGTGTACTAAAAAATATAGAGTTTCAACCTAAAATCAATTACTATTACAGAAAGTAGTAGCCCATAATTTCATATGATAATTTTGAAATTCATAAATTATCAATATGGGCCAAGTACATTCTTTGATAAAGAAAATAATTTTCTTTAATCTATGTAAAAAGAGGGATGAGAAATAAAAAGATAGTAAAAAGAAAAAATTGAAAAGAACGAAAGATATTTGTTCCTTACTCGTTGTCTATCCTCCTTATTTTTCCTCCAACCAAAAAAGAGAAAGATTTGCTCTGTTCTTAATTATCATGCCCCACCTCTCCATGACTCCACCCCTTCACCAAACTGGCAAACTTGACATTTAAACTCATGCATGAATGGTGAGGTACGGGTAGTTGGAAAAAATTATGACAAAGTTGATTAATCCCTTGACAAATGACGTCAAAATGAAAAGTTTTATTTCAACCTCATTGATTAATCTCTTCTACGTCTTTTATTTTTAAAATGGAAAATTCCACTCCTTTGACAATTATGTTCCTGATTTGCTATTAAAAGCCAAAACAAGGCAGCAATTGCAATTGCAATCCGCATTTCACCAATGAAGACAATCACATATTTGCTCACATTCTTATTGTTGCATGAATTTGTTGTGCTACATAATAGATACATAGCCAAGGCCTCCATTGCTGGGGCAGTACTATGGCCACAGGGGGTTTCCGGGGAGGCTTTTAGGCCTGGTCCACCACCACCTCCGCCACCACGGACCGTTCCCGGTGGATGGCCACGTATGCGTCCTTCAGAGAAGCAGCGGCCGCCGTCACCAATGTATTGAAGTGGTCATTTAATTCAAGTATGGGATCAATTATATACAGATATATGCTTCTCTTGATTCATGCATACGTAATCTGTAAAATATATTATGCCAAGGATGGGTGGGAGTAGTCTGCTTATCCATTGAAAAGAGAGAAAAAGCAAAAAGAAAAAAACAAGGAATAAAGTAAAAGAGAGAAGCCAGAGTCATGAAGATTTGCCCGTTAAGACAATGATTCGGTATAGAATGTTTATGGTATCTTGTAATCAACAGCCTTTGATTATTATACAGTTTTAATATATAAAAGTATCGAATGTCATTTCTTTATTTTTTTTTATGTTGATGTCATATTATATATGCATAAATGATAAAGCACACCGAATGATTAGGTTAAGGTTTAGCTATAAGAGTTAATGGTAGATAAGAATCAATATTTTAGACAATCTTAAAAACATTATATAGATTTATCAAGAGTGGCATTTATTAGGAGTGTCAGCTCTCCTACTAGCTTGTTCAACCATAATTGAAGATTAATATAAACAAATTTTTCATAACTTTAGATTTCAATCGATCTATGTTTATCGTAAAGCAATTCAATGTGTGAATTGATTTTTAAATCTCGATATCTAGAAATTGCACCAATGAACCGATTCTTGCGCTGCTGGACTTTCAGTATATTAGATAGGGATAAGCGGAATGAATTGATTTTTGAACCTCAATATCTAGAAATTACACAATTCTTACGCTACTTCACTTACTATATACTAGATAAGAATAAGCGACCGGGGCATCACATCCCTCTCTAATGATTGTTGAGTACGTAATATATAAAAAAAAAAAAAAGAACCCCCTAGTCTATAATTTCAACTTTCAAGCGCAAAGTGAGTCTCTATAATTAAGGAAAACACACAGTAAGAGCCTTTTTTTTTTTTTTAAATGTGCTCTTGTTTCGCTTTGTATGAAACACACGGTAAGAGTTTACCTTGACCTACAAAACTGGCGAACCTTTACTCCCTATCGGGCCATGCAAGAGAAGATCGAAACGTACAATGACTCGCCCCGTTGACTGCATATTCACCACTGAAAATTTGACATGCATTAACTATTAATGCCAAAATTGGGCTTAGACCCATAGTCCAACCACAACGGGTAACTGAAAATTTGACATGCATTAACCTTGGTGACCACGTACATCATTAAGATGATGTGTGCGTTGTTCATTGGCACCATATCAACTTGTTAGTGTACTCACGCTATTTATATCAAGTTTCAAGTTCACAATCTAGCAAGAACAACATTGATAATATAGAGCAAAACAAAGTTGTTCAAACTTCAATTGATCAAGTCATCTGAAATGGCTTCTCTTTTCTACATGCTGCTGCTTGTGATAATTCATGGCTCGGCAGCTGAGACTAGTAATTTAAACGAGGGATATGTAGTGAATGCACGAGAGCTTATTGCTAGTCCTCGTTATGCCGTGGGAGCTTTTCAACTTTACGAGCAATTTTCAATGGTAGATCGGCATCGGCCGCCACCTCCGCCTCCTCCCCAGCTGAACCGTCAAAATCACCTGAAATTTCCTCCATTTGTGCGTATTCCTCAATTCAAGTCTCCGCCACCTCCATGGCGACAATAAACAGCGCCACTTCCTTCCAGCTAGTGAAAATTTCTAGAGAGTTTTGGACATCTGCTTTTCAAATGAGCTTGATATATCTAAATGAAAATAGCTCATTAACTGCATAATAATATTTAATCTTTTACGTCATTCTTGTTGTTACTTTTTCAATAAATGATGTAATGATATTGGTTGTTATACTTTGACCAAAAACCATTGAAACTGTTAGCACTTAACATATATTCATTTTTTATCTGTTACAATACTTAAAACTATTATGAAAATGATTAAAGTCGTTGTAAATAATTTTAACCATTACATATTATCCCGTTGCATATGATCCTATTTCAAATTCTGTATTGCAACAATTTCTTTTAAATACTAAGCAACATTTTAAAAAATCATTGAGATTAAATATAATTTTAAAATCGTCAAAAAAGTTATCTCACGATTAAATATTAACAAAAAGTGATAAAAGAATTTTAACTGTTGCAATTAAATATGGTTAAAAATTGTTGCAAACATTTATTGTAACAGTTTTTCATTTTTTATTAATCTATTGTAAAGAAAACTAAAATGTTGTAGTTATTTTTAATAATCATGTTTATGCCCTAACTCTTTGATGTCTTGTTTTAAGATTGCCAATCTGGTCTGTGAGAAAATGGAAATTTTCATTCGTGAATCGTGAGTCATGGAGAGAGAAGAAAAGAAAAAAAAAATGTATTTTATAAGGGTGTTTTTATCCAAATAATTAACTATTTAAGCAAAACAACATGAATAATTACATCTGACGCGCGTGAAGTATAATTTTCGTTAAAATAGACGGAAGGGGATATTGTGTAGTTTTTTTTTACCATAAAGAGATATTATACAATTTAAAAAAAGTATAAGGAGATCCTATGTAATTCACCCCAAAAATAGAAAAAAACGAAAGATATTTTTTCCTCACTTGTTATCTATATATCCTCCTTAGTTTTCCCCAAACGAAGAAAGATTTGCTCCGTTATTAATTATGATGCCCCACCCCTCCATGACTCCATCCCTTCACTAAACTTGACATTTAATCTCATGCATGAATGGTGAGATAGAGGTAGTTGGAAAAAGTTATGACAAAATTGATTAATCGCTTAGCAAGTGACGTCAAGATGAAAAGTTCTATTTCAACTCATTGATTAATCTCTTCTTCGTCTTTTACTTGTAAAATGTAAAAAAAAAAATCCACTCCTTTGACAATTATGGTCCTGATTTGCAATTAAAAGCCAAAACAAGGCAGGAATTGCAATCCGCATTTCACCAATGAAGACACTCACATATATTTGCTCACATTGATCTTATTGTAACATGAATTTGTTGTGTTACATATCAAGGCCTTCATTGCTGCGGCAGTACTATGCCCACCTGGGGTTTCCGGAGAGGCTTTAAGACCTGGTCCACCACCACCTCCGCCACCGGAGAAGGCGCAGCGGCCACCAAATATATTGAAGTGATCATTTCAAGTATGGATCAATTAATTATATACAGATGCATAAACAATAAAACCCACGGAATCACTAGGTTAAGGTTGAGTTATAAGATGTTATGGTAAATGAGAATCAACATCTATTACAATTTTATAGACATTCTCGGTCGTTAGATTTATTAAGACTAGTTTTTATTAGGAGTGTCAGCTCCCCTACTAGCTCCAAAAGTTCCTCTATATTTTAGGGGATGATGAATTCAAAATTCTCATCCCACAAAACTGGGGCATCATATTTTGATCCTCCATCTCATCCATCATACATTAAAGGTTATATCACCTTTAAAAAAAAAGAGTATAAATGAGCTGTTAGAGTGAAACTGAAATATGATTTTCATTAAAAAAAAATGAATTAATTAAAGATAAGAGAGTTGTTGGAGTGAGACTGAAATAAGAAATTTATAAATATAAAAAAAATATTTCAAATCCCCTAAATATAAAAGAATAGAAAAACTATTAGAGTTGACCTAAGTCTATAACTAAGGAAAACACACAGTAAAGCTTTTTTTTTATTTACTTTTTGTTTTGCTTGGTATCAAACACAAGGTAAGAGTTTACCTTGACCTAGAAAGTCAACGAGAGCCTTTACTCCCTGTCGGGCCATGCAAGAGAAAATACAATGACTCGCCCCGTTGACTGCATATTCACCACTGGAAATTGGACGTGCATTAACCATGGTGATCACTGACCACATCAACTTGTTCATTGGCACCATATCAACTTGTTAGTTTACTCACGATAT
Source organism: Ehretia macrophylla (assembly GCA_037974665.1). NCBI lineage: Eukaryota > Viridiplantae > Streptophyta > Magnoliopsida > Boraginales > Ehretiaceae > Ehretia > Ehretia macrophylla. Next base: position 43,678,270 of record CM075769.1, on the reverse strand, counting down.
TTATATCCAGTTTTCAAGCTCACAATCTAGCTAGAACAACATTGATAATATAGCAAAACAAAGTTGTTCAATTGATCAAGTCATCTGAAATGGCTTCTCTTTTCTACATGCTGCTGCTTGTGCTAATTCATGGCTTGGCAGTTGAGACTAGTAATTTAAAAGAGGGATATGTAATTAATGCACGAGAGCTTCTTGCTAGTCCTCGTTATGCCATGGCAGCTTCTCAACGTTACGAGCAATTTTCAATGATAGATCGGGTTCAGCCGCTTCCTCCGCCTCCTCCCATTTCGAGTCCCAGACTCGTGCCGAGAGACACTCCGCCACCTCCGCCACCACCTCCACCTCCACCTCAGCTACCTCCGCCATCTCAGCTACCTCCGCCACCTCCGCCACCTCCGCCACCTCGGACACCTCCGCCACCTCCGCACAACTAGTCAAATTTAAGAGAGTCTCGGACCTCTGCTTTTCAAATGAGCTTGATATATATATGTAGGTGAAAATAATAGCTCATCAATAGATTAATTTTTAAATAAAAGATGTAATGATATTGGTTGTTATACTTTGATTAAATAAATATGTATGATCAGCCGTGAAAATAAAAGAGACCGACGAGTTATTTTTGTTCCGACTATGAAGGTACTGAATGTCGAAAAATCGAAGGGTCAAAGTTGTTGCAAATAATTTTCACCCTTTCATATGATCTTGTTTTAAATTATTTTAAATTTTCAATTGCAATGTTTTCCCATAAATACTATTTTAAATTTTCAATTGGAACGTTTTCCTATAAGTACTAAGTAACATTTTAAAAAATTATTGCAAATAAACTTTAATTTGAAAATTGTTGCGAAAATGTAATCTTAACAAAAGGTGACAAAAAAAAAAAAAAATTATCAATTGCAATTAAATATGTGTAAAAGACTGTTATAATAAAACACTTATTGCAATGTATTACAAAAAAGTTAAAATGTTTTAGGCGTTACAAATCATCATGCTTATGCCCTAAATCTTTGATGTCTTGTTTTAAGATTTCCGATTATCTGTATGAGAAAATGAAAATTTCCATTTGTTGATTCTGATGGAAACATAAAGAGAATGATAGCAAATTCCCTGGGTTCAAAACAAAGCCAATTTTCATTTAAAATATAATTGTCCCTGAACAAACGTCAAAATTCAAATAAATTCAAGACAGATTAAATTTCTCTACAATTTATTTACTTCCAAAAATGTTTCCCTATTACATACAACAAATGAGGTTCCATATAGTCCTGACAAATTTACACAACCATAATTTATTTCGGGTAAAATACACAACACTCTCGTGTGGTGCCTAATACGCTAAGAGCCCCTTGTGACAACTATTTTTCCTGTTTTCCTGCAATCACAGCCTCAGATGGGCAAGTGCAGTGCCAGTGCCAAGTCCTCTGGAGCCGTAATAGGTAACATAATCCTTGACTGTTGTTTCTCTGTACAATGGAGGGTTATGTTCTGATAGCAGTTCCTTTATAGGGCCATAAAGCGTGTCAAATGGCTCATACTGCGTCGTGAAGAAGCACGCAACTGATATTCTTGGCCCAACACTGTTGGCCAACACTCTATGCTCGGCACTTTTGAACTTATCATTTGACATAAGCTGCATTAAGAGAAAATGAAAAGTAAAGACTAATAACATTCAAGAAAAAGTTCTCATTTAATTTTTTCATAATAATCTTTAGCACGTAATTCCAATTCCCATCCACAAATGCACTTAAAAAACAATAAAAAGGAGCAAAGATAACGAACTATCAGATAGTAGTTAGCAGCAAAATTGGACATTGACAAATAGAGACTCGTTGTTTAATAACTGTCTATAATTCATAAGAATATGACTCAATGTTCCATTGTGTTTGGTATCATCCCCTTGTGTTTGGTAAGAGGGATAGGATTTTTTGCAATATTCTTATTAATCATAGGAGTTATTAAATTATTATTATATTGTACTGTATGGTTTAACGTGTAATTTGGACAAAATATTAAAGATTTTTTGCCCTTTACTATCTAGAATCCATTTAGTAAAAAGCGGCAATACAAAAGTGTGTAAACTATAAAAATGAGTCAAAGTGGAGTGTCCCACACTAGCACTTCTATGCAGTAATTCTACCAAAGGGTCTATTATAATAGCTTCAGGTACACCATTATGATTTTCATATAAAACTTTTTACTTTACGTTTAATGCATTAAACTCAGTAATAAGTTCACAAGAATGTCAATCACAATATGTCAGTACCTATGATTATCCAAACAGTCATCCTTCCAATAGTATTGGTTGGATTTCTCTACATACAATTTTGATATGACAGTGGGCTCCCCGGGATTTGGAGCCTTTTCTTCCGATTTTGAGGTTTTTTTTCAATTTCTTAGTAAGAACCGGTGATATAAGCCTAATCACCCTAGATAGTAGACACAAGTAATAAATAAGACATGCAAATATAGCTAGACTCACCTGCAAAAGATCTCCAAGATTAACAACTAATGCTCCTGCCGTAGGCTTTATGTCAATCCAATGATTTTGATGATAAATTTGGAGGCCACCAATATGGTCTTGTAGGAGAATGGTGAAGAAATCAGGGTCCGAATGTCTGCTGATTCCAAGAGTTAGGTCAGGCTCCGGGCAAGCTGGATAGTAATGGCAGAGTATGAAATGCCCTTTTGCACACTCCATATCAAGTAGGTGCTTTGGATTGAGCCCGAGTGCCTCCGCAAGTAACTCAAACAGAGTATGCCCCAGCCTTTTAGCATGCGCAGAATATAAGCTGAGGATCTCCCTGCATCTTAAAGACTATATGTTAGTAATCTTATCCATTGAAGAGAAACAATGAGGGTTTACTTTGGATCACTCAATAGCGACTTGTTCTGATCAAAGATTCCAAGTTTGAACTTGTATCTTCCAATCACAAATATTGTCTAGTCCTTAATTGATCTAAAATATGTTTTAAGAAATGTTGTTGCACCATTGGGTTTATAGCATAGGATGAATCTAATATGATCGCAGTTCCTCGATATCCAAAGGAAAAAAAAAGGTGTTTAGCTAGCTACATTGTAATTTCACTACTATAATTAATAAGCCTAGGTAAAGTTCATCTGGCTACCTCATGGGGTAAATAAACATACTGAATTCGTATATCTGAACCCATTTATCAATATGATACTTATGCTTGATCAATTTTTCACATTCATCATTGAATGATGAACAATGAACTAACATCCCGCTAAAGATTTTGAAATTGTGGTTAAGCAGCTTCACTTGGTAAACCTTTTTCCTATCACAATTATGTAGATTAAGTTGTCAAATAATGTAAACTGAATTCTCTCTTAGCATAGATTAAGTTTCTTAGCTGAATTGACTGGTTTGAAATCAATATGGTCGTACTAGGCTTGATATGATCGACGGTCCGGTGATAATTCAAATCTTTCTTCTACTTTAATATCTCGTCCTACATTAATTCTGCAAAAGATTTGTCTACACTCTCTACTTCTCCACTGGAGATTTAGGAGTAACCTAGTGGTGAACTACTCCTCTAATAATTGAGAGATCAGGGTTTGAATTTTATGGAGACAGGGGTAAGTGGAGGTGGGGGTTATTAAAAAAGAAAGAAAAACGAAAAATTAGTTTCTCTAATGGATTCTGGAATATCAGCCCCTGGCATGTGGGTGGCTAAGATTCGAATCCTTGGGATATCTCTACTGAATTTTGGAATATCAATCCCTGGCGTTCGAATCTTGGGGGATCGGGCAAGTACAGGTGGTGGATTAAAAATAATAATAATAACAATAATAATAATAATAATAATAAGTTAGATTCTCTATATGATCGTTACACCTAACACAGAAATTAATTGGCACCAAAAGAAAAAAAGAAATTTTTCCTGAAATTGGCACAAGAAAAAGGACAAATTTACCTGCATACTTGAGGAAATTCATTGACAGGGGGATCAGGAGCCATCATACAAACTAGTGTATCCCTCCAGTTGGCTGCTTTACTCTTATAAAGATCAAAGTTGCTATTGAACCTCACTTTCTTCAGATTATCTCTGGAGTAAAACTCCATCTTCACCTCTTTTGGCTGTTCATTAAATCTGTGAACTCCTTGAATCATCTCATCCATAACATGTTGAGGGACTCCATGGTTCACAATCTGGAAAAATCCCCATGTTTCACATGCTTTTCTCATCTCTTCAACAATTTCAGAACGTTTGTAGCTACCATTATGGAGATCTTTAAGGTCTATGACTGGAATTTGCATGTCAGATGAGCTAAGGTCTTGTTGCATTTCAGCGTGGATCTCATCATCTCGTGGTGTGATGAAGAACTGTGGAATATTCACTATGCCAGCATCAACCAGCCCTTTAACACCAGCTTTTGAATCATCAAAGGCCTTCACTTGTCTTGCTCTATCGCAGTTGATATTGTTTTGGATTGGAACTTCTGGTTTGGTATCCATTTTCTTCAATGGAATAGTTATCTAAAAGCAATTATATTCTAGTTGTAAAGTGCTTTTGATTCTGAATTGTCTGGACAAAGTTTCTTTTTTTAACCTTTCACTAGATGTAAGAAAGAATGGAGGGTACCACAGTGTGTGTAGGGTGATTGAATAGTGAGTTGTTGTAGTTAAAAGTTTCAAATTTAAATTTATGATCTTAGCAGGATTAAGACATACTCATAGACTAAGTATTGATGTGCTCAGTATTATGTCATTACTCATGTACATATGGGAAAGCAAATAAATGTGCGAATTAAATTGCCAATTTCAACCTTACTCTTCTCATTGGCAGCCATAATCTTGATCGGCCACCAGATGAGGCACTCCTTGGAGAAAGACAACGGTGGAGAATCTTCCTCTAAGCCCTAAGCGTGTAATAATGTAGACTTTCTTTCTAACTTATTGCCTTTATAGGAGGAAAAAAAAAATTGCTTTGCCTCTAACTAATCGGCAATATATGTTAGAGTGTGCCACTATTAACATGGATGATGCTTTGCAGCTCCCACTCTGAGTTTTTTGAAAATATATGTATATTTTAAAAATACTTGTATATTTTGAAAATACTTTTAGGGTAGAAAATCTTAGCTGCCTAATGTCTATGCACATGACGGGGTCGTAGATCCATATCTCAGATACTACACTGCTCTATGTTGCCTCATAAAAGAAAAATCTAACGTTATCTTTTTTATCTTTTTTTGTCAAAGTGATATTTTATACAAAAAGAACAGAAGATGACAAAGGGCGGACACAAAAATATACAGGCACATAGAAACAAACAAACAAGTAACAACGTGCGCTCTTCGTTGTTTCAACACGACCCAAAAGGATAAGAATGGCAAGGTATTTTTTTCTTTGGCTATTCCGGAAAAACATCCTCATTTAATTAATTTGTGATATTCAAATTGCACAACTCACGCTTTTTCAGCATGGGCCCTTATCGCCGTTCTACTATTTAATTTAACGATTGAATTTGAACTAAAACGTCAAAAATACCACAGTTTGCTCCAAAATATTTAGACTAAATAAGTCAATAGTGATCATAATGGGAAGACAAAGAAGTGGCCCACATTAGCAAGGTTAATGCAGTTTCTAAATGCTACCTAACCTTGACCAAAAAAAAAATGCTATCTAACCCAGGCATGTGGACAACTGGATATATTGCGACTTGTTTTTTCTGAGGCCCACGTATTTTTTCGTTTTGTTAATTTCAGTGTAATACTAATATCATTAATCCGACAAAAAAAAAAAAAGACTAATATCATTAGTAATTACTATTGACAAAAAAAAAAAAGAATTACTAATGATAATTAATAATATTGATATTATTTGGTTGTTGTATTTCATTTTGTAAGTATTTCCAATTGGTATATTATTTTTACAATTTGAAACATTTTTAATATTAGTTTTTATTTTTTTATTAATTCGAATAGAGAATACATTCGGCTCCTAGGCTTATGGAGCTAAACATCAAATTTGAGGGCTCTTTATTTTCAGAAAGCCTTTTAGTGCATAACTCCCTATTACTGGGTGAGCATCAAATAAGGACGCTGTTAGAGATAATGTTAAACCATTCTCAATAGAGGTTTCAAATTTAGAGACTTTCTAAATTTAGATGTTGCAAGCCTATTTTCAGAACCCCAAACCTAAAAAGTAACACTATTTATGACAAAAATACGTAAGATCGACCACTTTTGACTAAGAATGGCTCCCATCTCACTCTCTATCATTTTTTTATTATTATTCTGTCTTCTTTTATATTATACTTTTAAATTGCAACAAAATAAAAATATTTATAATTCTAATTTTATTTATATTTATTTTCATTTTAGTTTTATGCAGTAGGTTTTCAATAAAAATTCATATTATATAAATGAAATTAGTAACACAATAATTAATACTATGATATTATTTTAGTGTTTGATAATTTATTTCTAACTTCAAGCTAAATTAGCAAAATGGTATAAAACAAATGTCCTTCGGTAATATGATTATTACAAAAAAAATTGATTATTGAAGTAGACAAATCTTCAAATAGACGTAAAAAAATTAAAAAATAATAATAATAAAACTGATAATAACATATTATTGTGCTAATTAAAATAGAGAATGTTGTTGGAATGATATAAAAAAACCCATTTCAACTCCCTACAATAGGGGAAAAATAGAGGGTCTATTGTAAACAATCTAAGTCCAAGCTTATCTTCTAGAGGTGAACTGGTGGATTTAAGTTAGAGATTAATGGATCTATTAAATTTTTCATTGTCTTCGCTACTTTATGTGTATTCAACATTCATCCCTCGTTAGTTTTATTAAAAGATATACATTAAATTTATAACGACTTGAGTATTCAACTATTGTTACACAAGTTTACGTATTTTAAATTAGTTAATTAATCACAAACTTGTGCATTTTAAGTTAGTTAATTATTCTTTATGTTGTAGCAAGCTAATAGTTGGACAAAGGTGATTAAATGTTTAATATTAGAGCAAACTAATAATTGGAGTTGCTTTTCGTTTTGTCCAATGCGACAAGGACAAGGAAGATTGCAACACCAGGTCCCCTTCATTAAATGTTTAATATTAGAGCAAATAACAGTTGGAGTTGCTTTTCTTTTTGCCCAACGCGATGAGGACAAGGAAGATTGCAACACCTGGTCCCCCATCCTATTAATTCCATAAAAGATATGTTTTCACATTATAATAAGGGAAAATGGTAGTAACGGTTTCCATTATTTTTTTTTTGTTTAGAATAGTCTTCTTTGTTTAAAAGGATTTAAATTAGTCTTTATTATTTCATAAAAGTTAAAATCAATTATCATTGTTTTCATAAAAGTTCAAATCAATCTCTAATATTTAAAAAAGATTCAGTTTAGTCCTCATTATTTCAAAAGATTCAAAAAGGTCCTCAATATTTTTCAAAAGATTCAGTTTAGTCCTTAATATTTTTCAAAAAACTCAAACTGGTCCTCACTGTCAAAACAACCATTAACTTTAATAAAATAGTAACCACGTGCATGTCACGTGACCAATCTTTGAAGGACAATTTCGATAAAAGAAATATTTTTTTTGAAATTTGAGTCACATGACCATTACAAATTATGAATTCTCCTTGAAATTTCGATTCTAACGGATCAAATTTTATAAAATTTGGACAAAAATTGAAGTAGTTATAATTTTTTAAAAATTATGCATAATCTGTAATTTTTTTTCGCATGACATGAGGAAGAAGATAACTCATACAACATTGTTTTGCATATTAGTAACGAACCAATTAAATTATGCCACGTGTTAGACTGTATTATGAAAAAGAGTTTGTCAAAGTCAATGGTTGTTTTAACGGTGAGGACCAGTTTGAGTCTTTTGAAAAGTATTGGGGACCTTTTTGAACTTTTTAAAACAATGGAGACTAACCAAATTTTTTGAAAAACATTGTGGACCTTTTTGAACATTTTGGAAAACATTTGAGACCTTTTTGAATCTTTTAAAACAATGGGGACTAAACTGAATCTTTTAAAAAATATTAAAGACCTTTCTGAACATTTTAAAATAATAGGGACTAAACTGAATTTTTTGAAAACAATGGAGATTATTCATGCTATTCTCCCTTATAATAACTTGATTTCTATTTAATTCTCCAGCACAACAAGCGAGAATGCTAAAGAGAGTTTGAAGGTGGAGAGGGAGCTGGCATCTAAAAAAGGAAAAAAAATTCGGTCCATTGTCTCAGAATTATGTGGAGTGAGTTCCACATGTGTAAAATCCACTCTATGTAGTAAGACGTTTAATCCATCTGACGGAACAAAGAGTTTTCCATAAAAAAGTGAGGGGGTGACAGAGGACTGTGGCTTAGATGTTTATTTCATCTAGAGAAGATGTTCGAGAACATCGTTGGTCGAATTGAGCGCCTCTACTCGTGTAAAAAACATTGTTAACTAATGATAAAGCATTCCATGGTCTAAAGCCATTGCGAGATGGTATTCTTAGTTTAGGGAGTGCTTACAAACGTGCAGAAAAGACGATGAAACCCACAAAAAATAGTATAAGCCCCACTAAAAATGGCACAAATCACCCCAGAAAAAAATATAAACCCCACTAAAAGCGACACGAACCACCCGTTCTAAGAAAACGGCTTGTAGTTGCAAGTAAATTACTTCAGTTTAGGGAATTAATCATAGGCCAAAACAGAGCTTCCCACCTGATCAAGTCATTAAAACAGAACAGTACAGTGTATGGCCTTTGATCATGAAATTAGCATAACATCGTAAGTTCCACAGAGACATTGAAAATGCACTGGCAATTGACGATATGGATCCAGCGGAAGCCAAAACAAACCACACAATTTGAATCGCAAAGATATCAGGCAGCAACTTTTTTCTTTTGTCAATACCACGCGATAAAATTAGGAAAACAGACAAGCATATCAAACTACAATAAGACATTCTGATGGTTGATGGGTCAAGAAAACAATGAGCAAAACGATGAAATTAGCTTCTCAAAACAAAAGGGTTGTCTGGTATTTCCTAATAGCATACCATGTGTTGCACATAATCTACACTTCATTCAACTACTGGACAGACATGACATCATAGACAATGAATCCTGAAAATTATTTCAAAATGAAGTTGAAAGGGAAGAAACAGCCTACGAGCAAATTTGTATTGAGAATGAAACACATCCACTAAGTTTGCACATAATCTTGAGGTATCTAGTGCTTGCTCTACAAGATCTGATCATAAACTTCCACAAGATGGTTCAAATGAAGGGTGAAGGGTTTCTCAAGCCACTGATTCTAAAATTTCTAATTGGTAGATTGTCAAGAATATCACTGTAATAACTCGTTGATATCATCATAATAATATAATCTTGTTCTCATTCTGCTATTTCTTTTTACCACACAGTTAGTTCTCTTTTAACTCACCACAGTCTTCTATCACAACTGTAGCTGAAGTTTTCCCAGTCTCTGAACCCACCTCCTCCATCTTTTCAACCACACTATAGCCATCTACGACCTTTCCAAACACCACATGCTTCCCATCCAGCCAAGGTGTCTTCACGGTAGTGATAAAGAACTGGGATCCATTAGTATTTGCCCCGGCATTAGCCATAGAAAGAATCCCAGGATAAGTATGCTTTAGCTTGAAGTTCTCATCTTCAAATTTCATCCCATAAATTGATTCTCCCCCGGTCCCATTACCCCTTGTGAAGTCTCCACCTTGACACATGAAATTGGGGATAATGCGGTGAAACACTGAACCCTTGTAATGCAATGGCTTTCCCGACTTTCCAATACCTTTCTCTCCAGTGCAGAGAGCACGAAAGTTCTCAGCAGTTTTAGGCGTGACATCTTTAAACAATTCCATCACGATTCGCCCGGCCTTTGCCTTCCCAATCAATATGTCAAAAAAAACTTTCGGGTTTGCCATTATGCTTCAGACCTGATCAAGCAGCAAAAACAAAGGCCAGTAAAGAAGATGCCACTGAATCTGTGTCTAAACTAACCACAAACAGTTGACACATCAACACTTCACACCATAACTAGGAACTATAGGACAGTCTAAACTAAACTAAAAGCAACAAAATATTTTCGAATCTTCTGTTAACTTCAAAGAAGAGGCATTCACTCTACGAATTATTACCGGAAATTTTTAATCATCCTCCATATAATTCACCACAAATTTTTTAAGCTTGAAAACTTAAATGCTCTATCTTCAAACTCATACCAAAAAACCCTTACATATCTATAACTTTTATAAGCATACCACCCTCATCTTCAAATACCGAAAGACCTCGAGAAGAAACAAGGCCTCTTGCACACATCTTTCCTTAATAAATATTTCTCATCTTCAATTAATACCTTAAAAGTCAAACCTAATTTAATAAAATATAACACTTCAACAATATCTCCGCCAATGTCCAGGGATTATCCTTTTACATATTCAGTCCTAAGTCGGGATAAAGAAGCTGGGTAGTACTAGCTAGTCAACGGTGAGCATAAAAGTCATGTCAAGTTCTTTTTATTAGATTTGAGACATCGTGATATCATTATCGTTAATGGTTGATTGTTGGGGCATCCGGTAAGCTAATAGAGATGACTCTCTCCACGAGTTGTGTCGTCAGATCCTTGTAATTTCTCACATAATCAAGTTTCAGAGTTTGAAAATTTTCACTAATTCAAATGCAGATTTGCTCAAATTGCCAAAAGAAGAAAGAAAATTAAAAAAAAAATGTTCATCCCATAATGAATCCTCTTGACCAATTTCAACAAATATACATCAAGAGGACACCAAAATATGGATGATTTCTTTAAAATTTGATTTTGCACAATTTATGAGCTCCATGGGCTTGCATATAATTTTACCCATCAAGCCTTCGATTTGTGCTTCTTTCATTTAACATTGATGCACACACACGCACACAAATGCATAACACTTAACAATTATATATATAAACTAACTGTGAAACAAGATAAAAATGAACACAAAATGAAAAAGAGAAAAAAAAAATATATATATATAGCATTTACCTTGAAATTGGTTTCTAGTGAAGAGAGTGAAGTGAACAATTGGGCTTTTAGCTATGATAAGGCGTTTTTATAGTGTGAGAGATGAAAAGGGGGATGATTTTTAGGGTTTAGGGTTTTACTTTTCGGTTTTTGCAATGGGGCCCTCTTTCTTACATGTAATATCACAAAAAACCACTCTATAGTTTGCAATTTAAGTTTTCACTACTTACTCTATTTCTACTTTTTCATTTTGGTGTCAAGAATTTATTTCTTCTCTCTTTTTCTATACAATTTGTTTCCTTCCTTTTTTCTTTGTTGATCCTAATAAATTGGCTCCAAGGGTAGGGTAAGGTAGCATGACTGAGTTGCGAGTTATTATAACCTAAGGTTTTAAGTTTAAACTAATTTTGTACTCTTATCATAAATACTGTTTGATTATTGAATGATTTGGAACATGTGTTGGAATGCACCACTATATCACAGGATTATAACCTTGGGGATGGATCCAATGTGGTTCTATCTATGGAGTATTCCTTGTCAAAATAATTTTTACGATAGACCAATAGATAATCAAAGAGCAAAAAAACACATAGGTAAGAGATATTTATAGATTGACTTCGATGTCTCAATGTATATGAATAAATGAGTAAAACTCATGTTCTTGTCTACATGCATAAGTTGGTCGGAGATAATACCTCAACCACAAATAAAAACAAATAGAGGCTCATGTCATGCAATACATCAAAGAATGTCGTCTATGAGAATTAATCTCGAGATCCCTCACACTCACAGCAAGGAACATACCACTAAACCAAAGGCCCAGAAGTCTCTTATGTTTTGATATAGGGATAATTGTTTTGCTTGTGAATTAGGTAGAGTAATTTTTTTTTGAAAATGAATCCGAAATAGAATTGGAATTTAAGCTTGAGTATGGGCCCAACCATTTGTTTCACGACAATGAGCCCAGGCAATGGCAACTTGGAAAAACATCAAGCCAAAGTTTGATCAGCATCATATTGGGCTTGAACAGAACTTGCCCATCATGTGTCATAGGCCTATATTAACAATTACACTAGTGAGATTTCTTGCCATAGGCCTATATTAATAATTACATTGTGTATTAGAACGATGTTCTCTACTCAAGTGACTGCATCCAATTTAACTTACATTATGAACAAAAAAAGGATTACATTAGAGTTATCGATTTTTCTTTTTTGGACGATTTAGAGTTATCGATTCAAGCACCTTAGAAGTGCAATGGCCATTTTGTCAACAAAAATTATTAAAAAAATGGGCTTATCACATTCCAAGGTAGCACTTCGTGAAATGTATTGATTTGATTCAATATGTGGGATCAAACATGTTGTTGTTAAAGGTAAGAATCCCATATTCTTTCTAGAAAATAGATGCAAACTAATTGGCCATAAATAACCCGTGCTTCTATCTTTCTGCATATTAATATTTAGTTGAATATATATGAGGAAGTATATGTGGTGGTATAGATGGAGAAATAAAAGTAAAAGTGGATATACATGTTTTTTTTTTTTTTTTGGCCATGATGTACATGTTCACTTCCACCTATTTGGTGAGGATGTAATGAGGAAGGGGAAGTAGAAAAAATGGAATGGCTAAGTCTTCCATATCTACTTCTTCAACCCCTCTAATGTTGGTGAAGTTGGAGGATTTATTGGTACAAATAAAATAGTTTACCCTTATATCTACTTTAAACCCATTTTATCAAGAGTACAAGTGAAAAGTATATATATATATATTTTCCTTGTCTTCCACCGTTTACTCTAATTTAAGAAGCAAACATATTATCTATATATTTTCCTTCCTCTCATATCAAATCACTAGAGTGGTCCAACGGTTCCATCTATCTATCAACTTCATTCCACATCTCATACTTTTGAGCGCTCGTCTTGTCAATTCATTGCATATATTTTTCTTATGCTTTTGATACCACCAATTTCTGTAAGCCACTAAAATAGAATATTCTATGATCATCAACTATTATTTGAAGAAATTATCTGATTAAATTTATAAACAATCAAGTCCATAAAAGCTAGCATATTTCTAGACCAGGAAACTTTTCATTCAGACAGCTGAAATCAAGATAATGACCTCTTAATCATATCATTCGTGGTTGTTTCTATATTTAATTTATTAGAATTAATTGCATGTCAAATACATCATCCTATGATCACTAGCGCGGATGTAATAAGAAGTGATTGGGGTTGTAGCTCCACTCGGTCCAAAGTGTTCTAAAAAAACTGTGTATCGTTAAGATATTTTAATTTAAAAAAATTGATTTAGTCTCTATTAAAAAATTATTTACATATGAATATATTAATTGCGTATTTTTTATTCTTACTGAACAAGAATCTTGAATTCGTTCCTACGTATGAATTCAAGTTTAGTGTAATGAGCAAATACTACATGATCAACATCTAGGTCATTGGCACAATCGAATTTTCCAACAGAGCAACAATTTGCACTGTCTCGCTGTTGGAAGCTGAAAAGGAACACATGTAAATATGGTATCCTAGGAAATGAGAGTGAACTATTAGGTTAACTAACTATATACATATCTGGCTGCTTTCTTTCTGGATTAGTATAAAGATAAAGAGACAACTTGTGTCAATTAGTTTCTACCAAGAGAGATAAATAGGCAAGTGGGACAGAAGCTGGAATCTATACGAAACATCTTCATATTTTAATATTATGCCAAGGGCACATCCATCAAGCCATCTGGATTTCGGGCTCTGCGCTTTTCTTACGCACATTGAGACGGTCATTTACATACAGGTGAGATTCATATACTATTTCACATACATTAGG